>CM029487.1:50519358-51119358 GCA_017140395.1 Eucalyptus lansdowneana
TTCGGATGGACTCATTTGAAAGAAATTTGGACTTTCATATTGGGCTATGTGCTGATAGAGATTTGTATAAATTCTATGGGCTCTTTCCACGATCAAATTGGACGTTAATTTGGGAAATTGTCAAGAAATAGATGTCTCAAAAAATTGTGAAATTCGGATTTAAAGGAGGGCAGCATCAATTTGGACTTTAAATTGATTTAATGGTGGAATTTATGCTTGAAAATGATGGAGGAGACATAGAGGATGAGATTGAGGCCTTGAGAGGTCAATTGAATTTGTGGAGGCCAATTTGAGATGAAATTGAGATGGGATGAGTGCCCAATTTAAAACCATAATCTTAAAATTTCGTAATCCCCCACACCCTAGCCAATTTTAGACTATTGGAAGGGTTATTTGAGATGTTGGTGTGGCCAAATGAAGGCCAAGGAAGAGTACTTGGTTGAGGTTGAAACTTGGGGAGCAAGAGTGGAAAATTTGGAGCCTATGGGAGACCAAGCATTTAATGGAGATATTTTGGCTTTGATTTTTTCTCCTTCTCACGCAAGACAACCGCAAGCTTAGCCTCTCTCTCCCTTCTTCGTTGCTTCTCATTCCCTTTTTGCCTTGGACGAAGCTCAGCTTTCATTTTCATCCACCGAACCTCCTTGCTGCCATTTGTCTCACGTCTATCCTCCATGGGTCAAAGTTATTCAGCAAGAGTTGTGGTGTTGACTTCTTGAAGCCCACGAACGACCGAAGCTCATCTTTTTCTTTCGGTTTTGTGCGTTTTCCAGCACCACCGATCAAAGCAGCTCACGGCAGAAGCTGCTCCATCCAGTGTTCTCCTCGTTCAACTGACGCCAGCACACCTCACGCTCGGTCAACCAAAGCTCACTTTACGCCCACGCCGTGGACCTTGGAAGCTCCAACGACCCCACCGAAGTTGTCAACTGCCGTGTCCTCCGTTTCCTCGAGTTCACGAAGCAAGCGAAGCTCGATTCCTCCGAGCTCTCTCTGTCCACGTGGCCATCTTCACATCTTTGCACCGCCAGCAGCCCAACAAAGATTGAAGACCACCGAAACAGCTCCTGTTGCCTCGTGTCTTCATTTTCACCGCCAGTAGCTGCTTCTCCACGTTCGTGTTTCCTCAGTCAGCCCACATCACCAACGAATTGTCTCCACCGAAGCTGTGTCTTCGTGGCCTGCTCGTGCGAAGCGGCCCAATCCAGTGTCTTCAGACCATCACTTCCAGTCATTCGGGCCCAGCTAAAATTCGGTCCAGTTGAAGGCCATTTCAAGCCCAGCGAAGCCAGCAATCTCAGCCCAAAAGAATCCAACAGCTCAGCCACTTAAAGCTTAGCCCAATTCAGTTTTGTTTCAAGCCCATTTGCAGCCCAAGCCCGCGAAGCAAGTCAACTCAAGCTGAGGCCCAAGTTCAGTCTAAGCCCAGAAATTTCTGTGGGCTTGCGAGACTTGTAGGCCCGGCCCGAGTGTCTGTCGACGCCGCCGAAAGTTCGGATTTCGGCCGCCGTCGTGTCGCCGTCGTAGTGTCCCAGTCCCCGCTTTTAATCAAGTCAGTAATCTCACTAATCCTCGCTTAGTAGACTAATGATGCTTAAGGGTTGATTAAATTTAATTAAGTACAATTAAGTGGTTAGATTAGTTTAGAACAATTAAATTAGTGACTTAATGATGCATTTTAGGTGGTTAGACTTAGTTATTAGCAAGTAGAGACGTACTATTATTTACTGAATGCATCTCGGGATTTTTCCCGACCCTTAGCGGGCTTCAATTAGGCATTACAGGCCTAAATTGGATTTTTAGTATTTATTTATTAATTTTCAAAATTAATTATTTTTAATTAATTATTTTTCGGAAATTAGGCAATGATAGCCGACGATCGAAATTTCGTGCGATTGTCGTGGTAGCAGTCCGTTTATTTATTTGAGCTCTACGTTGTGCTAAATTGAATTAATTGTGCAATTTGAGGAATTATTCCTAAATTGATTAAGATTGAGTAATTGAATTGCAGATGGCCGAGTATGTTTGTTTAGCGTCAATAATGCTTTGATGGGCTATTAAGTGGAGAAGTTTGTGAGAGTGAATTAAATATATTCTTGGCTAAGACCCATTGGGTACATTAATATCGTGTGAAGATTGAGTGAGTTGATGAGTATGTGGGGATTATCCCAGATTGATCAGTGTCAGTGTTCAATTAGAATTTGACTGTGAAAGGTTGTGAGTATGGCTGTGCTAGTGGGGCCGAGTTTTGCCACCGAATTTGGAATCGGTTGCGCCCATTGGGCCGTAAATTGCCACCTATTAAAGGTCGCGCCTGTTAAGGCCGTAATTTGCCACCCGATAGGGGTCGCGCCTGATAAGGCCGTAATCTGCCACCTATTAAAGGTTGCGCCCATTGGGCCTTAATTTGCTACCTAAAGATAGGTCGTGTCCTTTGGACTGTAATTTGTTGCCAAGAAATTTGGTAGTCTATGCTCGTGAAGTCGTGAGTGCGATTGGAGACTAAATAAGGGAAACGACTGGGGAATAGTTGAATTGACATGAAATCGACTAGGTCGATGGATCAAAATATTGATTTGTGATGTAATTGCTTAGGTACCTATTGACTTGTACTAATATGCAGGTGGAATCTGAGGCCAAGGTAAGTCCTCTGACCCGTGCGTGTATAGGCAACCTGGTTAGCGTATTGGTTTCCTAATCGAGTCTTAGTGGGGTAGAACTTGCTGAGACATAGTCTCATCTCGGTTGTGGGACAACATTTCAGGACCCTGATGAGGAGCCTGAGGAGAAAGAAACCGAAGAGGAGTACCTACAGGAGAACCCCGATGATGATCTGAGTACGAATCGGATGAGGACTGAAATCCTGTCATCTTTTAGGAATCCTGTCTAAATGTGAATAATGTGAGACTAGAGTGTTATGAATAGTCTTGTGAATAGATATGCCATGTATAAAGGTTCGGTTATAAATTTCAATATGAAAAATATGGCCCTGCTTTTCTATCCCATCGTTTTATTGTCTGGGGATTTTAACTGCTTCCGCATGTGCTAATAAACGAAAGGGTCGGCGATACATTGTCCTGGGATATCGCATTATAAAATCGACCAAGTGAGATGGATGTGTGCGTGCCTGAGGATCGGGGCGTGACATCCAAGCACCTCAATGATTTAATGTCCCTTGCTTGTTCACCAAAATCCAAAGGTTCTTCCAAGTCTAACACTTTCCACTTAGTATCTTGTTCTCTATATGCAAAGTAAGAATATTCTTCAATAGCACAGGCATCATAGTGGTAACATTATCCGCATATAAACTTGTACATGTAGAGGATAATTCGTTTGTGTGCACACACACATATGTGTATATGTGTGTGTATATATATCTTCAAAATACATAAGGAGTCTTATTAATATAACTTACCTTGTTAAAATGAGCATTTTTTTTGGTTGGTTAAAATGAGCATTTGACCCCCTATTTAAATGGAAAAATCGGAAGCAAGCAAGGGAAATGAGGCGCAAGGGACCTTAGGCCTTACTGAAGGCCATTGGGCCACTGCACACTGTCATAGGGACATTGTACAGGGCTCTTGGTAGAAGAGAAACAAGCGTGGGCCGGGGGGGGGGGCATGGGTCTGGTGCTGCAAACGCTATGCAGCATTTGCTCGTTAGGAGTGCCACCACCTGGATAAAATTTTCCCTTTTTTTCTTTGAAAAATCACTTATTTTATTTTTATATTTGTCCGAACTTTGACCCCTCATAAAAATTACTTATTTTAACTTTTGTCCCAACTTTGACCCAATATTTCCCTTCAATTCGATATTTGTAAAAGTATTGGGATTACGGATTTTTACAAACTTGATTGGAATGGTCATGGTGAAAAGTCACAACATCTTTCCCATTGAAATTTTGATTGACCTAATTCTCGAAGCATTAGTTGTGACTAAAATATACCTGAATTCATCAAGTAATCTAGAAAATCACAATTTTCTCGACATCCTCAAGATTGGATGGCTATGATTAAAAGTTGTGATATCAATGGTCCGGCCATCCAATGTGGCAAATTGGGTGCTGTTGTTCTTTCTGAGCACAAGCCAATTACACCAATCATCATACTTTCAACCAATTTTTTTTCTAGCACTCAAGGTTTTGATGCATTTGAAACCAAGAAATTTTCCAATGGAGTAAGTGTGACATCTTGGAATTTCGGTACTGTTTTCAATTTAATAAATCGGGCCTTTCATCGATGCGACTATAGTACTGTTCTCAAAGCTAATCACTCCTAAGATAACTATACTATCTGGGAAAGTCACTAAGGGATTTCAATGCAATAGACTTGGCCATTATGACTTCACTGTAATGCCATTTGGTTTGACGAACGCTCCAACTACTTTTATGGATTTGATGAACCAAGTGTTTAAGGTATATCAGGATCAGTTCGTGATCATGTTCATCAATGATATTATGGTGTATTCGAGAAGTGATGAAGAGCATGAGAGTTATCTGAGAATGGTACTGCAAACTTTGAGGATTCGTCAGTTGTATGCTAAGTTTAACAAGTGCGAGTTTTGGTTGACTCGTGTTGCATTCCTAGGTTACATGATTTTAGGCGAAGGAATCTCTGTGGACCTAACCAAGATTGAAGCAGTGATCAACTGGCCAAGACCGACTGCAGTGACAGAGATCAGAAGTTTTCTGGGTTTGGCAGATTACTACAGAAGGTTTGTGGAAGGAATTTCGGCTTTGGCGTCACCATTGACTCGACTCCTAAAGAAGGAAGAGAAGTTTGTACAGACAGACAAGTGTGAGCATAGTTTTCAAGAGCTTAAGTAAAAGCTGACTACTGCTATTGTGCTGACCATTCTATCTAGTCCTAGAGGATACAAGATCTATAGTGATGCGTCATTCAAAGGGTTGGGTTGCGTGCTGATGCAACATGGTAAAGTTGTTGCATACGCCTCCCATCAGTTGAGACCACATGAACTAAATTACCCGATACATGACTTAGAATTCGCAGCAATCATTTTCGCTTTGAAGATTTGAAGACATTATTTATGTGGTGAAAGATTCCAAATCTTCATTAACCATCAAAGTCTCAAATATTTATTCTCTCAAAATGAGTTAAATATGAAACAGCGTTAATGGATAGAACTACTAAAGGACTACAATTGTGATATCCTATCCCACCTCGGGAAGGTGAGTAAGGTCGCTGATGCTTTGAGTTGAAAGTCTTCAGTGGCACATATGCTGGTTAAGAAGTGGAATTTACTCGAAAGAGCTCGAGATTCGGTGTTCAAGTTTGAGGTGGCCACCTTTTGAATCTTATGGCCACCCTTAGAATTAAACCAGATGTTCAAATCAGGATTAAATTACTTCAGTAAATAGACCCAAATGTTCAGAAGATTCTACAAGAGGATACCGATAAGAGGAAAGCTGATTTTCAGATTTCTGAGGATGAAACACTGAGGTTCTGAGGACGATTATGTGTACCTGACGATGCAGAGCTTAGAGATATCTTATCAGAAGCTCATTGTAGTAGTTACAATATTCATCCTAGCAGCATGAAGATGAATCGAAATCTACATCAACACTATTGGTGGTTTGGTATTTAGGCAAACATCGCCAAACATGTTGCCAAGTGTCTGACATGTTAGCAAGTGAAGGCACATTATTATAAACTAGGAGGACTTTTGCAACCTCTCGAGATCCTAGAGTGGAAATAGGAATACATCACGATGGATTTTGTAATAGGCTTATCGAGGAGTTAGAGGGGTAATGATTGCATTTGGGTAGTGGTCAACAGATTGACAAAGTCAACTCACTTCATCTTTGTGACGGCCCAAGGGTGGGGGTGTGTCTCCTGTCCCACATCGCTTAAAGAGAGTCCTGGGGCTAGTTTATAATGCTTAGGTCCCTCTAATTTGTATGTCGCATTTTAAAGCCGTGAAGACTCTGTGTCCAAAGCGGACAATGTTACACAGTGTGGCCCGGGTCGTTACAATGGTATCAGAGCCAACTCCCGACCACGTGTGGGGCCACAGCGAGGACGTTGTGCTCCTAAGGGGGGAGAATGTGATGGCCCAAGTGCGGGGGTGCGTCTCATGTCCCACATCGCTTAGGGGGGAGTCCTAGGGCTAGTTTATAAGGCTTAGGTCCCTCTAATCTATGTGACGCATTTTAAAGTTATGATGACTCAATGTCCAAAGCAGACAATATTACACAGTGGGGCCCGGGTCGTTACAATCGTAGTATGAAAGGATCTTGATTTGGATCGGCACATAGAGTTGTATGTGCGTAAGATAGTTCGACTGCATGGAGTGCCGGTGACGATTACCTTAGACCGAGACTCGAGATTCACAACTGCTTTTTGGAAGAGTTTGCAGGTTCCTTTAGGGAAGAAGTTGCAGTATAGTACAGCATATCATCCTCAAATGGATGGCCAGTATGAGAGGACAATTCAAATTCTCAAAGACATGCTGCGAGCTTGCATGCTAGACTTCAAGGAAAGCTAGGAGGAATAGCTTTATCTGGTCGAATTTGCCTACAACAATCACTATCAATAGAGCATTCAAATGGCTCCTTTCAAAGTGTTGTATGGCAGAGTATGCAAAATGCCAGTGTGTTGGAATGAAGTCGGGGAAAGAAAGATCACAAATCTAAAGTTGGTTTAGCAGTCAGTGGACATAGTTACAGTCATTAGGAGCAGATTAAAGACCGCTTAGAGCCGCTAGAAAAACTATGCAGATAAATGCCGAAGAATATTGGAATTCCAAGTTTGTAATCACGTTTTTCTAAAAGTGTTGCCAATGAGAGGTACTTCGCGCTTTGGCAAGAAGGGAAAACTGAGTCTGAGGTATGTAGGTCCCTTTGAGATTCTAAAGAGAATCAAGATCCTAGCATATTATCTTGCATTGCTGCCAAGACTGGCACAAGTGCATAATGTCTTTCACGTGTCGATGTTGAGGAAGTATAAACATGACCTGACTCATGTGCTTAATTTTGAGGAATTGGACGTGGATGATAGAGTGTCGTATGTTAAAAGCTTGGCTCATATTGTAAATCAAAAAGAGTAGGTTTTGCACACCAAGACCATCCTGTTGGTCAAAGTGGTTTGACAACACCATGGCACTAAAGGAGCAACTTGGAAAAGTGAAGAGTCAATGAAACGACTATACCCCCACCTTTTTGCTTAAATTATTGTAATGATTTCAATTTTAAGGACGAAATTTTTATAAGAGGGGAAGCGTTATGACATCCTAGAATTTTGGTTTTGTTTTCAATTTAATAAATTGGGCCTTTCATCGACACGCCTATAGTGCTGCTCTCAAAGCTGATCACTTTTAAAATAACTATACTAACTGGGAAAGTCACTAAGGGATTTTAATGCAATAGACTTGAAAATTCTACTATGAATCGACTACTCGACCGTGCTCATTTGCAGAGATCACTACGGCATAGTTAAAAGTCGATTAGAGATTAGAGATAGGTCGGTTCGATAGAGATGTGTGGCTAAACATGGGTGATTCAACCAATTTGCAAAATTCTCGTCAATCGGCACTAGACTGATTTTTCTGTCGTTTTGGTACCATGTGTCCATATTTGAAACCTTGAGATTTTCAAGATCATCGAGAGTCACCAATGTGTCGAAGAGGTTCATTGTGGCTTGAAGAAAATTGACCACGGGTCATTTGCACTAAAAATTCTCCGGTAGGCTAGGTCACGCTAAAATCATGCTAGATTGAAATTAACCACGAATTTGAATCTGATTCTAGAAATTGAAAGTTTTCTCATGTCACGAGTCATTTTAGGGATGTCGACTCAACCTCCGAAATTTTTTCCACAAACCGAGATTTTTGGTGAAAAGTCGATATAAGGTTGTTTTCGACCGGAAAATTCAATGGACCTTTTTTTAGTGCATTTTTTGGGATGCAAGTGGGTTCTATTGGAATAGAAAAATGTCCATTTGATAGAGGGCTCGATGGTGGATTTCATAGGAGCGAATTTGGCTTCAATTGGAGGAGAATTGATCAAATTTGGGGAGAGACTTGCCTAAAATTCGCAGCCCTTGATCCCTCAACATTTTGGACCTCTTCCAAGACTTCCTAAGCAAGCTAATGGGTTGGAAAATTGCTAAGGAAGCTAGTAGCCATGGTGGGACCATTTCAAGGGGATAAAGGGGGTAGGATTGAAACATGAGGGACCCTCCAAGCCTTTTTGTCTCCCTATCCTCTTCCCCATCGGCCACTTCCTCCATTTCCATCACCTTGGAGCTCAAGAAGTGCAGAGAAGGAAGCTAGCCAGCCATCGACACCCCCTGCCTCTCGTCTGATCGTCATTCACCTGCTGAAGCCTAACCGCTTTGCCGCCCTGCCCTTGTGATCTTGCACCAGTCCTGGGCATCGTTCTAGCGACATGACCCCTAAGCCACCCCCCGAGCTGTTCAAGCCTCCCCCATCGTCACCGAAGCCGCCCGGTTGCCCGTTCAATCGTCAAAAGCTGCTCGCCCGCATTCGACAATCCGCTTTGGTTGTTGCCAACTCAATCAATCCCCGAAGTACCCTCTTCAGCCCACAAACATAACCGAGAAGCCCTGGGTCTGCCTTGCACTATTTGGCCCGCTTTTGACCATTTATTGACCTCAAAAGGTGCTTCCGCTTTAGAGTTTGTGGACCGTCTTCGCGTCCCGTCAAAGTAAACTCTCCAGCTCGCAACTCCAGTGAATTTACTCACTAATCTCTGCTTATGGAGTTAATTATGCTTAAGAGTTGATTAGTTTAAGTTAAGTATGGATTAGGTGGTTAGTTAGATTGGATTAACAATTTAATCGTTCCATATTGCATGTTAGGTGGTTAGAGTAGTGCAATTAGCAAGTAGATAGGTCGTAGTATTTATCTAGACATGTTCGGAATTTTTCCAGCTCGTTTCAAGGTATTTAATTAGGCTTTTCCGGCTTAAGTTGCATTTATTGGTATTTAATAATTAATTTCGATAATTATTTAATTATTTACTTATTTTCTAGAAATTAGATCGGGATAGCTGGTGACTGAATTTCGTCCGATTGCAATGGTATGATTAGTTTATTTAATTGACTGATATTTTGTGATAATTGAGTGGAATTTGTAATTTTGGGATTTTATCCCAAAATTGAGTATTTGAAATAATTAATCGAGAAACACAGGGTGTTGGTTTATAATGCCAAAAATATTATGGCGGACTATATTGAATGGTGGGATTTTCAAAGAGGAAAATATTGTATTTTTGGCTAAGACCGACCGTGTACCCACACATGGTTATTTTTATCAGGTATGATAAAAATGGTGAAATTGTCGAATGATCAGGATGGAATACTATATTAGCCTGTGGGCTTTGATATATCAATTTTGGATAAGCAGTATACCGGTATACTATATCAGTTTGCGAGCTTTGATATATCAATTTTGGGTGAGCAATATACCTTATTAGCTCTTTGTGAGCATTGTGAGTATACTATATCAGTTTGCGAGTCTTGATATATCAGCTTTGAGTGAGCAATATACTCTGTTATCAGTTTCTAGCAAGCTATATTGTTTATCAACTTTAGGTGAGCTATATTATCTATCTTTAGCTTAGGGCAAGCAGTTCTTGATATGATCGAATTAGATAGGTAGTAATAAATGAATTCACTGAGAGGTGGTCGAGGTGGTATGGAATCGATTGGGTCGATTGATTGATGACTCAATTTGATTTGTTGTATTGATTTGTTGAGATGATTTGTGGAATATATGAATTATGGTGACTTGTAGGAAGGAACAAAGGCAAAGGTAAGTCTTCTGACTCGTGTTTGTGCTTAGGCAACCCTTGGACATATTTTCTTCCTAGTCGGGACTTAGGAGGTGAACTTGCTAAGAAGTTATCTCACCCCGTTGTGAGATAACAGTTCAGGTCCTTAGATGACGGTTGTGGAGGACTCGAAGCTTCAGAGTTTGTGGAGGTGGAGATCGAAGAATCAGCAAACGTGTCTAACTAGCAGGTCATAGGATAATTCCCTTTTTGTTGAGCCGATCTTTTGTAGACAGCTAGTATTGTATATATATAAAACCCACGTGTTTATAAAAAGCATGTTTTGCTTGTGATTGATTGCCTACTTTTCTATCCGTGTTTTTGTTGTTTGGGGATTTATTTATTCGCTTCCACATGTGCATTAAAATGAATGGGTCGGCGACACGTCTTGAGATGTCGAATTTTAATCGACCATCGAGGGATGGGCACGTGCTCGGAGGATCGGGGCATGACAGTATGTGCTATCCGAGAATAGTTTGTGTAGTCAAACATTGGTAAATAAATGAGGTGCCTTCAATAATAGTTGTAAAGAGAGAAGTACATGTGTTCGTTGAGAAAATTTTACACCCTCGTGCAAGGAAAATACTAAAGAATGCAAAAGTAATTGAAGGCCACCATGAGTCCATGACAATGAACTTTTGAATGTGCAACTTTATAGATCTGGCTTGGTGTTAATGCTTTTCCTTATCATTGTTAGCCTAACCTTTTCACAGCAACAAAGCTGGAAGTGTTGTCTCCTGATGGTCTTTTGGTTGTTCACAATCTTTATGACTATCTCAAAGCATCATTTCACTAACTAGTAAAGCTGAGAACTTTATCCCTCCATTTTGGAAAAATTTCATAGGTGACTTAGAGGTCTTCACTCTTCCCATTCACTTTTTTTTTTTTTTTTTATCCTATTGCTAAAAGAAAAAGAAGATGATGTCTCTCATGGTGAAGGAAGCCTTTTTAAGTTGGCAATGGGATCGGTAGTACGCTCAAAATGTTCAAACTTGGCTTGGATTCAACAACAACATACATCATCAGTGTCAAAAAAGTTTTACACAAATGGCCTTATAGTTACATCCCTAACTTAAGAAAGAGGTATCGTGATCCTAACATCAATTGTCGATAGGTTGATTTTATTAATATTTTATAAACTCGCCGTCTCATTTTTCTTTGTTCTCATTTTTTCATGATAATCAAAATTCAAGATGACTTGATTCATACAATGATTTCCAAGTATGGTTTTGGGAGGGGGAGAGACCTGTGATTGTAGAGGACTTGTTCTGAGGCTCGCATGCAATTCTTTTGCCAAGAGAAGTTATACGATGGTTTCCATATATGGTTATGGGAGGGGAGAGAGAAGGATGATTGTGGAGGAGCTTATCCCAAAGTTGTCATGTGATTCTTTTCGCAAGAGAGGATAAGTTTTAGTCACAATACCAATCAACTGGAACCGGTAATTATAGACGACCTTATCTTGAGGCTCACACGCAAGTATTGTGCACGAGTAATTCCATTGTCCAGATGAATGAAGTAGAGAACGTGTGAAAGGAGACTCTAGCAATGTCAAGGGACTTCAATGAAAGGTGACCGGTGAGAGTTTGATACATTGCTATCGGAGAGACTAAAGCTATAGTTCTTCCTTTGTGAAAATAACTATCAAATAATTGGTTCGGGGCATTGTATAGTGAATAATGAGAAATTTCATGTTAAACATGATTGTCTTCTATGCATTCACATTCTTCATGACTATCTCAAAGCGTCATTGTACCTCTAATTAGTAAAGGGGGAAACCATTTTCCTTCACTTTGGAAAATTTTTATAGGCTCGACTTAAAAGTCGTCACTCTTGCTTTCTTTTGGTGCTGAGAAAAAAAGAAATGCCTTGTCTCATGGTCCACTTTGGAAAAAATTTCATTGGCTTGACTCAAAAGTTATCACTCTTGTTTATAGGCTTGACTCAAAAGTCATAACTCTTGTTTTCTTTTGGTGCTAAGAGAAATAAAAGATGCCTTGTCTCATGGTCCACTTTGGAAAAAATTTCATTGGCTTGACTTAAAAGTTGTCACTCTTGTTTTCTTTTGGTGCTAAGAGAAAAAGAAATGCCTTGTCTCATGGTTCACTTTGGAAAAAATTACATAGGCTTGACTTGAAAGTCATCACGCGTGTTTATAGGCTTGACTTAAAAGTCGTCACTCTTGTTTTCTTTTGGTGCTAAGAAAAAAAAAATGATGCCTTCTCTCACGGTCCACTTTGGAAAAAAATTCATTCACAAGTACTCTCCATGTGCCTCCAATTACTCTTCTTTGTTCTCATGACATAGAATGCAAATATAATGGGAGAAAAATGTGACATCCTGATTTTCAGATTTTGATTTTGATTGAATAAGTTAGGCTTTTCATTGACACACCTATATTGCTCTTCTCGAAGTTGGTCACTCATGAGATAACTGACCTACCAAGTGAAGTCGTTAAGGGATTTTAACGCAATAGACTTAAGAATTCGATTAGAAATCAACTGCTTGATCATGCTAGTCTGCAAGGGTCATTACGGCATTGTCAAAATCGATTAGAGATTAGGGATAGGTCAATTCCACTAACATGTGTGATCAATGTGTGGATGATTCCACCTAATTGCAAAATTCTCGTTGATTGGCACTAGACGGATTTTCTGTTGTTTTGGGTACTTTGTGTCTATAATTGAAATCTCGAGATTTTCAAAACCATTGAGATTCACCGATGCGTCGAAGTGGTACATTGTGGCTTGAAGACAATCGACCATGGGTCAATTACACCAAAAATTCCTAAAAGTTATCCGGTAGATTAGGTCATGCTAAAATCACGTTCGATTGAAATTAACTGTGAATTTAAACCCGATTTCAGAAATTAAATGTTTTGCCATGTCACAACTCATTTTAGAAATCTTTTGAGGAATTTTTGCGAGTTTGGGATTTTACGCTTAAAAATCGATTTGGACAATTCGGAAAATAAATGGAAATTTGGATTGGCCAAATCGAAGGGATTTTTGGGCTCCTATGTGAACTACTTGGTGAAAGGAAGTTGTGTGGGTTTTTTCATTGACAAAATTGGACGTCAATCGGAGATGTTCAAAAATCGAATTCCGAGAAAAATAAAATAAAATTCGGAATTGAGGGGCAATCGTAGACTTTTCTGGGGACTGCAACATGTGGACATCAACTCGGTTATTTGTGGAGTTATTATTCAAGAGTGTGTTAGGGGACAAAAGGGATTTGTGCATGAAAGTTGTGGGATCAAGATTGGACAAGTATAGGAGGTTTTTATTTTATTTTCCCCCTTCCTTCGGTTCCCCTCTCACAGTCTCACTCACGTGCCCTTCTCTCTCTCCATTTCTTTTTCTCTCTCTCTCACGGTTCTCTCCCCCACCCCCAAAAAAAAAAAAAAAAAAAAAAACTGACAGCCCCGCAACCTTGATCTCCCCTTCGCCGCGCGTCTCTCTCTCTCTCTCTCTCTCTCTCTCTCTTTCTCTTTCTCTCTCGTGCGTCTTTTTCCCCCAGCCGACAGCCCCCTGCAAGTTTGTTCTTCCTCTTGCATTGTCTCTTTGACTTTTCAATTCTACCTTATCCCTTCCCCCCTTCGTCGGTGTCTCTCTCTTTCTCTCTCCTTTGGTCCCTCATCCCCTTTTTTTTTTTTTCACTTTTTCTGTTTTTCTTCCTTTGGTCGGTCAAAGACCCGAGCTTGCCCTCACCCCTACCCCCCCCCCCCCCGGCCCGGATTTCTTCTCCATTGCCGCCTGCGAAGTCTGCTCGTCGCTGCCACACGTCCGCGAAGGGCCCTCCTTCACTTTGGAAATTAAAGTCGTCACTCTTGCTTTCTTTTGGTGCTAAGAAAAAAGGAAATGCCTTGTCTCTTGGTCCACTTTGGAAAAAATTTCATAGGCTTGACTTAAAAGCCGTCACTCTTCTTTATAGGCTTGACTTAACAGTCATCACTCTTGTTTTCTTTTGGTGCTAAGAGAAAAAGAAGATGCCTTGTCTCATGGTTCACTTTGGAAAAAATTTCATTGGCTTGACTTAAAAGTCATCACTCTTATTTATTGGCTTGACTTAAAAGTTGTCACTCTTGTTTTCTTTTGGTGCTAAGAGAAAAAGAAATGCATTGTCTTATGGTTCACTTTGGAAAAAATTACATAGGCTTGACTTAAAAGTCATCACGCTTGTTTATAGGCTTGACTTAAAAGTCGTCACTCTTGTTTTCTTTTGGTGCTTAGAGAAAAAAAAAAAAGATGCCTTGTCTCATGGACCACTTTGGAAAAAAATTCATAGGCTTAACTTAAAAGTCATCACTCTTGCTTTCTTTTGGTGCTAAGAGAAAAATAAGATGGCTTGTCTCATGGTCCACTTTGGAAAAAATTTCATAGGCTTGACTTAACAGTCGTCACTCTTGTATTCTTTTGGTGCTAAGAGAGCTTATCTTAAAAGTAGTCACTCTTGTTTTATTTTGGTGCTAATAGAACTTGACTTAACAGTCGTTGCTCTTGTTTTCTTTGGTGCTAAGAGAAAAAAAATGCCTTGTCTCATGGTCCACTTTGGAAAAACTTTCATAGAATTGACTTAAAAGTTGTCACTCTTGTTTTTTTATTTTTTTTTAAATGCTAAGAGAAAAATAAGATACCCTGTCTCATGGTCCACTT
Organism: Eucalyptus lansdowneana; assembly: GCA_017140395.1. Lineage (NCBI taxonomy): Eukaryota > Viridiplantae > Streptophyta > Magnoliopsida > Myrtales > Myrtaceae > Eucalyptus > Eucalyptus lansdowneana. Next base: position 50,533,825 of record CM029487.1, read on the forward strand.
AGCAAAAAATTTCATAGACTTGACTTAAAAGTCGTCACTCTTGTTTAAAGTGGAATTCACAAGTACTCACTTTACTAAAGTTCATTTGGTAAATGTCATTCACAAGTACTCTCCATGTGCCTCCATGTACTCTTTTTTGTTCTCGTCACATAGAATGGCAATATAATGGGAGAAAAATGTCATTCATAAGTACTCTCCACGTGTCATTAGGCTTGACTTAAAAGTCGTCACTCTTGCTTTCTTTTGGTGCTAAGAAAAAAGAAATGCCTTGTCTCATGGTCCACTTTGGAAAAAATTTCATAGGCTTGACTTAAAAGTCGTCACTCTTGTTTATAGGCTTGACTTAAAAGTCATCACTCTTGTTTTCTTTTGGTGCTAAGAGAAAAAGAAGATGCCTTGTCTCATGGTCCACTTTGGAAAAAATTTCATTGGCTTGACCTAAAAGTCGTCACTCTTGTTTATTGGCTTCACTTAAAAGTTGTCACTCTTGTTTTCTTTTGATGCTAAGAGAAAACGAAGATGCCTTGTCTCATAGTCCACTAAGGAAAAAATTTCATAGACTTGACTTAAAAGTCATCACTCTTGTTTTCTTTTGGTGCTAAGAGAAAAGAAGATGCCTTGTCTCATGGTCCACTTTGGAAAAAAATTTCATAGACTTGACTTAAAAGTCGTCACTCTTGTTTTCTTTTGGTGCTAAGAGGAAAAAAAAAAAGATGCCTTGTCTCATAGACTTGACGTAAAAGTCGTCACTCTTGTTTAAAGTGGAATTCACAAGTACTCTCACTTTACTAAAGTTCATTTGGTAAATGTCATTCACAAGTACTCTCCATGTGCCTCCAATTACTCTTCTTTGTTCTCATCACATAGAATGGCAATATAATGGGAGAAAAATGTGACATCCTGATTTTTAGATTTTGATTTCGATTGGATAAGTTAGGCTTTTCATCGACGCACCTATAGTGCTCTTCTCGGAGTTGGCCATTCACGAGATAACTAGCCTACTAGGTGAAGCCTTTAAGGGATTTTAACACAATAAACTTGAGAATTCAACCAGAAATCAACTGCTTGACCGTTCTAGTCTGCAAGAGACATTACGGCATTGTCAAAATCGATCAAAGATCAGGGATAGATTGATTGGATTGAAATGTGTGATCAATGTATGGGTAATTCCACCTGATTGCAAAATTCTCGTCAATTGGCACTAGATCAATTTTCTGTTGTTTTGGATACCCTATGCCCGTAATTAAAATCTCGAGATTTTCACGACCATCAAGAGTCGCCGATGCATTAAAGTGGTGCATTGTGGCTCGAAAAAAATCGACCATGGGTCAATTACACCAAAAATTCCTAAAAGTTACCTGGTGGGTTAGGTTACGCTAAAATCACATCAGATTGAAATTAACCGTAAATTTGAATCTGATTTTAGAAATTGAAAGTTATATTATGTCACAAATCATTTTATGAACGTCGACTCATATTTTGAGGAATTTTCAGCGAGTTCGGGATTTTTTACGAAAAATCAATTCGAACGATTTGGAAAACAAATGGAAATTTGAATTGGCCAAATTGAAGGGGTTTTTGGCCTCTTGTGTGAACCACTTGGTGAAAGGAAGTTGTGTGGGCTTTTTCTTTGACAAAATTAGATACCAATCGGTAAGATTTGTTTAGAAATCGGATTCTAAGAAAAAGGAAATAGAATTCGGAATCAAGAGGAAATCGTAGACTTGTCTAGGGACCGCAACATATGGACATCAACTCAGTTATTTGTGGAGTTATTATTCACGAGTGTGTTAGAGGACAAAAGGAATTTGTGCATGAAAACTGACAGCCCCTGCAAACTTGGTCTCCCCTTTGCCGCGCGTCTCTCTCTCTCTCTCTCTCTCTTTCTCTCTCGTGCGTCTTTTTCCCCAGCCGACAGCCCCCCCGCAAGTTTGGTCTTCCTCTTGCATTGTCTCTTTGACTTTTGCATTCAACCGATCCCTTCCCCTCCATCGGTGTCTCTCTCTCTTTCTCTCTCCTTCAGTCCCTCATCCCTTTTCTTTCATTTTTTCTATTTTTCTTCCTTTGCTCGGTCGAAGACGACCGAGAACCAACCCCCCCGGCGCCACACACGTCGCGCCACACGTCCGCGAAGGGCACTCCACCGGTCAATCCTGCAATTTTTCCCAACCGGTTTGTTGACTCCTTGCTGCCCTCTCCACTGAACGTCCACGCCACGGCTCCGTTCCAGCGATCACAAGCCTAGCGGCATCTCTCCGCCAGCATCGCCACCGATCAGCCGCACCGTAACCCCACTGTAGCCCGTGTCTCTCCAAACTTCAGCCGCCATTTCACTTTCGTGGAACCGAATCAATGTAACCAGCAACGCCGGAGTAGAAACCCAGCCCAACCGTGGGTTTGTGTGGTCGATTTCGGCCCGATCTGAGCCCCCGTTGGTGCCACCACCTTGGGAGTTATCAGCCGCCATCGCATCACCATCGCTATGGACCGGTTTTCGCATTAATCAATTGAGTTTAACTCATTAATCCATGCTTAGTAAGTTAATAACGTTTAAGGGTTGTCTATTTTAGACTAAGTGTGGATTGGGTGGATAGTTAAAGTAGATTAGCAATTTAATTAACCGTTATTGCATGTTAGGTGATTAGAGCAGTATAGTTAGAGCCTAGACAAGCTCTAATATTTATCTAGAGTGGTTCAGAAATTTTCCGGGCCCATCTTAACTTTTGATTAGGCTTTACGGGCCTAAGTCCTATTTATTTGCATTTATTAATTAATTTTCGTAATTAATTAATTAATTAATTATTTTCTGGAAATTAAACTGGGATAGTCAATGACTGGAATTTCATAATCGATTGCAATGGTGTAATCTATTTATTTAATTGACTGTTATTTTATGCAAATTGATTGTGATTTGTGATTGCGAGTAATTATCTCAAATGTTAATTAATTTCAATAATTAATTAGAAAATTACCAGGTATTGGTCTACAAAGTGCTAAAAATCTATTTTGGGACTGCTTAAATTAGTGGGATGTTCAAAAGTGAAAATATTATACTTTGGTTAAAGCCAACCGTGTACCTACACACGATTATTTTTATTGGGTATGATGAAAATGACAAAATTGTTAGATAATCAGGATGGTACATCAAATTAGCCTGCGGGCGATATGGCAGCTTCTAGTGAGCAATAAATTATCAGCTTTGGGTAAGCAATATAATCTGTGGTCAACTTCTGGTGAGCATTAATTTATCAGTTTTAGGTGTGTAATATAATCTGTGGTCAGCTTTTGGTGAGCATTAATTTATCAACTTTGGGTGAGCAATATAATATGTGATCATCTTCCGATGAGCATTAACTTATTAGTTTTAGGCGAGCTATACTATCTTTCTTCATCTTCGGGTGAGCTGTCCTAATTTGATAGGACCTTATAGATAATATTGAGTGGGTTGACCAAGAAGTGGTCCCAATTACATATAATCAACTGAGTCGATTGATCGATGATTCGTTCTATCTTGATGTGTTGAAATGATTGGTTGAAAATGTTAATTTTATTGACTTGCAAGAAGGAACAGAGGCAAATATAAGACCTTCGACTTGTGTTTGTGCTTAAGCAGCCCTCAAGGTGTATTTTCTTCCTTGTCAAGTCTTAGAAGGTTGAACTTGCTAAGACATAGTCTCACCCCGTTGTGGGATAACATTTCAGGTCCTTAAGGTGAAGAATCCCGAAGCTTGAGGCGGAAGGGTCAGGAGCGTGGATGACTCATAAGTTCTTTTTAAGATAGACTTCCTATACTTAGACCCTAGAGTTGGCATTTGTTTGTAAACCAGATTGTGGTTTTTAATAACGCGCTGATTTAAAAATTGTGGCTTTACTTTTCTATCACATCTTATTATTGTTTGGGGATTTATTATTCGTTTCCGCATGCCATTAAAATGAATGGATCGACGACGCGTCTTGGGATGTCGATATTTAATTAACAGCTGAGGGATGGGCACGCGCTCGGAGGATTGGGGCGTGACAAAAGAATATCATGCCTCAGCAAGTGACAATCATCATTATTTCTATGACATCAAGTAAAGAATAATGCAGTCTTATAAATATGTATCGAAAATATGCATTTTGCAAATCATACTAGTGGATATTATCAAATAACATGAATATTCCATGTACTCTTTGTAAATCAATGCATCATAACATAAACCATATTATAGCAAATGTCAACGTCAACCACTCATGTCAAGGAACCTCATGGTCATGTTTCGGCTATGCTTCATTTTCCATATAAGAGAAAGAAAAGTGAAGACTAAACAGATGAAAGCCATTTTCGATTGCCAATCTTGATCATCCAATGGCTTCTTCATCAAAACCCAAAAGTAATTATGAGGTCTTCTTGAGTTTCAGAGGCACAGACCTACGGAACACCTTCCTTGGTCATCTCTACAAAGCTTTACATCATAATGGAATATACACTTTCGTTGATAGTGAGGAATTAAGGAAGGGAGACCAAACATTGCCGGTGCTCATGAAGGCCATCGAAGAGTCGTTCGTTGCAATCATTATTTTCTCTAAGGACTATGCTTCCTCACGATGGTGCCTAGAAGAGTTGATGAAGATTATGGAGTGCAAGGAGCAAAAGGACCTCACCGTTCTACCGGTGTTTTATAAAGTGGACCCAAGAGAAGTGAGATGGGGCAGCAAAAGTTATGGGAAAGCCCTTGCTAAGCATGAGTCCAAGTTCAAGAAGGATTCGGAAAAAGTACAACAATGGAAGAGAGCTCTTTTCAATGCCAGTAGCTTGTCTGGGTGGCATTTTAATGATGGGTAAGTAGAGTAGAGGCCATCTTTTGTGCAAGAAGCTAATCTTTACAAGTAAGTATAAAAACTGTTTCAAAAAGAAAAAAAAAATCTACACACACGATTGTTAGTATACGTGTAGATGCTTCCTTTTATGATTCACGAAAATTCTTAAGTTCCTGCTCAATTACAAAGTGATATTATTTCTATGGAATCAGTCGCATCGAATCATTTCATTTCTTTGGCTTGGACGATTCTAGTTCTGTTCCCAAAAAACGAATATCTCTTTTGTATTGATAGATTTTTTAAAGAGTTGATATACGTCAAATATCTAATAGTTAAAAAAGTGATGGTCATATAAATTTTGAATAAACTACTAATAATTTTTTGCAAGGAATAAGAAAGTTCGCAACACCTGAGGCAAGATTACTAGTGTGTACAGGCCATGGTGGACAATGACATCCTGCTTCAAGGAATTTAATAGTCTTTGAATCGAAATCTCAACCACCGTTAAAAGTTATAAATACATCTTTTTGAGTAAGCGTACATATAAATCACATATATCCATCAAAAAGAAAATAAGTATATCGTCATTTATAAATCAGAAGAACATGAATTATTTGGATGACTAAATTTTGAAGCCTTAAATTGTTTCCATTGGTGTGGAGCTCTTGGAGTTCTAATTCGACTTGGTGGGAATACATGTTGGTTTTGGTTGTGATCATCAAGAAATGTGATGCACTGCTTTATCATTGTTGGCTTGTAATTGCTCCTTATTTGCTTATTCAAATTGCTAAAAATGATCCTACAACTTCTTCTTTTTTTTGTCTTTATCAGAGATGAGTCAGAGCCTATAGAAAGAATTGTGAAGGAGATCTCCACTCTTCTAGACCGAACACCTTTGCATGTTGCTAAGCATCCGGTTGGGATTAATTCCCGAGTGGTTAAGCTAAAATCCATGTTAAACCTCGAGTCTGATGATGGTGTTCTTATGATGGGATTATGGGGAAAGGGAGGCATAGGAAAGACAAGTTTAGCTAAAGCCATTTATAATGATATTTTCAGACAATTTGAAGGTTCAGCTTTTTTGGCAAATGTTAGAGAAACTTCAAAAGGTTGTAGGGATTTAGTTGCTTTGCAAGAAAAATTACTATCGGAGGTATTATTATTGAAACAAAGATTAGTAGTGTCCAATGTCGATGCAGGTACTAATCTAGTACAGGATAGACTTTGTTGCAAAAAAGTTCTCCTTATCCTTGATGATGTGGACGACTTGCGTCAATTAAATGCTTTAGCAGGAGAAGGCAAGTGGTTTGGAAATGGAAGTACGATCATCATTACTACAAGAGATAAACATTTGCTAACTTGTCATGGGATAGATCAAGATCATGTGTACGAAGTCAAAGCATTGGAGGATAGTGAAGCTCACGAGCTGCTTAGTAAGCATGCTTTTCAGACACATCAAAAACTAAAAATTAGGACAGATCTAGTGGATAGTGTTCTGAATCATGCCGAAGGCCTTCCTTTAGCAATTGAGGTATTGGGTTCCTTCTTATGTGGTAGAAGAGAACATGAATGGAAAAGTACACTAAAGAAGTTTTCTAGGATTCCTCACAAAACCATTAATAAGGTGCTCAAAATAAGTTATGATGGACTAGAGGATAATGAGAAAGAGATTTTTCTCCACATTGCTTGCTTCTTTAAGGGGCGGGATAGTGAGTACATAAAGAAAGTTATTGATAGTTGCGATTTTGAGATAGCTATAGGATTAGAAATTCTCATTGAGAGGTCCTTGATAAGTATTGAGCATAGAATCATAGAAATGCATGACTTGATTCAATTGATGGGTATGGATATCGTGAACCAAGAATGTCGCGATGATCCCTGGAGACGCAGCAGGCTTTGGCTGTATGATGATGTTCTCGATGTTCTATCTCGCGACATGGTAATACTTGCAAATATAGTTAAAATTCTCCTCCTTGTTTTTGACTCTAACTACTAAATATGCATTACTTAAATAGTCTCATATATACAGGGAGATTGTGTAGTAAAAGCCATAGTATTGAAGCCACCGAAGCAGAAAGAGATATATATCAAGCCTAATGCTTTTACAAAAGTGAGCAGGTTGAGATTGCTCATCATGCACAATCTGCATAATTCTTTCCAAGGTCAAATATGTCTTCCTAATGAGCTAAGATGGTTTGAATGGGCTGGTTGTGCTTCTTGGTTTCCTCAATTTTCCTCTGGTCCAAAGAAATTAGTGGGAATTTGTATGAGTAAATGCAGTATTACCGAAGTGCCAAAACAATTTAAGGTGAGCAATTACCTACATAGACCTTTTTATTATATACTTCATTAGCATATATACGTGTATATATTATATGTTCTAGTACACAAAAGAAAGTGGTGTTCCTGCATTATAGAAAGCACTTCTCTCTTTTCTTTCAAAATGATCCTAACTACTTGCTTTAGAAATATTCTTTCATGCAACAAATTTGGCTTTTGAAAAATTAAGCGTAAACAAAATAAATACACAAAACTAGGAAATGTTATAAATGTTTATGGGAAAGAAAGATATTTCAATATTTGAATTTTTTTATGAAGGTCATTAAGTCATAAAAGAATGATATGTGGAAAGGGAAAGATATTTAGAGATTTAATTTTTTTTTTTTTTAAGGTCCTTGCATCATAAGAAAATTGAAATTTTAGTATTGAAATATGTTGGAAAATAATGCAGAAGCTATTTGACCTCGAAACTAAATGAATGTGAAATCATCAATGAAATAAACGAGGAACAATAAAGATCATAAGGGATTTTATTTGGTTTGGTCTAGTATCAATACCCACTCCACCGGGATATCTAATAGCAAATAATCTAATAATCAATCGGAGAATTACAGAGTTACAATCGTTAATACACACAACCCACTCATGTGCATGGCTAAACAAGAGTTTCCCGCTTGTTTCTTTCTTTTTCTTTTTTTTTTTTTTTTTTTTGTTGTTGCGGATGAAGAGAGACAAAAAATAAACGAAAGTCACACCTTGACAACATTCAAGGGAGTTCAACCATTGGCCTCAGTCAAGCCTTGGATAAATATGAAGAAATCATTAGGGTTAGAAAAACAATTTAGAGAGGGCTAACTAGATTAATTGAAAACTTAAAAAAAAAAAATTATCTTGCGGAAGATAACATGATGAACTTTGATAGTAGCAAAAACAGTTTTGGAAGTATCAACCAAGCTGTTGTTGCTGTTAAAGAATTACAGGCAATAATGTACACATAGAAAATAGCACACAACAATAAATAGTGATTTGACTTTATCCCAAGCCTACATTCGCTTTTCCGGGTAACAACCTTAACATGGGCTGCAATTCACTAGTAATCTTTAAAAGAAATTACAATCAACACGAATTGCTCTATTATCGGATGTATCACATTATTAGAACAAAAGTAATGCCATCATTCTAGTACACATCCACTTATCACTGAATACAAAGTAGCAAGTAGAGAGTATTATAGATGGATAGTAGCATAGTTTGACCATAACAAAAAGATGATATAATAGAACAAGCTTTCTCAATTTTACATACAACCCTTTTTAGCTACTTTGATCCTATTTTGCTTTTAAAGACATGAGAGCCGTTGGGACTTGGTTGGAGTTGTCATTGAGGTCTAGATTGCCCATACAATCCTTTCCTCTAAATGATATCGAGATTTCCCAAAATGGAGTCTATAGGTGCTGTTACATTAATTGGACTTCTAACTATTTGACCAAAACAGTCAATGGTGCTTTTGTCAATGGTGCTTTTGACTCATTTCCTGTTCTCCAGCCGAGAGTTCTCAAAATATTAATGGCTATATTCTACTCATATAACAATAATAAAAAAATGCACTTGTTGAGCAACGACTTTCAAGAATTGACAACTCAATAAATTGCTTTATGTCACCTCATCATACCACGAGCACTTATCACTAGTTTGTCGATGTTGCCTATGGTCAAACTATATGGAATGACTTGCAATTAATTATCCAATGATCCTCCTCAGTATGTCATCTTCCAAAGACTTTACATTGAGGACACATCGACCATTGTATTTGAAAGTCCTCATGAACACATCATCATATTTGACTCGTTCTCCTATCATGATCCTCATCCTTGCAATCAATCTTCACTAAACTCACAAAGACCAACACTATTATCACAGTTTTTTCCAAAATCATCACTGCATCATTAAGATGAATACATGCACTTATCATAAGGATAGTAGACCAAGGATAGTTTTGGAATCTTCAAAATACCATTAGGATGTTTTCGCAACATAAACCACTATCAATTGACTGAATCTTGGATTCATATATCCCAAAAAAATTATGATCCAATATTATCATCCGAAGAAAGAAACACCTAATCAAAGGCCAATTAGGACTTTCTTTTTACACCTCATCCAATCTGAGTCAATCTACATCCTCTAATAGGGTTGGCTTTAGTATATAGGCTCAAACATGAGACATAATTTAATAACTCTCTACCTTGGCTCAATGTTTGTAGCCATTATCCACCATAGTAGCTCTCTCAATGCTCTAGTGAGTGCTTATTCACTACAAAGGCTAATTGAGCTCAAGCTTCGCCATCATGTCAAAAGGGTTCTTCGTCGTTGCGATCTTCTTCACAACAACCTTGCCCTTCGCCACAACATCTCAAATTAAATGGTACTTAATTTCGATATGCTTTGTTCCTCATGATAAATTGGATTATAGGCCAAATATTTTGTACTTTGGTTGTCACAGTGTATTGCAATGTTTTATCGCTTCAACCCTAAGTTTGAGAGCATACCCCTTAGTCATGTGGTCCCATTCACTATAAAATTCAGTGTCATGTACTTTGCCTCAATCAAAGACAAGGCAGTGTGGTCTTGCAAGAATACCTTCCAACTTACTACACTACCTACTAATCTAAGTAGGACTTACACTCATTTAAGTCACTAGCGTGATTTGAATTTACATAAGTTGTGATCTCTTTACCATTGCCATCCTTCGATACACTATACCAATATTTGTTGTCTCCTTAAAGTATAAGAGGGTTTGTTTCATAGAAGGGTAATTCCCTTATACCTGCACCGGACTCATTAGGCAGGTTGATCCTGCGGGTCCTAATCTCCGAAGAGAGTGGCCCGTGGCCTCCAACCCGGCCCTCACCGGGTGCCACCCCTATGCTCGGCTGTTGACCGGCATTGTGGCGGGAGGGGCAGTGGGGTGTTTTAATTTTCTTCCCCACCACGGGAATACGCGGGGCCCAACTGGGGTCTCTCACCCCTGGCAGGTTCTCCCTGCGGTTGGGTTTATCCCGCTTGAGCCTTTTAAGGTCCTGCTCAGGACCATGCCTGGTTCTTATGTATACCTCCTGAGCCAGGACTTTACTCAGGGGATTTTTTAACGTGGTTAAATCCACGGATTTTACGGTTATCTCCCTGCCGGGGCCGGACTAGCCGGGGGGCGGTCACCCGGGAGCCTCGATTATTACGTGGAGTGCTAGCCACGGAGCAGTTTAAGGTCCTGCTCAGGACCATTCTAATTGTTTCTTACTAGGATGCTTTATGTAACAACTAACGATGCTCACAACTTATGAAATGTTAAGCTTCGTGCATACATAATACTACCCCACTACAATAGAAGAAAACACACGGAAAATATGTTCCTCCTCCTTAGTCTGCAATGAGTTTAAAGTACTTGGCTAAAGGTATACTTATAGATTCGTTGACTGCATGCCATAATCTTCTCAATATATTTCTTGTCACGTCTCGATCCTTCGAGCATGTGCCCATCCTTGCTTGGACGATATAATAGCGATGTCCCAGAACACATCACCAACCCATTCGATTTAAATATGCATGCAAAAGCATATATAAATTCTCAAACAATAAAACAATGTGTTAGGAAAGTAGGGCCACAAAAATTTTAAAACCACAATAAGTCTTTTATAAACAAACGATTTATACATAAGACCAAGCTGTTTACAAAAATTTCGGTTCGTCAAAAGGATTTGTCCTATGACTAACTAGTCATACAAATTCACCGATTAAGCTTCTTCCACATTCCTAAACTTCGAGACTTCTAGCTCTCCACGACTATCACCTAAGGACCTGAAAATGTGATCCCACAACGGAATGAGACTACGTCTCAGCGAGTTCTACTCCCTAAGACCCGATTAGGAAGAAAATATGCCATAGGGGCTGCCTAAGCACAAACAAGTGTAAGAGGACTTACCTTGGCCTCAAATCCTCCCTACAAGTCAGTTCAATTTGTAATTACTGATAATCACATCATCCAATCAATCAAATCAACTCATCAATCAATTGACCTAGTTAATTACATGTCACCACGACCATCTCTTGGTCGGCCCATTCAAGACTATCTATGAATCTAATCAATCATCCAAGACTGCTCACCCTAGGTGATATAAAGATAGCAGCTTGCCCCAAAGGGCAATAAATAGTATACCATTCCTTCTTTAAGATGACATACAATTCATCAAGTTAATATAGTATACTATTCTTTCTCAAGATGACATATAGAGCCACCGAGCCGTTGTATCATACCATCATTTCTCTAAGATGACTTATAGAGCCATCGAGCCTGATATCATATCGTCCTTTCTCCAAGGTGACATATAGAGTCACCGAGCCGGTATACATGCTATTCCTTCTCAAGATGACATATAAAACCATTGAGCTGTTAAATCATACTATCCTTTCTCCAAGGTGAGACATATAAAGCCACCGAGCCGATATACATGCCATTCCAATCATAAAATCAAATTACCATTTTTATCATTCCCAATAAAATACACGTGTATGGGTACATGACTAGCCTCAGCCAAAATATAAGATTTTCATTTTTGAACCTCACACTATTTTCAGTAGTCCCAAAAATAAATTTTTGGCGCTGTAGACCAACGCTCGGTAATTTTCCAATTAATTACCAAAATTGATTAATTTAGGAATAAAATCCTAAAATCATAATTAAATCAATTCAGCACAAATTATAACTCAATTAAATAAACAGATTGCACCATAATAACCAACATTAAATTATGGTCACCGACTATCCCGTCTAATTTTCGAAAAATAATTAATTAATTAATTAATTACGATAATATTAAATAAATGCTAATAAATCCAACTTAGGCCCATAATGCCTAATTGGATGCTAAAACGAACCCGGAAAATTTCCTAGACTTGTTCAATAAATACTAGCACGTGTTTACTCACTAATTGCACTAACTATCCTCCTAACATGTATCGGCAAATAATTAAATTCACTAATCTAATCTAATCTAACAACCTAATCATACTTAACTTAAACTAATCAACTTATAAGCATAATTAACCTACTAAGCAAGAATTAGTGAGTTAAACTCACTTGTTTTGCGATCCGATCGCTCAAATAGTTGGGGATGCAACGGGGCTCAATTCTCTCCAAAGCATGCCTAACTTTTGGGACCGAGAACCACCTCAAAATGGGCTTGAGGTGCTGTTGGAAACCCACTAAACTAGCTGATGTTCGAGGCTGAGAAAGAGTGAATCCGAGACTGGTTGAGCGAGACAAGGTTGGCGACAGTTAGGCAGGACTCTAGCTAGGCTGAACGGCGTCGGAGCAGTGGTCCACGGTGGTCCGATGGCCATGGGGAAGCCCTAGGACTCTGCTAGCGCACGGACAATGGCGTAACAAGGCTAGAACAAGCACGGGATGGGCAGACGTGCGACGGGCACTGCTCAGCTTTCGATGGCAGCATGCGACGGCGAACGGCGATGACAGCAAGCTAGCTTCGCTGGTTCCGGTTTGCTAGGGTGATCGAGTAGTAAGATGGAGAGGCAAAGGAGTTGGTTGCCGATCTTGAGGGGGAGGAAGAGATGGAGGAGAGAGGGAGGGAACAATGGGGGGCCACCAAGCCAAATTTTCTCTTCCATGGTCCCCTTGACCATCCACCACCACCAACAGTCTTCCTTGGCTGAAAATCAACCATCACCACCCTTCTTGAAGCTAATTTGAAGTGGTCCAATAGTCATGGGTGGGGGCATACGAATTTCAAGCATTTTTCCTCCAATTGGACTTCATGTCTTTCTTAATCCAATCCAATTCAGCCTCAACAAAATCAGCCGACACCTCACCGATCCAAATGGTATTTTTCCTCACCAATTGGTTCCAATTGCACAATCAAAAATGATCCCTGGCATTTTTTGGACAAAAACGACTCTAGGACGACTTTTTCCCAAAATATCTCGGTTTGCAAAAAAAAACTTCGAGATTAAGTTGATGTTCCTAAAATGATTTATGACATGACAAAACTTTCAATTTCTGAAATCACATTCAAATTCGCGGTTAATTTCATTCCGATGTGTTTTTAGCATAACCTAGGCTACCGGGTAGTTTTCAGAACTTTTTAGTGTAAATGACCGTGGTCAATTTTCTTCGAGCCACAATGAACCCCTTTGACACATTGGCGACTCTCGATTGTCGTGAAAATCTCGAGGTTTTAAATATGGACACAGGGTACCAAAACAATAGAAAAATCAAACTAGTGCCAATCGATGAGAATTTTGCAATGTAGTGGGATCACCCACATTTAACTACTCATCTCAGTCGAACCGACCTATTTTTGATCTCTAATCAATTTACATTTGTGCTGTCATAATCTCGATAGATGAACACGGTTAAGCAGCCAATTCTTGGTTGAATCATCAAGTCTATTTGCCTTAAAATCCTTAATGGCTTCCATCGGTAGTCTAGTTATCTCACGAGTGATTGACTTTGAGAATAGCACTATAGGTGCATCGATGAAATGCTCGATTTATTCAATTGAAAACATAATCGAAAATTTAGGATGTCACATTTCTTTTGATATAGATGCAAAACTACTACAACCCTATTATGTAATATATTCATACCTAGTATCTTTATTGCATTACCTAAAAATTTTCATCTCAAACTCAATACTCAATTGGCACTTCACCACATGAATATCAGACATATTATTTGTTGTGATTAACATGTTATCACTATATGATAACAAATCAATCAAATACAAATCTTCTAATTTCTTAGAGTTAGCAAAGTTGTCCAATTGAATTTTTGAATAATCCGACTAGTCATGGAAGCATCAAAACATTTATAAAATTTCCTAGTAGACAATCTGGACCCATGCAAAAGAAAAAAAAAATTAATAAGCAAACATGATATTTCTTATTGAAATAGCATATCCCTTTGTTGCCTCATGTAAATCCATTCCTCCCATGCACCATGAAGAAACACTACTATCATGTTTGGCTGCACCAGCTCTAGATCTTATGTAGCAACTAAGACAAGTAATACTTGAAAAGAAGTATGCCTTACCAGATGAGAATGCCTTATTATGATAAATGTCATTCCATTGAGTATATTACTTTACAACAAGTCTCGTCTTATACCCCACTACCTAATAATGGGAATGCCCTCCTTTTTTTTTTTAAACCCATTGCACCTAACTATCTTCTAGCTTTTGGATACTTTGACCAAATCCTTTGTCTATTTCCAATGGAGTGACTCCATCTCTTCATTCATAGCCACTAGCCACTATGACGACTCAGCACTAGCCATCACCTCAAAATAAAAATGAATGTGCATCTATCTCCATCTCATCACCATTAGTCAATGCATGAACAATATCTATACGACCACAAATACTAGTAGTTTAATTTGCCTCCTTTATATGCTCGTGGCTATACTTTGTTGCAAATTTACTAGTTTTCCAATATTATTGACTTTAGGAATTGCAATCTCAACCTCTATTGCCTGTGATTTGTTCGAAGTCTCCACCTAAAGATCCATTTCACAATTGACACCATGATTCATTTTTCTACCAGTTGTGTCTCAAGACTTCACTGTTGAAGTATAGCAATCATGTTTGATGTCATGTCTTTGCCAACTAGATTACTGGGTGAGTCGGCACCATTGCACCATAGTTGGTAACCTTTCAGCCCATGTGCATAACCCAGAATTATGCACTTCTTCAACCTCGATTCAAGCTTACCATCATTTGTTTGAGTTGCAAGACATCCGTATATATATAGTCCAGAGTAATCAATAGGATTCCCATGACCATACTTCTTCATGAGCCTTCCCCTAATTAACAGATTATGGAGATTAATCAATCAAGTAATAGCATATGTTCACAACTTTAGCATAAAATTATTTGCTTAGTATTGCATGCAAAAGAATGCATTGAGCTCGCTCCATCAAAGTCTTATTCTTTCATTTTGTGATGTCATTCCGCTGTGGTGTCCGGGGCACTATGTTGTGTCCTACAACCCCTTTTCCTATGCAAAAATTGGTAAAATCTTTACTATAGAATTCCATGTTGTTATTGATCCTAAGGCACTTAATTTGGTCATTGAATGCTTCTCAAAGTGCCTTACACTTCTTGACCCGATTGAACACCTCAAATTTGTGCTTTAGGAAGCATATCCATACATCTTTCAAAAATTTGTCTATGAATATTAATATATATCAAACGCCACCTTTCAAAGAAAATAGGGCACTATGTTGTGTCCCACAACCCTTCTCTTTTGTAGAAATTGGTAAAATCTTTGCTACAGAACTCCACATCATTATTGATCCCA
Organism: Eucalyptus lansdowneana; assembly: GCA_017140395.1. Classification (NCBI taxonomy): domain Eukaryota; kingdom Viridiplantae; phylum Streptophyta; class Magnoliopsida; order Myrtales; family Myrtaceae; genus Eucalyptus; species Eucalyptus lansdowneana. Next base: position 50,549,275 of record CM029487.1, read on the forward strand.
AGGCACTTAATTTGGTCCTTTGAATGCTTTTGAATAAGTGCCTTGAACTTCTTGACCTGATTGAACACCTCAAATTTGTGCTTTAGGAAGCATATCCATACATTTTTCAAAAATTTGTCAATGAATATCAGTATATATCAAGCATCTCCTTTCAAAGAAACTAGAGATGTGCTGTAGACTTCTAAATGAATGTAACCAATCGGTTGCTTGGTCGAATGCGTAGCTGTAGTGAATTTAAGTTGGCTTTGTTTCCTAAAGATGCATTGTTCACACAAATCTAGCTTCCCTATCTTCGATCCATGAGCAACCCACTCTCACTCAGTACTTTCACACTTGTCCCATTGTTATGCCCTAATGGCACATACCTCAACTTAGTCAAGTTTGAGTTTGACTCACCTAATGAAACTGTAGGAGTTTTAGTCATGGTCTCTCCTAGTAAATGATACAGAGAATTCATTTTCATCCTTTCATCATGTCACGGCAAGTCAAGAGATTTTTAGCATTCCTCCTTCAGCGGTGTACTTACACCTAATGTTATTGAGTGCTTCAAGAGAAATACAGTTATTCCCGAGCTCCGTTATATGACTCATGTCTTTTAGTATAAGCAATACTCCATCATGCATCAAAATCTGAATTGTCCCTATTTAGACAATCTTTTGAGGCTGCATTATTCCCCACTAAACTCTATCATCGTGTGTAGTATAGTAAGTAGTAAACAAATTTCTATGAAGAATCATATGATAAGAACACCCCAAATTCTAGCACTATGCATCTCTTGACGAGTCACACTCACGACAGCCTTTGCACCATTGGTGCTTTCTTTGGCAACGTTCGCCACATTACATTACTTGTGGTATTTTGCCTACTAACTCCGTTTCTTAGCTTAGGGTAATTTCTCCTCATGTGCCCGTCCTTGAGATATTCAAAGCACATCACGCAACTCTTAGACTTTCCATGGTGAGACTTCCATCTTTTTTTATCTCTTCTCCTAGACTCCAATGTTGATCTCTACCTTGAATCACAAGTCCTCACGCCTCCTCTTGTGCTAGATTCTCATATTGCAACTTTCTCTACCACTCCTTCGAGAACAAGGCAAATTGTACCTCTTAAGAGGTAATTGCAGCGTGCCCTATAATAGTGAATTAGTAAAGTATATCCATGACTCTGGTAGAGAAGCCAACAATATCATGCCTTATTTTTCATCATTTAAGGTCTCTTCAACATTTTTCAAGCCCATCATGAATTTGTCAAACACATCTAAATGAGATTTGATGGATGTATCTTTAGTATAACAAACTTCAAACATCCTCTTCAACATGCATTAGTGATATTCAAACCCTTCTTTACACATCATGCTTGAAGTTTTGCCCACAAGGTTGGAGCATCCTTCTCTTCGGCCACCATTATTAATACTTCATTTGATAAATTCAATAGGATTATACTCCTCAATCTCTTAATTAACTAATCTTTATCTGCATATTTCATCGTTTTTGCCAACTTAGCCTTGCCATTCAACGCCCTAGCCAAATCTTAAGTTGTTAATAGCGCATGCATCATAAAGCTCCACAACCCAAAGTTGTTCCTTCCATTAAACCTCTCAAAATTTCTACTTTCGCTTTACACATAATTGCAACAATGTAATTTCTAGACAACAATTAGACAAGGAAAATTCTCAAATTAAATCCAAAAGATTCTAGCGGTAGCTTCGATGCCAATCTCGGTAAAATAATGCAGAAACTAATGGATCTTACAATTAAATCAATGCAAAATTATTAGTAAATAAAAGAGAACTAAGAATAAAAAAAGAGATATTTATGTGGCTCGATCTCAATAATGGTACCTAATCCATGGAGAAAGTCAGCACAAAAAGTTCCATTAATTGGAGAATTTCAGAATTACAATCTTCCACACGCTCGAGTGCTTTCCAATCCTAGATACACCAAAACCTACAGTGCTCACAAAGAAGCATATCAGTTTGGATGTAAAACTACGCTACATATATAAAGGAAGACAAAAAACAAAACCCACACTTTATTTTCTATCTCTGAAACCCACCTAAGACTTTCTTCAAAGTATTCCATTTTGTTTCCTCTTGTGCGGCCTTTTGAAGGAAAGTCAACCGGGTGGCAATCAAAGGAGTTCAACTCTTGGTCTCATTCCTTGGACAAATATGAAGAAACCCTTGTTGGTTGTCCAAATGTTGGATTTATATATCCCAACACATAAAAACAAATTATAATCCGAGATTATCATCTGAAGAATGCAAGACCATGTCAAAGACCAACTCGGACTTTTCTTATACACCTCATCCAATATGAAGGTCCACATTTTCCAATCGGGTCAGGTTCAATATACTAACTCAAACTCAAGATATAATTATAAAGTATGCGAGATAAAATAGAATGACCAATTTGATGTATCCGTCTATGAGTATAATATTTGTAAAATAAGTAATTGAGTATAATTGAAGGAAATAAAAAAAAAAATTGAAATCCCTTAAAAGCGGCTTTATGTACTATATAATAATATAGATTAAGTTCAAACACTTTTTTAATCCAATGTCTCTAACAATCAACATGGTAATATTTCAAAATCAAATCAAATATGCCCAATGAAGAATGCAAACGTGCTAGTGTAAGCTACGTGACTCCATTCTAATTGTGTCGGTTGTTTACACATAAACCTTTTTTTTTTTACTAGAAAATTTATATAATGAGCAAATATAAAGGAAACTAAAATATAAAGAACGAATTTGTTGATATTGTATATAAAAGTGAAAACACCCAAGCAGCAGGGAGCTGAGTGGCCAAGCCGCTTGATTTGGATGTGGTAAATTAGATATCCTAGCGACAACATCTCCTCCTGAAACTAAACTTAAGAGGCTAGTTAGTTGCAAGTGATGGAGCGTTACCCAATGTAACATACCTGAATAATAGGATTTGTCCTGCATCGATAGAATTAGCTTTGTCAAAGGTTTGAAAGCATTGTGCTGTAAAACTAGGCATTATTAATTACTTAAGTTAGTTCTTAAGGAGCAGCATTTATAAGAAAACATAATAAAATATTTATTATAAGCTTTGCCAATATTTTTTTAATGCGTTTACGGATAATGGGATCTAGTGGTGGCATACCACTAGTTTCTTAATGAAAAGTCAGAGTTAGATTTTGAATTGTATATGTGAATTTTTTTCTTCATAATTTTTTTCAAAGTTGGTTTTGTTGTCTTTGCATGACTTCAAGAAAATTTATAATTTTACTTATTTTTTGAAAACTTTCATTGTGATAGAATATAGTATTGACATTAAGCTATTATATATAGTCTAAATCAGAATTAAAAGAAAAATGTTCACTCCGATGCTTGCCACATGACATTAACTTTGCTTCTCTAATTGGAAGATGGCATGATGCATGGCTTAATTTTGTCACATGACCCACATTCACATGGTTGCCACACCACTAGTTTCTTAATCAAAAGTTAGAGCTAGATATTGAATTGTACATGTAAATTCTATTTCTTCATAATTTTTTTCTAAGTTGGTTTCATTTTCTTTGCATAACTTCAAAGAAATTTAAATTTTATTTATTTTTTGAAAACTTTCATTGTGATAGAATATAGTATTGACATTAAGCTATTATATATAGTCTAAATCAGAATTAAAAAATAAAAATAAATGTTCACTCCGATGCTCGCCACATGACATTAACTTTGCTTCTCTAATTGGAAGATGGCATGATGCATGGCTTAATTTTTTCACATGACCCACATTCACATGGTTGCCACATGGCACTTCACTTTACTTTTTTGATTGCCACATGGCGTGACATATGGCATAGTTTTACCACATGGCCTACAACGACCAATATTTATTAGCTTTTTTATTTATCATCTCTAAATTTCAATCTCTTACAATATGTATGGATAGATTTGTAATTACTAGTAAAGTTTCTAATTGTTTACTAATTCCTCAATAAAATATTGAATTCTCAAAAAAATCAAATTATAGTACCTTTTAATTAAATTATGGTTTCATTGTTTTTGCGGGACTTCCAACAATTGAAGTACGTTAATTTCAGTAATTGTGAATCATTGGTTCATATGCGACCTTTCTTGTACACCAAATCTTGAGGAATTGGTTCTCTGTGATTGCAAAAACTTGGTAGAAGCCCATGAGTCTATTGCATATCACGACAAGTTGCAGTCGTTGAATTTAAGGGGTGTAGAAAAATGACAATTTCCCTGATATTCCACATAAACTTGAAGGCTTGAAAAAGCTTTGTTTACAAGGGACCACTATTAAAGAACTTCCTGTATCAATAGAAAATCTTGTCTCTTTGAAAATAATGGATTTGAGTAATTGCAAGAAATTGGCAAGTCTTCCGTCTAGCATTTACAAGTTACAAAACATTGAACTCTTGGAACTTGCATATTGTACAAATTTAATAGGATTTCCAAAATATGAGGATTCAGCTGATCTGCACATGAATAGCGGACTTTCAAATTTACTCTATTTATCTCTTGGGGGATTTAATTTATGCGGAATAGAATTTCTTGAGAATCCTTCATGTTTTCCCTTCTTGCAAGAATTACTTCTGGCGGAGAGCAATGTTGCCAGCCTTCCCACATCTATTCGTGAACGTGATCATTTGACCATATATGCAATTTCATATTGCCAAAAATTACAAGAAATACCCAAGCTTCCACCATTTTTTAAGATTCTTTCAGCTAATAATTGCGAATCTCTACAAAAAACTGGAGATGAATTTTCATCTGCTTTTATTCGAAGAGTGTTGACTGCGACTGACCTTCCCTCTCCCGAACAGGTTAGATCTCTCTCTCTCTCTCTCTCATGGAGTATATGCTGGATGTGTTGTGTTCTTGTATATTGGAATAGTAGTAAATGCAAGGGCTCAAGAATGCTGGATGTGTTATCTTCTTGTATATTGCCATAGTAGTAAATGCAAAGGCTCAAGAAAAGCAAACAAATATAAAGTGTTTGCATGTAATAAAGCTGGCCACATACTTTTACAGGAATGATTTCTATCACATGAGAGTTGTATGTTAATGCAATCAAGGGTCAATGAATCTCTACTCATTTAGAGAGCTATAGTTTGAAGTGGAATTCACTAGGATTAATCACTAAACTCAAAATGAATTCTTTTATTTGAGTACTACTGATAACAAACTTCAGTACTTTCTAATGGTCTATCCTTATAGCAGACGCCTTCTGATTATGGATATTGGTTCCATGGAGAAGAGATGCCAGAGTGGGTCCTCCCTATTGAAGAGAGATCCTTATCATTCATGGCTTTAGAGGACTTGTATGATAAGTTTCTTATAGTTACTCTTTGTGCCATTTTCGGTAATGATGATCAGGCAAAGTATCCGATATTTGAGATTTTACCACATGTGAATGGTGAAATGAGGGATTGCAAAGGAGGAAGACACTTCTTGACAATGGATTCGGATGAAGTCATGCTTTGGTTTTTCACACCGTATGATCTATGGGGAGAAGTCAATTTTGGTCAAATTGATAGAAGTTATGTACACTTTAGCCTTACAGTATCAACTGCAAAGGTGAAAAAGTGGGGATTCCGAATAATATGCAAGTCACTTGAAGACGATTTAAAGATTGGGATTCAAGACAATCGACTGATTGATCTAGCTTTACTCCGTGAGGTTCTTGAACTAACGGATTTAGAAGTTGAGAGTCCACTTATGCACAAAGATAATTTGATCAAAATAGATCTACATAAAGAGTTGCAAGATTGTCAAAGGAGGAGTGAGGAACATAGTCAAATAGTATCAAAAGGAAATCCTAAGCTTATTCTCCCTCATGGCATGAAAACCAAGAACATGATGACTTCCAATTCGACCAGTAAGGATGAGCATGCTAGCGTTGGCTTGCAACTTTTATTGTTAGAATGATTGAAAATTGCTAAGGAAGCAATTTGTAGGTAAATGAACTCCTTGACCTTGATTACAATGCATTCTTTTTTTTTTTTTTTTTTTCGGTTACTTCTCGTTTTCTTTCAAAAAAAAAAAAAAAAAAAAAAAAAAAAAAAAAAAACTTATAACCCGCTGTTAGTACCTGCTTTTACCCATATATTAACATTGAGGTACTTGATGAGTCCATTTTAATTGGCGTTAACTTTGTCAGCTGCAATGATGGAAATAATCAGCCCCATCGAGAGGAGGTCGCCCTACTTCTCGACTTAATATTGAGAAAATGAGTTCGACCAAGAAAGCATGCAAAGGTTGTGGCTGGAGATTTACATGAGGAGGAGGCTCGGGCGAATAATTTCATGCGTGAATAGCACATTTCTTGCGAAGAAAAGTCAAACAAGAGCAAGATCACAAGCTCTTACCTGTGGCAAAGCATGCAAACGTGGAATGTGGTTGGGATGGAGGATGATCTGGTTAGAACGTGAAGGGATTCTAGCACATGTAAAAGAAGTGGGAAGCGATCGTGCGGTTTATCAACGTGGGATGGGCATTCGATGCTGGTGGAGGTAAAATTGGAAGAGAAGGCAGGAACAACTTCCATTCCATGGAGTATAAAGGACCAAAGCATCAGAGGAGAGAGACGACCGCGCGCATGAATACTCTCTCCGTGAGTTTTATCTATCTTTGTTTTCCTTTTTTTTTTTACTTTTTTTCTTTACTAATACCTTCGGTTCTTGCCACTTTCACTTCCTCATATTTTCGTTCAATTTTTTTTTTTTTCTTTTCTATGTGATCGTAATTCATGTGCATCTGTTTTTATTTGCACTTAGTTTCGCATAAATTCTCCCCTCTATCCAAGCCTAACTCATGCATTTCAGACGGAGTAATCTCGATCGTTCTCCCTTCACTCAATTATCACTGGAAATGGATTCGAGCACATGACTCATAAAAACTGCCCTGTTATGTCATTCTTCTAAAAAAGAATTTTTTTAAAACTATCAATGTCAATTTTCATGAAATAAAAATAAATTTATCAAAACTCATTTTCGTCTTTGTACCCTTCCATCTTTATAGAAATAAATTATGTCTTTGATGATCGCTTGCTTAAAATGGACAATTACCTTTTTCGTTTTGCACAAATCCCCTTTAATTAACCCTAGTTAGTTAACCTTAATTCACAAATAGAATTCCGTAGTTCTTTCTTCCCTTCGTTTATTTTCTTTGATTTTCCCGTTGTAGGAAGCTCTCCCTCCTTTTCTCCGCCATAGCCGAACTTCCAACTCCATCGTACGACACCAGTGAGCTCTAACGCATTGAAGATCGCCGCCTCCCAACGGAGGCGACGAATAGAAGAAGAAGTTCGTCGTCCGGAAACAGAGTCCCTAATGAATCGATGGCTGACGGAGACCGGCCAGCGGAGGCGACCGATTGCCACCGCCGACGGAAGCCATGAGACTGGCTACGTAGCTTTGGGTGAACGATTCTCTCCTAAGGTTCTGGGCTTCATGCAGCTTACTATACAGATCAGTTAACGCTTGCCACATCCAAATTTTATTAAGTTGATTTAATACTTGAGATGGATTTTGAATTTGATCCGGTTGGTGCTGCAATTGCGCGGGAACTTAAAGGATGTGTCGTTGAATTTATTCGAGAGATGCCGAATCGGTGTTTCTCTATAAGTTTTGTCTGTGGATGCTTGATGGTGAACTCATAGGTTATCGACATTAGACGCTGCAAAATCGGGGACAATCTCTGGAAGGTATAGCTTTTCTTTCTCTGTTTTTCATGGGTGGCAATTTATTGAAAGAAGTAGGTGAAGTCTAGGTTCAAAGGAAAAACAAGCTGGTGCTGTAGGTTGAAAGGGGGGGAGGAAATGTGGATGTGTAGTATGTACTTATCATACAGATGTACAGTGGGTGATAGGTTTGCCAGGAGAATTGAATTCTGAGGAACTCTGGGTTAGGGCTTTGTCTCTATGTTTTTTGAGGCGCTTGAAAAGGCAAAACGATAGAAGAATGAAGAAGATGCAGTGAGATGGCAAGCCACCAGGAAAGGTCACTTGACTGTTGAGTCCTTTAACCACTTCTTGACTCTGGCAACTCAAGAGAATTGAAAAACAAATTTACTTCGGAGTGTGACAGTAATATGAACATTGGTTGTGCCCATTTATAAGCGGCTAGTTGGTTATTTTCTTTTGCCTTGTGGACTGTGGATGTGAAAGAGAAATAATCACCAAAAACACGGAGTTTACATAAGTTATTAAGTAGAATAGAGACAAAAGCACAAGAAGCTGATTGTCGATTCTGAATTCTGAGGCCTTTGCAACAGTTAAAATTCTCTTTTTATCCTCATGTGCTATAGCTTTTATTAAGGAAAATGACCGAGAAGCTAAAACTACTAGATGCTTCTTGAATGTTTGAGTGAAACCTGATCAATGAAGGATAAACTTCTGACATACCAATAATAAGACACACTGGAATGAGCAACATGTAGTTTCTCAAATTAGTTGCAGTTTTTGCTTTGGTGTTGTTAGGGCCATATCAGTTAAAGTGTTAGGCGGAATTTGCATCTAAATTATACGATGAGTATGTAATACTTATCATTACTTGGAAGTTTGTGACCAATATAATATACAAGACTTGCAAGATCTTGATCTTATAGCTAGGAGATATGATCCAAATGTTTGTTTATCATTGCTTCTCCACCCCTTTTTATAAATTTTGGATAGCACTTTGCTATTGTTCTGAATTGATACCCTCACATTATCCACCCACAGTTATTGTTAATCTTTTTGTGTTTCTACTTTAAACATTTCTTTAATAAATGCTAATATTTTATATCTGAACAAATCTGTTAAAGAGTGGAATTTTCTATGCATTATTGGGTTGTAAATGGTTTTGCTCCCATTATTCTTTCATAAAATATGACTATGGCTAACAATAGCAAGAATCTTGCTTTACTATGTACAATGTTTCACGATTCTCCTGTGCCATTGTGCTCTATCTGAATTTCAGACCGAGAATAATCAAAGAAAAAGCTTTAATCAGGAGAGAGAAAATAGACAAATTACATTTATTTTTTTGGATTGAAATAGAGCTGTTGCAAGCTTCTGGACCAGAATGTTGACCGCTCATAGATTGTGCTGTATTGCATGCTTGAAAATGTTAACGTGTTCTTGATGGCCTCAACAGAATATAAATTTATAGATTATTCTGGGTACTATTTCTTGCTTTGCATTACATGAGAGCGAGTTGTTATGGTGGCTTCACCCCTCCTGATGAATAAGGTGTTGTGAGAGATGCAAAATTCTAAAGTTGAGGGAAGCGAGTCAAGAGACTTTGCAAAATCTCAAGTATGGGGAGTTTAACTGCAATTTCACATAAAATTTTGAAGAATATAACGCTTGAGTACTAGAAATTAGATCGAATACCTAATAGTGAGGAGCAAAGAGAGTTGTCCATGCTTCATGCATAAGATCCTCTCTTAGATTCTCAGTGTTGTGGGTATTTGAAGATAGATAAGAAATTTCCTGATAAGGTGTATCGGTGATTCTGTCTTACAGAAAGTGATTTCCCAATAGGATTCATGATCTAACGCAGTTGGCTTTGACAAAAATCCTGTCCCTAGGATACATTGTATGCACTCTAAGCTCCCTCACTTAGTCTGCATACTGAGCAAAGGATGAGCACCATCAAGCCTTAAAAGTATAGTCAACATGGAGCAAATACGAAAGAGGCGATTTGAAGAGGAAGAAGACAAGTTATATTGTGTTGTCATTATTTACTTTTGTTAACTATTTTTTATTTGCTCTACGAATGCTCTCAACTCTAAGAGGAAGAATGGCACTGAGAGATGCACCTACTCAAACGTTAAGCAAGAGTAAAAATAAATAAATAAATGTGAAGGAGAAAACATGTTTCATGAAATGCATTTCCTAAATTTATGTTGAAACTACATTAAAAGCAACTTTCTCTCTGACAAATTTCCAAAGTTTGATATGCTTTTTTTTATTTTTCCCTTGTTTTTTCCTAGGCAACAAGACATGCAGAGATGTAGCTCTTGATATTCTTCTTGAGCAGTGGCAGTGGACTGGATTTTCGTCTGCAGAAGTTGCAGAGAAATTTTCAACATGCGCCCTTTATGTGAGGTGAACCATGCATAATGTGTGCAGCAGCATCATTATCAATCGTTGGTACATCTGTTGGTCGTACTGAAATAATACTAAACTTTCATCAAATTTATTAATTCAAATATGATTAGATGACTCTTAGCCATTTTTAGGTGTAGAGGAAGCATATTATGGCTGTGCAAATGATAAATTTGGAGGCTGTGGCTCAAAAGTCATTGCATTTAAGTACCTCTGAGGCATGCATTAGGTCAGTTTCAGAACTTGCTTTTGTTGCTGATTTCATATCTACTTAACCCCCCTTTGAAATTGTGACGTCCGTCTATTGACAAGTATAGCCTACTAGAGATTTATATGACTCCTTATGTTGATTAATGATGGATATGGTTTCATAGTAATTCTGTTTGTTGCCACACTTTGAATATTGCGACACATAACCATGAAATGAAATGGAGGTTTATGGAACTAATTTTCCACCTTTTCTGTTCTTTTCCAAGTCTAAATTTAAGAAACTCGAGTTTCCAGAAGTGTCAAGAAGTTAAGTTAATATTATCTCTTTCTTTCCCTTCTTTGTTTCCTTTTATTTTTAAATCAATGTGACTTGTTAGACATTTCCTTTTTTTTTTTTCTTTTTTCTTTTTTTTTGTTTGCTCTAAAATATTAACTTTTCTAGGAAGTACGCAAGTTAAATTAAGGTAACCTTAGTTTTTTCTTTCCTTTTCCTTGTCCCCTCTTTTTCTTCATTTCTTCTTCCTTGTGTTTTTTCACTCTAGCGAGATTTTTTTATGTCTTTAATGTTTTTAAAACGGTAAATATAACATCTTCAAAGAATTATGATTTTTTAACTATGAGGAATTTATGCTTTCGATATGCCATGGGCAATGTAGTCGTAAAGAAATCTCTTTTCTTGTTTATTAGTTGCAATCGTCTCTTCTTGCATACATGAGGGCATGTGCTTGTTAGATTGTGGTGTATGGCATGTGTTTCCAGTATTTAGCAAGCTTAGCTTCTTCAAAGAAATATGATATTTTAACTGAGGAATTTCTGATATGCCATGGGCAATGTACTCGATAAAGAAATCTCTTTTCTTGTTTATTAGTTGCAATTGTCTCTCCTTGCATACATGAGGACATGTGCTTCCTAAATTGTGGTGTATGGCTTTGTTTTCAGTATGATTTTTCATCTGTCTAATGCTGCCATGATCTGATATTTCATGTTTCCTAACCTCATTGAGAAGTCATTAATTTTTACTCAAACGTTGTTGACATAAAAGTTAAAAACTTAGTAAAATAGGATCTATTTTATTGTGATTGGAGCAGTGCATAGAGTAGCTAATCTAGATTACGGATGTCGCGACCTCCCTCGAAGCGGGTTTGGACCACCTAAGGGTTCGGCTAATGGATTGCTAAGCCTAGACTTAGCTCGAGCTCTCCCAAGCCCATACCAATTCGCGACTTAGGGTTTAAGTTCTTTATATGCAAATGATTTTTATCATGGAGTCGCCACTAATCTATTTTTGGTGGGTCGATTAGAAACCCAAGTAAAGTAATGGGAGAATTACTTCACTCCTACGAACCAGAGATTGTGAGTTCGGGGACTTGGTTACACTAGATTTCTCTAATGCCCTTTCGGTACCATTCTTTTATTTTCAAAAAAATGTTTTTTTGCAGGCAGCTTGAATTGATTTTAATTTATCTTCCTAACATGTGAGGTGATCATGCGGGTGCGCAAACCACCAACTTAACACCCAAGAAAGCGATGAATAAATTGCAGGACCTACCTCGTAGCAACGAAAGCATCTGCATTGTTAAATCAGAATCCACATCAACAGACCTAGATGTAATTTCTAATTAACAGGCAATTTCCCATTTTTTTGGTTTTCACTTATTAATATGCAATGCATGCTACTAATCTAGCATGGAATGGCATGACAATGTGTTCTAAACTACATGACATGAGTAAAATATTATTATTATTTTTTGTGTTTTCTTAATGAACATGCAACAATTAAATATGCAAATCAAGATGACCTAATTATAATGACGGGCAATTTTTAATTAAATGAGCCTAATTCTACATGACGTACATTTTATGAACCTAATCTCACATGGCGTGCACATGATATTTCTATTCCTAAAAATGCAATTTATCCTAAAAATTGAAACTAGTTTATCTTAAAGACAATTTTGTATTTTTCATGATATTCGAAATTAAGACAAATGCAAATATTACCTAGCTAAAGTAAAATTCCATCCAATTTAAACTTAGGATTAAGTCATGCTAAATCCTAATTTAAACTAAGACGTTATTTTAATCTAGCAATTTCTAACCTAAGATGCAAATTGATCTAATCTTAAAATGAGACATGTAATTCTATTCTAAAAATGCATGATGATTTTTTATGAAAATTCGTAATTAACACAAAAAAAAAAAATACTAGCGTGAAAATTAGAGGGACGTGTTATCTCTTCTAAAACATGCATAAAAAAAACCTATTATGCAACCTACAAAAAACTAGCCTCCTAAATTAATTAATTTATCTTGGGATTTTTTTATTTGAAATAAAAAAAAAACTATTCTAAAATGACACGTGCAATTCTTAACAACACAAAAAAAAAACTAATATCCTAAATGCATTTTTTTTGGATTTTTGTCATTATTATTTTAAAAAAACGAAATGACTAAATATGCTCACCCTAGCCCTGATCTAACTTGCATTTTTTCATGTTTTTGTATTGATTTCGAAATTAAAAAAAAAATGTCAAGCGATTAAACATGAAACCTAAGTAAAAAAAAACTGAACTAGCAACCTAAATTAATTGATTTGATTTTTGTATTTTTTTTTTGAAATTCGAAATAAAATTCCTACTCTTAATATGCAAACCATAAAAAGGAAATAAACCTAATTCTAATCTACATGGAATGCAAATGCAATTTTTATTAAAGCGAAATTAACTTAAACGGCACGACAGCAAATCGAGCAAGATTGATGTCCAAATTGACGAACCATATCTCGCGCATGAGATCGGGTTGGCCAATTTTAAATAAATCGCAAATCGAATCTCGGGCGGGAGATCGGATTGGCGATATTTCAAGTGATTACGAGTCGGATTTGGCGCGAAAATCAAACTCCTAATCCCTAGTTTGAGGGGTTATTTCACATTGAAACCTCAATCACGCATTAATGAATAATCACACTAAAAAAACTATATTAAAACAAGCTATAAACTATATAAAAAATAAAGATAAGATAATAATAATAATAAAAAAAAAACTACCTAATCCCCTTTTGTCTTTTTTTCTTTTTTTTTTTTTTTTTTTTGGTTTTCTTCTTTTCTTTTCTTTCCCACACACGGCTTGCTCGTGGGTCACCGAAAGGTGGCGCTCCGCGGGGACCGGCCACGGCGAATCGGCGGAGCGGTGGACCGGCGGCAGCGGCGCGGGTCGCGGGTGGTGATCTTCGGCTCCGGCAGCGTCGGCGTGAGCGGCGGCCCGGGTCACCCGGTGGGAGCGTGGAGGAGCGAGGCGGGGCGGGCGGTGTTCGCACGGGGTGACCGGCGGTGCGGCGCGGGCGGAGGTGTCGTCGGGTCTACGAGCGGTGGTCGGCTGCGGTAGCGGGCGAGAGGTCGATGGGCGAACCGAGAGATAGGAGGCGGGCGCGAAGGCACGGCAGCGGGGGGCTCGGCGAGGAACTCGGAACCGGCGGGTGCTGCGGCTTCCGGCGTCCGATCGCGGCGCGGTGATGCTCGGAGATGGCGGCGGGCGAAAGCGGGAGCTCGGCTGCGGATCTCGTGAATGAGCGGGGGCAGCGGCAGCGTCGCAAGGTTGGAGCCGAGAGGCGTCGGGCGCAGGTTGCGCGCGCGGCGCGCGAGGGGAGGTGGAGACGGTGGTGCGACGGTGCGAGCGAGGCGCGGACGCGGGCAGCCGGCGAGGCTGGGGCGCTGCGGTGGTCGGCTGCTCCGCGGCTTCTTCTTTTTTAGACGGGGCAGAGGCTCGCGGAGGCGCGAGCCCGCGGGTGATGGAGGTGCGGCGGAGGGATTGCAGACGGCGGCTCGTGGAGGAAACGGAGTGGTCCGAACGGCGAATTGCTGGCCGCTCAGGTGAAGAAGAAGCTCGGATGGCTGCCGGGGTCGACGAAGTTGCTGCGCGAGGAAGAAGAAGACTTTTTGTGCGTGTGTTTTTTCTCCCCAATGAAATTTTTTTTCTGTTGCTCGAAGCCTCCTTTAAGAAGACAACCCTTTTTCTTTTTTTATTGTTTTCCTTTCACCTTCTTTTCTCTTTCTTGTTGCCTTCTCGACTTCACTTTTCTTTTCTCTCTGCAGGTTCTCTCTTTTTTTAATACCTCTCACAAACTACTCCCCACCTTTCTCTCCGCTTGCGTGAACGAAAGGGAAAGCCCCCCCTCACAATGGACTTTTTTATTCTTTCTTTTTGCTTCCCCCCCTTTCTCTAGCAGGGAAATTTTCGTGCGTGGACGTGCAATGCATTAATGAGGAGGTTCCTTCTACGTGTTACTAAAAGTGACATATTGTATAATATTATGGATATATTATAATAATACAATATGGGCATATTATATAATATGTTGTGAGCGGCTTTTGCTTCTTGTTGTCCTCTTAGTACCGATGCAAATGCGACTACATGAGATGCAATTTTAATATTTTTTCTCAGGGGTTAAAGATTAATCCCTAAATTTTTATGCAATTAATTACTAAATGATTAGTCAAAATTTAGGTGTCAACAGCTGCCCCTCTTTGAAGGTGAGCTCGCAGAGGTTGCATTCAAAGACAATATGATACCTAAATTTTGACCATGCACATGCAATGGATGATATTTTGGCAGGCCATGGATTTTTTGTTTTTGTTTTTGTTTTTGTTTGTTTGTTTTTTTTTTTTTTTTTTTTTTGAAATGCCATTTATATGATGCATGGACATGCTAATGCCAGTGATAAAAGGAACTTACCTGGAATAACTTACCTTCGAGGAGGGTAGAGTAACTCGAGATATTTGGTGTTACATGTCCAGGACCCGTACCATTCTACGGTCGCCTAGAATAGTAACATGACTTCACAAAGAAACTGCTTTCCTAGGACCCGTACCATTCTACGGTCGCCCAGTATGGCATCGCTTGGTTGTGTCTAGGACCCGTACCATTCTACGGTCGCCTAAACGGGAAAAATTTTGAGACATCCAGATCCAGCCTGAGATGTCAAGAATTTGTGAACTTAACCAATAGACACTCAATGTTAGGTGAGATGAATATTGGATTAAGAAGATTCGAAATACCTAGATCCAGACTAAGGTATAACGAAAGATATCGAAAAACATTCACATCCAGAGTGAAATGTTTAACGAAGAGTTTTGAGACATCCAGATCCAGACTGAGATGTCAAGAATTTTGGGACTTAACCAATAGACACTCAATGTTAGGTGAGATGAATATTGGATTAAGATGATTCGAAATACCTAGATCCAAACTAAGGTATAACGAAAAAGATCGAAAAACATTCACATCCAAAATGAAATGTTTAACGAAGCATTTTGAGACATCCAGATCCAGACTGAGATGTCAAGAATTTTGGGACTTAACCAATAGACACTCAATGTTAGGTGAGATGAATATTGGATTAAGAAGATTCGAAATACCTATATCCAGACTAAGGTATAACGAAAAAGATCGGAAAGCATTCACATCCTGAGTGAAATGCTTAACGAAGAGTTTTGAGACATCCAGATCCAGACTGAGATGTCAAGAATTTTGGGACTTAACCAATAAACACTCAATGTTAGGTGAGATGAATATTGGATTAAGAAGATTCGAAATACCTAGATCCAGACTAAGGTATAACGAAAGAGATCGAAAAACATTCACATCCAGAGTGAAATGTTTAACGAAGAGTTTTGAGACATCCAGATCGCATCGAGATGTCAAGAATTTTGGGACTTAACCAATAAACACTCAATGTTAGGTGAGATGAATATTGGATTAAGATGATTCGAAATACCTAGATCCAGACTAAGGTATAACGAAAAAGATCGGAAAGCATTCACATCCTGAGTGAAATGCTTAACAACGAGTTTTGAGACATATATCAAGAATTTGGGAATACCTAGGACAAACCTGGGATATTCGTGAGGGTCACTTACCTCTTGGTAAACAGAAATTTTGAAACATCGAGGATGTACTTCAAATATTCATGGAGGTTTCTCACCTCGAGGCTTCTGAAAGGCAACATAAAAGTCAGGAGCTCTTGGGTCTTCAAGGAAACATTACCTGTCAGACATGATTAGAGCAAAAATACATGCATTTGCCAAAGAAGTAAGCAATTCAGCACACTCCAAAATCCACTGAAGCTTTTATCCATTCAATCAAGATTTATGCATGATGGTTTTACCATATTTGCACCATCGAACTTCCACTGGGGAGAATCATCGTTTATGACAATTTTCACTCATGACATGGATTTTCAAGAATACCAAATGAGGGACTTTCAGTTAGAAAGGACTTTCACTCACTCTCATTACGAAGGCTATTTTGTCTCGACCATTAATGTCGGATCACAGGAATCACTCAATCTTACTTTCATCATGTCAATAAGGGTTCGAGTATTCTCGCAAGCGGTACGACCTTGTCAATCTGAGAGGTCTTTATCAGGACTGTAATGTAGGCTCGGTCAATGGCTCAACAAAGAGGGACTCTTCGAGTCAAGGCTAATGAAAGAACAATACTTCGCAATCATATTTGGGTCTACAAGCCAAGGGACCTGCGAAATGAGATAGAAATGGTCTTGCTTGCACTTCTTCGAGCAATGCTTTTAAGCATATGAATTCCTACGTTAATTTCGGTGCCTAATCTGAAGAGACTTTGTAAGGGACGTAGCGTAGGTTAAGTTCATGGATTGGGAAGTGAATGAATCATTAGGCTCAACATGTGTATAGGGGGATGGGAATTGGTGATCATCATGGCATTGTCACCGGTTTTCTTCTTCACCATTGGGATTTTCCTCATAGGTACTATAAAAACTTGGCATTCGAGTTCTTTGAGTACCACTCCCTTTGGGAATACACCCTTTTACAATTGATAATCATTTATCTTGACTCTTTCTTTCATTTTTTATGGGCATTGGCCTTACTTTTACCAGGCACACTGCTTTTTCATGCCCCTTTTTTTTTTTTTTTTTTTTTTTTTTTTTTTTTTTTAACAACCACGTAATGCTTTAACATTTGGGTTCTTGAGGAGTTTTCATTTTTTGTCGGCACTCGGGATTTTGCTGCTTGAACATTTGCCTTTTGTCTTGCCCCGGTGTGGGGGATGATCACCAATTGGGTTTAAATGAAACGAATTTACAGGCTCGAGGGGCTATGCAATGGATAAAGTGTGTAGGATAGAGAAAGAACTGCTCTTCATCATCCTAAGGCACTTGAATTATCGTATGAATTCAATGTAATAGCAATACCTGAAGATTGATGCAAGTGAGAGCAAGAATATTCCTATCAAATTCCTCACCTCATGATGTCGTCTTACCTCCAACTTGCCCCAATGTGGGGTGGTTCTTGACAGGGGTAATTTAAAAATTATCCACGTATGTGGGCTCAAAAGGGTTTAAACAATGGATGATCACGTAGTGTTTGAGATAGAGAATGAACCGTCTCTCATCGTTTCGATCATCGTACCTTTCGCGGGAAAACTCTTTTCCTTAGAAACATGGAACTTCTACACTCGTCTCACCAGTATAAGGGACTGTGTATAGGATAAGGCTTGCCTTTCATCATCCCGACATGTCTCATTTAGCATGTTCAATTCATTCCACATCATTCATTAACTTGATCGATGGCGACGATCCTCAGTGAAATTGGTAATTAAACAGGTAAAACTATCATGCAAAATTCTCCTTTGAAAGGTCACAATTATTTCATGAACTCATCAGCTTTGAACACAAAGAGTTTGTAGCTCAAAAAGAAAGAAAAGGATTTGGTAAAAAAAATGTTTTTTTTTTGTTTTTTTGTTTGTTTTTTTTTTTGTTTTTTTTTTTTGGCGGCAAACTTGTTGCCATTTCCAGGGATCGAACCCTGGTCGCTTTCGGACCTTTTCATTCCCCGTGCCACCAGGCCGAGGCGCTGGTGGTGTCCTCGGGCGTTTCCTTTTTTATTTAACACGTCGACATACCAAATGAATTCGATATGTGTATGGAACGGGGCCTACTTCTCATCTCATTCAATCCATTCCCACACAATTCAACGAAGAAATGAGTTCCTTCAATTCACAACAAATTTTTCAAGGGTAATACTTCTTCAAACATCGAGTTAACGGGATTAGAAAACTCACGACCATCCATTTCTGTAAGGATCAAGGCACCTCCAGGGAGTACCCTCTTCACCATATACGGGCCGCTATAATTTGGAGCAAATTTGCCTCCGGGATCAGGAAAAATCGGCAACACCTTTCTTAGAACTAGATCATTCACTTCAAAGTGTCTCGGCCGTACCTTCCGATTAAAAGACCTGGCTACTTTCTGTTGATACGTCTGACCATGGCAAAGAGCTTTTAATCTTTTCTCATCAATCAGGTTCAACTGCTCGAACCTTTGTTGTGTCCATTCTGCTTCGGACAATTCCACTTGGGATAAGACTCTCAAAGAGGGGATTTCTACTTCCACAGGCAAGACTGCCTCCATGCCATAAACTAAGGAGAAAGGGGTTGCCCCGGTAGATGTTCGGATCGATGTCCGATACGCCATTAGAGCAAAGGGTAACCTGTCATGCCAATCTCGATAATTCTCGGCTGTCTTAGCCAGGATCTTCTTGATGTTCTTATTAGCTGCCTCAACAGCTCCATTCATCTGCGGGCGGTAAGGTGATGAATTCAAATGCTTGATTTTGAACTCACTGAACAACTCATCAACGAACTTGTTATTCAGATTTGTTCCATTGTCAGTGACAATTGCTTCGGGGACACCATAACGGGCGATTATGTCACGCCTAATAAATTTCACCACGTTTCGAGCTGTGACATTAACATATGATGCGGCTTCAATCCACTTTGAAAAATAATCTATTGCCACCAATATGAATCGGTGCCCATTTGAAGCTTTGGGATTTATTGGGCCAATCACATCGATCCCCACATTGAGAAAGGCCATGGCTCGGATAAGCGGTGCAACTCGTAGGAGGAACATTTATTTTATCTCCATGAATTTGGCAACGATGGCAACTTCTAACATGCTGTATGCAGTCACTTTCCAGCGCAAGCCAATAGTAACCCAGTCTCATAATCTTCTTGGCCAACATGTGCCCATTCATGTGTGGGCCACAAACTCCTTCATGCACTTCATGCATGATTCGGGTAGCTTCTGCTTCATCTACGCACCTCAATAGAACTGAATCATAAGATCTCTTGTATAAATTCTTACCACTGACAAAGAACTTTGAGGCCATCTTCATTATGTACTTTCTATCGGCTGGAGTGCTCCCTTCAGGAAATTCATGCTTTTGAATATAGTTCATGATGTCATAATACCATGGCTTCTCATCAAGCTCTTCATTCACGGCCATGCAATAAGAAGGTTTGGCTAGAACCTCAATTTTCAAAGGCTCAACTTCTAAACCATCAGTAACTTGCAACATAGATGACAACGTTGCCAAGGCATCGGCGAACTGATTATGGGATCTAGCCAGGTAGTCAAATGAAATTTCATCGAACTCCTTCACCAACTCTTCGAGGTACTTATGATATGGTAGTAATTTGGCATCCCTGGTTTTCCATTCACCTACAGTTTGGAGTATGATTAGTGCAGAATCTCCATATACTTTCAATTTGGCCACTCCCATTTCAATTGCGGCCTGAAGTCCAAGAATACAAGCTTCGTATTCAGCAATATTGTTAGTGCATGGAAATATTAATTTCGCAGCAACTGGGTGGTGTTGTCCGTCTGGGGATATTAGTACTGCCCCAGTACCAGAACCGGACAAGTTCACAGCTCCGTCGAAGAACATGGACCATGCATCTTCATTTATGGCCAAAATACGATCATCCGGAGGACAATCATCATCATTGAAGGTTCTAGGATTCTCAGCCAATAAATCAGCAATTACTCGGCCTTTAACTGATTTTTGTGGTATGAACTGCACGTCGAATTCCGAAATCAAGACTTGCCATTTGGCTAGCTTACCCACCAAAGCCGGTTGATTAAATAAATACTTGATGGGATCGTTCTCAGTCACGAGGAACGTCTGGTAATGCAAGGTGTACTGTCGCAGTCTATGCAATACCCATACTAACGCAGCACAAGTTTTTTCAGCATCAGAATACTTTAGCTCCGAAACATTGAACTTTTTACTGAGGTAATAAATGGCCCGTTCCTTCTGATCCACGGGACTCTTCTGGGCTAACATCGCGCCGAGTGACTCACTATGGATTGTGAGGTACAAAATCAAAGGATGCCCCGATATTGGTGGGACAAGAACCGGTGGATTCATCAAATATTGCTTCAGCTTATCGAACGCCTCTCGACATTCATCATTCCACTCAACTCGTACGTTTTTCCTCAAGAGTTTGAAGAATGGCTTAGCGGTCTCCGAGAGTTGGGAAATGAATCGTGCAATGTAATTCAGTCTCCCTAGGAGACTCCGGACTTCCTTCACTGTGGACGGAGGTTGCAACTCGCATATTGCCTTGGATTTAGATGGGTCAATTTCGATTCCTTTGCTACTTACCATAAACCCAAGTAATTTTCCTGATGCTGCCCCGAATACGCACTTGGCAGGGTTTAAACGGAGTTTGAATTCACGAAGTCGATCAAATAACTTCTTGAGGGTTTCAACATGACTTTTCCCAGGCCGGGTTTTTGCAATCATATCGTCAACATAGACCTCGATTTCTTCATGCATCATGTCATGGAATAACGTAACCATGGCTCGTTGGTAAGTTGCCCCTGCATTTTTGAGTCCGAAGGGCATGACCTTATAATGAAAGGTCCCCCATGGGGTGATAAATGCCGTCTTTTCTTTGTCTTCATCCTTCATTCTTATCTGGTTGTAGCCAGAAAAACCATCCATGAAAGAGAATAATTCAAATCCGGCAGTACTATCCACGAGAACATCGATATGTGGCAATGGGAAGTCGTCCTTTGGGCTAGCCTTGTTCAAATCACGGTAGTCAACGCACACTCGGACTCGACCGTCTTTCTTCATGACCGGTACTATGTTGGCCACCCATTCAGGGTATTGCGAGACTTCGATGAACCCCACTTTGAGGAGCTTCATTACTTCCTCTTCTATCTTCTTCAAGAGCTCTGGTTTAGTCCTCCGGAGCTTCTGCTTCTTAGGATGCACGTTTGGATTAGTGGGCAAACAATGTTCCACAATTGACGGATCTAAACCCGGCATATCAGCGTATGTCCAAGCAAAGATATCTTGATATTCTTTTAGCAATTGAGTCAGGTGCTCGGCCTCATCTTTGGGAAGATTTGCCCCAATCTTTATCTCTTTGGGCTCCTCGGCATCACTCAGATTGATAGTGATGGTTTGCTCAGAGGTGAGAACTTTGGGTTTTTCATGTTGCTCCCAACTTTGTTGTACTCCAATGGAGTCACCATTTGGATCATCAGGGTCATCACCGTCATCGCTCATGACATTGGATTGGACCATTTTCACCTCTTTGCCTATCATAAGGCTGCTCTCTTGTGGGCTAGCACCCGTTTCTTCCGATGGTTCTTCATCAATGGCACCTATGAGGAGATCATCGAATAGAGTCGTAATCCCTTCCATCCCATCATCTGGATCCTCTGTCTTTGTCGGGTCATCCATGCCACTCGATCCATCAGGCGCAATACCACGGGTGTTGATCATTCCTCCCTCATCATGCATCATTCTAGCAGGGCCCGGGAATGTCTCGCGGATATCGAGGAGTAATGAGTTTCTCCTCTCTTGTTCATGTCCTCCACCTCTTCCATGGTACCCTAATCCGGCGGAACGAAACCTTTGGGGGGCTTCAATAGGATTCCGAATGCCCTGCTCTTGTCTACCAAGTCCACGGCCAGGAATAAAGCCATTTCCAACCATCACTCTTGCTACCATAACTGCTGCATTTGACACATCAGGGATGGGTGCTCTCGATCCTCGAGATGCATGGATAGTGGATACAAGCTCAAATGATTGGTAGCTCGACTCCTCCCTACGTTCCGGCTCGACATAGGGGATAGCCGTCTCATGATAGATCCGATGATCCTCCTCGCCATGAACAATGACTAGCTTTCCTTTGACAACAAATTTCACACTTTGGTGGAGACTTGATGGCACAGCTCCAGCAGTATGAATCCAAGGACGCCCTAATAGAAAATTGAATGCGGTAGGAATGTCCATCACCTGGAAAAGGACGTTAAACATCACCGGCCCTATTTGCAGATCAAGGTGGGTCTCCCCTATCACCTCCTTTCTTGTACCATCAAAAGCTCGGACGGAGGTCTTTGCAGCACTTATTTTTGAAGGGTCTATTTTCAGGCGGTGAAGAGTTGCCAATGGACAGATATTCAAGGCAGACCCATTATCAATGAGTACTCGAGCCACATGGGAAGCCTTGCACTTGACGGATATATATAATGCCTTGGTATGTCCCCTTCCCTCAAGAGGGAATTCTTCATCAGAAAAGGCTATTAAATCCTTAAGAAGAATCGATCCTACGAATTCCTCCAGCCTGTCTTCCTCGATCGTCTCTGGTACGCGAACTTCGCTTAGAACCTTCATTAGAGACTTTTGATGTGTAGGAGATGTTTGCAAGAGTTCAAGCAAAGAGATTTGAGCAGGCAATTTCCGCAACTGGTCGACCACGTTATACTCACTTGCTTTGATTATAGCCAAAAATTCTTTGGCCTCTTCGTCAGTAATCGGCTTTGCAGGTTGGGCATTAGCTTGAGCGTAGGTCCGACCAGACCTTGTAATCAGGTCAACATCTAGCTCGTATGACCAAGGGACTGCTTTGTTATCCTTGTACTCATACAGCTGGGGCATCTCAATAATTATTTCTTCATCAGTTGAAGGCACTTCCACTATCAATCCTTCATGGTCGGAAGCGTCCTCAAGTGGGGGCATGTCCTCGATCAATGGATCTGATTCACTCTTTTCAGCACTTATCTTAGCAAATTCCTTCTCCCAATCAATGATGACTTCGGAGATAGTTGACACTGTTCCAGCTTGGTCAGCATATATGATCATGCCAGCCTTAACCATTTCTTGAACCCTTTCCTTCATGGTAGGCAAAGGAGGATTCTCATCTGTCGGATAATAACCAACTCTAACTAGTCCGCTATAAATATCTTTGACAGACACCTTCAAGTTCATCTTTTTGCCAGTATTGAACTCGAAGATTGCATTCACGTTTCCCTGATGTTCCGGCAACGGATTCTTCTTGACATTTGGTTGGGTGGTACGGAAAGAAAATGCCTTAGTATCCAACAAATTTTGGATCTTGTGTTTCAAAGTCAAACATTCATCAGTTGAATGGCCGACCTCTCCCATATGATACTCACATTTTTTGGAGGGGTCATAGTTGGAGAATTTTTCAGCATTGGGCCGCTTTGGTTCGTGGGAGATCAATCCCTTGTTCCGGAGTATCGGTAAGACCGAGATAGAGGGCCGGGAAGAGGAGAGAAGCGCCTTTTGGTGAATTGCGTGTGCGGGAACTCGGCCTCCATCTTGCGATTCCGGGGATACGAACCATCGGAGGCTTACTAGGGGCTGGTTGTACATATGCAACATTGACTTCAGTGGCTGGTTCTTTATCTTTCTTCATGGTGAACCTTTTGCCCTGAAGAGTTGGTTCATTGAACCATCCCTCCCTTAGCCCCATCTCGATCTGTTCACCTCGGGATAAGCTGGTTGAAGTTCTCAACGTATGTGCTAGCCATCCGGTTACGGAACTCATATGGGAGAGTCTTGACGAACAACTTCATCAACTCCTTGTTTGTAGGCTCGGGAGTGATTTGAGCCGCCAAGTTTCGCCACCTTACGGCGTACTCCTTAAATGACTCACTTTTCTTCTTCTCCATCCGCTCAAGATCCTCTCGAGAAGGTGCAATGTCCATGTTGAACTTATACGCTTTAGGAAAGCATCGGCCACTTCATTCCAGTGTCGAGAAGGTTTATATTTTTCATTATGTACCGGTTGAGTGCGGGCCCAGTCAAGCTTGCATGAAACGATTGGATCATGAGAGGCTCATTCTTGACGTATTGGGCCATGCGTACGTGGTACATCTGCAAATGTGCTTTTGGGCAGGAAGTACCATTGTATTTCTCAAACTCCGGCATTTTAAACTTCTTCGGCACTTTGACTTTCTCATAAACTGACAAGTCGAACGGGAGTGAATTCTGTGATTCTTGCAATTGTTTCAGTTTCTCTTCAAGTTTGGCAAAGCGTTCATCTTGCTCCGCCTTAGAGACATTGTCGGGCTTAGCCTTTTCAGCTGTGACGAACAGTGGGTCATCCTCCAGTTCCGGCATGTCATCATCACCTATTTGGGCCTTGTTCGTCTGCTTTGGGACTACTATCTCGGGGAGAACGGGTGCAAGAGTCTGATGCACTTGGAGGGATTGCATTTGATCCGTCATAAGCTGCATAGAGGTGAGCAACTGCTGGAGTTGATTTTCCACAGCGGTCATACGATCACGCATTTCGATTTGGTCGGCCATATTTGCTCTTGATCGTGTAATGATGGGCGAACGTGGAGGATCCGTTATCACCTAATTTGAAGAAACGGACAAAAATAAGTATCTCATATGAAATACACCGGTCCATGGTAATGGTCTAAAACTTTTATTCATTAACGGAGTTTTTGACAATCCTAACAACATAGAAGCAAGATTGATTCAAGCACTCCATTAATGAAATAGAAGCTCAAAAAGCCCTAAACAAACATACTAGAAAAGTAAATGACTCAACTTCCTAAACATTAATGAAACAACAAGATTGACTCAAACACTTCATCTAGCTTGATCAATATACACTCGGGACACCACTCGGCGCAATCGCTTATTCTCCTCTTGAGCTTTTTCAGCAACCCTTTTGAGGCGTTTATTTTCAGCGCGGTTGGTGATCTTCAGTGGCGCCTCTGGTATCTTTGGAAGTAACTCCTCTGGAATCTTGTGTTGTTGAATGTATTTAATTGAGGCATAGTACTTCATTTCTTTGCCCTTGAGCTCCTCCTCGGGCCACTTGAGTTTTCGTGGCTGGCACATATCCCACATTGATTTAATTGTGAGAATGGAATCTTCATGGCCTCGGTCTCCATCAACGAAGTTGGCTCGGAATGGATCTGCTTGCAATGCCGGGGGAAGCTCTTGCACAACTTGATACTGACGGGTCACTCTAGTTGGATAGTATTCCGTTGCTCCAGTGAATCCCAATAGAGGGACTGGGCCAACACCTCCACATGAAAGTCTCGCCACACGAACTTGGAACCACTTAGCATGCCATAAGAAACCCTTGGAAGTTGGTTTTTTCATGAAAGCTAGCCACCTAGAATAATGGTAATCCGGTGCATGTTTTTGGTTGTTCTCAAATCTCATAATAGGGTGATTAGAGTTATTAACATCAAGTATAGTCATTGAACCACCAAACCCTTTTATATGAGAAAGGAACCAAATTTGTAAAAGCTCAGGAGAGGAACGGAAGGTCTTGTCCCCGCTTCCTTTAAATCGAGTGAGGGAAAGAAAGGTTTCAGCCAAAATAGTGTTTACGAAATTTTTTCCTCCCAACACTTGTTCAACTAAGTGAGCCATCAAAGGGTTAATAGCATTCTTGCAATGAGGAAAAAGTATAAACCCAAAGAAAGCTAAAATGAAAACCCTCCTCATTTGAAATGAATTGCCATTTTCAAAGCATTCTTTTAGAAATGATAAATGACATGTATTGCGGTGAGCTTTTAAAACCTTTTTTACATTATCCTCCTTAATTCTCAGAAAATCGGATAAGGCCACAACGGGGTCTATTCCGATAGGTGGGCTAATTAATTCAGCTTTCAAAGATTTTCCTATGGCAATGCTATATTCTTCCAAGGTGGGCGTGAGTTCATGCTTACCGCCGAAGATGAAAGTAGAA
Source organism: Eucalyptus lansdowneana (assembly GCA_017140395.1). Taxonomy (NCBI): domain Eukaryota; kingdom Viridiplantae; phylum Streptophyta; class Magnoliopsida; order Myrtales; family Myrtaceae; genus Eucalyptus; species Eucalyptus lansdowneana. The sequence continues at coordinate 50,575,434 of CM029487.1, forward strand.
GTCTCGGGGCACCAACAATGAGCAAGTGCTTGGATGAGGCCGCCATGGATGTTGATACGCAGCAATGGAAGTAGTCGACTAATGTGTGACTCTACAAATTGACGGCCAACTTGGTCTAACTTGTCCCACCATGCGCTAAGCTCTTCTTTTGGAGGGAGAATAATTCGAATGTCCGGTATTCCCATTGTATATTGATCAAGACTCAGGACAATCCTAATGCCATGGACCGACAAAATGATATAATAAAGTAAGTAGATTGCAAGAGTGCGAATTTAGAAGACTTACTTTACCAATAAACAAAGGGCAATCACATAGACATGCGCATGGTAAGTGGCTCGATTTCTAGTCTATAAGGCTTAACGAAGTGAAGCCACAAGGATGATCAGACTAGCCACGGGCGTGCGGACTAAATCGGGTCCTCATGACTTCGGCTTGGTCAAAGAGCCGACCTGGGTTACGGGCATGCGAACCGAGGTGGGTACTCTTGACACCAGAAAAGAAACTTCGGGATTGAGATGGGCGACTCGTACCGCGGGCGTGCGATCGAAGTGGTATCCATCTCAATACCATCCTAGATGATCCTATGCGGCCCAGGTCCGGCGGCGGGTTGTGTGTGCAATAGTGTAGTGCTAGATGCAAGGCATGCACGGCAATTTATATCAAGCAACACTTCATAAGTGAAAGTAAACCATACATTCCTACACCTCCCTGCAAAACAAATGTCAACAAACACTTCCCCTTATACCTCCCATTCTGCAAGAACATTTAACACCTTAAATGTTAGGGACGTACCTGGGATCCTCGCTGCCAAACAAAAATATTTTTCAAAAAGAAAATTGGCCTAAGTCCACTAAAAGTTTCAACTCAAGTCCCCAGCGGAGTCGCCAAGCTGTCGCGACCTCCCTCGAAGCGGGTTTGGACCACCTAAGGGTTCGGCTAATGGATTGCTAAGCCTAGACTTAGCTCGAGCTCTCCCAAGCCCATACCAATTCGCGACTTAGGGTTTAAGTTCTTTATATGCAAATGATTTTTATCATGGAGTCGCCACTAATCTATTTTTGGTGGGTCGATTAGAAACCCAAGTAAAGTAATGGGAGAATTACTTCACTCCTACGAACCAGAGATTGTGAGTTCGGGGACTTGGTTACACTAGATTTCTCTAATGCCCTTTCGGTACCATTCTTTTATTTCCAAAAAATGTTTTTTTGCAGGCAGCTTGAATTGATTTTAATTTATCTTCCTAACGTGTGAGGTGATCATGCGGGTGCGCAAACCACCAATTTAACACCCAAGAAAGCCATGAATAAATTGCAGCACCTACCTCGTAGCAACGAAAGCATCTGCATTGTTAAATCAGAATCCACATCAACAGACCTAGATGTGATTTCTAATTAACAGGCAAATTCCCATTATTTTTTGGTTTTCACTTATTAATATGCAATGCATGCTACTGATCTAGCATGGAATGGCATGACAATGTGTTCCAAACTACATGACATGAGTAAAATATTATTATTATTTTTTTTGTTTTCTTAATGAACATGCAACAATTAAATATGCAAATCAAGATGACCTAATTATAATGACGGGCAATTTTTAATTAAATGAGCCTAATTCTACATGACGTACATTTTATGAACCTAATCTCACATGGCGTGCACATGATATTTCTATTCCTAAAAATGCAATTTATCCTAAAAATTGAAACTAGTTTATCTTAAAGACAATTTTGTATTTTTCATGATATTCGAAATTAAGACAAATGCAAATATTACCTAGCTAAAGTAAAATTCCATCCAATTTAAACTTAGGATTAAGTCATGCTAAATCCTAATTTAAACTAAGACGTTATTTTAATCTAGCAATTTCTAACCTAAGATGCAAATTGATCTAATCTTAAAATGAGACATGTAATTCTATTCTAAAAATGCATGATGATTTTTTATGAAAATTCGTAATTAACACAAAAAAAAAATACTAGCGTGAAAATTAGAGGGACGTGTTATCTCTTCTAAAACATGCATAAAAAAAACCTATTATGCAACCTACAAAAAACTAGCCTCCTAAATTAATTAATTTATCTTGGGATTTTTTTATTTGAAATAAAAAAAAAACTATTCTAAAATGACACGTGCAATTCTTAACAACACAAAAAAAAAACTAATATCCTAAATGCATTTTTTTTGGATTTTTGTCATTATTATTTTAAAAAAACGAAATGACTAAATATGCTCACCCTAGCCCTGATCTAACTTGCATTTTTTCATGTTTTTGTATTGATTTCGAAATTAAAAAAAAAAATGTCAAGCGATTAAACATGAAACCTAAGTAAAAAAAAACTGAACTAGCAACCTAAATTAATTGATTTGATTTTTGTATTTTTTTTGAAATTCGAAATAAAATTCCTACTCTTAATATGCAAACCATAAAAAGGAAATAAACCTAATTCTAATCTACATGGAATGCAAATGCAATTTTTTATTAAAGCGAAATTAACTTAAACGGCACGACAGCAAATCAGAGCAAGATTGATGTCCAAATTGACGAACCATATCTCGCGCATGAGATCGGGTTGGCCAATTTTAAATAAATCGCAAATCGAATCTCGGGCGGGAGATCGGATTGGCGATATTTCAAGTGATTACGAGTCGGATTTCGGGCGCGAAAATCAAACTCCTAATCCCTAGTTTGAGGGGTTATTTCACATTGAAACCTCAATCACGCATTAATGAATAATCACACTAAAAAAACTATATTAAAACAAGCTATAAACTATATAAAAAATAAAGATAAGATAATAATAATAATAAAAAAAAAACTACCTAATCCCCTTTTGTCTTTTTTTCTTTTTTTTTTTTGGTTTTCTTCTTTTCTTTTCTTTCCCACACACGGCTTGCTCGTGGGTCACCGAAGGTGGCGCTCCGGCGGGGACCGGCCACAGGCGAATCGGCGAGGAGCGGCGGCAGCAGCAGCAGGTCGCGGGTGGTGATCTTCAGCTCCGGGCAGCGTCGGCGTGAGCTCTGGACGCTGGGTCGCCGGTGGGAGCGTGGAGGAGCAGAGGCGGAGGCGGGGCGGTGTTCGCACGGGGTGACCGGCGGTGCGGCGCGGGCGGAGGTGTCGTCGGGTCTACGAGCGGTGGTCGGCTGCAGTAGCGGGCAGAGGTCGATGGGCGAACCGAGAGATAGGAGGCGGGCGAGCGAAGGCACGGCAGCAGGGGGGCTCGGCGAGGAACTCGGAACTTCGGCGGGTGCTGCGGCTTCCGGCGTCCGATCGCAGCAGCGGTGATGCTCGGAGATGGCGAGCGGGGCAGAAACAGGAGCTCGGCTGCAGATCTCGTGAATGAGCAGGGGCAGCGGCAGCGTCGCAAGGTTGGAGCTGAGGGCGTCGGGCGCTGGGTTGCAGGCGCGGCGAGCGCGAGGGGGAGGTGGAGACGGTGGTGCGACGGTGCGAGCGAGGCGCGGACGCGGGCAGCCGGCGAGGCTGGGGCGCTGCGGTGGTCGGCTGCTCCGCGGCTTCTTCTTTTTTAGACGGGGCAGAGGCTCGCGGAGGCGCGAGCCCGCGGGTGATGGAGGTGCGGCGGAGGGATTGCAGACGGCGGCTCGTGGAGGAAACGGAGTGGTCCGAACGGCGAATTGCTGGCCGCTCAGGTGAAGAAGAAGCTCGGATGGCTGCCGGGGTCGACGAAGTTGCTGCGCGAGGAAGAAGAAGACTTTTTGTGCGTGTGTTTTTTTCTCCCCCCCTTTTCCTGTTGCTCGAAGCCTCCTTTAAGAAGACAACCCTTTTTCTTTTTTTATTGTTTTCCTTTCACCTTCTTTTCTCTTTCTTGTTGCCTTCTCTGACTTCACTTTTCTTTTCTCTCTGCAGGTTCTCTCTTTTTTTAATACCTCTCACAAACTACTCCCCACCTTTCTCTCCGCTTGCGTGAACGAAAGGGAAAGCCCCCCCTCACAATGGACTTTTTATTCTTTCTTTTTGCTTCCCCCTTTCTCTAGCAGGGAAATTTTCGTGCGTGGACGTGCAATGCATTAATGAGGAGGTTCCTTCTACGTGTTACTAAAAGTGACATATTGTATAATATTATGGATATATTATAATAATACAATATGGGCATATTATATAATATGTTGTGAGCGGCTTTTGCTTCTTGTTGTCCTCTTAGTACCGATGCAAATGCGACTACATGAGATGCAATTTTAATATTTTTTCTCAGGGGTTAAAGATTAATCCCTAAATTTTTATGCAATTAATTACTAAATGATTAGTCAAAATTTAGGTGTCAACAACGGACAATGTCTGTCTGTTGAATTATTAGTTTTAAAAGAAGAAGCTCAAGTATGCTGCTCTTAATAATCTGATTACAAGTGAAAAGTATTGTGGGAAACATGAAGTAGCTCATTGCCTTTCTGAATACGACATCAAGCAAGAGGATGCTCCTTGCAGATAAAGGACCACCTTGTGAATCTAAAAAACTAGCCTTAATTATTGCATATTTTCATGATAGAGAGAATGAGACCGTTGTTAATAGGGAGCATGGTTCATATGCGACATTTGGAAGATGGAGCTAATTGAAACCCATCCTAGCCAGTATTAGTATACAAGTAATCCATACATCTTCTCTCAATCAGATCGCCAATGCCAATAACTCCATGAGAGAACTTGTCCATCTGTATTAAAAGCCTCAAAGTATGCCCTCTTTACAGCATGTTGTTTGATCTTGAAGGACATTAGGTTTAAGCCCTAACCCAAACACACCTCTTTTAATCTGATGCAAGAAGTTTGCCAAGTTGTATAGCCTAGTTATTGTCAACTGATTTAAATAGTACACTTCAGAGTTAATATGCTTGCCTGAATATCTGTTTTCTGTAGTACAGACCTAAATGTAAACTTCCTAAGTTAAGCATCATTTATCCGCGAACTTGTTTTTGCTTGGATGATATTTTCTTTTGCATAGTGCTTTGTCAGTTAGTCTGCTAAATTATCTCTTGAATGGTATTTGGACAAGTTTTCCGAATAGAATTTGTTTTGGGTTTCAAGCTGACGAGGTTCTGTCAATTATTCTGCTAAATTATCTCTTGCATGGTATTTGGACATGTTTTTCAAATAGAATCTGTTTTGGGTTTCAAGCTGACGAGCTAGGTGAAAATGCAGAATCATCAGAAATAGTTGGTTGCTTCCACAGAAATTTAATCTTTTTTCCACTTTGCAAATGTCTCTGTGATTTATGAATGTTTCCAACTTTTTTCTCGTTTCTCTTGCAGTGATGGAAATCTGATCAAATGCAACCTAAGTATAGTTGATTCAGTGGAACGGTGTTCAGCCATATAATGGTTGCAAATAATGGGTGTAGAATTTGCTCAGTAACAAAAGGTAAGAGTAATAGATGCAGAGTCTTTTCTCTTGGCCAATTTTCAGATGCCTTGTTTATCAAATGTAGCTTTTTCCTCTAGACTGGGTATTCGTAGCCAGATTGTCATTTGAGAAATGGGACATCATGTCCTTAGTTAAGGAAAAAGACGAAGTGCAGTATTGTAATAGCTAATCCATTCATTAGACTCATTGAGAGAAGTATCTTCTTGATCCTTATTGTGAATTACTAACATATATGGTTCTTGGTTGAGCAATTCTCCAATTTGAGCTCTTTAGTTGCATATATTTCAAGAGACTGATCTGACTTTAACCTTTTCATGCTTCCAAGATAATTAGTACGCTTTAGCAACTCATTACATACAATTAATATGGCCTTGAAATAATCTGTCTAGGCAATTATATAATTAATTTGATTTCCTTGTCTGTTTTATAGAACTCTGCAACTTGAATGTCATTTCTCATAGCCATCTTCCCATCCTTTTTCATTTATTTGATGTATATGACATTGTGCGGTATATGATTAGTTTAAATATTATAGCTAAATACTGAATGCTAATTTTTGGATTTAAGCTCCAAAGCCTCACAGGTCATGGGTTACTCAGGCTTCTTATTAGATCCGCGTGCATTGGTTCATCCTGTTGAACCTCTCATGGCTTTGCACGACTAGGTAAGACCGTTAGATTATGATTGTCACTTTTCTGAACATCACAGACAACATGTATGGCATTATGATGCAACTCTGTTGCATGTTGAATGATTGTCAGTTACTTGTGCATATAGTAAGTGGGCTGCACGGTGTAACCTTCTATAGTCCTGTTAAAAGAGAATGGCATGAATTATGGCGCTGTGGCAATGTTTCTTGCTGTGGCAGTAGGATATTATGCTTATGCTAAGATGGAGTATACCTATAGCTATAGATTTCCTTGTATGATAGTAGCCAGTCACAACAAGGACACTATAAAGGTCTTCAATATGAAGTTAAACATCCTTGCTCTTCATTCCCAATTCTTGGTTTATTCTAATTATATTGTTCATTTTCGTTGTTCCTATTAGTTAATCTCTTCCTTTGACTATAACCTAAGTCAAACTTGTAGTTCAAGGTAGTTCCCATTTTTGAGGTGATCTTGTCGTGAAATTACTTCTGAACTATAGTTTTGTGACTCATTGTATTCTACATGTAAAGCACAAATCTGGATATGATATCATTGGTGCCGATTCTAGCACAATAAGATATTCTCCTGTTTGTGTGTGATATCAAAAACAGTTAATTATTTTATCACAAATGTATGTTCAAACGGCCTTTTGAGTATAGAGACTTGTTTGAATATTACTGGCAATGTTTAAAATTGTGTTTTTTAATAAGATGCTGTAGTTAAACATCTAACATTGCATAAAGTAGCTTTAAATGATTCTATGCACTTTGCCTTACAATGCATGCGCCATTTACTACTTTTCCAATCACAGAATTTCCTCAAGAAGCCCGAGAGGAGAAGCTTGATTCTTGTCCAGATCAGTTTTTGCCTGGTGGTCATGTGTTCACTGAGAATTGAAGCTACAGTCACATGTTAATTTCAGACTTTAACTTAATTATTAGACCATTAAGATAATTTACGGCATGACCCTATGTAGGCACCACTTTTCTGATGCTAATTTTTGTCATGAACGTATTCTGTAATCTACTTGACTTTCTTTTTTTTTTTTTTTTGAGTTTTTGGAACTTTGAGTTAATTCTAGGCATGCTATTGATGTGTTTGAGCACCAGAGGTCGGACTATAGCTTGCGTGATCCCTAATGATGATAGAAGTGGTATATAATTTGAATGTCATTTGCACGGATTTCATGGCAAAGAATGCATTGATGGATTTATGATGGATTTAAGCTTTCTGATTGTAGCAATTATGTCGTGAACACTTGAATATATAATATTGTTGAGTCGGTTAATGTGGTGATCCTTGTTGACTTTGCCTAGCATTATACAAAATTGTGGGAAAATTTCAATGATTTGATATGGTCACGCAATGACCATGATTGGTTTAGATAGTCAAGTGGTGGCTCCAAGTTTAAATGAAAGTCTCAATGTTTTGCTCAGTCAAGAGGCAATTTCTTCCCCAAGTGTGCTTTCAATATTGTTCAATCCTCCATGAGAGACCTTTTTTCTTCCGGTTATAAAATGTTGAATTTTGAGTTCTGTTTAGCTAGTAATGATATGATCATTACTAGCATCATATCATTACTAGCTTGAAACATTTGAAAATACCAAAACAAGACCAATAGTGTAACACTAATAGGAAGATTGTAATTTTTGACCATAATGTGTTCAAAATTTCTATAAAATGTGGGCTAACATTAATTGCGTAATATTTTGGTCCTTGAAAAATGCTCTGTTATAATATTTATAAAATATATTGAGAATATTATATTGCTCAATCATGGTTATGTGTTATTATCATATAGGGTTAGCATAATAAAGTGATTGGCCGAACAGTGAAGATCAATATTTTAATAATGACACTTACCAATATATATTAATAATGACACAACCGGCTATGGTGGCTTTACTGAATAAAAGCTCCATTGATCCTTCCCCAAAGGTGAGGGGTTCAAAACCCAGTGGAGGCATTTGGTGTCTTATGTGGAATGTCGGGATGGTGGGTCTTCCACTAGTTTACCTCACCGGCTACCAGCAGTACGGGGTTCCGGGTCATAAAAAAAATATATATATATATATATATATATATATATATATATATATATATATATTAATAATGACTTGTAATGGATAAGTCTATTAAAATATGCTACATAAATTTGTCATGGTCTTCATTCACCTCCTAATTGCATGCACCTACGGTTTATTCCTCAAGACCATCTAAGGTAGGAGAAAGGGGAAAAAGCCTAGTCCTGAATTTGTATGGTTTTATCCATATTACATTGGTAATTAGAGAGAATTCCTAGCTGTCTATTATTGCATTCTTTAACGGGGTTCTCGGGTCATAAGAAAATATATATATATATATATTAATAATGACTTGTAATGGATAAGTCTATTAAAATATGCTACATAAATATGTCATGGTCTTCATTCAACTCCTAATTGCATGCACCTACAGTTTATTCATCAAGACCATCTAAGGTAGGAGAAAGGGGAAAAAGCCTAGTCGTGAATTTGTATGGTTTTATCCATATTACATTGGTAATTAGAGAGAATTCCTAGCTGTCTGTAGTTGCATTCTCTAACGGGGTTCCCGGGTCATAAAAATATATATATATATATATATATATTAATGACTTGTAATGGATAAGTCTATTAAAATATGCTACATAAATATGTCATGGTCTTCATTCAACTCCTAATTGCATGCACCTACGGTTTATTCATCAAGACCATCTAAGGTAGGAGAAAGGGGAAAAAGCCTAGTGTTGAATTTGTATGGTTTTATCCATATTACATTGGTAATTAGAGAAAATTTCTATCTATCTGTTGTTGCATTATCTAACTAAAGACAAGTTTCTAAGAAAAGTACATAAAAACTTTTAAAGTTTGTTCAACTGTCTCTTTTGAAATGCTAAATTAAATATGAAGGTCCTAGTTATTTCCAATCATGGGAGACAAAAGTTCTATGGAGAGATTGCTTCTTAATTTTGTGGCATTTATATTTCCTTATGCATATGTTGAGTTTGTCATATAGAGTACTTTACAACATCTTGATACAAAGCACACCAACGTGGTAGTACGTAGGTAATATCTCCTTTGTGAGATGCTTAGCGCTTGACGAATCACAAATGCATTTTAATAGAAAAATAAATAAGTAAAAAAACGAAAAGTTAAAAAAAGATAAAGAAAAAGAACAGAGAGAGAAAGGACAATAATAAAGCTCCAGCCCATCCCTTAAGTTCGGCCCTTTGCAGCCCGGTCCAACCACGAGGGCAGCCCAGCCCATTGCTTCAGCCCATAACTCGAGCCAATAGGACCCTTAGCTCAACTCGCCGTGGCTGCGCCTCCGCCTCCATCTACGGCGCAGCTCCTCTCCCTCCGCCGGCATGTCTCTACTACCATTGATGGCTCCTCCGTTTGGGTTTTCCCCTCTCCAGCAGCCATCACTATCACCGCCTCGCCTGTGACAGTCTCGATCTCAATCCGACTACGCTCGCTCCGCGATCCTTCAAGCACCATGCTCCAGCCTCCTCTTCTTCCGTCATCTGCCCCTCTCCAGCATTGCTTTGGGCTTCGGCCTCGGGATTGCGCATACCCGGCGTCGAGTTTCTGAGGGCGATGGCTTGAAGCCATTTGTGGCCTTCGCTGACTCATTGATGACACCCACAGCTGAATCAGGTCGTTTTGTATCCGACTAAATTCTAGATATGATTTCAGTTCATTCCTGCTATGCCCTCGCTGTTGTCCGAGTTCTGTTGCGGTTGATTACGCTGTGGAGGAGGAACCGAGTTTGCAAGGAAGGTGGTCGCTGATATAACTAAGCTGGACTCTGTTTCGAGGAGTACCTGTCCACGATAGAGATGATCAACGACTCCGGCGGTGGTGACCTCAAGCTTTGGACTGGTGATCAAGCGAGAGCTAGTCTTTCCAAGATCGAAGTCCAAAGAAGCTTGCGAAATGCGCTCGACGAAGCCACGTTCGTGTCCATGGTCTCTCTCTATCTCCCTCAAGTCTCAACTCAACCAGACCAAAAGAAAGAATTAACCTCGAAAGAGTTTGTACGAAAGGATCGGAACTGGAGATGGTGAAGCAGACATATGGTGGGCTCAGGGAAGGTACTTGGGATCGACCGGCAGGTGAGCTCACGCCGTACCGGCCGTATCACCTTGAACTCGAACTTGGGGCTCTCCACCTCCTCCAACGCCAGATTCCGCAATCAGCGCAAGAGCAGTTCAGGACCCAAAAGAAAGTGACAAACCCGATCGGTGCGGGGAAAGAGAAGAGGGGGACACCTCTTTGTAGATCTCGGCCAAGCGCCGGAAGCCGGAGGATTCTCGCGAGACGTGGCAGAGACACGCCGCCTTTCTTGCCATTTTTCGATTCTGGTTTGGCGAGGAGTGAAGAAGGACTGGCTGAATTAGAGAGAAGCTTTGAGGTCGAGAGGGAAACTCTGGCTTCTTTCTTCTTTTGAATCTAGCTGTTGATTTTTAATGTCAAAAAATTGACGAAAAATCGAAACGTCGTTTGGTGTTTATGATTCTTTTAAATGACAACGTGTCCCGACGGCCTCCTCACTGTAATCAGTTCATTCTTTCTTTCGACTTCTCAGCCTCAGGGTTGGGCTTTGATTCATTGTCCATATCCTGCCCATCTTAAAATGAGTGATGCAATATCATGCTTTGGATTTAAACTTCCTTCTCGGCAACCGACAGCACCCACAATTGGCAACCGACAACTAATAAAGGTGGCTGATAGAGTTGTGCTTTTGATAGTTTCGTGATTATAAATTACGATTAACACTCAAATAAAATGTTTCAATTGAATCAAATTTTAAACACGCTTGCTTAGAACATGTTTGTATTAATGTGAGAATATGCTTGTTATTGTGAATAAATTTGTGACCGATGAACTAGTCATCCCGCTTCGGAGAATGGACTTTTGTGGTTCACGAGCGTCCCTTGGTATCCGGACGGTCCTGCAAGCATTTTCGTTGAGAGAAGATGGGCGAACATCAACGAGAGATGAAGCTGCCATCACTATCACAGATATTGATGGAGGAGCCGACCATGAGACCTTTGTTTTCAAACTTCCTTTCCCTTTTTTTCTCTTTTTTTTTTTTGGGGGGGGGGGGGGGGGGGGGGCCTTATCTCCTAAATTTCTTTGCTTTTCAATGGAATATTTATGGGACCACCATTTCGAAGCTCGAGTTGTGCTGCTGCTCCTGTTGCGGATAGTAATTAATTCTCAGGTCTCTTTCTTTTTTACAATAATTTTTTGCCTAAAACTGAAAATTTGAATGTTGACTTATCTCTTGCTATAGAGGTTGTTGGACTATTCTTGTTTCTTCTATGTGGTCAAACCACTCGCAGAGCTTCTTTTGGCACCAACGGGAAGCCCTTCATAACGGATATTTGCTTTGTACTTTCTGTAACAAAATTTGTCTTCCCTTTTTTGATTCAAACAAAGCTTAAAAACTTCGAACTTGAGCCGTATTGCTGAGGAATTGAGACATCTTTTAAATATTGGTTTATAAAACCAAAGGATTAAAATGGATATTGGTGATACCCTGATCACAAAAGAATGGATTTCCCTTATTTATAGAAAGTCTTTGAAGTGTTCATGTGTATAAAATTTTGTGTAGAAAATACACAAAAGCGCAACCTTTTTTATGCTGTTGGAGCGATCTCCCCAAGGGATCATAGAAAACCTATTTAGTCACTACTCAATTCATGACTACACATCTTCGGAAGTGTGATCGTATAAATTCATGTTTCAAACGAAACAACTATATTCTAAACCATTTTTAGGGGAATATTTTTGCCAGGATGTAATGTAGTGAAAGCTGTGGCAAGTGAAATCTGTGGCAAAAGAGAATCTGACGGTCGCAAGTTGGCTTTCTGTTTTTGTGTTTCCTTTTTTGCTTTGACTGAGGTAAGAACGGGGTAAATCATCGGAACAAATCGTGGAAGGATCATCGAATGGTTGAAAGGCATTTTTGACGACGAATGGTAATTGATGGTCTCCGTCACACGCTAGTTGTGCTAGTGGGGAGGGAAGCAATGGGAAGGAGATCGCCATTTTCATGATATATTCCTACAAACAAAGGAAGGATAGACATCATCGTGTCTTATATTTTCGTTTCTTTTATTTCTTGGGTCGCGATGATATTGGTATATTCGACGCAATGGACTAATAAGAATTCTTCTTTCCGTGAATCTTGACATGAATCAAATATCTTGTTTTCCCTAGGTTCATATATATTCTTCGACCCTGGACATGACATTTATGGAAATTGAAATTATTGTCCTAAGCTTATAAATTCATTTAAATCCCCCATAAAGGGAGATATGGTTTCATGAGAAAATATTTATAACAGTTTCTTATGTGATTTATATTTCCTAAAGTTTCCTTAAAGGATTTTTACCATTTCGATGCCTAATCTACATGGATAGTTATGGTGTGATTGACCTGTACCGGTGTTGGAAATTGGAGGAATTGTTGACTTGTTCTTCTTGCCTTCTCTTCTTTTTATGTTGAGGTTTGTATGTCTAAGACGGAGATAAAATTGACTCCTATTTATCTATAGTCCCTCTGATTTCTCTAACATCGCTTGTGAATTTTGCTTTTAGGTCAGATTCCAAGAAGTCTCTGCAATGTGGGTTCACTTTGGTGCCAAATTTGCTCGATAGCTAATAAACGTGAGGATGAGGATTGCATGGCTGAAAGTTTGTATGAACCTTTAGGATATAGACTTTCCTCTGAATTTGAAGATGTTCAATAGTCTCGGGACATCGCTTACATGCAGAGAACGCAGGGGAGGGCACATTCTTTCTACGAATTGGGTGTTCAGTTAAATGTGTTTTACTTCCGAAATTCGACCCAACGTAAGAATTTTGTCCACGTCACCTCACTTTTACTGACTTTGATTGTCTGACTAGACCAAGATATTATATGACCGGTTACATTATTCTTTCATTTAACAACTCACCATGTAAAATATTATATGGATAGCCGCAGATTTGGTAAGCTCATGTTCCCACAAAAAAAGAGGAAAAAAAATAAAGGAAAAGAAAAGAACAATTCTGTGTCATTCTAATGCGTTGATAGCCTTTTTTTTTTTTTTTTTTTGTTCAAAGAAATTTTCATTCATTTGTCAAGATCAAACATGAGAGGAACATAATTGCAAAACAAAACAACCAAGAAATTAAAAGAGTACAGCCTGACCTATAAACACGGTGCCATTCCAAAAGGCCAGATTTGTCACAATATTTTAAAAAACAATCAGCAGTTATTTATCGGAATCATTAGTGATCTTCCCATTTAGAGACTACGTCTTGTAGTGTGCGCCTAGGTTTGACGCCCTCAATAATGGTGCCATACAGAGAATATGACAAAGACGACGACAACGATGACAACAACAACATATTGAATCACTATGGATCGAATACATCTAAGGAACTCCCAAATCTACATTTAGATCAGAAGAGAAGAACTGTAGATTTATATTTAAACCTGAATCGAAAGAAAAGGTTCCGCAAAATCTCGAAGAAGTCATAAATCATGTACATAGCATCCTTCTGGCAAGACTAGTGGTGACATTCTCACAAAGTTTTCAGCTATAAGCAATTAAGCAGATTTATTCACCACAACAAGCAAGGAGAGTAACAATGACGAGAGAAAGAAGACGCCAAACGAGGCAAAAAAAGACTCCTAAACTAGATCAGGAGAGAAAAAACTGGAAATCAAAGCCTTGAAAAGAATAGCAGAGTAAAGCAGGCTCCTGCAGATGAAGTTTCTTTGATGGATGGTTTCTTGGCAGAGAAAAGGCCGCTGACAGAGAAATCAGTTGATAGCAAGTTGACAAAGCCTTCTTTCAATTGCGAAGGGGCGTTCGCAAGTTTAATTGGATGTTTTATGTGTAATTGTGCTATAACCAGGATGTAGTATTCTCTCGTCTTAGACTCGTCCCTAATGGCCAGAGATCGCGGTGGCTGAGTAGGGCTGGTCGTAGTTTTGGACTTTGGTGTTTAAGTGCAACTTCAATAGCTATTGAGCAATAGAGCCATCGGACCCACGTCGTCTGCATTATTATTTTCTCTTGGTTAGACAATCCGCGTCAACGAAAAACAGAATAAAGAAGAAATAGGAAATAACATTTATAAGTCGAGTTCACAAAAATACACAGTTGTCTGCATTATCATTTTCTCTTGGTTAAGACACTCCACGTCAACCAAAACAGGTGGCACGACACATTTGTCTCACATTTTATCAAATTTGAACATTTGCGATACCTTAACGAATAGAAAAGTGGAGATTCTCAACTGCAAAGCGAGTAAAAGTTAATACCCTTAGGCCATGTTTATTTACTAGTACGAGGAGAGTAGGATGGAAAACAGACCTCATTCTTGTTCGTTATGGTGTTTGATAAGTTAGGAATAAGAAGGAATGGAACTGGATATTGTGATGAAAAAGGATTTGTTACCATGTTATCCTTACTTCAGGGAGAGGTGACAATATATAAGAGGGAATGAGTATGAGTTCATAAAATCTATAATTTCATAAATAAAAGAATATTTATATCAAGAAAGAAACCAAATCAAGAAAATATGACATACTATTTCTCTCATTTTATTTTTTTACTTTCCTTTCTCTGATAACTTATGAAATAAATTTTTATTAACAGATTGTTTGTTCAAGTAATTTTAATAATATTTTAAATTTAAAAAAAAAAAACTTACATCGAACTCCAAAGTGTTTATCAAACATCGTAACTCAAATTTTGTTTCACCAATTCCAGTTACACGATGTTGGTTCCAATTCCTTTTTAACTTATTCCAATTGCTTCATTTTGACCAACCAAGAAGACCACATCGTTCGAAAGAAGTAGAGACAACTCTACTAAATTGGTATGATTTTTACGTATAATGGCGCTAAAAGAATGTTAAATTACACCAGGGTCCATGGAGCTATAGATGTTTCTAATTACCACTCCAAAAGAATAAGATGAAATAGTACCAGTGTCTCCGGAGAAGAAACTGAAGTAATCAGGTTCGTCTCTTTCATATTTGGAACTTTTCTCCTATTGAAAGATGTCTCTCTTTTTTTTTTTTTTTCTTTTTTCTTTTTTTCTTTTTTCTTTTGGATTGTCTACTTAAGCGAGCCACACCGGGAATTTGTCCGTGCCAACAATACAACTTCTGCACATATGAAAACTTAGAGAACGAAATTGCAAAAACAAGATAAGATCGGGGACTGGCATAAAGAAATTAGAACAATGCAGACTTTCGTATATACCTCCTTGAGCATCCATCAGGGCGTGACGCCAAAAGTTTGATGTCCCAAAGGACCAACCTAATTTGATCATCGTTGGCAAACTCTCATCGACAGGCCAAAGGTTTCCCCTTCGCTCAAGTCTGCGTTTTCCTCCTCCTCCATGTTCATCTTCATCTCTACTGATCATTTCGTCTCCTCTGCAAATGAAGCCGAAGCTCGGCCAAATGTGAGGCCGATAGGTACAGATAAAAGGATGCTTGTGCTTCTACGCAGGGGTGTAAAAAACTGAACCAAAAACTGAATCGAGCCAAACCGAAAAAATTTTCGGTTCAATTTGGTTCTCATTAAAAACTAAAAATTTTTAGACCAGTTCAGTTTTTATTAGTTCGGTTAACCGAACAAAACCGATAAAATCTAAAAATTTTATTTTAAAAAATTAAAAGAAAAATCAATTTTTGATTTTTTGATTTTACTTTTTCTTTTCTTTTTTTCTTCTTCTTCATTGGCTGATTGCCGACCATGATGGCGGTTGGTGACTGATGATAGGCGAGTTGGAGCCTCGCCATAGGTTGGGAGGCTCAACCTTGTTGAAATTTGGCAAGTTCGAGCCTCATCAGCCTATGGCGAGGCTTGAGCTCACTAGCGACCGGCCAATGAAGAAGAAGAAAAAGAATGAAAAGAAAAAGAATGAAAAATAATTAAAAAAATTGATTTTTACAAAAAATAAAAATTTATTGAAAGGGTGAATGTAAGAAAAAAAAAACAAAAGTAAAAACTGAAAAATCGAACCCAAAATAACCTGAATTTCAGTTAAGTTCAATTCCGGGTCAAATTGTATTTCGGCTTGCTTCATTAAATTTCCTTATTGATTTGATTCGGTTCGATTTTCTAAAAAAATCAAATCAAACTAAACCATTTACACCCTTACTTTTATGGTCCAAAGCGACGGTTCATGATGGCAAAAAATGATTGCAATCGTACCAATGCCACGAAACTGATGAAACTCTGCCATTACTTGTGACAAAAGATCAACCGAATATAACCTCCGCGCCGCTTCGAGAAATTTTCAGAGATCAGCCAACATCGAAGATTCCCATTTCCTAGCTTTGTGCAACTTGACCTTGATTGCCACCTTCTCCAAAGCACGGGAATTACGAACAAGAAATTTAACTAAAGAAAGACATTGTCTCGGCTTCAAACACGTGGAGCACTGAAACCAACAATCCCGACACTCTCAAGATGCTTCACGTAAAACTCAGATTCTTTGTTTGGTGACACAATACGATTCCCCTCTGTCATAGTACTGGTCATCCGAATCAAGCTTAAGCTGCAAATACGGCGGTACTAAGACTGAGTAAATTAAAAGTTAGATGGGCATTATAACTTCTCGATATTGATCACGGTGTTTGACCAGAAAAAAAAAAAAAAAAAAAATTGATCATGGTGATGAAGAATCTCTAGAATGTCCTTTACCAACAAAAAAAAAAAATCTCTAGAATATGTCAATTTAGTAATCTTTTTCACCCTAATTAAATTGATACAATTGCTTTTTCAATCGAATTTTCTTTTTAGGCAAAATCGGATTGAATAAGACATCGATGTCTGTTGTGCTGCAATGCAAGTTTAAATCTTGCTGGTCAATTTTTTTTTTTCTTTTTCCACTAATTCTTAGATGATCAGAACGAGAGATGACCTACCTCAATCTCTCTAAGTGTGAATTGTTTGTCTTCCTGTTATAATTTTATAGGGAAGGTAACCTGATGATGACTAGGTACGTGTGTGAGTGTCATGTATATGCATAAAACATTTATTTGGTTTTCATGTGGGTCCTTTTTTTTTTTCCTAGCGTGTACTTATTTTACATATGTATTGTGATGTAATTACTAATCTTATTTAGATTTATTGAGAATTTCTTTCTTTAATTTTGTTCCACGTGTTAGGGCTTCGTGACTAGTAATGTAGAAAGCAACAACATCTTAAGTGCGGTAATTAGAAGAAAAAGAGGAATAAATGTATGCCTCGTTCCAAAAATGAGAACGGCGGCTATCCATATCATCAAGGACAATGCATTTCATTAAAGCGGCGGGCAAGAATGGGGGAACTAATGCAGGATTAAGAAAGCACGATAATTTAAGAAAGTTACAAATATTAGAATCTATCGCTACAGAATTGGCATATAAGTATTTATAAGGATTTCAGGCACAGAGGTTATTATAAACAAAAGTCTGGAAAAATTGATTAAAAAGTCCCTATTGTACATTGGTCAATTCAGTAATAAACATTTTAGTTTTGCCACTTTAATCCTAATTTTTTTTTTTTTTTTTTTTTTTACGATTTCCCAATATATTCTTTCTAGCCAATTTTGATTGAAAATCGTTTACATAATACAGTTAATGTTGACGTGGATAGCAATTTTTTAAAATTCTTTAATTTTTTTGAAAATAAAAGAAAAAGGAAAAATAAGAAAAAATTATAAAATCGTCACGTCAAAGCATGGGCCGCCAACTATGCCATGTAGAACATCTGACTCTAATTAGACTATCACGTCAACAATATCCAATCACAATTAGCTGAAAGGACTATATTGGCAAAGTGTAAAAAGATTTAGAACAAAATTAGCAAATGATTAAATGTTTTGGTACGAAGTTGACAAAATTAAAAAATTTATGACTAAATTAGTCACGGTACAAAAAGTTTAGGATTTTTTCGACAATCATCCTACAAAGGTTGTAATGGCACCATTATAACTTGAACTTTCACTAGTTTTCCAATCAAGTATGTGGACTTTTTCTCTATTTCATCAAATACGTCAACTTATCAGATGCAGGTCAATGCGAACCTCCATTAAAATTATAGACGGAAATTGCTGGCTCTGAGGTGGAATCAACTGAACTTAGGGGCTAGGGCTCATCTCTCCCTCTCTCCATTTATCCATCCATCCAAAATAGCCACGGAAAAAGGTTACTGGCTTAGTAACAACCCTCGATGTTCCATTGACCGAGATACGTCCTCTGTGTTCCATCCTCAACGACCTCACCCATGAGCTCTCCTTCCTTGAGGACCTTGCCTGGTGACCTGCAAGTTGGGTCGCAACTGTAGTCAGGGGCTAGGGTTTCATTTAAAAACCAAATTTAACCCCAATTTATCAATTTAGGGAAATTTGTCCTTAACCAACTGTGTACCACTCATATTTAAGGGCGCATACTTCCTCCGAGTCAAGTCATTTAACTTATTCTTAAAATAATGTCACCTTCAATTCTCAAGTGACCTAAATTGTCAATGTCCCTCAAATAACGACTTTGTTGTGCAGAGAGATTAGAGGTATAAAGCCATGTAGAAATCATTGGATTTGCTTTATTGTACAGAAAAACTAGAGACACCATATCAAGATGTAAAGTCATGGGCTAGTCCCCACTATAGAAAGTGTATAGTTTTCCTCACAAGCAGAGGCATGGGCCCATCCTTGATTCTGTTGTTTCTCTAGATGCGGAAAATTAGGAGGCAGATTTCCCTCCCCGGCCCCCTAGAAATATGAGAATCCCATTGCTGTGTAATAACAAGATGAAGATAAGTCAAAGCAGGAAATCTATTCACTAATTCAAAAATAGAGGGAATAAAAAAACAGGAACTATACTCCTGCCACTAGCCCCCGAACTTCTTGAAATTGCAATTAAGATCCAAGTAGGGAAAACAAAGTTTATCTATAGAGCTCGGCACCCCTAATTAATAATATTTCTTTAAATTTTAAAATTAGCAGTAAGGAAGAAATTGACAAATGGTCAAAATGTTTAGAACTAAATTGAGAAATTATCAAAAGATTTATGACTAAGTGAGCAAATTGAAAAGTTTAAGACTAAACCGACAAAGATTAAGGACTCAATTGGCACAATTAATAGGTTTAAGATTAAATTGACACAAATATAATAGATTTAGGACTTTCAGCTTCTTCATGGGGTTTGATCATTATTGACGGTGGAATCAGATTTCTCCTTCATCAGCTTCTTTGTGGTAATACTAAGACTGAGTCAATTAAAAGTTTGATGAGTATAATAACGTCATGATGTTGATTATGTTGGTGAGGAATCCTAGAATTGGTCAATTAAGTAATCTCTTCACACTAACTAAATTGATATGATTGCTCTTTCGATTGAATTTTCCTTTTAGCCATAATTGGATTGAATAGGCAATATTGGCGACTATTGTGCTGCAATATAATTTTAAATATTGATGATCAATTGTTTTTCTTTTTCCACTAACCCTTAGATGCTTTTTTTTTTTTTTTTTTCGGTCGATAACCCTTATTAGAACGAGAGATTTACAACCTCAATCTCTCAAAGTGCCAATTATTTGTCTTCCTATTATAATTTTACATGGAAGGTAACTCAATGACGACTAGGTATATGTGTGAGTGTAATGTACATGCAGAAAACATTTATTTGGTTTCCGTGAAATAAAAAAAATTACTCATAATAGAATCTACAGTTATAAATTGGCATATGTGTAATTGTAAGGATTTCAGGCATAAAGGTTATTATAAATAAAAGGAGTAATGACACCACAATGATTTGAACTTTTACTCGTTTTCCAATCAAGTACGTGGACCATTTTTATGTTTCCTCAACATCAACTTTAAGTCCTGAGCAGGACTTTAAACTGCTCCTTCACGGTGCCGTCTAAGGGCCGTGAGGGTGAGTAACCCAAGGGAAACGAAGCCCTTAGCGAGGAAAGCCCCTAGGAGGATCCCCCTAGTGAAAAAGTCTATCCATGCCTGGATACAAAACTAGGCCGTGATTTGGCCCCCTCACGGGGGTTCTACACGTAAAAAAGAAGTTTGGTCCTAGGCAGGACCTTAAAAGGCCTTGACCACCGGGAAGAAGTCCGGGTAGAGGCCGGGTTGGGCCTCGAAAAAATTTCCAACCCCATTGCTCTCCCCGTCCACTCCCCCCTCGGGAGGAAAGGGGGGCAACCTGGATCCCAATGGGCTTCCCCGTTGAAACACACAGCAGGTCAATAAGATTAACTCCATTTAAAGCATGGATGGAAAATTCTTGACCTTTGATGTGGAATCAACTTAAATAACTATGGAATAAGTTACTAGCTAATTAACGATCCCCGATGTCCCATTGACCGATATGTCTTCCGTGCTCTTTCTTCGACCTTGACTCGTGACTTGTGAGTTGGGTTGCAACTGAATTTAAGGCTCCAGTTTCATTTAGGAACCAATTGAATCCCTATTAATCAATTTAGGGCAATTTGTAACCGTGGACTACACATAATTTAAGCACACCTATCTCTGACGAGTCAAGTAGTCTAATTTATTCTTAAAATAATGTTGCCTTGAATTGTCAAGTGACCTAAATCGCTAATGTCCTTAAATGACAACTTTATTGTACAAAGTGATTAGAGATATAACGCCACGTAGAAAATAATTGGGTTTGCTTTATTGTACAGAAAGATGAGAGATATAATGTCAAGATGTAACTAGCCCATGCAGTAGAAAGTGTCTAGTGTTTTTATAAGCCGGGCCATGGGCCCATCCTTGACTCTATTGTTCCTCTATATGCGGTAAATTAGGATGGATTTTTTTTTTTTTCAAGAACTATGAAAATCCCATTGCTGTGTTAATAACAAGTTATACGTAAGTCAAAATAGGAACTTTACTCTCTAATGCAAAAATTAAATGGAAAAAAAAAAAAGAGAAGCAGGAACTGTATTCCCGACATGAGTGAGTTTAACCCTAGCCCTTCAATTTCTTGAAATTGCAATCAAGCCCCGGGTAGGGATAAAAACTTTATGTATAGATCCATAAACTCTGCTGCCACAAATTAATAACATTTCTTCAAATGCCAATGTATTAGGAACTTCTAGTAAAAAAATTCTTAATCAAGACCTATTTTTCTATAGCGATATTGATCCTAGGGTAGATTACTTGGACAAACCCCGCCTCCTCCTCCCCACGCCCCCCGCGGGAATTTTATCAAAGTACCGGAAACCCCCTGCATTTTGAAAATGCACTCCGACCCTCTCGTTGGAAACCTTTTCGGATTTGATAGATTAATAAATAAATAAAAAATAAGTAGTCACAATCGAGTTCACAAAATATAGCTGGAATATGAACAATGACATGGAATTCACAAAATTCCACATCGCCATTTACAGAGAAATTCGTTGATACCATGAGTTGTTGGATATGTAGTTTGACATGATACCATCCTGTCTGTATACATCCGACCGTAATTCAAAAGGAACAATAGAACTCAGCATGTCAAAAGATGGTAGACAAATTGAAATAGAAACCAGAATAGCATGGCAACAAAAATTTTCTGAGTTTAACACAAAGAGTAACTTATACTTTCATATTGATCACTATCTCGAGTCAAATGGTTTTACAATTGTTCACATGCCGGCACAAGTTATCATATAAAATATGTCAACAGAATGCCCAATATCAAAAGCTAGTTTATCTTAAGATTAGGCGCACAAAAACTACAAAATGGAGAGTAAATGTAAGACAGAGAAATATAGATACAAGGTTTATCCTAATTTACTTTTAAACTAGGGTTACATCCAGCATATGATTCCATTATAATTAATGCATCTCACCTCTTTGTTACAATTTTCAATTATATGAGAAAGAGATTATATATAGTAATTATTTATAAATCTAAGCTCAATATGGATCCAAATTATAAAGGTCCAGTGGCATCACAGGGGCTTTGCACCCTACAAGTGAGACCTGCGTGGCTTCTTATTAATAGGGAGTATGAACCACACCTCAATAGTTTAGGTATTACTTAGTTTTTTCAAGGGGTAGTTGTTTATGGCGGTGGAATTAGATTTCTGTTTCGTCAACTTGTTCGTGGGGGTTTGAAGATTGAACTCGGGAATTGATCAAAAACTGAATCGCCCTCCACCGTGACCTAAACATGAAATATGTTTAAGATTGAATGGAAACTGATAAAATTTGTCAGTCAATTTTTTCTAGTGGAACTCATCTAATTATGAAAGAAAAATACAATGCGCGACGCGCAACTAGTTAATTCGTGATGGGTGAAAATGTGTACGTATTATTCATGGCTTAGATAAAAGAAAATTGACATGCATTGGTCCTACATTTAGGATAGATGATACCAGAACAAATTAATATTCAGGTGTCCGATTTACGATAAGTTTCACGACCTAACATGGATGAGTGCCCACAGGCAATACTATTCAATGCATCTTGCAAATGATCGAGATATGGAGTCTGTTTTATCAAAACCTAGTTTTCAAATATTTTTCCATTATTTTCAAAATGCTGGTAGACACCTAATTGTTTAGCAAAAGGTTTGACAAAATTTGACTGAGAATTAGTTAAAAATTCAACCCAAGTGTATAATTAGATCATACTCGCTAACAATTTTCCAATAATATCCAATTTGCTGAAGTTGAATGGCTGATGCTCAAGATATCGCAACTTTTAACCATAGTTGCCCAATCATAAAGTGTCAAGAATATTGTGATTTGACCTGATTGATTAACTTCATCTTGAAATTGAGTCACAAGTTTTCTTAAGCCCCAAGAATCCCATCCAATGGATTTTGAACAACAAGAATATCTTGACTTTCCACTACAAGCAACTATTTGGGTTCATTTTCGGAAATCCAATATGAGTCTTGAGCTTTATATGGACGAAAAAATGGAGTCAATAAGACATTGAATGAAAACTCTATGCATAGTTATAGGGGCCAATGGCCCCTTCGCCAAAGACAGGTCAGCATTTCGCAGCCCTCTCATAACTAACCAAAGCCTAGGGTGTGCCTACCCTTGCGTAGGGCACAAATGGCCTTAGTCATGCTTTCTAGCCTTCTAGGAGGGTTCTACTTAACTTAGAACATTTACGGGGCTAATTAATAAATCTTGCCCAAAACAGATCAAACTATCTCTATGAAGTTATGTGATCCTCCTTCTACTTAGTAAAAAATATATAACCCCATCTGACTTTTTCACAACATGTCTATGTGGATTCCAAGGCCTGAAATAATTGGAATTTGAATTAAATCTATTTGGAGCTAGGTCTTCATTTTCAGGTACTTGGACTATTGTCCACTCCATCCATAATGTAATCTTCCTTTAAACGTGAAACATCAAAACTTGGTGATTTCGCCTAATCTAAATCTATTCACCTTCTACACTTTGGTCCTTCCAAGTATATTGATGAATTCATATTATTAAAGTTGTTCTCCATTTATTTGCCCCGTCTAAACACCTCGACGATCCCATGTCCCTTACTTGTTCACCCAAATCTAAAGGTTCTTTCAAGTCTAACAATTTTCACTCAGTATCTTGTTCTCTACATGTGGAATAAGAAAATTCTTCAATAGCACAAACATCATGGTGTTAGCATTATATGCATATAACCTTATAGATGCAGAGGATAATTTGTCCACGTGCACAAACACACAATACATACATACATACATACATACATACATACACACATACATACACTTACATATATATGTGTGTGTGTGTATTTCAAAATACATAAGGAGTCTTATTAACATAATTTTCCTTGAAAAAATAAGCATTTGACCCCGTATTTAAACAGAAAAATCAGAAGTAAGCAAGGGAAATGATGTATATGCACAAACATCATGGTGTTAACATTATATACATATAAACTTATAGATGTAGAGGATAATTCGTCCACGTGCACAAACACACAATACATACATACATATATATGTGTGTGTGTATCTTCAAAATACATAAGGAGTCTTATTAACATAATTTACCTTAAAAAAATAAGCATTTTACCCCGTATTTAAACGGAAAAATCGGGAGTAAGCAAGGGAAATGATGCGTAAGGGACCTCGGGCCTTACTGAAGGTCATTGGGCCACTGTACACTGTCATAGGGATATTGTATAGGGCCCTTAGTGGGGGCGTGGGCCTGGCGCTACAAATGTCATGTGCATTTGCTTGTTAGGGGTGCCACCACCTGGAACAAATTTTCCCGTTTTTTTTTTTTTTTTTTTTTTTTTTTTTGAAAAATCACATATTTTATTTTTTATATTTTGTCCGAACTTTGACCCCTCATTTCTCTTCCAGCCAATTCACCCGTTATTCATGTTCATGGAAAGCTCATGACTTGAATTTATGTCCGATATTTGGAAAAAAAAAAAAAGTAGGGATTATGGATTGCTGCAAAAAGAATGGTCATGGTGAAAAGTCACAATATCTTTCTGGTTAAAATTCTAACCAACCTAATTCTCAAGGCGTTAGTTGTACTAAATATACCTGAATTCATCACTTAATATGGGAAATCACAATTATCTCGACAGCCTCAAGATCGGACAGCTGCAGTTAAATGTCATGATATTTGTGATCCAGCCGTTTGATGTGGGAAAATTGGGTGTTGTTGTTCTGGCAAAGCACAACCCAATTACACCAACTGATCATAATTTCGATGAATTTTCTTTTTCCGCACTCAAGGCTTTGATGCATTTGAAACCAAGAAATTTTCTATTGGAGCAAGTGCTGTCCGAGAATAGATTGCGTGGTCAAACTTTGGTAAAAAATGAGTTGCCTTCAACAATAATTGCACAGAGCGGAGTACTTGTATCCATTGAGAAAAGTTTAACCCTCGCGCAAGGCAAACACTAAAGAATGCAAAAGTAATTGAAGGCCACCATGAGTCCATGGCAATGAACTTTTGAGTGTATAACTTTACAGATCTGGCTTGTGGTTAATGCTTTTCCTTACCATTGTTAGCCTAACCTTTTCATCATGACAAAGCTGGAAGTGTTGTCTCCCAGTCATTTCCTGGTTGTTCACAATCTTCATGACTATCTCAAAACATCATTCCACTAACTAGTAAAGTTGGCAACTTTTTCCCTCCACTTTGGAAAATTTTTATAGGATTGACTTAAAAGTCGTTACTCTTCTTTCTTCATGATACTAAGAGAAAAGGAAGATGCCGTGTCTCATGGTGAAGGAAGCCCTGTTAAGTGGGCATTAGGATTGACAATATGCTCAAAACGTTTGAACTCGACTTGGATTCACCGACAAAATGGTTTTTTAGATTTTTTTTTTTTTGATAATTATAGCATACATCGTCGATGTCAAAAAAGATTTATACAAGTGGCCTTATAGTTACACCACTAACTTAAGAAAGAGGTATTATAACATCAATTCTAGATAGGTTGACTTTGTAAAACATTTTATAAACCCACGATCTCTTTTTCTTTGTTCTCATTTCTTCGTGATAATTAAGATACAAGATTACTTGATTTATACAATGATTTCCAAATGTGGTTTTGGGAGGGGGGAGAGACCGATGATTGTAGAGGAGCTTGTCCCGAAGTTCTCACGTGATTCTTTTCACAATAGAGGATAAGGTTTACTCATGGTAATGTCAATCAATTGGAACTGGTGATTATAAACAACCTTATCTTGAAGTTCGCATGTGATTCTTTTAGCTAGAGAGGGTAAGTGTTGCACCCAAGTAATACCATTATCTAGATGAATGAAATAGAGAACGTGTGAGAGGAGATTCGAGCAATGTTAGGGGACTTCAATGCAAGGTGAAGGGTGAGAGTTAATAAGTACATCAATATTGGAGAGACTACAGCTATAGTTCTTCCTTTGTGATATTAACCATCAAATAATTGGTTTAGGGCATTTTATAGTAAAAAATGAGAAATTTCATGTTAAACATGATGGTGTATTAAAATCAGTGGATGGTGTATTGCCACATATAAGGAAGAAACAAGTTAGAAGTAGCCCATGTGATAAGGTGACATCCCAATTGTCTTCTAGGCATCCACATTCTTCATGACTATTCCGCAGCGTCGTTGTACCTCTAACAAGTAAAGCCGGTAACTTTTTCTCTCCACTTTGGAAAAATTTTATAGGCTTGACTTAAAAGTCATCACTCTTGTTTTTCTTTTGGTGCTAAGAGAAAAGGAAGATGCCTTGTCTCATGGTCCAGTTTGGAAAATTTTCATAGGCTTGACTTAAAAGTCGTCTCTCTTGTTTGCTTTTGGTGCTAAGAGAAAAAGAAGATGCCTTGTTGCCTTGTCTCATGGTCCACTTTGGAAAAAATTTCGTAAACTTGACTTAAAAGTTGTTGCTCTTGTTTTCTTTTGGTGCTAAGAGAAAAAGAAGATGCCTTGTTGCCTTGTCTCATGGTCCACTTTGGAAAAAATTTCGTAAACTTGACTTAAAAAGTTGTTGCTCTTGTTTTCTTTTGGTGCTAAGAGAAAAAGAAGATGGCGTCTCATGGTCCACTTTGGAAAAAATTTCTTAGACTTGACTTAAAAGTTATCACTCTTGTTTTCTTTTGGTGCTAAGAGAAAAAGAAGATGTCTTGTCTCATGGTGAATAAACCTTTGCTCAGTGCATAGTGGGACGATAATATGCTCAAAATGTTCGAACTTGACTTGGATTTGACGACAAGAAATTTGAGGTGGAGAATTTATGATGAGAATTTATTCCACGGTTAAGTTTAATTTTTGTGGTGCTTTGCTGAGCAAAGTCCTCTTACACCTAAAAATGGATCACGAGAACTAGAACTCATTCTTTGCCGACAAGATCATCTACTGTGATTGAGGGATTAGGAATAGGGCTAAAAATCTTATCCACTTGCAACATTATGATGTTCCCTCTCATTTCACAAATTCATTTAATAAATTCAATTTACAAAGGATGATTGGATCGTACACATTAAATAAGGTGGCCTTATGCAATATCCATCTTTTCAATAGAGGAGATTTAGCACATCAAGATTAGATAAGTGGTATTATTTCCATTGAATTGTCGAAAGGACAGTTAAGAAGTAGTGGCACGGTGATCTATCTAAAAAATTTATTGAGTGAACTTAGTGTATAAACTAAATTGAATTTGAACCATTATAAATAGTGGACTTCATAAGAATCTCTTCAACTTTTCGGATTCAGTTTTAGTTAACCATATATATACTTTTCATTTAATAAGTTCTTACTTATTAGATGCAAGTAACAGCCTCCAAGTTTGGACTTTGGTCATGAAAAGCACCAAGGACTTGGAGTGAAGCAGATTGGAGAGAATAATTGCAGTGGGGAAATGCATGCGGAAACAGATCGAATAATTGCAGTGGGGAAAAGCATGTGGAAACAGGCTGAATTATTGGAGTAGGTGGTTGATGACATGATGCTTTAAAAACATCTAGCATTTTTGGACTTTGGTCATGAAAAGCACCAAGGACTTGGAGCGAAGCAGATTGGAGAGAATAATTGCAGTGGGGAAATGCATGCGGAAACAGACCGAATAATTGCAGTGGGGAAAAGCATGTGGAAACAGACTGAATTATTGGAGTAGGTGGTTGATGACATGATGCTTTAAAAACATCTAGCATTTTCTCATGAAAAAACAAACAATTGTGGATGAGCTATTGCTGGCTCACTAAGTTCATAAATTGGTTGAAACGACACATCCATTTATAAAATATCAACACGGATCACTTTGTGCAAGTTTGATTTATCTTCTTGCCCATTACATTTATATGATTGAGTATGGAGAATTTAAATATAAAACGGAGTAAAAACTACAAATTGTCAATATTTTTATTCACATAATTCAACATAAGACGTTATGTATGCTTAACAATTTAGCTATACCAATTTCTATATCAGTCCATAGTACTTTTGTTATGTGGAATTTTAATCTCCAAATGATTTGAGTTATGTGATAAAGCAAATATAAACTATTTATACACCACATACAGAGACAACTTTAATGAGATTTTGTTAACCAATACAGAAATTTTTATTATATCATATATTTTTAATATGACTGAAGCCTAAAATTTTCACAAATCTTGTACACCAGCTTTGATTGCTTGATCATGTGCACTATGGGAATACATATGCTTCCTTTTTTAAGACTGCAAATCCGTCACAGACACTAATATATCAAAGACAAATCCTACAACAAATATCACGAATACTATAATGCATAAGGAAGAATGATTTTTGAGAAATTAGATATGACGGTAAATTTTTTATACCATAACAAGAACTTTGTGTGATTTTAAGTTTCGATATGTAATTTCTATGTTTTGATTTTTTAATATATATTCCGATAATTGCGAATGGTGCAGTGATATTTTTATTATTAAAAGATTTAACAAATACTGAATTTTAGGTCAAAATAGAGTAAAAATGAATCGTGGAATCTAAAAACGAGCATGGAAATTCCGAACCCGTACTATTTCACACGAACCCCTTAGCATTCACACATGCATGGCTTTGGGACTCGGAAAATAAATCACAAGAGTGGCAAACATGGAATTTGGTTCTGATCAAATGAAAGAATGAACAGGAAAGGGAAGGAATCAGCAGGCTTTACCATGATGAGCAGACAGCAGAGTGCGTCAATTGTGGTTCCCTTGCGTTCGTCGCTGGCTTCTTGTCCCTCCTCAAGATCACCGAATCCTACACCTTTTTGACTCTCCAGCTTTTTCTTCCGCTCACTGCTTTTGAATCTTGTCTGATTCCGATTTTCCATCGCTTTCCAGCTCACGCTCAAATCTCTCTTTTTACATCACCGAAAGCCATCCCGCGCTTGAAGCTCACGATCGGTTTTGCTTTTTCAAAGGGTCCCCATCTCTCGCATTTATCTCTTTTTTCCAAAAAAAAAAAAAAAGAAAAGAAAGAAAAGAACCACCGAATCATTTGTTAATTTTGTCTCCAAAGCTCATAATAACGCGCATGATAATTATTTTATTTCTATTTTAAAACAATTTTTCTATTCAAAACTTATTTTTAAAATAAAAATTCATTTGATATGCAATTTCATTTTTTTTATTTCTAGAATAAATTTTAGTCAAGAAATATGTTTGAAATAGAAATAAGAAGTTAAAATTTCTTATTTCTCTATTTTCAGAATAAAAATGAGGAATAAATAATAAATAAAAACTCTTCTCATCACTTGTTCTTCTACTAGTCAGCCACCACTCACCATTCACTACCCCTGTTGCCCCCCAACTCTATTGATCGTCACTGCTCGCCGACAGCGACTAGGTTGGATTTTTGTGTAGTCCAAATCTCATGACCTTATTTTGCTCCTTCAAAAATCAGCTTTTTTTGTAACAATCCACTCTCTTGGCTGGCCACGACTTGACTAATCCTCATCTTGAATGTCTTTGATCCAAACTTCCACAATTAGTGGATTCGTAAAATACCTTGTCTGAATGATATCAAACTCTACGGTAAGGAATTAGGACCAATTCCACTATCTTGGAGTTGTCCAATAACTCTATATTTATGTTAGTTTGGGAGAGATGAAACCAAGTACCAGTAACGAAAATTGCGAGTCCTTGGTATATGTGTAAACATGCAGAGGTTCTCTCTAGTACAGATGGAAGCCCAAGGCGAATGTTGAGTGAATCCGTGAAAGGAGGGACGGAGAGAGAGAGAGAGAGAGAGAGAGAAAGAGAGAGAGAGAGAGAGAGAGAGAGAGACAGAGAGAGGGGCAGATACCGAACAAATTGGTCCAACATGGGGTTCCTGACAGGATAACCATTGCCAACCGCGTATATCAAAGAGGCCCTGTTCATTGTCCGGGAGCTGATGCAGCCTCACTATGACTTGCTTTGTTGCTTGCACTAGCCATTACAGGTGCACATGATAATCATTTTATTTATGTTCCAAACTTATTTCTGGAATAGAAATTTGTTTGGTAAAATTATCTTCTTCTTTTTTTTTGTATTTGAAATAGATTTTTACTCCATAAATAGATTTGGAATAGTAATCGAAGTAAAAAAAATGAGAAATAGAAGTATAAACTTTTAAAAAACGGACTCTTTTGACATTTGGTGAATAATGTTGTGATTATCTTAGTATTAAAAAGTATTGTTGTCGTCACATGTATTATATGTTACTTGAGTAGTCATGTGTTAAATTACTACTTAGTGAAGAAGAAATCACTTGAAGTTGGGGATGTAATTTCAAGGAAGCGAGCAAAGTTTTTTCTGGTTGGTGAGCCTCCACTTCTTTTTCAGCTGTGAAGAAGCTCGTGTCAATCAGACAAATCCAAGTAATGCGGTGGTGAAATAAGTCCAGGTGTTCGCACCTATTACACATCGTAGTCCATACTTAAGCACCATGTATTTCCAAAGTTGTACCATTATTAATAGATCTTTTTTTTTTTTTTTTTTTTTTTTTTTGCTGGAACACTTAATTGTGTGTAATTATATATCTCTTGAGTGGTCTTGTGGTAAATTATTATACAGCAAGGACAAAAACTACTTCTTCGAAGGTTGGGATGAAATTTCGAGGAAGACCACCAGCATTGTTTTCATGAGTGAGCCTATGACCTAGATCACGACAATCTTCCACCCTAGAGTTTCATCCGTGCAATAATTTTGTCGGCCATAGAGAAGCTTGTGTCAATCAGCAAATTCAAATAACGCGGTGGTATGCAGTCTTTGGTAAAAATGAGTCCACGTGTTCACACCTATTAGATAACTTGGTCCATCCTTAAGCACCATCATTTACCAAAGTTCTAAAAAAATTCATGCATCTCTGTCCTCTAGTATAAGAATAAATCAACAGGAAGAACAAGTAGTGAACGACCTACCTGAAAGCACAATTTCAAACCTTCAGCTAATACTCATTGCTGTTTGTTAAAATCCATCATATGATGGCTTCTTCTTCGAAATCCAAAAGTATTTACGACGTCTTCTTGAGTTTCAGAGGCACAGATGTGCGTAACAGCTTCCTTAGCCATCTCTACCAAGCTTTAGATCAGAAGGGAATATACACTTTCCGGGATAGCGAGGAACTGAGAAAGGGAGACCAAATATCAACGACTCTTATGAAGGCCATTGAAGAATCGTGCATCGCAATCATCATTTTTTCCGAGAACTATGCTTCCTCATGGTGGTGCTTGGAAGAGACGGCGAAGATTATGGAGTGCAAGGAGCAAACGGACCTCACCGTTCTACCAGTGTTTTACAAAGTGGACCCAAGAGAAGTGAGAAAGGGGAGAAAGAGTTATAGGGAAGCTCTGGATAAGCATGAGGATAAGTTCAAAAATGATCTAGAGAAAGTGAAGAAATGGAAAAAAGCTCTTTTTGATGCTGGTAACTTGTCCGGGTGGCATTTCAATGATGGGTAAGTCGAATGGAATTTATATTTTGTGTAAGAAACTAATCTTTACAATGAGTATAAAGACTATAAAAAAAAATGATTCGACACACACATGATTGCAAGTATAAAATGTTAAAAAATTTGATCGACCCATGGACAAAATGTTGAGTGGTGTTATTGCACTTACCCCGTTTATTTGGAAGGAGTAAGAAAGTTTGCATGCTTGATACATGATAATTATGTGCATAGGCCATATAAGGTAATGAAATTGTGCTTCGGGGTCTTTAATAGTTTCGAAATTTTGAGCATGGTTCAGAGTCCTAAAAAGCTTGATCAACTGTTTAAATAAACCCCATTGCAGTCAAAAAATAAAATAAGTAAATTATTGTGCATACATTAAAAGAACATGAATCGCTTGGATGACTCAAAGTTGAAGCTTGAACTTGTTTTGAATGGTGTGGAGCTCTTGGAGTTCTAATTCGACTACGTCGGTGTAGATTTTGGTTTTTCTATGATTTTGTGAGAATTTGACGCACTACTTTGTCATCATTAGCTAGCTATTGCTCTTTATTTGCTTATTCAAATCACTAAAATGATGTTACAACTTCTTTTTCCACTTTTGTCAGAGATGAGTCAGAGCTTATACAAAGCATTGTGGAGAAGATATCCACTTTTGTAGACCGAGTACCTTTGCATCTTGCCAAGCATCCAGTTGGGATAGAGTCTCGAGTGGTTAAGCTAAAATTGATGTTAAATGCTGACTCCAATGATGATGTTGTTATGATGGGATTATGGGGACTGGGAGGCATAGGCAAGACAACCTTAGCAAAAGCCCTTTACAATGCTACTATTAGACAATTTGAGGGTTCATGTTTTCTAGCAAATGTTCGAGAAACTTCAAAAGGTCACATGGGTCTAGTCACTTTGCAAAAACAATTACTAAAGGATATATTATCACTGCAAAAAATATTAGAAGTGTCCAATGTTGATGAAGGTATTAATATAATACAATATAGACTTCGTCACAAAAAAGTTCTTCTTGTTTTGGACAATGTGGATGACTTGTGCCAATTAAATGCTTTAGCAGGAGAATGTAAGTGGTTTGGTAATGGGAGTAGGATCATCATTACTACAAGAGATAAACATTTGTTGACTGTTCATGGGATAAATCAAGATCATGTGTTCGAAGTTAAAGAACTAGATAATAGTGAAGCTCTTGAGCTACTGAGTAAGCATGCTTTTCCGACACACTCAGAATTAAAGATTAGGACAGATCTAGTGGATAGTATTCTGAAGCATGCTAAAGGCCTTCCTTTAGCACTTGAGGTGTTGGGTTCCCTCTTGTGTGGTAGAGGAGAAGATGACTGGGAAAGTACACTAAAGAAACTTTCCAAAGTTCCTAATAGTAAAATCAATGATGTGCTCAAGATAAGTTATGATGGATTAGAGGAAAATGAGAAAGAAATTTTTCTCGACATCGCCTGCTTCTTTAAGGGGAGGTATTGTAATTACATAAAGGAAGTTCTTGATAGTTGTGATCTTGCAACAGCAATAGGATTAGAAGTTCTCATTGAGAGGTCTTTGATAAAAAATGGGTATATCATAGAAATGCATGACTTGATTCAATCCATGGGTATGGAAATTGTGAACCAAGAATGCCGAGATAATCCCAGGAGACGTAGTAGACTATGGCGGTATGGTGATGTTTTCGATGCTTTGTCAAGAGATGAGGTAAGATTGCAAATCCCATCAAAATTCTGCTCCTTCTCTTTGACTCTATTCACTAAAAGTCCATATCCTAAATACTCTTGTATATACAGGGAGATTGTGCTATAAAAGCCATAGTGTTGGAGCCACTTGAGCGGAAAAAGCTAAGTATCCATCCGAATGCTTTTAAAGAAATGAGAAGGTTGAGATTGCTCATTGTACGCAATGTGTATAATTCTTACCAAGGTCCTATATGGCTTCCAAATGAGCTAGGATGGATTGAATGTGCTGAATATGGTCCTTGGAATCCACATTTTTCTTATGGTCCAAAGAAATTAGTGAGACTGGATATGAGGAATTGTAGTATCACAAGAGTCATAAACCTATGTGAGGTGAGCATTTATCTACATAGACCTTTTTATTATCTACTTCATTTGTATGGGCATTTGCGTATTATATGCACTGGTATCCCTAAAAAGAAAGGTGTGCCTCTGTTTTAGAAACCACTACTCTGTTTTCTTCCATAATGTTATTAACTACTTGCGTTTGAAATAACGTGCAGCATAATTGGCATTGAAAAGTTAAGTGAAACATCTTTATAAGAAATCTGCAATGGAAACGTTTTGCGGGTAAAATACACAGTACAAAAAAAAATTCTATTATTATATGCAGAAAGAGAAAATTTGAATTTTTTTTATGAAGGCCATTGAATCATGAGTATATTCAATTTTTAATATATTGAAACATGTGAGAGATAAAATAAAATAACTGATTTCATGTATTTGTCCATGGGTATTATATTTGTAAAATAAGCAATTGAAGAGGTTAAAATCCCTCACAAGTAGAAGGTTTTTAGTATATATAGAAGAAGGACAAATACTTTCTAAACCTAATATCTCAAACTATTGATGTAGTTTTATTTCAAAATCAAATCTACCCAGGGAAGAAATTCAAAATGCAAATATGCTATTATAAGCTATTTCGCCTAATTCTAACTATGTCACTAGTTTACATATAAACATTTTTATATACAAAAAAGACTTGTACAATGGTCAAATAAAAGGAAACCAAAACATGACGAACCAACCCGTTGACATATATACAAAAGTAAAAACACCCAGGGAATAGCTGGTTGAATTGTCACGCCCCGATCCTCCGAGCGCGCGCACATCCCACTCTGGTCGATACAAATGCGACTTCCCAGGACACGTCGCCGACCCATTCAATTTTATTATGCATGCGGAAGCGAAACAAATCCCCTGACAACATTTAACTTGGGATAGAAAAGCAGGCAATCAATCACAACCAAACAAGCTTTCTATAAACACATAGGTTTATATACAACATTGGATTGTCTGCAAAATAGACAGGCTCAACAACTAGGGAACTGTCCTATGACCAACTTGTCAGACACGTTCCCCGATTCTTCAGCCTCCACCTTCCGAATTCCAGGACTTCCGGTCCTCCACGACCGTCATCTAGGGACCTGAAATATTATCCCACAACCGGGATGAGACTACGTCTCAGCGAGTCCTACCCTCTAAAACTCAATTAGGAAGAAAATACGCCTCAGGGCGCTCTAGCCACACAAATAGGATAGAGGGCTTACCTCGCCTCAGTCCCTTTCCTGCACGTCAGTACAATTCATATTCAAGCAATGCTCGCACAAGCTAAAACTACCGACACTTATATCGGTCTATCAATTCAATCAATCCAATCATTCGCAATGATTCAATTCCATCATACTATCTATCTTTCCATTTCAATCCGTACTATCTATCAACCATTACTATCTATCATTCAATACCGTCTATCAAACCAGTCGTTAATACGACACATGCTCTTCGAAGCTGCAATATATAGACGGTAGCTTGCTCAAGCTGTATAGATAGATAGCTCACCAAAGCTGTAACTGATATAATAGCTCGCCAAAGCTGTAACTGTTATAATAGCTCGCCAAAGTCAGAATCGATATAATAGCTCGCCAAAGTCAGAATCGATATAATAGCTCGCCAAAGTCAGAATCGATATAATAGCTCGCCAAAGTCAGAATCGATATAATAGCTCGCCAAAGTCAGAATCGATATAATAGCTCGCCAAAAGCTGATAATTCAATAATAAACTAATCCATACTTCAAATAAATCAATCAATAAATCCAATCGATTCAAACTGGCCATACAAACCAATCACGGTGCTAGAAGCTAACACTGGGTATTTTCAAGTTAAATACCAAAACTTCTCCAATTTTATTCAATTCCTCACTTAGGAATAATTAACCATAATCATCATTTCCACTCAATTTCTCAATTTAACATACAATTAACACAAACCGATCAAGATTGCGATCAACGAAATTTTAACGACCGCCATCCCTAAGCATAATTTTCGAAATTATTAAATAATTAAATTTAATTCCGAAAATTAAATAATTAAATATTATATTATAATAATATAATTTAATAAAATAATATTTATAAATTCGAAATAATTAATTAATTAAAAATAATTAATTAGGGCTTAAACAAGATTACACTGATTTAATCATACAATTAGCCCTAATTAAACATCCATTAAACTAATCATGCAACTAATCTAATTTACATTAAAATAATCTAATCTAACCACCTAAACCTAATTAGACTAATCTAAACACCCTTAAGCGTCAT
This sequence comes from Eucalyptus lansdowneana, assembly GCA_017140395.1. Classification (NCBI taxonomy): domain Eukaryota; kingdom Viridiplantae; phylum Streptophyta; class Magnoliopsida; order Myrtales; family Myrtaceae; genus Eucalyptus; species Eucalyptus lansdowneana. The sequence continues at coordinate 50,611,217 of CM029487.1, forward strand.
TAACTCACTAAGCAAGAATTAGAGGATAAACTCACCGGTTTTGCGCGCCGGTGAGTTCACGGCGACCACGACACCAAGGCGGTCGATAAACCTCAAGGCAGCGACACCAACGAAGGCCGGGAAGACACCTAAAACGGGCCTCGAAGACCTCACGGCTTTCTGGTTTTCGGCTTCTGATCTGGGCTGAACTGCAGAGAAGAAACCAGCAACTTCAACGGCGAAAATGGGCCGATCGGAGCTCCGTCAAGCGGGTGGTTGGCAACCAGCGGCTCCCGGGGGTCAAGGGGATCTTATAGGAGGTTGGGATGGGTAAAGGAAGGGTTAGAAAGGGGCGAAACAGCAAGAAAACGCGGAACAGGCGGAGCAGGGCGGAACCAGACGGTCCGGCGAGCGGCGGCTTCTCTCAGGATTTCGGGACAGCCGGAGAATCGTTCCGGCGATCGGTGAGGTGATCCTGAACGGTCTGGATGTTCTCGTCACGGACGTGGGTGGAGCGTTCGCTGATTCATCCGGAAAGTTAACTTTTTACTCGGATCTTTGGCGAAAGATCAGCTGGAGCAGAAACTGGAACAAGGAGAAAACAGGGGAGGAAAACGGCCGACGATGGCCTTCCGGGCGTGCGACGATGGAGGGGCTGGTGCTGCTCGGTTCCTCTGGTTTTTGCTGAGCTTCTCTCCTTCAACAACAATGGAGAAAGCCTTAGAGAAGAAGCTGCTTAAGAGTGGGGGTCTCCTTGGGCTCTCTAGAGCTCAACACTTGCCATCTTCTCATTGGCTTTGCCTCCACCATGACACCACATGACCTCAGCCACTCTCTCTCTCCTCCAATCTTCCTCTACAAGCTTGGCAATAGGTGCAAAATAGCTCTCCCCCCATGGCATACGAATTTGTTACATTTCCCTCTTCAATCTCAATCAATTTCATCCAATTCTCAACCAAACACATCCAATTGAAGCCCAATTAAATCCATCAAGGTATCCTCGTCCGTCTCATGACATTTCCCCGTCAAATGATCCAACTTGCATCCCGAAGATTCGATTAAAAACGGCCCTCTGATAATCCCGAACAAAAACGGCACTACTTTGCTTTTCCGCCAAAAATCTCGGTTTGTAGAAAAATCTTCTGAGGATGAGTCGATGTTCCTAAAATGAATTGTGACTTGACAAAACTTCCAATTTCTGTAATCGGGTTCAATTTCTCGGTTAAATTTAATCTGGCGCGACTTTAGCGCGTCCTAATCTACCGGGTAGCTTTTAGGAATTTTCTGTGCAATTGACCTGTGGTTGATTATTTTCAAGCCACAAAGTGCATCTTCGACACATTGGCGACTCTCAATTGTCGTAGAAATCTCGAGGTTTCAAATACGGACACAGGGTACCAAAACGATAGAGAAATCGGTCTAGTGCCGATCAACAAGAATTGTGCAATTAGGTGGAATCACCCACACTGAATTACATGGTTCTGTTGAATCGACCTATCTCCGGTCTCTAATCGGTCTGTGCCGTAATGACCCTTGCAGATTAGTACGGTCGAGCAGTCGTTTCCTGGTCGAATTCTCAAGTCTATTGCGTTTAGATTCCTTAACAGCTTCACCTGATAGACTAGTTATCTCGTGAGTGGCCAACTCAGAGAAGAGAGCTATAGGCGCGAAGATGAAATGCCCGACTTATTTAATTGAAACCAGAATTGGAAAATCGGGATGTCACAACTCTTCCCCTCTTATAAAAATTTCGTCCTCGAAATTTAAACCATTAAAATTCTTCTTCAAAATGGTGGGGTATTGTCGTCTCATCAATTCCGCTACTTCATTCTGCTTCGCACTGCTATCCAAGATCCACGGTGCTGACGAAACATTTCCAAATTGGCCAAACCAATTCTTGATTCCCAAAAAGGCTAAGCACTTGTCCATCTTCACAAAAATGAAAGCTGCAAAAATTTTGGTTCCCTTTTTTTTTCTCTTTTTCTTTTTATTTTTCCACAAAGCGGCTAACTGCCGCGTCGGGGATTCGAACTCCCGACTTCGGACCTGCGGCTTCATCCCGGATACCACTCGGCTAGAGGCGCCGACGGTGTCTCGAATTGCTTTCTTTATCAATTTAAAGCCAAAATCCTCCTTTGATCCCAAATTTCGATGGATTCCGATTTAAATGCTGCTTCATCTTCATTTCCTTAACCAAACACGATGTCCCTTTCATAGGCGACATTTAAGGAAAAAATATATTTCCCCTACTTGAAATTCCAAGGTCTACGATACTAATCTGCGAAGCTAAACTGGCGATTCTAAGCGGTCTCAAATCTGTCACTGATAACTGCAACTGAATCACTGATTTCTGAACCAACTCTGGACCTGCGATTTTCGATCTCGACCTCAACTCAACCAACGGAGTTCGTACACTCGATCCGCACCGCCTCAAAGGAACCATCGACCGATCTACGTAACTGAGAACCTCTGGTCAAGATCTGATATAACTCTGACACTGACACTCTATGCAAACGAATTATCTGATGCACAAACACCTATGCATGCCTAATCCAATCAATATCCTTCCGCACAGCCACAAGGTGGCTAATTTCATCAGTCTGTCAATTACTACCCGAAATGAGATTATTAACACACAGACTCCTCGATAGATCTATCACAAAAATCTATTGTGATGTGATCCCACTTCTACACGGGGATCTCGAGAGATTACAAAGGTCCTCTCGAATTGCAAAACCGTGCTTTCTCTTGCTAGTACATCTGACACTTGCGACCTGTTAGTGATATCTGTCTTCACAACGGTCTACTAATCCTGTTGATGCAAATTCTGACTCATCTTCGTACTGTCTAGACAATGCTGAAGCTGCTACAACGAGCTTCCGATAAGATCTCTTCTTTAATCTCAGTATCATCAAGTACACTCAATCGTACTCAGAAATCTGAAATTTAGTTCTCTTCTTCTCGGTATCCTCTTGCAGGATCTTTTGCATTTCGAGTCCATTCACCGGCTGCGTCGATTCTAACCTGAATATCCGGTTCAATTCTGAGGGTGGCCATAAAATTCAAAGGTGGCCTACCTCAGATTTGAAAACCGAATTTTGAACTTTCTTAAGTGAGGTTCATACTTTAACCACCATATGCACAAATGAAGACTCTCGACTCAACGCATCAGGGACTTCTTTCATCCTTCCAAGGTGATACCAGATACCACCATTCTAGTCCTTCAAACAATCTGATTCGCAACGGTATCTCATATTCAATTCTTTCTAAGAGAATAAATACTTTGAGACTTTAACGGTTAGCGAATATCTGGAGTCTTTCTTCGCACCAACAATATCTCTAAATCTTCAGAACGAAAATTATTGCTGCGAGTTCCAAGTCATGCATCTGTAATTCCGTTCACGAGGTCTCAACTGACGGGACGAGTATGCAACAACCTTGCCATGCTGCATTAGCACGCAACCCAATCCTCTAAACGACGCATCACTATAGATCTCGTATCCTCCAGTACCAGATGGTATGGTCAGCACAGGTGCGGTAGTCAGCTTCTACTTAAGCTCTTGGAAACTATGCTCGCACTTGTCTGTCCACCCAAACTTCTCTTCCTTCTCCAGTAATCTTGTCAACGGCGACACTAGAGCTGAAAATCCTTCCACAAACCTTCTGTAATACTCTGCTAAACCCGGAAAACTTCTGATCTCTTTCACTGTAGTCAATCTTGGCCAACTGATTACTGCTTCAATCTTGAACAGGGTCCACGGAGATTCCTTCTTCTGAAATCACATGACCGAGGAATGCAACACGAGTCATCCAAAACTCGCATCTGATAAACTTAACGCACAACTGATGAATCCTTAGGACTTGAAGTACTCTTCTCAAATGTCTCTTGTGCTTCTCAGCACTCTTCAAACACACCAGAATAACGTCAACGAACCCGATCATGAAACTAATCCAAGTACCCTTTGAACACTCTGTTCATCAAACCCATACAAACAGTTAGAGGATTCGTCAAACCAAACGATAATGCAATGAACTCACAATTGCCATATCAAGTGCAAAATGCTAACTTCGGTATGTCTTCCTTTCAAATCCTCAATTGATGATACCATATCCTCAAGTCGATCTTGGAGAATATCGATGCACAACGCAACAAACCATCCTTCTTCTTTACAAACAAGACTGATGCTCCCCAAGGTGATGCACTAGGACGTAAGAATCCCTTATCTAACAATTCCTGCATCTCCACCTTCAGTTCTTTCAACTCAGATAAAGCCATCCGGTAAGAAGTCTTAGGGACTAGCTCTAATCCGGTTGCTAATTCAATCACGAACTTTATTTCCCTTTCTGACAGCAAACTTGGCAATCTTCAGGAAACACCTCAGAAAACTTCTGTACCACGGTTATGTTCTCCATATTCGGTTCCTCAACTGTCGCATCCACTACAGTTGCCATATAGATTTGGCAACCTACAACCAGACTCAGGTTGTCTTCAGTGACGAATAACAGGGATTGGAGGTCCTTTTTGACTTCTAATACTTCAAAACTTTCGTACGCTAACTGAACCAACTGAATTATATTACTGCCACAATTCATAACAGCATAAAGCTCCTCAAGCCAAATCTTTTTATAAATGACTCCCAGGTCATATATAAGCAAACCCTTCAGGTACAACTATAGCCAGAGATTCATCTTCACTTTACTTTATTACGACAACGGAAACTTCACAACTTTCACTCAAAATCCAGCTGCGCTACTCTGATAAAAACAACTCAAAACATTCTTCCCTTAATCAATGCATGGTCAATCCATTCCTATGCCTTTCGCCATCCTAGTGGCGTCATGTCGGCGGTAGCGATGCTTGAGTCCTCTTGGACTTACACGGACGGTTCCTAGCCCAATGGCCATGCTGGCCACATTCAAAGCATGCTCCGGTTGTACTTGGTCACCAGGCTGACTCACACTTCTTTTCTCAAACTTGGCACACAATCAATGAGTCCCCTTCCTACTGTCAGGTGACAGCATGCGCTCTTTCTTGTACTGAAGGCCTGCTCTAAAAACCCCACGATGCGTTCTATGGCGCATTCCTTTCGATCTGTCTCATCGGCTTTCTAAGACCGTTTCTGGCCAGGTAACCTTGTTGGTTACACACAGAACAAGCACCCGTCTTACCAGGACACGGGGCTAATCCATGTCGGTTCCCATCAGCACGACACACTCCATTCTGATCTATTGCTGACCTGACCATCCCACATTTACAATTGGACGGAACTGGGATACTTTTCTCCGATCATAGACTCCTTCCCAAACTGATTTCCATATCTACTGAATCTGAACCTCGACTCAGATGCAATGGCTTGCTCCCAGATCACAACTCTAGCTTGGGCCTCAACAGGCGCAACAACAACAATAGTGACAGCACTGGCAGCATTAGTAACAACGATAACAGCGGCGGCTCGGTCCTGAGCTTACTGACCCAACAAGCTTCCAAGGAACACTAGCGCCTGAACGATCCCATCAAACCTAGGATCGCTCGGTGCTGCTACACTAGTACCGACCTACAACGGTACTCTCACACACGCGCTGGTCTAAGCCAGTGCTCCACCACGACCACCTCGGGTACCGATCCCTGTCGGCATACCACCTCGAGTAACTGGTCTAAAGGTTCTCTCTAGGAGTCCTCTGCTCCTGATCACTCATCTACAGGATCTTTACAGAAACCTGTTTCTCAATTCTAATCCCAGATTAGAATTTGAGTGATCTAACACCAAACAATTTACCAAACAACTATCAGCCACATGCACCAGCATGAAATAAAAGCCATTCCTACTAACTATCCCATAAACAATCGCACCTTATCACTCCATTCACAGACCCGCTCTGATACCACTTAAACGGGGATGTCACGCCCCGATCCTCCGAGCGCGCGCACATCCCACTCTGGTCGATACAAATGCGACTTCCCAGGACACGTCGCCGACCCATTTAATTTTATTATGCATGCGGAAGCGAAACAAATCCCCTGACAACATTTAACTTGGGATAGAAAAGCAGGCAATCAATCACAACCAAACAAGCTTTCTATAAACACATAGGTTTATATACAACATTGGATTGTCTGCAAAATAGACAGGCTCAACAACTAGGGAACTGTCCTATGACCAACTTGTCAGACACGTTCCCCGATTCTTCAGCCTCCACCTTCCGAATTCCAGGACTTCCGGTCCTCCACGACCGTCATCTAGGGACCCGAAATATTATCCCACAACCGGGATGAGACTACGTCTCGCCGAGTCCTACCCTCTAAAACTCAATTAGGAAGAAAATACGCCTCGGGCGCTCTAGCCACACAAATAGGATAGAGGGCTTACCTCGCTCGTCCCTTTCCTGCACGTCAGTACAATTCATATTCAAGCAATGCTCGCACAAGCTAAAACTACCGACACTTATATCGGTCTATCAATTCAATCAATCCAATCATTCGCAATGATTCAATTCCATCATACTATCTATCTTTCCATTTCAATCCGTACTATCTATCAACCATTACTATCTATCATTCAATACCGTCTATCAAACCAGTCGTTAATACGACACATGCTCTTCGAAGCTGCAATATATAGACGGTAGCTTGCTCAAGCTGTATAGATAGATAGCTCACCAAAGTCAGAATCGATATAATAGCTCGCCAAAGTCAGAATCGTTATAATAGCTCGCCAAAGTCAGAATCGATATAATAGCTCGCCAAAGTCAGAATCGATATAATAGCTCGCCAAAGCAGAATCGATATAATAGCTCGCCAAAGTCAGAATCGATATAATAGCTCGCCAAAGTCAGAATCGATATAATAGCTCGCCAAAAGCTGATAATTCAATAATAAACTAATCCATACTTCAAATAAATCAATCAATAAATCCAATCGATTCAAACTGGCCATACAAACCAATCACGGTGCTAGAAGCTAACACCGGGTATTTTCAAGTTAAATACCAAAACTTCTCCAATTTTATTCAATTCCTCACTTAGGAATAATTAACCATAATCATCATTTCCACTCAATTTCTCAATTTAACATACAATTAACACAAACCGATCGATCTTTGCGATCAATGCAAATTTTAACGATCGCCATCCTAAGATAATTTTCGAAATTATTAAATAATTAAATTTAATTCCGAAAATTAAATAATTAAATATTATATTATAATAATATAATTTAATAAAATAATATTTATAAATTCGAAATAATTAATTAATTAAAAATAATTAATTAGGGCTTAAACAAGATTACACTGATTTAATCATACAATTAGCCCTAATTAAACATCCATTAAACTAATCATGCAACTAATCTAATTTACATTAAAATAATCTAATCTAACCACCTAAACCTAATTAGACTAATCTAAACACCCTTAAGCGTCATTAACTCACTAAGCAAGAATTAGAGGATAAACTCACCGGTTTTTTGCGCGCCGGTGAGTTCACGCGACCACGACACCAAGGCGGTCGATAAACCTCAAGGCAGCGACACCAACGAAGGCCGGGAAGACACCTAAAACGGGCCTCGAAGACCTCACGGCTTTCTGGTTTTCGGCTTGATCTGGGCTGAACCGCAGAGAAGAAACCAGCAACTTCAACGGCGAAAATGGGCCGATCGGAGCTCCGTCAAGCGGGTGGTTGGCAACCAGCGGCTCCCGGGGGTCAAGGGGATCTTATAGGAGGTTGGGATGGGTAAAGGAAGGGTTAGAAAGGGGCGAAACAGCAAGAAAACGCGGAACAGGCGGAGCAGGGCGGAACCAGACGGTCCGGCGAGCGGCGGCTTCTCTCAGGATTTCGGGACAGCCGGAGAATCGTTCCGGCGATCGGTGAGGTGATCCTGAACGGTCTGGATGTTCTCGTCACGGACGTGGGTGGAGCGTTCGCTGATTCATCCGGAAAGTTAACTTTTTACTCGGATCTTTGGCGAAAGATCAGCTGGAGCAGAAACTGGAACAAGGAGAAAACGGGGAGGAAAACGGCCGACGATGGCCTTCCGGGCGTGCGACGATGGAGGGGCTGGTGCTGCTCGGTTCCTCTGGTTTTTGCTGAGCTTCTCTCCTTCAACAACAATGGAGAAAGCCTTAGAGAAGAAGCTGCTTAAGAGTGGGGGTCTCCTTGGGCTCTCTAGAGCTCAACACTTGCCATCTTCTCATTGGCTTTGCCTCCACCATGACACCACATGACCTCAGCCACTCTCTCTCTCCTCCAATCTTCCTCTACAAGCTTGGCAATAGGTGCAAAATAGCTCTCCCCCCATGGCATACGAATTTGTTACATTTCCCTCTTCAATCTCAATCAATTTCATCCAATTCTCAACCAAACACATCCAATTGAAGCCCAATTAAATCCATCAAGGTATCCTCGTCCGTCTCATGACATTTCCCGTCAAATGATCCAACTTGCATCCCGAAGATTCGATTAAAAACGGCCCTCTCGATAATCCCGAACAAAACGGCACTACTTTGCTTTTCCGCCAAAAATCTCGGTTTGTAGAAAAATCTTCGAGGATGAGTCGATGTTCCTAAAATGAATTGTGACTTGACAAAACTTCCAATTTCGTAATCGGGTTCAATTTCTCGGTTAAATTTAATCGACGCGACTTTAGCGCGTCCTAATCTACCGGGTAGCTTTTAGGAATTTTACGTGCAATTGACTGTGGTTGATTATTTTCAAGCCACAAAGTGCATCTTCGACACATTGGCGACTCTCAATTGTCGTAGAAATCTCGAGGTTTCAAATACGGACACGGGTACCAAAACGATAGAGAAATCGGTCTAGTGCCGATCAACAAGAATTGTGCAATTAGGTGGAATCACCCACACTGAATTACATGGTTCTGTTGAATCGACCTATCTCCGGTCTCTAATCGGTCTGTGCCGTAATGACCCTTGCAGATTAGTACGGTCGAGCAGTCGTTTCCTGGTCGAATTCTCAAGTCTATTGCGTTTAGATTCCTTAACAGCTTCACCTGATAGACTAGTTATCTCGTGAGTGGCCAACTCAGAGAAGAGAGCTATAGGCGCGAAGATGAAATGCCCGACTTATTTAATTGAAACCAGAATTGGAAAATCGGGATGTCACATGAATGGTCAAGCATTTGATTTAATTGTGGTTGGTCAGATATATTGATCACAATACCTCACTTTTAAAATAACCATAGAGACCACGTAGTCTTCAAGTCATGGAGGCTTTCCAATGTATGTTGTCAAAGGCGGGATTTTTCCTGCACCGTGCTGTAAAAATTGCATCATTATTTGGTCAAATCAATTCTAAAGGAGCAACATTTCTAAGCACACGTAATTAAATATTTATTAAGCATCTTGCTAGTAATGCGTGTACAACTAATTTGATATAAGGGATCCTATTGGGACATGCCACCAGGAATTGTCACCAATTATAAGGTGATATAAATTATAACTAATTCATTCAAAAAAATTTGGCAACCCTTAATAATTCAATATTTGTTCTCACCAATTATAAGGTGATATAAATTATCTCCATCAACTATAAAGCAATCGGAATTTTTTTTTTTGACAATATCGGAGTAATATAGAAATTTAAACTAACTAGCCCTTAATTTTTTTCCATGTTCGCTAACGTGCAATTCTTAAATGCGAAATATAATTGTCTCAAATATATATGAAAAGAATCATGTCATATTGAATGTATCAAACATCAAATGGTACGATGTTATTATTTGCCAAGATTAGTTTTTGTCTAATATATATATATAGTAAAACCAACATGTGATTTTCTAATAATCATGAAATGTCTTTTATTGGTCGAGTATGAAGTATCATGTTATATCTAACTGTTTTAATGATTGTCTAAAAATTTATTTGTGAAATCTTTTTAATATTGTGTATTTATATATATTATATAACTCTTTAAAATAATATCAAAAATGAAATGATTAGGGTTATCTCGTAAACGCTAATGCAATCATAAAAAATAAATTGTTAGGTAAAACTCGCTCGTGAGCATAAGCTTTACTGTATACACATAAAAATTTATATTTACCTTAAAGTTTCTAAGCGTTTAGTAATTTCTCTATACTATATATAGTAACTTTGAATTGAAAAGTTATTAATAGGTTAAGAAATTTACTTAGAGCCCTAAATAGTAGGTTCCAAGTTGCCTGATCTAACGATGCTTCTTGGTTCCTTCCACATGAAGAGAATTGTGGCCTTAGGATGAAAATTCTTAAAAGTGGCAACCGCCTTATACAAATACCCTATTTTTTTCCTTTTAAAATTTTTATGGCAGTTGGTTCCGTTGTTTTTGTAGGACTTCTAACAATTGAGGTACATTAAATTGAGTGATTGCAAGTCGCTCATTAGTACGCCCAACCTCTCATGTACTCCAAATCTCGAAGAATTACAAGGTTCTCATTGGTAGTTGGTTTAATATTGAGATATGCAACAGATGAAATAGAATAACCAATTTCACATATCTGTCCAAAGTAGGTCTTCTTTACTTTATATAATAGTATAGATGAAGTACAAATACTTTCCAAACCTAATGTCTCAAACTATCAACATAGTTATATTTCAAAATCAAATAAAATCTACCTAGTGAAGAAACTCAAAATACAAATCTGTTAGCGCAAGCTATGTGACCTAATTCTAACCATGTCAGTTATTTATATATAATTTTTTTATTTACAAAAAAATTGTATAATGACCGAATAGACAGAAAACAAAAATAAGACGAACCAACCTGTTGACATACATATAAAAAAACACCTGAGGAGTTGCTAGCTATGCGATCAAGCATTGAATTTGGATGTGGCATATAAAATATCCTAATCGCAACGTCTCCCACTCAAAAGAATCTTAAATGCCATGTAGTCACGAAGTTATGGAGGCTTACCTAATGTAGTTCGTAAATGGTGGGATTTCTCCCGCATCAATAGAATTAGCTAAGTTGAAGGTTTGACTACACCGTGCTGTAAAAAGGCAGCGTTAATTGCTCAAATCAGTTGTGAAGGCGACATTTCTAAGTACACGTAATTAAATATTTATTAGATACTTTGCGATTAATGCATATCCAACTAATTTGACATAAGTGATACCGTAGGGGCATACCACCAGGAATTGTCACTAATTATAAGGTGACGTGAATTATAATCGCTTAATATGTACAATCGACAACCTAAAATATAATAATTTTTTGAATCATTAACAGATATGCTTCAATGGCAACCTATTCTCAAATGGGAATCCCACGGTTTATATGTAAGGAAGTGATGTCATCATACGAGCACCCTTTTTGTGTTCCTTTCAGAATGTTTGTCCAAACTTGTTTCCGTTGTTTTTGCAGGACTTCCAAAATTTGAAGTACATTAATTTCAGTAACTGCAAGTCGTTGGTTCGCATGCCCGACCTCTCGTGTACTCCAAATCTCGAGGAATTGGATCTCCGTAATTGCGAAGACTTGGTGGAAGCTCACAAGTCCATTGCATATCTCAACAAGTTACAAGTGCTGAATTTAAAGGGGTGCTCTGAACTTAGTGTTTTTCCAAATGAGCTCCAGTCAAAAAATCTTCGAGTTCTCAATCTTTATAATTGCACAAAGTTTGAAAGGTTCCCTGATATTCCACATAAACTCGAAGCCCTAAAAGAGCTTTTTTTAGAAAGAACCCCTATTAAAGGACTTCCCGCATCAATAGAAAATCTTGTCTCTTTGGAGTGTATGTATTTAAGTCATTGCAAGAACTTGACGAGCCTTCCGTCTAGCATTTACACATTACAAAACCTTGAAGACTTGGCTCTTGATTTTTGCACAAATTTAATCGGGTTTCCAAAGTATGAGGATTCAACTAATCCTTGCATGACGACCCAACTTTCAAACTTACATCGGTTGAACCTTTGGGGATGTAATTTGTCCGAAGTAGACTTTCTTCAAAATCTTTCATGTTCTCCATTCTTGACAACATTAGATTTGTCGGGGAACAATCTTACTAGCCTTCCTACATCCATCAACAAACGCCATTGTTTGTTCACTTTGTTTCTTCACAATTGCCATCAATTACAGGAGATTCCCGAGCTTCCACCATTTTTGGATAGTGTTCGGGCGGAAAATTGCGAATCTTTGCAAAATTATGGAGATTTAACTTCAATTCATGATTTTGTTCGCAGAGGGTTGACCATGGTTGATATTTCTTCACATGACGAGGTTAGATTCTCTCTCTCACACATACATGTGCACACACACACATGCATATCGATGTGGACTATATGCTGGATTCAATGCATGGTTGGATATTGCAATAATAGAAAATGCAAGATCGGAGGTTCAAGAAAATCAAACAAATATAAAGTGGTTCCGCATGTGTATGCATGTAATGGAGTTGGCTAAACTTTTATGGGAATGATTTCGATCACACGAGGCCTGTATACTAATGCAAGTAAGGATCAATGGATCTCTACTTGTTTATAGAGTTCTGATTCCAAGTGGAACTCCGTAGGATTACTTACTAAATTCAAATCGAATTTTTCTATTTGGGTACTAATAACAAACTTGGGTACTTTCTAACGATTTATCTTTATTTCAGTCTTTGGAAGACAGATTTCCGTCTATGGAATACTCTATTATTCTTCCTCAAGAAGAGATGCCAAAGTGGGTTCACCCTATTGAAAAGGAATCCATATCTTTCATGGCTTCAAAAGACTTGTATGACAAGTGTTTTGGATTTGTTTTATGTGTCGCTCTCAACAAGCATTATTTCGAGATTGGAACTGCATATGAATTGTTTACCCATGTTAATGGCCAAAAACAGAGAAGTTCTAACTTCGGTCTTTATCCATTGGAGTTGGATCATATCGACCTTTATTATTTTACACCGTTACAGTTGTGGGGAGTAGTCGATTTCGATCAAATTGACGGAAGTCATGTAAAATGTGACCTCACAGTATCCGGTAAATACATAAAAAAGTGGGGATTTCGAATATTATGCGAGCAATTAGAGGATACTCTAAAAGTTATGCTTCAAGATAATCCGCTAATTGATCTAGCTTTACTCTACGAGATTGATCATGAATCAATATATTCAGAAGTCAAGAGTTCATTTACGTATGAAGATGGTTCCATCGAAACAAATAGACAGAAACACTTGCAAGATCATCGAAGGAGAATTGCGAAATATGGTCCGTTCGTACCGAGGAGAAACCGTGCTCCATTTTGATCAAAGTAAGCGAATCAAGACTATTAACTGCCAGTTTGACCGATGGAGCAGAGAATGATCGAGAAACTTGCTTAGGAAGCAATTCGTTGGTAAGCAAGCTCCCCTCATTTTATTTTTATTTTTTGGGCTCTTTTCGTTCTCTTTTCTTTGTCTCTTTTCTTTGTTTTGCTAAATCCTCAATTTCTCCACCGACGCCACTTTCAGCATCGCGACTGATCATCATCTTCCGTCCGATACCGCCGAGCTCTGGCAAATTCAAGATCACCACCTGTCCACGGAAGCGACGAACAAAAGAAGTACGTCTTCCTGAAACAGAGTCCCTAGCGAATCGCCGGCGACGGCGGCGGAGGCGACGGACTACCACCGCCGACCGAAGCCATGGAAACTGATGAAGCAGCAGCTTAGGGTGAATGATTCTCTCCTGAGGTTCTGGGCTTCATGCAAATTGCTATAGATCAGCTCGATTTTGAATTTGATTTGTGCGGTGCTGCAATTGCATGGGAACTCGAAGAATGCATCCATGGATTTGTTCGAGAGACGTTGAATAAGGTGTTTCTTCGTAAGTTTGGTCTGTGGATGCTTGGTAGTGAATACACTAGCAATCGACGTTACACGCTGCAAAATCAGCAACAATCCCCAGTAGGAGGTATAGCTTTTCTTTCTTTCTTTTGATAAGTGGCAATTTATTCAAAGAAGTATGTGAAGTCTAGGTTCAATGGAAAAACAAGGGAGGGAGAGTGAAACAATGGGAAGTAGCTTGTCCGTGGTTCAGTTCAGTCCGCTTTTCAGGCGAAAACTGAGCCAATCCGGGTGCTATAGGTTAGGACTCCCTTATGCAAAACCAGGCATTCTTGTGGACAACCAGCCACAGCGGGGTTAGGGTCGGGGTTAGGGGGGGGGGGGTTGCTTTTGAGGTGTCTAGGAAATGTGGATGTGTAACATGAACAATTCCCACGGATGGCAGCGAGGCGAAAGGTTTTCTAGGAATATTGAATCATGAGAAACTTCAATTGCTGGGATAGGGCTCGTCTCTATGTTTTATGCGGCGCTTGAAGAGGCAAAACCCTTCGGAATGAAGAAGATGCGGTGAGATGGCAAGCCACTAGGAAAGGTTGCTAGACGAACGAGTCCTTTTACCACTTGTTGACTTTGGCATTTGCAGAGAATTGAAAACCAAATTTACTTGGAGCCTGAGTGTAATATAGACATCCTTCGGTTAGGTGGTTATTTTCTTTCTTCGTGGACTTTGGCTATGAAAAAGAAACAAAATCACAAGCAGCACAGAGTTTACATAAGTTATTCGCAAGTAGAATAGAGACAAAAGCACGGGGAAGCTGATTGTCAATTCTGATTTCTAAGGCCTTTGCAACCATTTAACGTTCTCCTTTTATGCTTATGTGCCATAGCGCTTATGGAGAAAATTGACCTAGAAGCTAAAGCTCCCGGAAGCTTCTTGAATGTTAGTGAAACCTGATTAATGAATGATGAGCTTTTGAGGTACCAATGATAGGACACACTGGAATGAACAACATGTAGTTTCTCAAATTAGTTGTTGTTTATGCTTTAGAGCCATATCAGTTCAACAGTTAGGTGGGATTCACATTTGAATTACAGGATGAGAATGTGGTAATAACCATTGCCTGGACCTGCAAGATCTTGATCATATAGCTATGAGGCATTCATTCATTCTACCCGCAGCTATAAGACATGCTAAATATTTCTACTAGTAGCAACTTAATGCTGATTTCCTCTTGAATTGCCTGTATGAGAGAATTTCTGACTCTTATAATCATGTTTTCTTCTTCTAAGCAAGAATAGGACCTATTTGCTTTTCTTATGAAAGGAAAAGCTTGCTTTGGACAGCCTTGAAGTTCTAGTTGGCTAAGAAACTGATTTTCAGTAATTAGGTGATTTCATATATGTTACCTTGTTTTCTAATTAAGATGATTAATATTTTAGTCTAAATTAGTGAATGGTTTTACAGTCTACTTTACTTATTTACAGTATATTTTGATTGATCAGCTGTGTGATTTTTGAGGATGGGAGCGTTATTGCGACAGGAAGAAACCAGATTTATAAGCCTTGAAATGTATGTGTTTGTCATTGCTTCTCCACCTCCTTCTATAAATTTTGGTCAACAGTACATTGTTAGTGTTCGAATTGATACCCTTCATCTATATGCGCAGTAGATCATTGTTAATCATTTTATGTTTCTCCCTTAATTATTATTTAATAGATCATACAATAGAATATCTTAACAAATCTGTTAATAGTGGAATTTTCCATGCATACTTAGGCTGTAAAGGTTTTTTTTTTTTTTTTTTGGCATTATTCTTTCATAAGATATGACTAAAGCCAACAATAGCAATGTTCTTGATTTATTATGCACAATGTGTTGCATTTTTCATTTACCATCGTGCTTTGTCCGGAGCCATATTATGGTATTTATCTGCTTTTGTGAAGTTCCGACACTTTGTTTTCTTAGGATGTATTTAGCTAACTTTGGTATTTCTTTTCTTGGTATAAAAATGCATTGTGAGCATCGTATTGCTTTTTAAGATGTAAGAACCAATTCTTTAAGCACATTTCTTCATACAATGGTCATAGTATGTTCAATCAGTCCTTTAGTATAGAGATCTATGTGAATCTTACTTATGACGGTCGGCATTCCATTTTGTGGTAAGAAAATGTAGATAAAATATCTAGCATGCCATAAAGTGGCTTTAAAGATTCTCTTCATTTGACTATAACCTAAGTCAAACTTGCAGTTCAAGGTAGTTCCCATTCTTGAGGTGAACTCATTGCAAAATAAAGCTTGATTTATAATGCTCCAACCCTTTGGATTCTACATGTGTAGCACAAATCTGGATATGACACCTTTGGTGCTTTGATTAGCACAATAAGACACTCTCCTATTGTGTGTGATGTCAGAAATAATTAATTATTTTGTCACAAGATGTTAAAGCATTTCATAATCATAGCATGTTCAAACAGCCCTTTAGTATAGAGATCTATGTGAATGTTACTTATGATGGTCGGCATTCCATTTTGTGGTAAGAAAATGTAGATAAATATCTAGCATTCCATAAAGTGGCTTTAAAGATTCTGTGCACTCTGGCTGACAATATGTGTGCCATTTACTGCTTTCTAATCACAGAATTTCCTCAAGGTGCCTGAGAGAAAAGCTCGATTCTTGTCCAGATCAATTTTTGTCTGTGGATGCTTGGTAGTGCATCCATTGGTAATCGACATTACACGCAGCAAAATGAGCAACAATCCCTAGAAGGTATAGGTTTTCTTTCTCTCTTTTCATAGGTGTTAATTTATTGAAATAAGTGGGTGAAGTCTAGGTTTAAAGGAAAAACAAGCAAGGTAGAGTGCAACAAAGGGAAGTTGGGTGTACATGGGGTGGTTTAGTCCCCTTTTCAGGCAAAAAACGGAGTCAATTCGTGTGCTGTAGGTTGAGAGGGAGGGAGGGATGGATTTGGGTGCTTTTGAGTTGTCTAGTAAATGTGGATGTGTAGTATGTGCCTATTATAAAGATGTGCAGTGGGTGATAGGTTTGCCGGGACAATTAAATTGTCGAAGCTCCAATCACCGGGATAGGACTCGTGTTAAGTTTCATAAGGCTTTTGAAGAGACAAAACCAAAGAGGAATGAAGAAGATGCAATGAGATGGCAAGCCACCAGGAAAGGTGTTTGCTTGACCGTGGAATCCTTTTACCACCTTTTGACTTTAGCACCTAGGGAGAATTTAAAACCAAATTTCCTTGGAGTGTGACAATAATGTAAACATCGGTTGTACCCATGGATAATTGGTTGGGTGGTTATTTTCTTTGGCACTGTGGTGTGGATATGGAAAAAGAAAAAAATCTCGAGATACACAAGAGTTTACATAAGTTATTCAGTGGAATAGAGACAAAATCCCAAGATGCTGATAGTCAATTCTGATTTGTGAGGGCTTCACAACAGTTTTAGGGATCTCTCTTTATCCTCATATGCCATAGTATTTGTAAAGGAAAATGACCCATAAGCTAAAACTCCAGGAAGCTTCTTGAATATTTGAGTGAAACCTCATTAACGAAAGAAAAGCCTTTGAGGTACCCATGATAAGACACACTTTGAACTGTGCAACATGTAGTTTCTCAATTAGTTCTCATTTTTGTTGTGCTGTTGTTTGAGCCGTATCGGTTTAACTGTTTGGTGGGATTTGCATCTGTATTACGGGATGAGTATGTGGTGAGACATGCATTTGTTCCATTGGTAGCTACATAATGATACTGAAACTTTTTTACCGCCGAACGTGATGCCAATTTCCTCTTGAATTTGCCATTATGCATGCTTGCATGCATGAGAGAATTTTGACTCCCATTCTCGTATTTTTTTCTCCTAACAAGTAACAAGATCTATTTCTTTTCTTATATAAGGCAAAGCTTGCGTTGGACAGCCTTGAGGTTCCAGTTGGGTAAGATACTGGTTTTTAGTAACCAACTGCATTGCATATATGTTACTTTATTTTCTAATTAAGATGATTAGTACTTCAGTCTTAATTGGTGAATGATTTCAGATTGGACTCTTTGATTGAACAACTGTGTGATTGTTGAGGATGGGAATGTTATTGCGGCAGGAAGAAACCAGACTAAAAGACACGTAATGTATGTTTATCATTACTTCTCCACCCTTTTATATAGATTTTGGCCAGCAACACTTTGTTATTGTTCCAAATTGATACTCTCAAATTATCCACTTGTAGTTTATTGTCGATCATTTTATGTTTCTCCCTTAATATGTATTTATTAGATAATAAAATAATATATCTGAGCAAATCTGTAAATAAGTTGAATATTCCATGCATTGTTAGGTTGTAAGGGCTTTTGTTCCCATTACCCTTCATAAAGTATGGCTACATCTAACAATAACAATAATCTTGCTTTATTATGCACAATGTTTTATTTTTTTCATTTGCTGTTGTGCTATGTCTGTAACCATATTGCGGTCTTTATATGCTGGTGTGAAGTTCCTAACATTGTTAGGCCGTATGTAGCTAGACTTTTGTTATAGTTATATGGTGTAAAAATGCATTGCAACCATTTTATTGCCTTTTAAGATGTCAGAATCTGCGCCTTGGGCAGGGTTCTTCATACAATGGCCATTTACACAACTAGTTTAAGCCTAGTTCTGGTTGAGATCATCTCTTATCTAATCGAATATTTCTGTAATCATTTATAGTCATGAGGTGACATCACTGTAGATGAATATATGGATAGTAATGGATAGTTGATACCAAAAACTAAAGGCCCCGTTAGTATCTTGTGGAGCTTAATAAAAAAACAAAGGCACCTTGCTACAGGGGTATAGTTAAAAATACTGTCAGAAAAGGTGGAGGTGGCTGATTCAATGAGAAGCTTCTTTTTCCGTGTGAGATTCTCAGCAACTTCAAGCAAGCAAAACTTGTTGACTTAATGTAGTATATGCCTTGATCAATCTTATATGTACTCTTAATCAGTTAACTTAATGGAGAAAACACATTTCTCAAGAATTGCCTTTCCAAGATTTATGTTGAAACTACACTATGAGCAACTGTCTCTTTGACAAAGCTCCTAAGTTTTTATATGCTTGCTTTGTTTTTCTCCTTGTGCTTTCATAGGCAACCAGCCATGCAGAGATGGAAGCTCTTGATGTTCTTCTTGTACAGTGGCAGAGGACTAGATTTACGGCTGCAGAAGTTACAGAGAAGTTTCAGCATGCTCCCTTTACGTGACACGTGAACCGTGCATAATGTGTGCAGCAGCATTATCGATCATTGGTATATCTGTTGATCATACTGAAATAAAACTGAACTCTGCCAAAATAAAATTATTTATAAATGATTGGATGACTCTTGCCCTTTTTAGGTATAAAGGAAGTATGTTAAGGTTGTGCAAATGATAAAGTGGAGGCTGTGCCTCAACATTGTCTTTGCATTCAAGTAGCTCTAAGGCATGTGTTAGGTCAGTTCCTGAACTTGCTTTTGCTGCTGGTGTTGTATCTACATAGCTTTACTTTGAAATTGTGACATATGACAATTGACAAATAAAGCTTACTTGGGAGGTTTCGATTCCTTATGTTGATAATTGATGGATGTGGGTTCATAGCGATTGTGTATGTTGTCACGTGTTGAATATTGTAACATATAACCATTAAAATAAATGGAGGTTTATGGAACTAATTTTCCATATTTTCAGTGCTTTCCTTCGTCTAAATGGAAGAAAGTGGTGTTTCGGAAGCATCAAGAAGTCAATTTATAATTATTCTTTCTTTTACCACTTTGTTTCCCTTTTCTTAAATTCTTTGTGACTTGTTAAACATTTCCGTATTCTTTATTTGCCTAAAAAGTTTACAGTTCGAGAAGTGCTACAAGTTAAGCTAACATTGCTTTGTTTTATCCTATCCCTTCCCCCCCTGTTTCTTCATTTTTTTCCACTACTGTGAGATTATTGGATGTCTTTAATGTTATCATATTCAGTGAGAAACGCTAGTTTATCTATGAGGAAGTTATGCTTTCGATATGCCCGGGCCTTTGTACCTGATAAAGAAATCTCTTTTCTTGTTTATTAGTTGCAATTGTCTCTTCTTGCATAAATGAGAGCATCTACTTGCTAAATCGTGGCATATTGCTTGTGTTTTTAATATGATTTTTCATCTGTCGATGCTGCCATGATCTAACATTTTATGTTTCCTAAGCTTGTTCAAACTCCTCAATTTTTTGCTCAAATGCTGTTGACATAAAAGTTTAAAAAGGATCTGTTTCATTGCGATTTGAGCAGTACATGAAGCAGCTAATCTAGATTATGGACACTGTCTTTCTGTTTACATATTAGTTTTAAAGAACGAGCTTATAGTGCAAAGAAGCAAGAGAGATGTATGAAAAATGCATCTAAACAAAAAAATTTAGGTAAAGAAACAAACCATGAAAACTTTGACTTTTAGAGCTTAAGATTTATATTTATGCTTCGCTTTTTAATCTGCTTACGAGTCAAAAGTATTGTGGGAAACATGAACTAGCTCATTGCCTTTCTGAGTACAACATCAAGCAAGAGGACATGTCTTGCTGATAAAGGACCACCTTGCTCATTTCCTTGCTCTGGAGCTTAGAAACTAGCCCTTGGTATTGCATAGATTTATGATAGCAAGAATGAGGCTTTTTCCTAACGGTGAGCATGGTTCCTATGCAACGTTTGGAAGACGTAGCTGATTGAAACCCATCCTAGACAATACTAGTAGACAAGTCATCCACAAATCTTCTCTCAATCATATCGCTGGTGCCAAGATCTCTATGAAGCGAAATTGCCTGTCTGAATTAAGAGCCTTTACGAATCATCCTGGTTACAGAATGTTGTTTTTTCTCGAATGACATTAGGTTTTATGCCAAAGAGAAAATAGAATGACCAAAGGCACTGTTAAAGTAAAAAAATTTAACCCATTGTTACCCCAAACACATTCCTCTTAAATTTGATGCAAGAATATTGCCAAGGTGAATGTCACTTAATAGAGACTAGTTATTGTCAATTGAATCAAATGGTGCACTTCAAAATAATTTGCTTCCGTGAAAACCTATTTCTGGAGTACAGACATTTTAGCAAATTGATGTCTTTGGACCAAAATGTAAGCTTTCTCAACTAAACATATTCTTTTATTGTGGAACTTGTTTTTGCATAGATAGTACCTTCTTTTGCAAAGTGCTTTGTCAATTGGTCTGATAAATATTGCTCGCATGATATTTGGACATTGTTTGCAAATATAATCTGTCTCCGCTTTAAGCTTATGAGCTGGGTAAAAATGTAGGATCATTGGAAATATTGGCTGGTTTCCACAGAAATTCCATCTCTGTTTCCCCTATCAAGTGTGTGCCTGATTGATGACTGTTTCCAACTGTTTTCTTATTTCTCTTTCAGTAATGAGGATTCTGGATTAAAGGGTTTCAGATGTTGTGGAAGTATATTGGCATCACGAGCAATTCCTCTTCTGTGAGATTCTTATGAAAGAGGAGATCCTAATGGTATGTACAGCAATCAACCAGAGATGATTTCGACGATGGCCAACCGTCGCGGAGGGGTTGTCAGAGGTCGGAGTGCAGAGTTGGATGTTTAGATGGCGATGGGTGAGAGGTGGTAAAGCTGTGCCCAAGTGAGTCCTTGCAAAGAAGATGAACGGTGACGAGGAGGAGGAGCTGGGACCCCTCTCGTTTGGTAACTGGCCTGCATCAAACGCGTTTGCTGGTCAAGCTACTTCCATCTTTTAATATTTTTTTTGACTGGAAAGCTATTTCCATTGATGTGGCATTGTTTGCAGTGACTCTTTGCATTGGTGTGGGCTGCTTTTTGTTTCGAACTCAGGCACCCCCTTCAAAATAAGAAGATAGAAAAAAAAAAGATAAGATTTTTTAGAAGAAATTATTTAGTTGAGCCAAAATTCCACGTCATCAATGGAGAAAGAGGGAAATATATGCGTGGATGTGACACATAAGACTTTAACGGAAATATTGACCGGATAAATAATGGGGCTCGGATTTAGACATGGAGTGAGATTTGGTGATTTTTTATGATACAAAAAAATTGTTCGGACCATTTTTGGATATAAACTGAAAATTTGTGCTTTTTAAGGGAACTTGGCCTTATACTAGGTGTAGCACATTTTGTTATAGTAATGATATCGTTGGATAATTAGTATAAGTCAGTATTTCAATAGTGATGTGTGATAGACGGGTTATTTGTCACCATCTAAGTACGGCTTCATCTTGTATTGATCGGTAGGTACGTGATTTCCATTCAAGGCTAAGTATTCGAAATTCTTTATATAAAATTAAGATCACTAAATTTCTTACATTTGTCATCGTCAAAGCACATACATACGAGTTCAAAATCTAATTGATGCATAATCTGGATGCAATTGTATGTAGTGCATGGATTTCAAAGTTCATGGGTGAGTTTGAGAATTTGATTCTTTTGATTACTTATTTTCGGTATCTATACGGGGTTTTAGTTACCCCATTCTGTGGGAAATGTGCTGGCAAATCTTCTTCTCATATGTCATGTTGATTCACAGTAAAAAAGAGACAAAGCGAGTATAGAACCTGAATTTTCGACTTGGGGATCATTTCGGGTCTTCACTTACTGGCCTTGGCCCATTTCCATTGTTCACTTTGTGGGTAACGCACGTTCTAGCACCGAATTCTGCCGCCTCTTTGTGCGTTGCTGTCGCCGACTGAACGGCAAACATGCCGTTGGAACAATGCATTGCAGAGGGACTTCACACATGTCCCGATGTTTCCTCTGTCCTCGGAAACACCCCATGGTTTATGACTGTTTTAACAGCGTTTATTTCCGAATATAATGGTCATCTTAGAAGTTACAAGCTTATATAAAGATATAAACTGCTCGAATTGGAGTTCACTTATCAAAATGTATTAACTTGCAATGTTCGTATGCTGGAAAGCTCCCCAACGAAATGTGGTTGAATTAATGAAACAAATGCTGGGTGGGTTAAATAGGTAGTATGGGGATTACGAAAAACCCTTTTTTAGTCAAGTTAATTCCAATACAAAGAAACCCATTTTATTGTCAAGACAACGTGTCTATCTTATGAGATCTTTCGGAACTCATTTGTGTTTGCTTTCAAAAAAGCATCCCTTGAAAGGATAATCGACTATAAGTTTAGCAAAATAAAAACACCACGGGTGTCATAATTTTCGTATGACACTTATTTAAATGCTATTTTTTTTTTTTTTACTATTTGGGTGTCATGATTTCTAAAAAAATAATCATTTGAATATCATAAATTTTAATCAATTATTTGAGTGTTAAAATTTATTAAAGATTTCACTCAATTATGGGAAATCTAACATAGCATAACACTTGTGCTGAACGTTTTTTTTAAAAAAATTATAGCATCATCAAAAAAAAAAGTGATTGATTGAAAATTCATATGACGGTAAACTGAAAAAAAAAAGAAAAGTAAAAAATAGAATTATAACATTCAAAATTAACGTCATACAAAAGTTATGGCACTTATAGTGTTATTTTTCCTAAATTTAGCATTTTTCGAAGCTCTTGTGGCTTAGTAATGGTTCAGTCACTTCCAGCATATTCCAAAGATCAACTGGCTTCACTTTTGGATGACATTTCCACAATCCAGTATTGATAATGGTCTTCTTCGGTATGACTGCATCCTCCGGAAGGAACTTAACCAAGGCAACCAAAAGTTTGAGCTAAGAGAACGAGAATTGAAGAGAAAGATTTCGACATGCTTGAGATAATTTGCCCCACAAGGGGAAAACTTCTTTATCGAAAGTTCCTTTGAAACCGACGCTATAGATTAACACTAACATTGGGTAACTCACTAAATCAAAATGATGAGTAAGGGGATAAAAAAGAAGCAACTTACCCAGACCGGAAAAAAAAAGGTGATTTCTTTGCCTCTTTCGACATAATGAAAAATGCACTTGCAAGTCATATATATTAATGCTCTCGTCATCTGCATCAACATGATCATTTCCTCTTCTTCTCTGGTAACTCACTATCTAAAATTTTCATTAGTTGGAAATGTTTGTAAAGCCTACAATGCAATAGAAGAGAATTGATGACACTGCTGCAGGTTTCTTGTTGATAACACAAAACAGAGAATTTAAAGCTTCCTTGCGTGGATACATTATCCAACAGGACCAGATGTTCAAGTAGATTAATACCCCCGACACAGTGAGAGGAATCGGGCCTCTGTATGACTAATTTTCCAGGCCCAGCAAACTCTTTAGCCACATTACTATCCCGGAGAGGTTCAATAGACTTGTCATATGGGTGGGTTAGGTTATAAATGATCCAACCCAAATAAACTCATTTAACTTATTTTAACCCATATCCATGCAATGCAAATCCAGTAACCCATATCCATACCCGACCCGACTTATATTATAGAAATGCTTCTATATTTAACCAAATCTATGAAAATTCATAATCAAACTAAGGTGAGAGTGAGTGAGTGAGCACAACATCAAAAGGTGAAAGATACTAAAAAAGAGTCATAAAAATAGATTAGGTTTTTATGACCCATTTATAACTCATTATGACCCATTTAACACTTATATTGAGTTAAAACCTATTTATGACTCATTTACTTATTATAATTAGCCTATCTATAACCCATTTAACACCCATATGGGTTATGGGTTAAGAAATGGGTTTATAACCCATTTTTATGGATTTAATCATGTATGCAAAATAAGATTCCACCATTTTGCGGTGCCAAGCACGACACAGTCAAACCACGTGCTTGGATAGGGCACCTTCTCCAAATTGGCCCCACCTAGCCCAATCCCTAGACCAGCCACTACTAGTTCGGAAATGTAGGTAGAAGGAGGCAACACATATGATGTTGAGTAGGCAACGCATCAATCTAATTAATCTAATAAGTAAAAATAAACACAATTCAGATGGAATTTTTGAAAAATTGCTAAACGGACAAACGAAAAAAATTAAGAATCTTCAAAGGATCTATTGCTGTATATGGCGGTCGTCCATCTCCATAGTCTACAAACTCGCAAACACTTATCTTGTTCACAAACCTTTATACTCTCTCTATACCTCTGTGAATGTTTGGCCATGCAAACTCTTATCCTGAGTAACGTAAAAGTTGTTCAGGAAACAAGCCGCCGGTTGGCGGGAAGAACCTAGGGGCAACATGGGGAAACCATCACCCTATGCCACCGGATAAGTCACCAAGAATGCCTTTGTGTTGCAAAGGATTTGAACTCCTCACTCTTAGAATCACTTGAGTAAGTAATGTAAAAGTTTGATGGGCATGACCATCATTATGTTGATTATGTTAAAGAGGAAATACCTAGAATTTGTCAATTAAGTAATCTCTTTACCAAAACTAAATTGATATCATTGCTCTCGCAATTGATTTTTTTTTAATGAAGGGAAATTAACTTGAATAGGATGTAATAGTTACTACAACTTTATGTGGAAGGTAATTCGACGACAACTAAGTATGTATGTGAGTGTAATATATATGCGTAAAACATGTATTTGGTTTTGCAAGTGTCCTTTTCTTTTAGAGAGTGGACTTATTTTACATCTGTGTCATGATATAATTACTAATTTTATTTAGATTTATTGAGAATTTCATTCTTCAATTTTGTTCCATGCGTTGGCGCCTAGTTACTAGTAATATAGAAAGAAACAACATCGTAAGTACGGCAATTAGAAGAGGAGGAGGAATAAACTTCAACTTTCCAAATGCAGGTCGCTGCTGCGCCTCCATTAGAATCATGGACGGAAAATATTGGCGGCTGATGTGGACTCAATTGCCAAAATAAAATATAAAAAAAAGCCTCGACATTCCATTGACCCATACGTCCTCCGCCTTCCATCCCACAGCGACCGCACCCATAAGCTATCCTTCGTTGAGGACCTTGCCTCGTGACCTGCAAGTTGAGTTGCAGCAGAATTTTAGAGGTTTCAATTTTGTTTAGAAACCAAACTAACCCCTATTTATCAATTTAGGGCAATTTATTGTCTCAATCGACAGTGTGCTACACATATTTTAAGTACACGTGTGCCTCTAATGAGTCAAGTCGTGTAACCTATTCTTAAAATAATGTCACCTTGAATTTTCAAGCAACCTAAATTACCAACGTCCCTTAAATAACGACTTTATTGTGTAGAGAGATTAGAGATATATTGCCATGTAGAAATCATTGGGTTTGCTTTATTGCACAGAAAGACTAGAGATATAATAACAATATGTAAATTCATGGATTAGTCCCACGTTATAGAAAATGTCTAGTGTTCTTATAAGCAGGGGCATGGCCCCATCCTTGATTATGTTGTTCCTCTAGATGCGGAAAACTAGGATACAGAGTTTCTTTTTCCCTAGAAATATGAGAATCGCATTGCTGTGTAATAACAAGATGAATATATAAAGTCAAAACAAAAACATCGTTCACTAATTCAAAAATAAAGGGGAAAAAGACAGAAACCTTATGCCCGGCATGGGCCAGTTTACTCCTAGCGCCCCCCCCCCGGCCGACTTCTTGAAATTGCAATTATGTCCCAATTAGGGAAAAGTATGTTTACATATAAATCCATAAAGCTAGCCCCCCCCCCCAAATTTAATACTATTTCTTTAAATTCCAATGTTTAAGGAGCTATTACGAAGTTCTCGTAAAAAAAAAAAAAAAAAAACTGAATTAAGATCTATTTTCCTCTAGCGATATTGATTATACGGTAAATTACTAGGACACCCCCACAATTTCATTAAAGTTACTCGAAAACCTCCGCATTTTCAAAAAGTACTACGGCCCCTTGTTAGAAACGTTTTTGGATTTGATATATTAATAAAAAAATTATGTGGTCTAATTAAGTTCTCAATATATAGCTGGAATATGAACATTGACATGGAATTTACAAAATTCCACGTCACCTTTTAGAGAGAAATTTATTCATATCATGAGTTTTTGGATTTGCAGTTGGACATGATACTATCCTCCTTGGTATGCATCCAACCGTAATTCAAAAGGTACAATATAAATCAGCATTTTAAAAGATGTCAAACAATTTAAAATTAGAAACCAGAATAGCATGACAACAGATATTTTTTTCAAGTTAGACTCAAAAAGTAACATATACTTTCATAATTCATATTGATTGCCACCTTGGGTCAAATGGCTTTACCACTGAACATGAACAGTGTTAAAGAAGAGGGGTTCACATGCCCGCGCAATTTATCATCTAAAATATGCCGACAAAATACCCAACATCTAAAGCTGGTTTAGGGTATTGGTCAGCTTCTTCGTGGGATTTTGTTGTCGTTGATTGCGGAATCAGATTTCTCCTTGGTCAGCTTCTTCTTCGTGGGGTTTTGAAGGTTGAACTTGGGAATCACCCTTAAACTGATCGAAGATTGAATCACGCTCAACCGTGACTTGAACGTGAAAGAAGGTGTTTACGATTGAATCGAAATTGATACAGCAATTTGCCAGTCAATCTTTTCTAGTGGAACCCGTGTAATTATGAAAGAACAAAATACTAAAGCTATAGTTTTGCTCTAACGTAAGCATCAAGCTTTGGATCGTAGCCTCATGGCGTGTCATTGATCTAGCATAAAGTATCTGAAATCCTTCAATTAGTCTTATGTCCTCCAATTCTATATACATGGAACCAAAATATTGATAAAACATATGACTTAATCACTATAGCATGTCCCTCGTATTCCACCCAAACTAGATTGAGGTAAGCCACTTTGATCCAAATTCTTAACTATTTTAGGAGTTGACACCAATCATTTTTTTAGGTTGATTGCGAACTAAAATGCTAACTAGACTATAAAGCGATAGCCAAAAGTTTAAGACTTGACGACTTAATTACACGGAGGAAAGAGTAAGCATATTCCACATCACCTTCCGATAGCACATTCCTTCATTAAATCCTCATATCATGAGATTTCTAAAAATAAATACATATATAGTTTTTTTTTTTTTTTTTTTTTTTTTTGTTTCAAACATTAAAAACTCTATTA
The DNA here is from genome assembly GCA_017140395.1 of Eucalyptus lansdowneana. Taxonomy (NCBI): domain Eukaryota; kingdom Viridiplantae; phylum Streptophyta; class Magnoliopsida; order Myrtales; family Myrtaceae; genus Eucalyptus; species Eucalyptus lansdowneana. Next base: position 50,638,974 of record CM029487.1, read on the forward strand.
CTCGATCTCAGGTTAATTGCCGCATCATGGAGTCGAATAAGGGCTTGACTGATCATGGTGTGTGATCCATGTTCTTTCAGAAAAAGAAATAGAAAAATGCTCCATATAAGTCCAATTTATCAAAAGAGCATGAATCAATTTGAATCAAAGCAGTGAGAAAATAGGGACCTGAATATGATGCCGTGTTAAATGAACGAAAGCAGATTCGAAGAAAATGGTTGAATGTCAATCGTGAATCCAACGTACACAACTCAATTACAAAGATGAATTCAGTCCAATCAGAGCAACATGCATGAATATGTTGCGTACAATTCAAACAACAGCATCGAATTCAATCGTAATAGTGTGCATGAGTCCAATGCATACCGTTTTAATAACAAAAGTGAATCTAATCAAACTACCGAACTAAATGGTCTTTGTGCTTCCTTTTATATTAACCTTCTTCCTACCCTTGCGACCTTTTGATGATGTGCAAAATAGAGGATTGCATCTCTTAATTAGAGGAGCAGTGGATTGGGCTAGAAGATTTTCTCTTTTTTAAATTCGCTTTCAATATAAATTCTGTTGCCTGTGGTCACCGTTCTTCTTTTTCCTATATTCTGATTGGGTGTCTATGCAATAGGCTGTTGCGATACTATTCACTTTTCCAGGTGAAATACCATTTTCGATGTATGACGTGCGACTAGCTAATTTCGTGAATGGTATGAACGTGTCCGAATTATTCATGGCTTAAAAAATGCAAAATGACATGTGTTGGTCCTACATGTAGCATAGATGATACGAACTAACATAAATCAATATTCAAATGTCCGATTCATGGCATAAGTTTGACGACATAACATGGATGAGTCCCCATAAGCAAATGCAATTCAATCTATGTCGCAAATGATCGAGATATGGAATCGGTTTTTTTAAAACCTAGTTTTCAAATATTTTTCCATTATAATCAAAATTCTTGTAGACACCTAATTTTTTAGCAAAAGGTTTGACAAAAATTGACTGAGAATATTAATTCCTTAAAAATTCAATCCAAGGATATAATTAGATTGTACTTGTTAACAGCTTTCCAAAAATATCCAATTTGTTAAAGTTGAATAGTCAGTTTTCAAGATATTGCAACTTTTAATGACAGTTATTCAATCATGAGGTGTCAAGAATTTAGTAATTTGACCTGATTGATTAATTTCATTTTATATATCAAGTCAAAATTTTCGAAGCCCCAAAAATCACCTCAAGCAGATTTTTAACAGTGAAAATTTCATAACTTTCCACTACAACCATCTCTTGGCCCAATTTTTGAAAATCCATTTCGATCACGAGCTTACGTGGTCATAGACTCATAGGGCCAGTGGCCCCTTAGCCGAAGACAGGTCGGGGTTTTGCAATACCCACTTATTGCTAACCAAGGCCTAGTGTGTGCCTACCCCAACATAGGGCACAATGGGCACAACGGCCTTCATCTGGCTTTCTAGCCCTTTAGGAGGGTTCTTCTTAACTAAGAAAATTTACATGGAGCTAATTAATAAATCTTGCTCAAAACAAATCAAATTATCTCTACAAAGTTTTAAATGGCACTCCCTCTACTTAGTCAAAAATATTAATCTCCATCAGATTTTTCCTCTACATCTCTTTGTGGATTCTGACGCCTAAAATAATTGGAATTTGAATTAAATCAATTTTGAGCTGGGTTTTTGTTTCCAGGTACTTGGAGTATTGTCTACTCCATCGATAATGCAATCTTCCTTTACAATGCAATATGTCCAAACTTGGTGACTTCACATAATCTCAATCTATTCATCTTCTATATTTAGGTCCTTCCAAGTATATTGATGTGCTCATATTATTGAAGTCGTTCTCCATTTATTTGGTCTGTCCAAGCATCTCGATGATTTAATGTCCTTCGCTTGTTCACCAAAATCCAAAGGTTCTTTCAAGTCTAACACTTTCCACTCAATATCTTGTTCACTATATGCAAACTAAGAATATTCAACACTATCTGCATATAAACTTCCACTGCACACCGTCATGGGGATATTGTACAGGGCCCTCGGCCTGGCACTGCAAATGCTATGTGGCATTTGCTCGTTAGGAGTGCCACCACCTGGATCAAATTTTGCCTCTCTCTTTTTTTTTTTTCGAAAAATCACTTATTTTATTTTTATATCTGTCCGAACTTTGACCACTCAGAAAAATTACTTATTTTAACTTTTGTCCGAACTTTGACCCCTCGTTTCCCTCCAGTTTTTTTTTTTTTTTTGAGCAGACAAGCAGTATTACATTACTAAGACAAGTTATTAGTACAAACATAGGAAGCATCAGCACACAGTAAGTCCAAAAGTGCAGACGGGGGATAATTAACCCAATCCCTAGCAAGGCATCCCAATCGATGGGCCTTGGCTAACCAGTCAGCCACTCTGTTTGTATCACGATTACAATGGGCTAAAATAATACTAGAAGAGTCTTCCAGTTTGCGCTTGGCCCGGTCTACCAGAGGTTGTATCTCCCAGTTTAGGGTTTCTGAAGAGAGAACTGCCTCCACCAACGTGCTGCAGTCCGAGTGAATAAGAATTTGTTGTTCTGGTCTATACGGGGAGATCTTTGACGAGATAAAGTTCAGTGTTTCTACCAGCGCTTGTGCCTCTGCTAGTTCAGCAGATTTCGCCTCTACAGATTTCGTGAATCCTTCAATGATCCTTCCCAGGGCGTCCCTGCATATACAAGCCACTGCTGCAGATGATGGGAGGGGACGCTGTTGGGGATCTGAGTCACAGCAATGTCCAGCAGTGTCCAGATCTGAGGTTATGAGTCGCTCACACCCAGGTACAGCCTTAGATCTGCGCAGATCCATCCATCTTCCGTTGTTGGCGTCGGAATTGCAGCATTCTCCATCTATTTCGAATCTCTCGCCCGACACACAGGTATTTCGTGTATCACCAACAGTAACATCTTTGCCCAGATCTGTTCTACGTCTGATTTCGTCGGCAACATCGTTGAAGATGGGTCTGGCAAATTGATCATCGTTGCTGTAGTTGTAAAGTGCAGATCCATTGTAGAGGGGATTATGTTGTTGATTGTCGCACTGTCCATCATTCCCATCCCCTATCAGATCTTGTCTGGTGCGAAGACTGCTACTAGTGACACTCTGTTTTTTCCTCAGAATTTTATTTCTCTTGTGATATGCATCTGAGTTGCTTTGCGGACAGGGGAGTTGCCCAAATTCAGAGGTGTTGCTATTTGGTTCGAAGTAAGCTGTAGTACCCTCTTGATTCAGAGCCGTTGATCCCCTGAACTCAATGTTCAATCTGTATGTTGGTTCAGGATTATTTATGCTCTGTCTGATGTGGGTGATTTGGACTGTTCTGCTGGTTGAGTGTAAGGGGCGCCATTTACCCGTTCGCGCTTGTCTTTTTTTTTATGGATAGGTTCTGATTGGACCATTTCCTCACTAGTGTTCAAAATTTGGGGATTATTGTTCTCATTCAAGGCGTGACTAACCTTTTCTACACTTCTTTGTGGACCTCGCATTGCTTCTGAACTATTTTGAACTGCTGCCCAGGTTGTATCAGATGCTGAGGGAGTGGTTGTTGAGAGGATGCTAGGCCTGTCTGGTTCTCGGGATGACTCAAAATAATTTCCTGTACTTGGCAAAGGAGGTTCTTGGCTTGAGTCTGATTCTTTAAAGGCTGTAGAGGCATATCCAAACAATGCATCTATGTTGATTTTGAGTACACCAGGTCTCGGGGGCTGCCATTTGCTGTGTAAGTTGTTATCCTGGTTCTGCCTTCTTGGTTTAGGGTTCCATATTGCATAGCTTTCTTGTAATGCTTTTGCTCTGAATAGGATATGATGAGGATTAAGGGGACTCTTCCGGAAAATAAAATGGTTTCTGGCCTTCCATATACACCATAGTGCTGACGCAATCAGGTCAAAGCATTGAGATTCTCTTGAACTTGTGAATGCTTTACATAACCATCTATCAAAACGGGTTAAGCCCACACGGTTCACTTCGACTTGCAAGGATGGGTCATTCCAAAGCTGAGTTGTCCATGGGCAGAGAAGGAGTGTATGCTCGATAGTCTCCGGTTCAAGATTACATATTGGACATACAGGTGCAGGTACAACTTTTCTTTTGTATAAATTGACCAATGTAGGTAAAGCATTCTGGCAAGCACTCCATAAAAAAAATTTTATTTTCGGTTGTGTAGCTGCATTCCAGATGCGTTTCCATAGATCTGGGTTGAATTGGTGGGATGTTGTTGGCATGTGATCTTTTGAAGGCTTTGTACGTTTTCTGCTTAGTAAATATCCACTCTTCACCGTGTAAATGCCAGATTTGTTGTTTATCCAGACCAGTTTATCCTCTGTAGTAGGGAGGCCAATAGGGATAGTGAGAATTTCCATGATCGTTTGATGATCAAACATTGCCCGTAAAATGTCTTCTTTCCACTTCGCCGCTTCAAAATCTATCAACTCCGATACTTTGCAAGGTTCATTTCTTCTTGCTGGACCTCCGATTGGCCCCCTAGTCAACCATTGATCTTCTCTAATGGATATTCTTTGACCATTCCCGACTGTCCACCTGACCTGAGGGGCAATCACTTCTCTTCCTGTTAGTAAACTCTGCCAACCCCATGATGGGCGTGACCCTCTCCCTGCTTGCCAAAAGTCACAATTAGGAAAGTATAATCCTTTCATGATTTTGCTCCATAAAGTATCCGGGTATTGAGAGAGACGCCAGGCCTGTTTTCCGAGCATAGCGATGTTAAAAGAGATTAGATCCTTAAAGCCAAGCCCACCCTCCTCTTTTCGAAGCTTAAGAATTTCCCATTTTCTCCAATGAAGCCCAACTGCTTTGTTGTTATTTCTCCACCAAAAGTTAGCTATTTTCTTTTCAATGGCTTTCAGAATAGATACAGGGATTTTAAAAATTGACATCGCATATTGGGGTATTGCTGCACTCTTTGCTTTAAGAAGTATTTCCTTACGGCTTTAGAGAGCGGGTTTTCCTTCCAACTTTCTAGCTTCATATTTACTCTAGCGAGAATCCAAGCAAACACTTCTTTCTTTGAGACACCCCAGTCCGAAGGAATTCCAAGATATTTCCCTGTTTTAACTATTTCGGGAACTCGCAGCTCTGACGCCATATTTCGTCGTAGTTGTTGGACACCCTTTGCTGAAAAAAATTCCTGATTTATTCAAGTTAATAGCTTGACCTGATGTGTAACAATACTGGTGGAGGATATTCGCCAGATTTTGACATTCCAGGATGGTTCCGTTTAGGAAGAAAATAGAGTCGTCAGCAAATAGAAGGTGGGAAAGGGTGGGGCAATATCTATTCAGACGGATTCCACGAAGTGTACCTGCTTCAAGTGCTTGCTTTATCAAAAGAGAGAGAACATTAGCTACTATTATGAAAAGATAAGGTGATAAAGGGTCTCCCTGGCGAATACCCCTAGTCGGCTTGAAATAGGGTAAGGATATACCATTGAACTTGATGCTGTAAGAGACTGTTGTGACACACTGCATGGTCCATTTTATCCATTCCTCACAGAATCCCATCTTTCTTAAACATTCTTGTAGAAAGTCCCATTCTAATCGATCATAGGCCTTCTGCATATCAAGCTTGAGAACTGCTTGGAATTTGCGATGTCGGTCACGAGTTCTTAGTCGGTGTAGAACTTCCTGTACAATTAATATATTATCTTGAATCTGCCGACTTCCCACAAAGGCGCTCTGTTCTGCTTCAATTAAGTTTGGTAAAAGGGGTTTCAATCTGTTTGTGAGAATTTTGGAGATGATTTTATAGGCAAAGTTGCACAAGCTAATAGGCCGATATTGCGCTAACTTTTCTGGGTTTTGAGTTTTGGGAATGAGAGTGATTTGTGTTTTATTCAGGGCTGGGTTTAGATAACCTGTTTGGAAGAAAAGCTGAATCTCTCGACAAATGTCTTCTCCAATATCGTTCCAATGATGTTGAAAGAATAAGCCATGGAATCCATCCGATCCGGGCTCTTTAGTAGGTCCTAATTGGTGGGTAGTTTCTTTAATTTCTTCCATGGTGACAGGAGCCTTTAGTGATTGATTCATAGAAGCATCCACCAAGGTTGGGATGTGGTCAAGTATGGGCTGAAAATTTCTAGGACCTTCTGTCGTATAAATATTTTTGAAGTAATTTACCACCATGTCCTTAAGAGCTTCTTCATTCCTAACCCATTCACCCTGATCATTCAAAAGCATGGATATTCTGTTTCTACTCCTCCGTTGAATAGTGGTAGCATGGAAGAACTTTGTATTTTTATCCCCCCATTTCAACCATTTGATTCTTGATCGCATACCCCAGAACATTTCCTCTTGTCGCCAAAGTGATTCTATTTCTTGGTTGATGAGCTGAATTTTGTGATGGTCATATTGTATGACTTGACTGTTCATCAAGGTTTGAAGCTCATATTTCAGCCCATCTATCTTTTTTTGTGCATTGGGAAATCGTTTTTTACTCAAAGCATTCAGCTGAACAGCCACTAATTGTAATTTGTCGGCCATATTTTTATTTTGAGACCCTTCCCAAGCTTGCTTTACAATTCGCCTACATTGCTCATCTTCTATCCAATATGCTTCATACCTGAAATCCCGACGTTTATGACCTGTTGTAGGAAAAATTGACAGGATAAGAGGACAATGATCCGACCCGATGGCTGGCAAGGCGACGACTTCTGCAGTTGGATATGCTATTCTCCATTCCATGGTACATAAAGCTCTATCCAGCCTTTTTTTAACGTTTTCTTCTCCGTCCCTTCTATTTGTCCATGTAAATGCACACCCTTTGCTTTCTAGGTCCATTAGAGAACACGAATGTAAAAAGTCCCGGAATGCAACAAGGCGAAAATTTTCTGCCAACTTCTTTCCCTCCTTTTCCCAATGGTACAACACTTCATTAAAATCCCCTATACACAACCAAGGTAAGTGATTTAAGATACTTACCCTTTGTAATTCCTCCCATAATAGAACTCTGTCATTAAAATCTGTCGGGGCATGAAGGAAAGTGAGTCGCATAAGATGTCTATTGTCAAGAAGTCTGCACTGCGTATTTATAAAATGTGCGGAATACGAATCCACCGTTATGTCCACTGTGTCATCCCAAAAAATGGCCAAACCCCCTGAAATTCCTTCGGGGTTCACCAAAAAGCTGTTTTGATACTTCAGTCTTCTTCTCAAGCGCTGCACCTTCTGCTCTTGGTTTTTGGTCTCCATTAGAAAAATAACATTGGGCTTTTCCTGCATCACTAGTACCCTTAGAGCGCGAATTGTTAGGGGTGAGCCCAAACCCTGACAATTCCAACTAATTAGTTTCATGGCTTCCCCAGTGGCTTATTAGGGCTAGCCACCAAAGCCCAGTGTGTGGATTGCTCCTCCTCAATAATAGGAATGTCTACAAGTTGTAGCTTGTCAGAAGTTGAAGTCTTTGAGGATTGTGGTCCATAGGGACAAAAGCGCTTCCCTTTTTTGGATGAATGCAATTTGGTATGTCTGATTTTACCCCTATTTTGGGGTCTGTCAGTTACTTTCTGATGTTGTTGCTCGTGATCTTGATCTTTTGACTGTTCGTTATAGATAATCATCATTGATTCCTCATCAAGGCAGCTGCTATCTCTCTTCTGTGTACTTTTACCTTCCTTACTGATTATGGCTAGAGAAGTGTGGATGTATTCATCTTTTTGCTTCGTAGTCTCCTTTTGACATTGTTGACTTTGTAAAAGTAACAGAGATTGTTCATTTGGGTTTCGCACATGCTGATCTGCACTAGTTTCTGCAGCAAGAGGTGATTCTGATACTATATATGGATCTTCAAGGAGTGCAGCTTGTTTCCCATAAAATACTTTGCCATAAGGGCTGAGTTCTCGGACTTCCGCACGTAGCCAGTTCCCAAAGTTTCCTGGTAAGTCCTCCTCTAACCTTGTGCTTTCATATGGTATCTCCTTGCATGCTGTGGCATAATGCCCAATTCTTCCACAAGAGTAGCAGTAGTGTGGGAGTCGCTCATATTTGAATTCTATCCACAACTTTTTACTACCCAAGTTAATGACTACACCTGTTTTTAGGGGGGCATCTAGTTTGAGATTAACCCTGGCTTTGCCAACCTTATAAGTGGTGTTTCCTTTAGCTTCCAGCTTTACATCTATGACTTCACCAACCTTGGCTGCTATTTCTTTGACGACTTCTTTTGTCACTCTACCAAAAGGAAGACCATATAGATGCACCCAAAAGGGGCAATGATTGAAATCATAACGTTTCCCTCCAGTTCGATAATTGTAAAAGTACTGGGATTATGGATTTCTGCAAATTTGATCGGAATGGTCATGGTGGAAAGTCACAACATCTTTCTTGTTGAAATTCTGATTGACCTAATTATCAAAATATTAGTTGTGACTAAATATACCTGAATTCATGAGTTAATTTGGAAAATCGCAATTTTCTCGACGCCCTCAAGATTGGTTGGCAGCGGTTAAAAGTTGTGATACGTGTGATCCGGCCATCCAATGTGGACAAATTGGCGTCATTGTTCCTTTTGAGCACAGCCCAGTTACACCAATCATCGTAATTTTAACGATTTTTGTTTTTCAACACTCAAGGCTTCGACACATTGGAAACCAAAAATTTTCCAATGGAGCAAGTGCTATCCGAGAATAGTTTGCATGGTCAAACATTGGTAAAAAAATGAGGTGCCTTCAATAATAGTTGCAAAGAGAGAAATACTTGTGCCCGTTGAGAAAATTTTACACCCTTAGAAAATAATGCAAAAGTAACCGAAGGCCTCCATGCTTGGCTTTAATGCTTTTTCTTACCATTGTTAGCCTAATTTTTTCACCGCAACAAATCTGGAAGCATCGTTGCCTAGTCATCTTTTTTGTCGTTCACAATCTTTATGACTATCTAAAAGTATCATTCCACTAACTAGTAAAGCTGGGAACTTTTTCCCTCCACTTTGGAAAAATTTCATAGGTGACTTAAAGGTTTTCACTCTTCTTCTTTTTTTTCCTGATGCTAAAAGAAAAAGAAGATGCCCTGTCTCATGTGAAGGAAGCCTTGTTAAGTGGGCAACGGGACCGACTGTACGCTCAAAATGTTCGAACTTGACTTGGATTCAACAACAATATGCATTTTTACAATTTTCTTTTGATAATTATAGCATACATTGTCAGTGTTAAAAAAGATTTACACAAGTGGCCTCATAGTTACATCACTAACTTAAGAAAGAGGTATTATGATCCAAAAATAAATTGTCGATAGTTTGATTTTGTAAAATTTTTATAAACTTGCAATCTCATTTTTTTGTTCTCATTTCTTCATGATAATTAAAATTGATGACTTGATTCATACAATGATTTCCAAATATGGTTTTAGTAGGGGGAGAGACCTGTGATTGTAGAGGACTTGGTCCGAGGCTTGCACGCAATTCTTTTGCCAAGAGAATTTATATGACGGCTTCCATTTATGGTTTTGGGATGGGGGAGAGAACGATGATTTTAGAGGAGCTTATCCCAAAGTTCTCATGTGATTCTTTTCGCAAGAGAGGATAAGTTTTACTCACAATACCAATCAACCGGAACCGGTCATTATAGATGACCATATCTTGAGGTTCACAAGTAATTCTTTTGGCTAGAGAGGGTAAGTATTGCTCATGAGTAATTCAATTATCTGGATGAATATTGTAGAGAACTTGTGAAAGGAGATTCGGGCAATGTTAAGGGAGTTCAATGCAAGGTGATGGGTGAGAGTTTGATACATTACTATCGGAGAGACTAAAGCTATAGTTCTTCCTTTGTGAAATTAACTATCAAATAATTGGTTTAGGGCATTTTATAGTGAATAATGAGAATTTCATGTTGAACATGATGGTGTATTAAAATCAGTGGATGGTGTATCGCCATGTATAAGGAAGAAACAAGTTAGAAGCAGCCCATGTCATAAAGCTGGAAACTTTTTTCCTCCACTTTGGAAAAATTTTATAGACTTGACTTAAAAAGCTGTCACTCTTGTTTTGTTTTGGTACTAAGAGATAAAGAAGATGTCTTGTCTCACGATCCACTTTGGAAAAAATTTCATAGACTTGACTTAAAAGCCATCACTCTTGTTTTCTTTTGGTGCTAAGAGAACTTGACTTAAAATCGCCACTCTTTTTTCCTTTTGGTGTTAAGAGAAAAAGAAGATGCCTTGTCTCATGGTCTACTTTGAAAAAAGTTTCATAGACTGGACTTAAAGGTCATCACTCTTGTTTTCTTTTGATGCTAAGAGAAAAAAAAAAAGATGCCTTGTCTCATGGCCCACTTAGGAAAAAATTTCATAGATTTTACTTAAAAGTCATCATTCTTGTTTTCTTTTGGTGCTAAGAGAAAAACAAAATGCTTTGTCTCATGGTTCACTTTGGAAAAGAAATTTCATGGGCTTGACTTAAAAGTCGTCACTCTTTTTTTTTTTTCTTTTGGTGCTAAGAGAAAATGAAGACGCCTGGTCTCATGGTCCACTTTGGAAAAAATTTCATAGACTTGACTTAAAAGTCGTCACTCTTATTTTCCTTTTGATGCTAAGAGAAAAAGAAGATGCCTTGTCTCATGGTCCACTTAGGAAAAATTTCATAGACTTTACTTAAAAGTCATCACTCTTGTTTTCTTTTGGTGCTAAGAGAAAAAGAAGATGCGTTCTCTCATGGTAAAAATTTCATAGATTTGACTTAAAAGTCGTCACTCTTGTTTTCTTTTGATGCTAAGAGAAAAGGAAGACACCTTGGCTCATGGTGAAGAAACCTTTGTTCAGTGCATGGTGGGATCGATAGTAAACTCAAAATGTTCTAAATTAACTTGGATTTGACTACATGAAATTTGAGGTTGAGAATGTATAATGAGAAGTTATTCCACGCGTAAAGTTTAACTTTTGTGGTACTTTGCTAAGCAAAGTCCTCTTACACCTACAAATGGATCGCGAGATTTAGAACTCATTCTTTGCCCACAGGATCATCTACGATTGAGGGATTAGGAACATGGCTAAAAGTCTTATCCACTTGCAACATTATGTTGATACCTCTCATTTCACAAATTCATTTAACGAATCCAGTGTACAAAGGATGATTGGATTGTATACATTAGATAAGGTGGTCTTATGCAATATCCATCCTTTCAATGGAGGAGATTTAGCATATCGAGATTAGATAAGTTGTAATATTTCCGTTGAATAGTCAAAAGGATAGTTAAGAAGTAGTGGCACAGTTATATATCCAAAAAACTTATTGAGTGAACTTAGTGTATAAACTAAATTGAATATGAACTATTAAAAACACTGGACTTCATAAGAATCTCTTCAACTTTTCTGATTTACATTTAGTTTATCATGTATATTTTTTATTTCATAATTTCTTACTTATTAGATGCGAGTAACAGCCTCCAAGATTGGATTTTTGGTCGTGAAAAGCACCTAGGACTCGAAGTGAAGAAGATTGAAGACAGAATAATTACAGTGGGGAAATGCATGCGAAAATAAACCAAATAATCGTAGCGGGTGGTTGATGCTTCGAAAGCATCTTACATTTTCTCACGAAAAAGCAAGCAATTGTGGATGAGCTATTGCTGGCTCATTAATTTTATAAATTGGTTGAAACAGTACATCCATTTAGGAAATATCGATACGTGTCACCCTATCTAAGTCTGATTTATCCCCTTGCCCGTTACATTTATATGATTGAGAATGGAGAATTTAAATATCAACGGTAGTAAAAACTACGCATCGTCAACAGTGTTGATTCACATAATTCAACATAAGACATTATGGATGCTTAACAATTTAGCTGTACCAATTTCTATATGAGTCCATGGTACTTCAATTATTTGGAATTTTAATCTCCAAAAGATTTGAGTTATGTGATAAAGCAAATATAAACTATTTATACACCACATACAAATACAACATCAATGAGATTTACAGAAATTTTTTTATTATATCATATATTTTTAATATGCCTAAAGCCTTAGATTTTCACAAGGCTTGAACAGAACTTGTTTGCTTGATCACGTGCAATATGGGAATACACATTGCTTCCTCTTTTAAGACTGCAAATCCCTCATCTAGGCCTCTCTCATAGGATAATCCAAACCTCAGTTGGCTTACCTACAACTATCTTGTGTTTGAGGTGGATGTTAGCTAATACGTATAGTTTGTCATGTTGTATATATGTTGCCATGTAGTTATATATTTTCTGCAAATCATCAAATCTCACATATATGGGGGATATTAGACACGAGCATGTCTTAAAACTGCTCAAGGAACGGGCGGGGGAGAACCGCCGGGGGTGAGAGACCCCGTGTTCCCGTATTCCCTTCCTCCGGGGAAGAAAATCTTCGGGGGAAACAAGGGGGTTGCAGCTACCGGGGTAACGGTAGGTGTAGCAATACGCGGTGATATAGACTTTAATTTGCTCATGAGACTTGCAAGGTGTTCTATAAGCTTCCGGGGTAGTTGGGCTTTTGTTATTTTGCCCCTAAGTTATAAAAATAATGAAATAGGACTAGACCAATTATATACGTAGTTGTATGTATAGATTATGTGCCTTTTGAGTACTCATGTGTTAAATTATTATAGATAGTTTGAAGAAAAGAAATCAAAGAAGAAACGACCACTTGGAGGTTGGGATTGCCATTTAAAGGTAGCCATAATTTTTTTCTCAATAGTGAGCATATGATAAAAGCTAACCCAATGACATGAAATACTTCATTTTCCAAAAAAAAAAAAAAAAAATGAAGACTAAATAGATGAAAGCCATTTGCTCGAATCTGATACGTTAATTGAAAATACTTTTGTTGATTGGTTAAGTGCATCAACAATTTCACAATAAATTTAATATAAAAACAAATAAACTCTTGTCAAAGAAGATAATTCGAATAATGCCGTGGTATCCAATCTCCAGTGAAAATAAGGTGATGGGTTCATAGCTATTAGATATGGTGGTCTACACTTAAGCACCATTTCCAAGGTTCTAATTTTATTAATAAATTTAATATTATTCTTTGCTGATATATTTAATTTTTCGTACAATGATATCTCTTGTGAGGGGTCGTGTTTAATTGCTACTAGCAAAGAAGAAACAGCCACTCGGAGGACGTGGATGTGATTCCATGGCAGCCAGCAAGGTTTCTTTATGAGTGATCCTCAAAAGTCACCCCTCTGAAGTTGTTTGTCGATTTGTGCAATAATTGAGTCTACTAGAGCAGTAGCGACCTGTAATATTATGTACCTTTGTCGGCCATTTGGCTTGTTGACCTTTCAAATTTGTCGACGATTTATTAATAAATACAATATCCAACGAACAAACTCATGTCACTCAGCCAATCCGAATAACCCGTGATATGCAATCTTCGAGAAAAACAGTCAATGCCTTCACACCTATCAGATATCTTGGAATGCGTTCACACCTATCAGATATCTTGCTCCATCTTAAGCACCATCATTTTCCAAATTTCTAATATTATTTTTTTTAACGACAATATTATTTTTTGTTGACTTGACCTCAGAAAGTCATGCGCCTCCATCCTCTAGTATAAAAATAAGTGAACAAAAAGATCGAATAGGAACCGAACTGCCTGAAAATACTTTACCAAATCTTAAGCTAACGCTTGTTGTTGGTTGTTGAACTCCATCACCTAATGGCTTCTTCATTGAAATCCAAAAGGAAATATCATGTGTTCTTGAGTTTGAGAGGCGAGGACGTCCGGAATAACTTCCTTGATCATCTCTACAGAGCTCTTGATCAGAAAAGAATCTACACTTATGTTGATAGCGAGGAGCTCAGGAAAGGAGAGCAAATAGATCTGGCGCTTATGAAGGCGATCGAAGAATCCCAAATCGCGATAATCATTTTCTCCAAGGATTATGCTTCCTCATGGTGGTGTTTGGAAGAGTTGGTGAAAATCATTGATTGTAAGAAAGAAAGAGATCTCATGGTCTTTCCTTTGTTTTACAAAGTGGAACCTAGAGAATTGAGAACACCAAGAGGGAGCTATAGAGATGCTATGGTTAAGCATGAGTCCAAGTACGGGAAGGATTCAAAGAAGTGAAGAGATGGGAGAAAACTCTTTACGATGCTAGTTACTTGTCCGGATGGCCTTCGAAAGATGGGTAAGTAGAGTGGAGTTCATATTTTGCATAAGAAGCTATATTGCATGTAAGTATAGATATTGTTTGTAAAAAAAAAAAAAAAAAAAAATCTACACATATGAGTGTAAGTGTGTGTGTATATATATGGATGCTTCATCTAATCATTCCTGAAAATTCTTAAGTGGCTTAAGTTAAAGTTACGAATTTCATGTAAGAGTTAGTAAATCTAAGACTTAGTTAAGAAAGAAAAATAAAATTTGGTGAAAGATAAGAAAAGTTGATAATTAAAAGAAAAATGAACTTGGCAAGTATCTCAAACAAGAATTGATAACCCTAAGTTAATTGGTATCTTAATTGTAGAGAAGTTGGTAAAAGTAATTTGAATGAGAGTTTGTAGCTCAATAAAGAAGATAGAAAAAAAAAGGCGCTCAATTGAGAGCTAATAACAGAAAACTAGTAGATAATTAGTTAATATAACGATTATTGATAAGTCACTCTAATTTATGTTGGTAATTTCATATAAAAGTTAGTAAGTTGGAAGCCGTAAGTTATGCAAATGAATTTTGGCAAGCTAGTATAAAAAATTAGTTATTTACTAATTATAAAAAAAGATTGGTGATTTTATAAAATCATTGGTAAGGTACTAATAAGTTATGGGAAAGGAAAAGCCACTAATCTTTTTGTCACCGATAGCTTGCGATACTGATGAACACTTACTAAAATTCGCTGTCACAAATATATATATGCATGAAACGGTAGAATTCTGCCTTTGGCTTTTGATAAGCGTTGTTTCATCCGGGTAAAATTCATTGCTCTTTCTTTTGGATCCTTGTCGCCCTCCTCGCAGTATAATAAAAGTACTAAACGTTTTGTTTATGGGCCATTTGAGTTCTTCAAGTTTCGTTTTGAGTTCTACAAATTTTCAATTTTGATCAACTAAGTCATAAACTTGTTACCGGCAGCATTTTGAGTTTGAAATGTCACATGTAGCTAACCATAGAATAGACATATGGCTTTTTCCTGTAAGAAATTTGACAATAAGACTTCATCGCTTGAAAATTTTACTAATTCTTTGAGCAATACAAGATGCTAAAACTTGATCAATCAATGGACAAAATATTAAGTATATATTATTGTACTTACCCCACTTATTTGGAAGGAATGAGAAAATTCGCAACACTTGATACATGATAATTAGTCTATACAAGCAATGTAAGACAAATGACAACATGCTTTAGGGTATTTTAATAGTTTTCAAATCAAAATCTTAACCATTGTTCAAAGTCCTGAATAACTTTCCTTGATTGAGCACATAAATAAATCACGTATAACAGTTAAACAAGAAAAATAAGTAAATCGTTGTGCATATCAAAAGAACATGAATCACCCGGATGACCAAAGTTGAATCTTGAACTTATTTTGCTTGGTGGTGAGCTCTTTTTTGAGTTTTAATTCGACTTAGTGGGAACACATTTTGTTTTGGCTGTGGTTATGTGAAAATGTGATGCACTCTACTTTTGTCATTGTTGGCTAGTAATTGCTTGTTATTTGCTCATTCAAATTGCTAAAACGATGCCACAACTTCTTTCTTTCTTTCTTTCTTTTTTGCAGAGATGAGGCAGAGCTTATACAAAAAATTGTGACGGAAATCTCCACTCACTTAAACCGAACACTTTTGCATGTCGCTATGCATCCGGTTGGGATACATTCCCCCATGGTTACATTGAAATCAATGTTAAACCTTGAGTCCGATGACGATGTTCTCATGGTGGGATTGTGGGGACAGGGAGGCATAGGAAAGACGACTTTAGCCAAATTATTGGAGCCACCTGAGCCAACAGAGAAGTGTATCAGTCCTGATGCTTTTACAAAAATGAGAATGCTGAGATTGCTCATCTTGCACAACATTCATGATTCTATCGAAGGTCCTATATGTCTTCCTAATGGGCTTAGATGGTTTGAGTGGACTGGATGTGCTCGCCAAATTCCAGAATTTTCCTCCATTCCAAAGAAATTAGTGGGACTTAATATGAGGGAATTCAATATCACAAAGGTCATAAAACAATTTAAGGTGAGAATTTACTGACATAAACTTTTTTTATTATCTACTTCATTTGTATATGTATATGCTATTATATGTACTACTACACTAAAGGAAGGGGTGTTCCTATGTTTTAGAAACAACTTCTCTAATTTTTTTTTTTTTTTTTTTTTCAAAATGACGCTAACTTCTTGCTATACAAATATTTTTACATGCAGCAAAATTGGCATTTGAAAAATTAAGCAAACAACTTTATTAGGAATACTCTATGGAAACATGTTAATAAAATACACAATACAAAGAAGCTTTCTACAAATACGTGGAAAGAGAAAGATATTTCAAGATTTGAAATTTACTTATGGAGGTCATTGCATCATTAGAAAATTCAAATTTTAATATTGAAAAATGTGAGAGATAAAAAATAATATAATCAATTTCGTGTACCCGTCCGTGTTATATTATCTGTAGAATAAGTAAGTGAGGATAATTGATGGAAGGAATATAAAAGAACAAAAGATTGAAATCTTTTAAAGTAGGAGATCATCTTTACCTTATATAATATCTCTAACAATCGACATAGATATATTTCAAAATCAGATCAAATCTACCTAGTTAAGATATTCAAAATGCAATTTGGTGTGGTTGTTTACATATAAACTTTTTATTTAACAGAAAACTTGTATAGTGATCAAACAAAAAGGAAAGAAGAAAATAACTAACCTACCCATTGACATATATGTAGAAGTAAAAACACTTGAGGACTAACAGGGTGAGTGGTAGGCCACGTAGTCATCAAGTGATACAGCATTATCCAATGCATATACCTAAACAGTGGGGATATGTCCGGCATCAATAAGTTTAGCTCAGTCGAATGTTCCAATGCATCATTCTGTAAAACCACGCATTGTTAATTGCTTAAATAATTTCTTAAGGAGCAGCACTTCCAAGTGGACATGATAAGAGTATTTATAAGGAACTTTGCTAGTAATGTCTATAATGTGTAAACAACTAAATCGATATAAGTGGTCTAGTAGGGCTATATAGCATTAGTTTCTTAATAGAAAATCAGAGCTAACTTTTAAATAAAGTACATGGATTTTTATTTTCTTCCAAACGTTTATCAAAGTTGGCTTCATTGTCTTTGCTTGACTTTAATTTTTTTAAAGTTTATTAATTTTTACGCAATTACTACGTTGTGGTAGCATCTACATATCCCATTCATCTATGATAAACAATTAAAAGTAGAACTAATAGTCTTTATTCCACATCTGCAATTACTACGTGGCACTTCATCATGCTTCTATGACTATCACATGGCATGACACATGTCATAATTTTGTCATGCGGCCCACATTTGCATGCTCGTGACATGACACTTCACGTGAATTTTGTGATTGCCACATGCATGACGCACGGCACAGTTTTATCCCGAACTAATTTTCGTTTGCTAATGGATGGTAGCTATGAGTCAGGAGTACCGGTTTAGGATTCTTTATTAGAAGAAAATTAGTTTGGGGTAAGAGTGTTATAGCGGTACTAGTTTAAGATTTTTGTGAAACGAAAAATTAATTTGAAATAATCAGCGTATATTTGGGATTTTCTATGGTATTAATTCTAATCATACTGAACGTAATTTTAATCTCAAAGCTACCTTTAGTTGTTTAGACATTTTCGCCGCATGACAAGATTGGGTAAAATAAAGATAGAATAGGATTTTGAATATTCCATACATTGCCTGACAAGTGTTTGGATATATAAAATATGGATATAAATATATCATCCAAATGAATGCTTGGTGTGCAAGGAAAAAATTGAATTAACCATAGAATATTGCAAAGATTTTTTAGATTTGGGAAAAAAAAAAAGGATAACGGTTTCTCACGTAACAGTTTCTAAACAGGTCACTTTGGTAAATAAGGATATCTTATTTTCTATATCTATATTGGCGTAACTCTTTACTGCATTTCATAGTCTGGGCATAAGAAAGAATTGTTCCGAAATAATTTATGAAAGAACTCGACAAGCGATGAACCTACATAGGTCAAATGGCATGGACTTAACCAGCTCAAGGGCTAGCAGGGTCTTCAAACGGCATTTAAATAATCGAGTCTTTACGCTGTGACTCTAGATTATTAAAAAAAAATGAGGGGGACTAGAAATGTGTGATATAATTAGAGGAATTGTGGCGAGTAATTTAAAAAGAAAAGGGGAATACACAATGGAGAGAGAGAGAGAGAGTCGAGAGTTCTATATTATTGGAGAATATAAAAAAATTTACGTTGTGTACCTTTATATTATTCAACCCTTGTCTAAAATATAAAATGATAAGTTATCTCTGATTTGCTAAAGTGATGATGGAAACCAAATTGCTGGGTATAGCTTAGTCATGCGTGTGCCATGTGACACCACTTCATGCAAGCTTTGCTGAAATATATACATGCTTATATATATCAGAGATTTGTAATTACTGGTAAAGTTTGAAAGTGTTGAGTCAATTCTCAATACAACATATAATTTACAAGAAAAAAAATGAAAAGTTAATTTATAGATTAATAAATTTTATTCGGACTGTGCAAAAAAAGAAATTACTCAGCAACCTAAATAGTAGGTTTCAAGTTGTCTGATCTACTGACGCTCCTTGCTTCCTTCCACATGAAGGTTTTGTGGCCCTAGGATATGTAATTATGAGATATCCACCCGGCCAATATATATTATATAACAGTCAAGGATATGTAATCACGACACATCCTTTCCCTGTGAAACCATGCGTCCCCATGTGTTGTATAGCCAATTTTATAGCCAGTACAAATAAATTATGATATTATTAATCATCAATATTATAAAACTAGGGACAGTGTAAATGACATTCGATATTGAATTACCATCATTTCGCAAGTTTGACTCTCCAGTCCATGCACAACAACTAGCATAGGCCTATTCGCGGACTTTGTGGCAAATTACCTCTATATTAAATCAACAAATCGCTCAATATGTACAATCGACAACCTAAAATATAATAATTGTTTGAAAGATCAATAACATATATGCTTCAGTGGCAACCGATTCTCAAATGGGAATCCCACAGTTTATATGTAAAGAAGTGACCTCATCACATGAGCACCCCTTTTGTGTTCCTTTCAGAATGTTTGTACAAAGTTGTTTCTGTTGTTTTTGCAGGACTTCCAAAATTTGAAGTACATTAATTTCAGTTACTGCAAGTCGTTGGTTTACATGCCTGACCTCTCATGTATTCCAAATCTCGAGGAATTGGATCTCTGTAATTGCAAAGACTTGGTGGAAGCTCACAAGTCCATCGCATATCTCAACAAGTTACAAGTGTTGAATTTATAGGAGTGCTCTGAACTTAGTGTTTTTCCAAATGAGCTCCAGTCAAAAAATCTTCGAGTTCTCAATCTTAATAATTGCACAAAGTTTGAAAGGTTCCCTGATATTCCACTTAAACTCGAAGCCCTAAAAGAGCTTTTTTTAGAAAAAACCCCTATTAAAGGACTTCCTACATCAATAGAAAATCTTGTCTCTTTGGAGTGTATGTATTTAAGTAATTGCAAGAACTTGATGAGCCTTCCATCTAGCATTTACACATTACAAAACCTTGAAGACTTGGCTCTTGATTTTTGCACAAATTTAATCAGGTTTCCAAAGTACGAGGATTCAACTAATCCTTGCATGACGACCCAACTTTCAAATTTACATCGGTTAAACCTTGAGGGATGTAATTTGTCCGAAGTAGACTTTCTTGAGAATCTTTCATGTTCTCCATTCTTGACATCATTAGTTTTGTCGGGGAACAATCTTACCGGCCTTCCTACATCCATCAGTAAACGCCATCATTTGTTCAATTTGGGTGTTGAAAATTGCCATCAATTACAGGAGATTCCTAAGCTTCCACCATTTTTGTATGCTTTTCGGGCGGATAATTGCAAATCTTTGCAAAATTATGGAGATTTAACTTCAATTCATGATTTTGTTCGCAAAGGGTTGACCATGGCTGATATTTCTTCATATGACAAGGTTAGATTCTCTCTCTCATGCATACATGTGCACACGCACACATGCATATCGATGTGGACTATACGCTGGACTCAATGTGTGGTTGGATATTGCAATAATAGAAAATGCAAGATTGGAGGCTTAAGAAAATCAAACAAATATAAAGTGTTCCGCATGTGTATGCGTGTAATGGAGTTGGCTACCGTATTTTATGGGAATGATTTCGATCACACGAGGCTTGTATACTAATGCAAGCAAGGATCAATGGATCTCTACTCATTTATAGAGTTCTGAGTCCAAGTGGAACTCCATAGGATTACTTGCTAAATTCAAATTGAATTTTTCTATTTGGATACTAGTAACAAACTTGGGTACTTTCTAATGATTTATCTTTATTTCAGTTTACAGATTGCTTTATTATTCTTCCTCGAGAAGAGATGCCATAGTGGGTTCACCCTATTGAAAAGGAGTCCATATCTTTCATAGCTTCAAAAGACTTGTATGACAAGTTTTTTGGATTTGCTTTCTGTGTCGTTCTCAACAAGCATTATTCTAAGGAGGAAGTCTCATATGAATTTGTTACCCATGTTAATGGTCAAGAACAGGAAATTATTTCCTTCGATCTTCAACAGTTGGAGTTGGATCATGCCATCCTTTTTTATCTCACACCGTCAAGGTTGTGGGGAGTAGTCAATTTCGGTCAAATTGACGGAAGTCATGTAAAATTTGACCTCATAGTATCTAGTAAATACGTCAAAAAGTGGGGATGTCGAATATTATGCGAGCAACTAGAGGACAATCTAAAAGTCATGCTTCAAGATAATCGGCTAATCAATCCAGCTTTACTCTACGAGGTTGATCGTGAATCAACATATTCAGGGGTCGAGAGTTTATTTATGTATGAAGATGGTTCCATTGAAACAAATAGACAGAAACACTTGCAATATTATCAAAGGATAATGGAGAAATATGATCCATTATAGTCAAAGCAAGCGAATCAAGACTGTTGATTGCACTGTTGATTGCCAGTTTGACCGATGGAGCAGAGAATGATCGAGAAACTTGCTTAGGAAGCAATTCGTTGGTAAGCGACCTCCCTGATTTTTTTTCCTTGTTCTTCTCGTTCTCTTCTCTTTGTCTCTTTTCTTTGTTTTGCTAAATCCTCATTTTCTCCACCGACGCCACTTTCAGCATCGCAACTGATCATCATCTTCCGTCCGACGCCGCCGAGCTCTGGCGAATTCAAGATTGCCACCTATCAACGGAAGCGACGAATAGAAGAAGTACATCTTCCTGAAACAGAGTCCCTAGCGAATTGACGGTGACGGCGGCGAAGACCGGCGAGCGGAGGCAACGGACTACCATTGTCGACTGAAGCCATGGAAACTGATGAAGCACCTTGGGGTGAACGATTCTCTCCTGAGGTTCTAGGCTTCATGTAGATTGCTATAGATTAGCTCGATTTCGAATTCAATTTGTGCGGTGCTGCAATCGCACGGGAACTCACAGAATGCGTCCATGGATTTGTTCGAGAGATGTTGAATAAGGTGTTTCTTTGTAAGTTTGGTTTGTGGATGCTTGGTAGTGAATTCACTGGCAATCGATGTTACACGCTACAAAATCAGTGACAATCCCCAGTAGGAGGTATAGCTTTTCTTTCTTTCTTTTGATAAGTGGCAATTTACTCAAAGAAGTAGGTGAAGTCTAGGTTCAATGGAAAAGCAAGTGAGGGAGAGTGAAACAATGGGAAGTAGCTTGTCCGTGGTTCGGTTCAGTCCACTTTTCAGGTGAAAACTGAGCCAATCCGGGTGCTATAGGTTGGGACTCCCTTATGCAAAACCAGGCATTGCGGTAGACAACCAGCCACAGCAGGGTTGGGGTTGGGGTCAGGGTTGGGGGTGCTTTTGAGGTGTCTTGGAAATGTGGATGTGTAACTGAACAATTCCTATAGATGTGCAGCAGGCGAAAGGTTTTCTAGGAATATTGAATTGTGAGAAACTTCGATTGCTGGGATTGGGCTCTGTCTCTATGTTTTATGCGGCGCTTGAAGAGGCAAAACCCTTCTGGAATGAAGAAGATGCAGTGAGATGGCAAGCCACTAGGAAAGGTTGCTAGACGGTCGAGTCCTTTTACCACTTGTTGACTTTGGCATTTGCAGAGAATTGAAAACCAAATTTACTTGGAGCATGAGAGTAATATGGACATTAGTTGCGCCCATGGATAACTAGTTAGGTGGTTATTTTCTTTCTTCGTGGACTTTGGGTATGAAAAAGAAACAAAATCACAAGCAGCACAGAGTTTACATAAGTTATTTAGTAAAATAGAGACAACCACAAGAAGCTGATTGTCAATTCTGATTTCTAAGGCCTTTGCAATCGTTAATGTTCAGAAATAGTTTCTAGAACAGAAATAGATTTTTCTATTTCTATTTCTGAACAAGTTTACGAAGCAAAAAAATCTGTTTGATAACGATGCAAAATTTTTGTTTCAGAAATAGAAATTTGTTTGATAACAATATAAAATTTCTATTTCTTAAAACACATTTTTCTTTTTTGGAGCAAATGAGATGCCCATTCTTATAAATTTCATATGCTTATGAACCCATTGATCCAAATACAAAGTAAGAGTTTTTTTTTTATTAAAGTCTCCCTTTTTTGAAAAAAAAATACAAAGTAAGAGTTGTTATATCAAATTTTCTAAGTTTTCACACAAAATTCTTTAGCATCCACCTAGATAGGCAATTACGGTCAAACAATATACTTATCAATAGTCTCCATACAATAGAAAAAAGAGATCAATATGCATTACTCTTGAGCATGATAGAAGGTTCCCAAAACTCTAGTAGAATGAAGGTGGGCAACCATATTCTAATCCCCTTCATGCTAGTGTGTCATGTCGATTGCCACCATGGTTTACGGTATCGAGCAATCGTTTTAGAAAGAAACACAAAGAAGTGTATTGAGCAATTTGCAACAAATTTTACAAAATCGGCAAATTTTACGAAGTGTAATAGAGCTTGTCAGAAATGACCATTACAAATAAGGGAAATCCTCAAGTAGAACATCACATTACAAGAATTGAGATATGAATCATCAAATACAATATCACATTACAAAAGCAAAGATTAGAAATCCCCAAATACAAAATAATAGAAATACATTACAAAAATTGAAAATACGATTTCATGGAATCTCCGGCATATTATGATCCCTTGCCATTTTATTGGCAATACTTTTTCTAAGCATATTCATCTCAGTAGAAAATTTCATGGAGAAATTATTTCGATTTCTGTTCGAGAAATAGAGAAGTAGAAAATTTCTACTTCGATTTACATTACAAATCTATTTCTAGAACAGAAATCTATTTCTGAAATAGAAAAACGGAATAAATTTATCAAAAGAATTTCTATTTCAGAAACAGGTCTAGAATAGAAAAATTATTTCTAGAATAGAAATTCTGGTTTGTCATGCACCCCCTAAAGCTCCCGGAAGCTTCTTGAATGTTAGTGAAACCTGATTAATGAATGATGAGCTTTTGATGTACCAATGATAGGACACCTTTGGAATGAACAACATGTAGTTTCTCAAATTAGTTGTTGTTTATGCTTTAGAGCCATATCAGTTCAACAGTTAGGTGGGATTCGCATCTGAAGTACAAGATGAGAATGTGGTAATAACCATTGCTTGGACTTGCAAGATCTTGATCATATAGCTATGAGGCATGCATTCATTCTACCCGTAGCTATGAGACATGCTGAATATTTCTCGGTAGCAACTTAATGCTGATTTCCTCTTGAATTGCATGTATGCATGCGTGCATGCATGAGAGAATTTCTGACTCTTATCCTCATGTTTTCTTCTTCTAAGCGAACCGGACCTATTTGCTTTTCTTATGAAAGGCAAAGCTTGCTTTGGACAGCCTTGAAGTTCTAGTTGGCTAAGAAACTGATTTTTAGTAACTAGGTGATTTCAAATATGTTACCTTGTTTTCTAATTAAGATGATTAGTATTTTAGTCTAAATTGGTGAATGGTTTTACAGTCTACTTTACTTATTTATAGTATATTTTGATTGATCGGCTATGTGATTTTTGAGGATGGGAGCGTTATTGCAAGGAAGAAACCAGATTTATAAGCCATGAAATGTATGTGTTTGTCATTGCTTCTCCCCCCTTCTATAAATTCTAGTCAATAGTACATTGTTAGTGTTCTAAATTGATACCCTTCATCTATATGCTCAGTAAATCATTGTTAATCATTTTATGTTTCTCCCTTAATTATTTATTTAATAGATCATACAAGTAGAATATCTTAACAAATCTGTTAATAGTGGAATTTTCCATGCATACTTAGGATGTAAAGGGTTTTTTTTTTTTTTTTTTTGCATTATTCTTTCATAAGATATGACTAAAGCCAACAATAGCAATGTTCTTGATTTATTATGCACAATGTGTTGCATTTTTCATTTACCATCGTACTCTGTCTGGAGCCATATTATGGTATTTATCTGCTTTTGTGAAGTTTCTAACACTGTTTTCTTAGGATGTATTTAGCTAACTTTGGTATTTCTTTTCTTGGTATAAAAATGCATTGTGAGCATCATATTGCCTTTTAAGATGTAAGAACCAATTCTTTAAGCACATTTCTTCATACAATGGTCATAGTATGTTCAATCAGTCCTTTAGTATAGAGATTTATGTGAATGTTACTTATGACGGTTGGCATTCCATTTTGTGGTAAGAAAATGTAGATAAATATCTAGCATGCCATAAAGTGGCTTTAAAGATTCTCTTCATTTGACTATAACCTATGTCAAACTTGCAGTTCAAGGTAGTTCCCATTCTTGAGGTGAACTCATTGCAAAATAAAGCTTGATCTATAATGTTCCAACCCTTTGGATTCTACATGTGTAGCACAAATCTGGATATAAAACCACTGGTACTGATTAGCACAATAAGACACTCTCCTATTTGTGTGTGATGTCAGAAATAATTAATTATTTTGTCACAAGATGTTAAAGCATTTCATAATCATAGCATGTTCAAACAGCCCTTTAGTATAGAGATCTATGTGAATGTTACTTATGATGGTCAGCATTCCATTTTGTGGTAAGAAAATGTAGATAAATATCTAGCATTCCATAAAGTGGCTTTAAAGATTCTGTGCACTCTGGCTGACAATATGTGTGCCATTTACTGCTTTCTAATCACAGAATTTCCTCAAGGTGCACGAGAGAAAAGCTCGATTCTTGTCCAGATCAATTTTTGTCTGTGGATGCTTGGTAGTGCATCCATTAATAATCGACATTACACACAGAAAAATCAGCAACAATCCTAGAAGGTATAGGTTTTCTTTCTCTCTTTTCATAGGTGGTAATTTATTGAAATAAGTGGGTGAAGTCTAGGTTTAAAGGAAAAACAAGCAAGGCGAGTGCAACAAAGGGAAGTTGGGTGTACATGGGGTGGTTTAGTCCCCTTTTCGGGCAAAAAATGGAGTCAATCCGTGTGCTGTAGGTTGAGAGGGAGGGAGGGATGGATTTGGGTTCTTTTGAGTTGTCTAGTAAATGTGGATGTGTAGTATGTGCCTATTATAAAGATGTGCAGTGGGTGATAAGTTTGCCAAGACAATTAAATTGTCAGAAGTTCCAATCACAAGGATAGGACTCTGTGTTAAGTTTCATAAGGCTTTTGAAGAGACAAAACCAGAGAGGAATGAAGAAGATGCAATGAGATGGCAAGTCACCAAGAAAGGTGTTTGCTTGATCGTGGAATCCTTTTACCACCTTTTGACTTTAGCACCTAGGGAGAATTTAAAACCAAATTTCCTTGGAGTGCGACAATAATGTGAACATCGGTTGTACCCATGGATAATTGGTTGGGTGGTTATTTTCTTTGGCATTGTGGTGTGGATATGGAAAAAGAAAAAAATCTCGAGAAACACAAGAGTTTACATAAGTTATTCAGTGGAATAGAGACAAAATCCCAAGATGTTGATTGTCAATTATGATTTGTGAGGGCTTCACAACAATTTTAGGGATCTCTCTTTATCCTCATATGCCATAGCATTCGTAAAGGAAAATGACCCATAAGCTAAAACTCCAGGAAGCTTCTTGAATGTTTGAGTGAAACCTCATTAACGAAAGAAAAGCCTCTGAGGTACCCATGATAAGACACACTGAACTGAGCAACATGTAGTTTCTCAATTAGTTCTCATTTTTGCTGTGCTGTTGTTTGAACCGTATCAGTTTAACTGTTAGGTGGGATTTGCATCTGTATTACAGGATGAGTATGTGGTGAGACATGCATTTGTTCCATTGGTAGCTGCATAATGATACTGAAACTTTTTTACTGCCAGCAACGTGATGCCGATTTCCTCTTGAATTTGCCTTTATGCACGCTTGCATGCATGAGAGAATTTTGACTCTCATTCTCATATTTTTTTCTCCTAACAAGTAACAAGATCTATTTCTTTTCTTATATAAAGCAAAGCTTGCGTTGGACAGCCTTGAGGTTCCAGTTGAGTAAGATATTGGTTTTCAGTAACCAGGTGCATTGCATATATGTTACTTTATTTTCTAATTAAGATGATTAGTACTTCAGTCTTAATTAGTGAATGATTTCAGATTGGACTCTTTGATTGAACAGCTGTGTGATTGTTGAGGATGGGAATGTTATTGCGGCAGGAAGAAACCAGACTAACAAGACACAGAATGTATGTTTATCATTACTTCTCCACCCTTTTATATAGATTTTGGCCAGCAACACTTTGTTATTGTTCCAAATTGATAACCTCAAATTATCCACTTGTAGTTTATTGTCGAACATTTTATGTTTCTCCCTTAATATGTATTTATTAGATAATAAAATAATATATCTGAGCAAATCTGTTAATAAGTTGAATATTCCATGCATTGTTATGTTGTAAGGGCTTTTGTTCCCACTACCCTTGATAAAGTATGGCTACATCTAACAATAACAATAATCTTGCTTTATTATGCACAATGTTTTATTTTTTTCATTTGCCATTGTGCTATGTCTGTAACCATATTGCGGTCTTTATATGCTGGTGTGAAGTTCCTAACATTGTTAGGCCGTATGTAGCTAGACTTTGTTATAGTTATATAGTGTAAAAATGCATTGCAACCATTTTATTGCCTTTTAAGATGTCAAAATCTGCGCTTTGGGCAGGGTTCTTCATACAATGGCCATTTACACAACTAGTTTAAGCCTAGTTCTGGTTGAGATCATCTCTTATCTAATTGAATATTTCTGTAATCATTTATAGTCATGAGGTGACATCACTGTAGATGAATATATGGAATCATGGATAGTAATCGATAGTTGATGCCAAAAACTAAAGGCCCCGTTAGTGTCTTGTGCAGCTTAATAAAAAAACAAAGGCACCTTGCTACAGGGGTATAGTTAAAAATACTGTCAGAAAAGGTGGAGGTGGCTGATATAATGAGAAGCCTTTTTTTCCGTGTGAGATTCTCAGCAACTTCAAGCAAGCAAAACTTGTTGACTTAATGTAGTATATGCCTTGATCAATCTTATATGTACTCTTAATCAGTTAACTTAATGGAGAAAACACATTTCTCAAGAATTTCATTTCCAAGATTTATGTTGAAACTACACTATGAGCAACTGTCTCTTTGACAAAGCTCCTAAGTTTTTATATGCTTGCTTTGTTTTTCTCCTTGTGCTTTCATAGGCAACCAGACATGCAGAGATGGAAGCTCTTGACGTTCTTCTTGTACAATGGCAGAGGACTAGATTTACGACTGCAGAAGTTGCAGAGAAGTTTTCAGCATGCTCCCTTTACATGACACGTGAACTATGCATAATGTGTGCAGCAGCATTATCGATCATTGGTATATATGTTGATCATACTGAAATAAAAATGAACTCTGCCAAAAAAAAAAAAAAAAAAAAAATTATTTATAAATGATTGGATGACTCTTGCCCTTTTTAGGTATAAAGGAAGTATATTATGGTTGTGCAAATGATAAAGTTGGAGGCTGTGGCTCAACATTGTCTTTGCATTCAAGTAGCTCTGAGGCATGTGTTAGGTCAGTTCCTGAACTTGCTTTTGCTGCTGGTTTTGTATCTACATAGCTTTACTTTGAAATTGTGACATATGACAATTGACAAATAAAGCTTACTGGAGGTTTTTTGATTCCTTATGTTGATAATTGATGGATGTGGGTTCATAGCGATTGTGTATGTTGTCACGTGTTGAATATTGTAACATATAACCATTAAAATAAATAGAGGTTTATGGAACTAATTTTCCATATTTTCATTGCTTTCCTTCGTCTAAATGGAAGAAAGTGGTGTTTCGGAAGCATCAAGAAGTCAAGTTTATAATTATTCTTTCTTTTACCACTTTGTTTCCTTTTTCTTAAATTCTTTGTGACTTGTTAAACATTTCCGTATTCTTTATTTGCCTAAAATGTTTACAGTTCTGAGAAGTGCTACAAGTTAAGCTAACATTGCTTTGTTTTATCCTATCCCTTCCCCCTGTTTCTTCATTTTTTTTCCACTTTTGTGAGATTATTTGATGTCTTTAATGTTATCATATTCAGTGAGAAATGCTAGTTTATCTATGAGCAAGTTATGCTTTCGATATGCCCTGGGCACTTTGTACCTAATAAAGAAATCTCTTTTCTTGTTTATTAGTTGCAATTGTCTCTTCTTGCATAAATGAGAGCATCTTCTTGCTAAATCGTGGCATATTGCTTGTGTTTTTAATATGATTTTTCATTTGTCTGATGCTGCCATGATCTAACATTTTATGTTTCCTAAGCTTGTTCAAACTCCTCAATTTTTTGCTCAAATGCTATTGACTTAAAAGTTTAAAAAGGATCTGTTTTGTTGCGATTTGAGCAGTACATGAAGCAGCTAATCTAGATTATGGACATTTTCTTTCTGTTTACATATTAGTTTTAAAGAACGAGCTTATAGTGAGAGGAAGCAAGAGAGATGTATGAAAAATGCATCTAAACAAAAAAATTTAGGTAAAGAAACAAACCATGAAAACTTTTACTTTTAGAGCTTAAGATTTATATTTACGCTTCGCTTATTAATCTGCTTACGAGTCAAAAGTATTGTGGGAAACATGAACTAGCTCATTGCCTTTTTGAGTACAACATCAAGCAAGAGGACATGTCTTGCTGATAAAGGACCACCTTGCTCATTTCCTTGCTCTGGAGCTTAGAAACTAGCCCTTGGTATTGCATAGATTTATGATAGCGAGAATGAGACTTTTGTCCTAACGGTGAGCATGGTTCCTATGCAACGTTTGGAAGACATAGCTGATTGAAACCCATCCTAGACAATACTAGTATACAAGTCATCCACAAATCTTCTCTCAATCAGATCGCTGGTGCCAAGATCTCTCGAAGCGAAGTTACCTGTCTGAATTAAGAGCCTCTAAGAATCATCCTGGTTACAGAATGTTGTTTTTCTCGAATGACATTAGGTTTTATGCCAAAGAGAAAATAGAATGACCAAAGGCATTGTTAAAGTAAAAAAATTTAAGCCATTGTTACCCCAAACACATTCCTCTTAAATTTGATGCAAGAATATTGCCAAGGTGAATGTCACTTAATAGAGACTAGTTACTGTCAATTGAATCAAATGGTGCACTTCAGAGATAATTTGCTTCCGTGAAAACCTATTTCCTGGAGTACAGACATTTCTACAAATTGATGTCTTTGGACCAAAATGTAAGCTTTCTCAACTAAACATATTCTTTTATTGGGGAACTTGTTTTTGCATAGATAGTACCTTCTTTTGCAAAGTGCTTTGTCAATTGGTCTGATAAATATTGCTCGCATGATATTTGGACATTGTTTGCAAATATAATCTGTCTCCGGTTTTAAGCTTATGAGCTGGGTAAAAATGTAGGATCATTGGAAATATTGGCTGGTTTCCACAGAAATTCCATCTCTATTTCCCCTATCAAGTGTGTGCCTGATTGATGACTGTTTCCAACTGTTTTCTTATTTCTCTTTTAGTAATGAGGATTCTGGATTAAAGGGTTTAAGATGTTGTGGAAGTATATTGGCATCACAAGCAATTCCTCTTCTGTGAGATTCTTATGAAAGAGGAGACCCTAATGGTATGAACAACAATCAACCACTTCAAGCAATTGAACTGTCTGTTAGAAAGAATGTTATAATACTGCAGTTAGAACCTTTTTTACATTAGATAACATGAGGGAAATGATAGTTCTTATTTCAATCGACCCACAGTTAAATACACTTTTTAAGAGGCTTTTATGAGCATAATAGACTAATTCTACTTTTTGAACCAAAGTTTACCAATTAATGAAGTTGAGCATTGTGCCTTCTAGCAACATCTCCCTGAAAGAACCTTCTAGAGAAAGCTCTCCTTTAATGTAATAGTATGGTTTTCCTAGAACTCATGCCCTTCCATATCGATTAAGAAGAATTTAGGAAGCCTCTTTCTCTTTCTACTTTCCAGTCAATTCTCTCAACAAGCTATAGGAAGTGCTATTGCTGGCGCTTCCAGTGATTGCATATCTTGCTGAACAAATCTCTCTCGCTCTCCCTCACACACACACACACACACACACACACACACACACACACACACACGCACACTTGTCCATATGTAAAACATTTGCTGGAGTTCAAATAGTTGTTGTATCTCTGATCTGGAGAATTATCTGTGCATCCCAGGTAAATAAAGCTGGCCCAGTGGAATGTTCTGTAATGATTGCAAGCATAGAACTATGGGTTATTGGTAGGATAAGAACCCATTTAGAAGTTTAGAATCCATTCAGAAGTTTTCTCCATCAAGGATAAGGTGCTTATTTTTAGATGCTGAGGACACTTATCCGGACTGACAAAAAGTG
Organism: Eucalyptus lansdowneana; assembly: GCA_017140395.1. NCBI lineage: Eukaryota > Viridiplantae > Streptophyta > Magnoliopsida > Myrtales > Myrtaceae > Eucalyptus > Eucalyptus lansdowneana. The sequence goes on from CM029487.1 coordinate 50,670,040, forward strand.
TAGTTGCTTGAGTGGAGCGGTGATCAGCCATATAATGGTTGCTTTGAATGGGCGTAGAGTTTGCCCAGTAAACAAAAACTAGAGTTTCAGATGCCCAGTCTTTATTTATTGGCCAATTTTCGGATGCCCTGTCTGTCATTTGTAGCTTTCCTCTAGACTGGGTATTTTTAGCCAGATTGCCATTCAACAAATGGGATGTCATGTTCTTAATAGCAAGGTGCAGAATTTGCTTAGTAAGCCAAAAGTAGAGTTTTTGATGCCCGCTCCTTTTTTTGGCCAATTTTTCAGCTGCCCTGTTTTATCATATGTAGCTTTCCTCTAGACTGATTGCCATTTGAGAAATGGAATGTCATGTCCTTGGTTAAGGAAATAGATGTAGTGCAATATCTTAATAATTGATAATCCATTGGTTAGACTAGTTAGAGAGACATATCTTTTTGCTTGATCCTTATCATGAATTACTAAACATATATGGTTTTGGGTCGAGCAATTCTCCAAGTTGAGCTCTTCAGTAGCAAATATATCAAGAGACTGATTAGACCATAGTTTTTAAGCCTCTGAGACAAATTGGCACTCTTTGGAAACTCATTACGTTCAAACATTGCCGTAAAATAATTTGTCTTCGCAATGATAAAATCAACTTTGTTCATGTTGTTCTCCATTTTTGTAGAAGCCGGGTACATGCATATCATTTCTCTTTGCCTTTTTGTCCCCTTCCTTTTCCATTCATTTATTGTTGATGACATTGTGGAAACTATGAATTGTTCGACTGTTATATATACACTGAATGCTGATATTTGGTTTTCAGCTCCAAAGCCTCACAGGTCACGGGTTACTCAAGCTTCTCATTGGATCTGCACGTTGATTCTTCCTGTTGAATCCTCTCATTGCTTTACACAACTAGGTAAGACCTTTGAACATATGATTCCTTGCTTTTCTGAACATCAAGCGTACTTTTGATGCACCTCTACTACATATTGAATGATTATCAGTTACTTTTGCATATAACTCATGGTGCGACCCTTGAATATGAATATTATAGCCTGTTAACAACGGAATGGCACAGACTAGGGCATTGTGGCAGTATGATATGATGCTCATGCTGAGAATGAATATACCTATGGCTATAGATTTCCTTGTATGATGGTAAGTCAATCACAATGAGGACACCAGAAAAGGTCTTCAAGATGACGTTAGACAACATCCTTTCTATTCATTCCAGATTCTTACTTTGTTCTGATTATATTGTTCATTGTTCTTATTCCCGTTAGTTAATCTCTTCAATTGACCATTAGTCAAACTGGCTGTTCAAGGTAGTTTTTATTCTTCAGGTGAACTCATCTCAAAATAACTTTTGGACTATAGTTTTGTGACTCATTGTATTTTACATGTAAAGTGCAAATTCGGATGTGAAATCATTGGTGCTGATTCTAGCTTATAATAAGATTCTCTCTTGTTTGAGTATGATGTTAGAAACAGTTGATGTAGTTGAACATCTAGCATCCCATAAAGTGTTTTCAAATGATTCACTGCCCTGTTAGCTGACATTTACTGCTTTTCCAATTTCAGAACTTCATCAAGAGACCTGGGAAAGGAAGCGTGATGCACGTCCAAATCAGTTTTTGTCCAGATGTTCATGTGTTTACTAAGGGTTGCAGCTATGATCCCAAGTCCCTTTAAGTTGATTATCAGATTGTTAAAATAGTTTACGACAAAATTTATGCTTAACTACATCTAGGTCTTAATGGGTGGGGAACACGCCCATTTCCATTGCAGCATAATTATCCATGTCAGGGATTGAATCTGTAGTGATTTTTTGCTGATGAGTGAGGAGTCCATTATATTCTAATATGTGCACGGGCACAAGTAAGATTGTAGATTACATGGGCCCGCACAAATTTAAAATGTCGCTTGCGAGGCCCGGGAATAATTATTTAAATAAAATAAGGTCAGGGGCTAATAAGAAGTAGGGGAATGAATAAAAATGCAAGCGCAATGAAAGTGTCAGGTTGGTGAAGATCGATTAATTATCACATGTATCATCGGATCTGTTCGCCTTCTTGTTGCGGTGTATATGCCTAGGACCTTCAAAAAGTATTATGCTGTGTATTATAAGGTCAAGGATGTATAAAATGAATTTATATTATATGAGCTCTTTGTGCTTTTTTTCAGACAATTTTATGTCGGTTTCTATAAATGAATTACCAAGAGGTGCAGTTGAGATCTTTGTTCTTGGTTTGAGCTGGCGAACTTAGGGGCAAATTATATGGTTCTTGCTCGATTCGGTTGCTGAAGCTTGATTTGTTCAAAGTTGTGGTGTCCTCCCTCCCTCCCTCCCTCCCTCTCTCTCTCTCTTTTCCTCCCTCCTTCCCTCCTCTCTCTGTGCTGTGTTGCGGAGTGAAATCAATTTGGGGCAAGTTTTATGATTGTCCCGCTTGATTTGATCTCTCACTATAAAGCTCGATTTGATTGTTGAAACTCGATTAATTCAAAGTCATCATATTACAGATTTGTCTTCAAGCTCTCAATTCACTAACTATTTGTAAATATTCACTTCATCGATCTTTAAGAAGAAAATTACTAGAATTGGAGCCCAGATTGGGTTGAGAATGAATTGGAGTTTGGGCAAGTCAAGTATAGGTCGTTAAAATTATATTGCATAAAAATGAGTCAATATAAGTTAAATAAGTTGTTTTAGGTTAGATCATTTTCAAGTGATCCAATCCTAATTTAACTTACTTGTTTGACAGGCTTAGGAATAACATTATGTACCCGTCACTTTTATGATGCTAATTTTATCATATACATGTAGCTTAATTCTTTCTGAGTTTTTAAACATTGAGGTAATTCTAGTCATGCAATTGATAGGTTTGAGCTTCATAATTTTGGATTATGTCACATGTGATCCCTAATGATGATAACAGAAGTAAATGATTTTTCGCATGGTTTTCTTAGCAACGAATTGCTTTCACTAGTTTTAAGCTCATGGTTATACCAATTGTGTTTGGTTGAGATGGGTCAAGTGATGGCTCCAAAAGTATAGAAAAATCTAAATATTTTGTTCAGTCAAGGGGCAATTGGCAATTGCTTATTCCTCGAGGCTCTATTTGTTTTATGAAAATGTGACATTTTTTTAAGAAAAATTTCAGGTTGTCATTTTCCAAAAAAAAATGAAAAAAATTTCTATATTTGACCATAATCTTAAAATGAATTGAGAAATGTTTTTCATCATTTGGTAAAGAAAATGTGATATAATTTTCTTAAATGAATACACACTATTCAGACATTAGGGTTCCAGATCCTACCTTGGTGGACACTGACCCAGGTGCTGGGGATTCGGGCATGAGCATCGAGGTCTCGGCCCGGCTTCTATAGACATAGGCTAGGGCGCCGGGCAAGGATATTAGGGTCATAGGCCCGGCCTCTATGGAACTCGGCCAAGGTGTTGAGGTCTTAGGCACTAGCATTGGTGCCCAAGCCTAAGCTCTGTGTGGACCTAAGCTCGGACCTAGACATTAAAGGCGTGCATGACAACCATTCTATTTGTGTTTCAAAATAATTTTTCTATTTCAAAATCGTTTCTAGAATAGAAATTCGTTTGGTTATGCAATTTCATTTTTTTATTTCTAGAATAATTTTTTAATCGAGGAATAGATTTAGAATAGAAATGAGAAGTAATTTTATTTTTTTACTTTTCTATTTTTAGAATAGAAATGACAAATAAAAACTCTTTTCATTACTTGTCCTCTCTATTAGTCGACCACCCATCCAACATCCATCGCCGTTAGTTGTTGTTCACCACTATCTGCTACACCGCTTACTATCACCCGTCACGCCGGTTACCATCGCCGCCCCTCGAGAGGGAAAAATTTTGTGTCATTATCAAACAAAATTCTATTTCAAGAACATAAATTTTATGTTGTTATCAAACACAAATTTTTGCTAAGAAACTCATCTATGAATAGAAATAAAAAAAAAAATTATTTCTCTTCCGAGAAATCAATTTCTTACTAGAATGATTATCATTTGTGCTTTAAGGTTCTTGGCCCGGCTTCTTTTGGACCTTGGCTTCACCTTCGTGGCCTCAATTTTGGCCTCCAGACCCAAGTTCGTGGCCAAGGGCTTGGGACCAAGCATTGAAGTTCTCGTGCCCAAGTACAAAGTTTTTGGTACAAGAGCTGATATCTAGTTATATATTTCAGAAAATGATATCCAATTTTTTGAAACAGGAAATTAGTCTCTTGAATCTAAGTATAGGTTTTCCATTGATTAGAAAAGCATTTTTCATTGACTCATTTTCCTATCGATCCAAAAAGCCAAAAAATGAGGAAAATGTTTTCCTAAAAGATGTTTTCCGTGAGATAAATGGAGCATAAGTGTGCTTTCCTTACTTTTTAAATCTTGAATGAGAGACTTTTTTTCTTCCAGTAATAGAAAGTCAAAATTTGAATATTTATTAAGCTAGTAATCGTGACAATCCAATCTAGTAAAGCATCATAAAACACCACAACATTTGCCTAAAAGACTCATATTCTAAAACGAACAGGTTAATGGTAATTTTGGACCATAATATGTTAGAATTTCTTATAAGTGTGGGTTAACAGTCAGTTTGTCTTATAATATGTGAAAGGACTTCTAGTTTGTCATACTTTGACTATGGTATTGAGCTTGGTTTTCCGAAGGTCCTTGAACTCGAGTTGAAAAGGCGACGACCTGATGAGGGTGGCAGTGTGGTAAGGGTAGTATTGGCGTGACAAAGTGACCAATGACTATGCTTAGGAAGAGGCGTGCATATGCTTCTGCAATCTCCACAAGGAGAATGCTATGCCACGCCATGGCGTTGTCTTGTGTTTTACAATTTCCTTTTTGCCCTTTTCTTAAGAAATTAGCTTTTTAACTTTTATTTTTTTATATTAGTATTTTGGAATTCTTTTTGCCAATAAAGTAAATCATGATATTTTTCTTTGTGACCAAGCGAATCATAAGATTAAAAAAGGGCCATTCAAACTTCGAAAATTTATTACAACCGACAACATCATAACACATGCATATTTTTTTTAGTTCTTTATGTGCATTTCAATCTTTAGGTTTTTTTTTTTATTATTTACTCACAAATATTATTTAGTTAATTTAGTTTTTTAATTTGATAAAATAATCGATCCAAGTAACATATTCTTATGAAGAGCTTAAAATAGGTTTAATATACTTTGGTATGGGTATTTATGTGTTTTAGTAATATGGATAGGGCTAGGTTTGAGTCAAACTCGAATCAGGTAATGGGTCAATTTGGATTGGACCCTTTTGACCAAACCACTCATTTGATAGGCAGGTACGATATTCCTAACCGAGAGATTCAATGTTGGGTTGTAAGTGTTTGGCTGCCGAAGTAGCTCATTCATTGGTTTGTATGGAATTCGTTGATTTAGAGAACTTATCTACCCAACATGCTTCTCAAAGATTCCCGTCGCTGCATTAGTCAGTTGCATTCTTGATTCTGTAATAGTCTATTTTGGTGGAAACGATACTGTTATTTCCATTAAGTTCTTGATTTCATAGGATCTTTTATTATCTTATGGTATACAATCACATAATGAAAAGCATTATTGTACGTTGTACGTTGAACATGTGAGGCAGTATAGTGATACACAATAGTCTCGGAGGCTTGCTGCCCAAGGGAAATAATTTCTTGGACCGATGCGTATATAATATCTCCTTTATAAGATGCTTAGCGCTTGTAAAACATGATTGTATTTTACGATATGTGCATGTACTTGAGGAACATATTAAGGTTGAATGACATTCGATAAAACTCAACATTGTTGCAATTTTACAATTGTTATTCTCTTGTAACCAAAGTTACTAAGAGGTTCTATTGCGGTTAGAATAAAAGAATTTGAGATCTTGATGCTATCTGCATTTGATGTCGTAATTTGATGACAATATTGTGAGTACTGTTTTCCGTTTGAGAGTTGAATGCCTTTAAGGATCTTTGGAACTTCATTATACTTTTTTGTAGTAAGTTAACTGATTCATATCAATTTGTGTTAAGCAGCATTAGAAGGAGCATTGCTCTTGTAACATCTTTTGTGAAAGAATTATGAGAGACCCTAGTTTCGCAAGGGACACATAAGCTTGAATTTTCGTCTCGTGCTATAAATTGTTTTTTAGGAGTCAATCCGGGAGCGTTAATGCCTGGATATTTGCCAACAAGTTGAAAATTTTTTTTTTTTTGTAAAAATAAAATAAAAAGAAAATGAAAAGTCCAGCCCAGTCCGACCCCAAGCAGCCTAGACCATTTAGCTCAAAATAATTTTAAGCTCCAGCCAATCAGTCCGACCCCAAGCGCAGCCCAGACCATTTAGCTCAGTTCACGTCAGCCCCATCACTCCCGCCAATAGAAACACTTCAAGCTCAACTCGCCGTCGCTGCGCCTCCACCTCTGTCGCAGCTCGTCTCCCTCCGCCGGCGTGTCTTCGCCACTGTCCATGGTTCCTCTGTGTGGGTTTCACCCCACCTGTGACGATCTCCATCACAATCTGACCACTCTCTCTTCACGATGCTTCAAGCTCCGAGCTCCGGCCTCCCTCCTCTTCCATCATCTGTCCCTCTCCGGCATTGCTTTGGGCTTCAGCTCGGCGTTGAGTTTCTGAGGGCGATGGTTTGAAGCCGTCTGTGACCTTTGCCGACTTATTGATGACGCCCACAGCTGAGTCAGGTCGTTTTGTGTCTGATTAAAGTCTAGATATGACTTCAGTTCATTCCTGCTTTGCCCTCGCTGTTTTCCGAGTTCCATTGCGGTTGATTACGCTGTGGAGGAAGAATCGAGTTTGCAAGGAAGGTGTTCGATGAAATGACGAAGCTGCACTCTGTTTCGAGGAGTACCTGTTCAACATAGAGGTAATCGACGAACCGGCTGTGGTGACCTCAAGCTGTGGACTAGTGATCGAGCGAGAGCAAGCCTCCGCCATGATTGTGTTCATGGACTCTCTCTCTCTCTCTTTTCTCTGCATTAGTCCGTACGCTTCTTCTCTTCTGTCCGCCATTAATGTCTCTGTTGTTGCTCTGCTTGAAGGCCAGCAACGTCTCGCCAAGGGACATTTCAGGCGCACCAGGCGTGGCTCATTGGCCCATCATCGGTGCCGCTCGTTCGCCATGAATTCAAGGTCCAGCATGGTTCGTCGTTCTGGGTCATGATTGGAAGTGAGGTGAGTCCAGGTGAGCAGTTTATTACTCAAGCGTGTTGTTCTTTTCTTTCGCTTATGACTTTTGCGTACGTTGAATGCTTGTTCAGAATTATGAACCACGGATTTACTGTTTCTCTTCCTTGAATGTTGATACGGTTAAAGCTGCATTATTTTTGCTGAAATAGTTCATTCCCTGCCCATTTTTGTTTGGAGCTTAACTAGAAATAGTCAGCCTTGTTAAAATACTTCTGTGGGCTACCTAATCCTTTTGTTGTTTCAAGAAAATGATAACATATGTGGAATTTGTCTTACATCTACTTCAATTGATGCACTAGTCTTCACTGACTAGTTCGAAAGTTTGGAAATGGTCTGATGTTACTTGGAACATGCATTAGAGTCGTGGATTTCAAAATATTAGCGAGTCCCTGCTCTGTGAACTTCTTGTAATTTAAATCTTCCTACATTTTCTTTTGTGAAGTAAACGCTCGGTTTGCCCATAAATAAGAAAGTAAGGATCGAATCATCTTTTACGAATTGATATGGGGTCGTGTCTTTCTTTTCTATGTGGGATGAACAAATTCTTTGTTCATGTTTCACTCTAGTAGTTGATTTAAATTTGTGGTTTACTCCGTAATTACCGCAAAAAATAATGGAAATATTAGCTGCGGGAGGTCAATTGGATGTTTAACGTTTTGCTTCTATATAATGGAATAGTGATCTGCTTATAGCTCATTTGCTTGTCTGAGTTCGTGCAATGTGGTTTATGGTATTGGGTAATCTAGAAAAATCATCAATCATTTTTCTTAGAAAAAGATCATCAACTAATTGCATGTAAATAATTGTTATACTATAGGATTTGCATAGTTCTTTATTGGTCCCATTTCATTTCGTTTGATATTCCATCACCATCATTTAGTTTAGGAATTTCACAATTGGTAAACTAGCCTAAAACATGTTCACTTTTTCTTTTTCTTTTTCTTTTTTATTTATCTCTTTTGCATAGCTCATAGGGTTTATTGTCCTGGAGCTTAATAATAAGTCCATGTATAATATTTGCTCTATATAGTATCAGGTTAATTTTCTCGCACTTTACCTTGATCCCTTGATTAATTGAAATGTTGATAAACACCCACTTCGCCTATTCCTGTTCCCATGGAAGTTCTTATTTACCATTCCATATCTATATGAGTGGTAAATGAGTTTGGACATCACAGTTCCATTCTATACTAAATTCAATAACGACATTACTTAGAGAGAGCTAATTAACAAAACATGTCACAAGACTTCATGTTTTGAGGCTTACCAATGTCTTGCAAACCTAATGCAACAGACAGCTGCTAAGCTTAATCACCAAATTACCCAGAACATATAGCCAATTTTCACCCTTGTCTATCACTTACAAACTAAAAACAACAAGCAGATGCCCAATACCGAAGTTCTAGTCTAACTTCACAGTTCCACAACCAAAAAACCGCAATAAGCCGAATATGTGTCAGCTCAAGTCATCAAGCCACACCAGTGACACTCCGTATTACACAGAATTCCAACCAAAGAGAAGAAAATGAAGAAGGGGCATTAAGAACATCTGCCCTGACTGGGTTCGTGGGCTTTAATTCCATTCTAGATTTCGGGCCGGACCTTCAAGTATCATTATCCCGAAATATTTTACTTTTCAAATACTTTTTTTTTGGTAACCCAGGTTTGCCGGGCCCGACTTGCTTACGCTTGCCAACCTATTGCCTGTAGAGTGCGGTACACCCCGGACCAAGCGTCAATACCTGGGAGAAACTAACGCTACTTTTCAAATACTTTTTAATACATATAATTGAGAAAATTACATTTCTATCTTTAGACGTCAAGTTTATCATAGACATCTGTGAAAAAAATATGTAGACGACTAACAATTGTAACAAAATAAAAGTTTAACATCGTTGAACATGAGAGGTACATGAGTGCCACTCCAAAGTTTATGCGAGAAGTTCCATAGGATGATTTAATGGAGCAACAATATCATGCGCTGTAATAAGTTAATCAAAAGTTACCAATTCTAAAATTTAAGTTGACGTTAAGCCCAATAAAAAGAAAATCTTAGGGTTTGAACTCCTTCACTTGCCCCCTAAGAGATTACTAAGTCAAAACTAAGACATTACTAAGTCAAACTATCAAAAGATCTATGACTAAATTGGAAAGACTTCTAAGGTTTAGGAATATATTGACTCAATTAAAGGTTCAAAACTAAATTGTAAAATTGTCTAAAGGTTTAAGACTAAATTGACACAATTGAATAGTTTAAGACTAAATTAGTTACTGTATGATAGGTTTAGAATTTTTTGGATAATTTTCTTATTTTCTTGAGATTCACATGTAATTTTTTGAGCTAGAGAGGGAATACTACCGGTTGTCCGGATGAATGAAGTAAAGAAGTTGTGAAGTAGTTTCAAGCAATGTTAAAAGGACTTGAATGCAAGGTGGCATGTATAGAGTTTGATACATTGCTATTGGAGAGATTAAAACTATAGTTCTTTTCGTTGTGAAATCAACTATCAAAGAGATTAAATGGTTTAGGGTATTTATGGGGGAAAATTATCAAAAAAGTTCTAAACATATTATACTTATACCAATTCAATCATAAATCTCGCTTGTGGTCAACAAAGGCGACTCTCACCCAACCCTCTTTGGGTGTCATTGTTGGCCGGCCATCAATTGAGCCCAACCACTAGTGAAAAGGAAAGAGAAAAATACTAAAGGAAAAAAGGCAAAAAAAAAAAAAAAAAAGAAAAAAAGAGAGAGAAAGGAAGACAAGGAAAACACTTAGAGAGGAAAATTCGAAAGAATTTTGAAAATTGCCCACATTAGCATATATACACAACATAGGGCAAATGTGATTAAAATGTCACGTCAACTTTTTCTAGTCAAAATTTGTCAAGATAACTTAATTGATAAATCATCAAAAGGTTTAGGATAAGATTGACACAATTAAAATGTTTAAGATTGAATTGGTATAAGTATAATAAGTTTATAATTTTTTTAAATAATTTTTCCATATTTGTAATGAAATATGAGAAATTTTCCATTCAACAAAATGGTTTAATAAAATTGGCAGATGGTATCGCCACGTGTTAGGAGAAAACAAGCCAGAGGTCAATGCCCCATATCGTAAGGGCATAAGTTGTCGTCAAGCACTAAAAGAAAATATTATGGGTTGATTAAGTCAGGCCGTCCTTAATGTGCCCCACTTGAATTAAAATAAATTATGTTACCTCTGCCCCAAATTTAGGGTTGAGACAATGCCTACTACCTAAAGTTTAAACTGCCATTTTATTTATTTATGTTTTTTTGTCGCCACTTTGCTCGTCTTCAAAATTTCCTTTGGAATTGGGACCCACTACAATTTTCCTTAAGATTTTTAATCTGCTTTCAAATGGGTTTATGTTGGTCATTACACTTAAAATAACTGTCGTATCAATATATAGTTTTGCTATCACATTAGCACGGGCCTAAATAAAAACTGAATTGCACTATAGTAAATAATAAATTTTAAATTATTGCTCAAGAGGATCACAACAATCTAGTTAAGGAAAATTAGGAAAAAAAATTATTCTCACACAAAAGCTTTCGTAGATGCCTCATAACAAAGCTAGAAGCATTTTCTCATGGTCATTCACATTCTTCTTGACTATCTCAAAACAAAGCTAGAAACATTGTCTCATGGTCGTTCACATTCTTCATGACTATCTCGAAGTGTTATTCTTCTAATTAGTAAAGCTAGAATCTTTTTTCACCCACTTTGGGCAAATTTCATAGGCTTGACTTAGGCTTCACTCATTTTGCGGAAAATGAAGAAAGAAAAAAAATGAAAAAAGGAAAAAAGTTATAAAAAAAATTCAGAAATTTTTTTAAAAAATTATCCACATTAGCGTTGATACATAGCATATCACAACCAATGATTAGATTGTTGCATCAACTTTTTCGGGTCAAAATTGACCGCAATGACTAAATTGATAAATTATTAAAAGGTTTAGGGTAAATTGGTATAATTAAAAAGTTTAAGATTGAAATAATTTTATAACTTATTTAATAATTTTTCCCTAACTATAATAAAATATGAGAAATTTCCTATTCAACAAAATGGTTTATTAAAATTGGTAGATGGTATTGCTACGTGTTAGGAGAAAACAAGTCAGATGTAAACGCCCCGTATCATAAGGGCATAAGTTGACGTCAAGCACAACAAGAAAATATTAGGGGTTGATTAAGTCAAGTCGTCCGTAATGTGCCCCACTCGGTCTAAATAAATTATGCTACCTCTGCCCCAAATTTAGGGTTGAGACAATGCCTTCTGCTTAAAGTTTAAACTGCCATTTTGTTTGTTTATATTTTTTTGTTGCCACTTTGCTTCTCTTCAAAATTTCCTTTGGAATTGGGACCCACTACAATTTTCCTTTAAGATTTTTAATCTGCTTTCAAATGGGTTTATGTTGGTCATTACACTTAAAATAACTGTCGTATCACTAAATATTGTTGCTATCACAATAGAGTGGGCCTAAATAAAAATTGAATTGCACTAATAGTAATTAATAAATTCTAAATTATTTATCAAAAGGATAGTGACAATCTAGTTAAGGAAAATTAGGAAAAACATTAGTCTTGCATAAAACCTTTCATAGACACCTCATAACAAAGCTGGAAGCATTGTCTCATAGTCGTTCGCATTCTTCTTGACTATCTCAAAACAAAGTTAGAAGCATTGTCTCATGGTCGTTCACATTCTTCATGACTATCGTTCACATTCTTCATGTTCTCTAATTAGTAAAGTTAGAATCTCTTTTCCTCCACTTTGGGTAAGTTTCATAGGCCTGACTTAGGTTTCTTTTATTTCATGGAAAATGAAGAAAGAAAAAAAGGAAAAAAGGCAAAAAAACTAAAAATTCAGAAAAATCTAAAAATTGTCCATATCGATGTTGGTACACAACATAGGACATTCATTGACTAGACTGCCATATCAACTTTTTCCGATCAAAATTTTCTAGGATGACTAAATTGATAAATCGCTACAGGGTTTAGGATTGAAGAATGTACATATGTGTGCCCAAAAGGTCAAAACTTTGACCTGGGCCCACCTATTTTGTTTCCACGTACAGACGCTTCTTTCTATTTCTTGATTAGGTAAAAGAAACCCAAGCGTGAAATACATGTCTGCGCGCACGCTCAAGGTCAAAGGTTTGACCTTGGGCCCCACCAATTAACCAATCTTTACGTGCAGTGAGAATCTATTCGTGCAGGGGGCTTCGGCAGCTTTATTCCAAAGGGGAAAATTTCTTTTTTTAATTATTTCCTCCTTTGTGCAGCTTTAAGGAGTCTAGCGAATCGTGTTTTGTAAATGCTCAAATTGAAGACATAATTTAACAATTCTACACCTTGATTCGATGTTTGAAGCCAAATTATAGTACTCATTATCTATACTGCTCTCCCAACGCCTCGATGGGCGCTCACTCTCCACAAACGCCAATAGAGCTAAGTAGAGCTTGAGCTTTACCAAAGGAACAAACTTAGTCATCATGTTTGCTGGGTTATTTATGCTGTAGCAATCTTTTTGACAATAACATTATCCTTAGTTAAGACATCTCGAATGAAGTGGTACCTGATGTTGATATACTTCGTTTGCTCGTGATAAACTTGATTATACGCCAAATATATCACACATTGGTTATCACAGTGTATATTCACACTTTTCTATTCTAACCCAAAGTACGAGAGCAAACTTTGTAACCATATCGCCTCCTCCGCTACAAAGGTTAATGCCATGTACTCTGCCTTAGTTGAAGACAAGGCAATGCGATCCTGTAAAAACGCTTTCCAACTAACTACATCACCCACTAGCATAAACACATACCCTGCTAAAGATCTACGATCATCCAAGTCATCGGCGTGATTCAAATCCACAAAACCAGTGGTCTCACTACCATTGTTGTCCATCCGATACACTATACTCACGTCTATTGTCCCTTTTCAAATATCTGAGGATCCACTTCACAAGCTTTCCAATGAGCTTTACCAGAATGCTTCATATAGTGATTAACCACACTCACAGCTTGTAAAATATCAAGCCTAATGCACACCATATCATACATAATACTACCTATGGCACTAGAATAAGGAACACGCGACATATGCTCCTCCTCCTCCTTAATTTGTGGTGATAAAAATAACTCGCCAAATGTGTACTTACAGATTTTGCCGATTGCATATTAAAACGTGTCACGATCTTTTCAATATATTTTTTTGAGATAGATGTAAAATTGCTGCAATCTTGTCACGCAAAATCTCCATACCCAAAATTTTTATTGCAACACCTAAATCTTTCATCTAAAATTCAGCATTTAACTGTCTCTTTAGCACATCAATATCAGACATATTCTTAGCTGCTATTACCATATTATCAACATATAAGAGTAGATAAATCAAAGAACCATTCTCCAATCTCCTAAAGTAAACACAGCTATCCATATGACTTTTTGTATAGTCTTGACTAGCCATAAAATTATCAAAATGTTTATATGGGCCTAGGAGATTGTTTCAGCCCATACAATGATCTTTTTTTAATAAGTAAACATGATCTTCCTTACCCTAAATAGCAAATCCCTCTAGTTGCCTCATGTAAATCTGCTTCTCCAACTCAATGTGAAGAAACGCAGTTTTTACATCTAACTGTTCTAATTCGAGATTCTGTGAAGCAACTAAGATAAGTAAAACAAGAATTGAAGTATGTCTTACCACAAGAGAGAACACCTCATTGTAGTCAATGCCCTCATGCTGTGTATACCTTTTCGCCACAAGTCTCGCCTTATACCTCATTGCCTCGACACTAGGAATGCCATCTTTCCATTTGAAAACCCATTTACTTCCGACAATCTTTTGGCTTTAGGGTACTTTGACTAGCTTCCATGTCTGATTTCAATAGAGTGATTCTATCTTTTCACTTATAACCCCTAGACACCGCGATAACTTCGGATTAGCCATCTCTTTAGAGTAAGACGAAGGCTCATCTATCTCCACCTTATCACTTACAATCAATGCATAAGCAAATCTATATAACCATAAAATACCGGTGATTTAATTTGCCTTCTTTATCTATATGGAGCTATAATGTGTTGTGGCTTTGCTAGTTGTTCACTATCACCGACTTCAGGAACTACGGCTTCATCCGTAATCTCAACTTCTGTTACCTTCGAGGTCTCCATAGTCTCTACCTGAAGCTTTGCCTCACTAATGACATCATAATCTGTCTTCTCTACTAGTTGTGTCTCAGAACTCCTCTATTGAAGCATTGCAGTTTCATTGAAGATCACATATCTATTAATTAGAAAACCAGGTGATCTGAGATCAGTGCACCATAGCCAGTAGCCTTTCATCCCATGTACATAACTCAAAAATATGCATTTCTTCGCCCTCGGCTAAAGTTTACCATCACTCGCATGAGCATACGTATGACATCTAAATATACGTAATCCGGAATAATGAACAAGTTTCCCCAACCATCCTTCCTCAGGAGTCTTCCACTCAATAGCAGATGATGGAGATCGATTAACTAGGTAACATGCCATGTTCACTGCTTCGGCCCAAAATTCCTTGCCAAGTCCTACATGCGAAAGCATGCATCAAGCTCGCTCAAGCAAAGATTCTGTTCTTCGTTCTTCCACACCATTCTGCTGTGATGTCCTAGGTACTGTACGGTATCTCACAATATCTTCTTTCTCGCAGAACTTAGTAAAATCTTTACTACAAAACTTCATGCAATTATCGGTTCTTAGGCACTTGATTTGTTTATCTAACCGCTTCTCATTTAATGCTTTAAATTTCTTGAACCGATCGAACATTTCATATTTATGCTTCAAAAAGTATACTCATACATTCCTTGAATAATTATTGATAAATGTTAGCATATATCGGGCACCTCCTTTCGAAGGAACTAAAGATGGGCCCTAGACGTCTGAATGAATATATTCAACTAGTCATTTGGTTGAATGAATAGCTGTAGTAAACTTAACTTGGTCCTTCTTCCCAAAGATGCAGTGCTCACATAAGTTCATCTTTCCTATCTTTTGACCCTTCAACAACCTTCTTTCACTCAGCATCATCATACATGTCTCACTCATGTGCCCCACATACATATGTCATAATTGAGTCAAGTTTGAGTCTGATTTACCTGATGAAACTGCAGTGGTTCTAGTCACAGTCTCTCCCAATAGATGATAGAGAGTATTCACTTTCTTCCTCTTCATCACCGTCATGACACCTCGAGAGATCTTCAGTACTCCACCTTCAGTGATGTACCTACACCCGATGTCATCAAGTGTCTTTAGAGAAATAAGATTCTTCTTGGGTTTTGGTACATGCCTCACATCTGTCAATGTGCGAACCACCCTATCGTGCATCTGAATCTGAATTGTCCATATCCCCACAGCCTTATAGACTGCATTATTCTCCAAAAGAACTCTACCACCATATGCAGTCTGGTAAGTAGTAAACCAGTTTTTATGAGGTGTCATGTGATAAGAACACCTCGAATCTAGCACCCATTCGTCTTCTGACAAAGTAGTAGTCGTACATAAAACAGCTTCTGCATCACTATTGCTCCCCTCGGCAACGTTTGTCATATTACTTATGGCATTCTGCCTATCAACTTTATTCTTCCGATTTGGAAAATCTCTCCTGATGTGCCCCTCCTCGTGACACTCAATGCACTTCACATGTCCCTTGGACTTTACATGGCGTGATTTCGATATGCTTTTACCTTTACCGCTACTAGGCCCTTGATGTTGTTCTCTACCTCAAATCATCAATGCTTGCGCTACTCCTTGCACTAGATTGTCATCTCGCAACTTTCTCTGCCACTCCTTAGAGAATAAGGCGGGCTTTGTACTATGCCCCTACAACAATGAATCAGTAAAATGCTCCCATGACTTTGGTAAAGAGGCTAACAACATCATGCCTTATTCTTCATTATCAAGTATCTTAGCGACGTTCTTCAGATCCATCATGAGTTTATTAAATTCATCTAAGTGGGTTCTAATAGACGCATCTTTAATATATCTAAATTGAAACATCTTCTTTAACATGTACAAGCGATTGTTCAAACTTTTTTTCACATAGAGTGCTTGAAGTTTTGCCCATAATGCTGCGGCATCATTCTCCTCAGCAACCTCTATTAAGATCTCATCCAACAAATTTAGCAGGATTGTACTATTTGCTATTTCCATTAGCTCTACCCTCTTTGAGGCTTTCATTATAATAGACAGCTCATCTTCACCATCCAGTGTCTTGGCTAAATCTTGGGTTGTTAATAATGTCCGTATCTTGATGTTCCATAACACAAAATTGTTGCTCCCATTAAACTTCTCAATTTTAGATTTTCTCTTGGACATAATTGCAATAACAGAATTTCCATATAATAATTAGACAAACAAACGTTTCAAATTACAATCAAGAAATCTTATCCAAGCTCTTATACCAATTGTTGGAATATAATATGCGGAAACGACGGGATCTTGCAATTTACATCAATACGAAATCGCCAAAGAAATAAATGAGAAATAATAAGGATACTATAAATTTATGTGGCTCGGTCCAAGTATCGGTACCTACATCCACATAAAAAGTCAGCAGCAAATAATCCACTATAATCGGATAATCAAAGTTTACAATTACTCACACACTCAAGTGTTTCCCACACCTATATTTAATCCCAAACTCAAAGTGTTTATAAATAAACAACTCACTTGGATATAAACTCACGGCACAAAATTACCATGTGTTCAAGCTTTAAACAAAATGCTCTAGATACACCAAAATCAGGAACTCCAGCGTTCGTATTTGGTCCACGTACATATGGCTTCGTGTATCTCTTCAAAACTTCTCATGGCTTGTGGCTTCAAAGATTGTTGGACATGCGGCTTCGTAGGGTTTTTCCACCGTCCATGCTCGCACGAAAAGAATGTATATATGTGCCCGAAAGGTCAAAACTTTGACCTGGCCCACCTATTTTGTTTCCACGTATAGACGTTTCTTTCCGTTTCTTGATCGGGTAAAAGAAACCCAAGCGTGAATTACGTGTGTGTGCCCAAGGTCAGAGGTCGGACCTTGGGCCCCACCAATTAACCAATCTTCACGTGCAGAGGGAATCTACGAGCAGGGGCTTTGGCACCTTCATTCCAAAGGAGAAAAATTCATTTTTTAATTATTTCCTCATTTGTGCAACTTTAAGGAGCCAAGCGAATTGCATTTTGTAAACGTTCAAACTCAAAACATAATTTAACAATATTGATGAGACTTTGCCATTACTTCCAATGCTTGTGACAAAAGACAACCAAGTATAAACCTCGTGCCACTTCAAGCAAATTTTCGGTGATCAACTGACTTCGAATATATCCATTTCTTAGCTTTGTGCATCTTAGCCTCGATTGCCATCTTCTTCAAGGCACGTGAACTATGAAGAAGAAATTCAACCAAAAAATGCTACTGCTTCAGCTTCAGACACATGTAGCATTGAAACAAACAATCTCAACACTCCCAAGCTGCTCGCCAAATACTCGGATTCTTTGTTTTCTGACACAATACAGTTCCTCTTCTTCATCGTACCGGTCATCCAAATCAAGCTGAAGCTGAAAACAGGGGAGTACTAAGACCGAGTACCTTACAAGTTAGAAGGCCATAACGTCACATTCTTGATCTTGCTAGTGAGCAAATGCCTAGAATTTGTCAATTAACTAATCTCTTCACCATGATTTCACAAAAAAAAAAAAAAATGAAGTAGATTCTAAACACATGAACTCATCTAAGCTGTTATAGCAGGGGTTTTTCTTCACAATGGTAAAGAATTACAAGCAGTTATGGACTAATTCCAAAAAAAAAAAAAAAAAATTCAAACTTTAAGTCTAATCTCAAATCTGTTATGAACTTTTTTTTGTTTCTTTAAAAATCTCAAATTTAGATCCAGTCCCAAATCAACCATGAACTTTTTTGTCTCAGAAAAAATACAAAACTTTAGGTTTAGTCCCAAATCCTCATCGAACTTTTCTTTTGTCTCAAAAAAAACTCCCAAACTCCGATAGGTTCAATCCCATATCTTTTTTTTTTTTTGTTGAAAAGAAAATCATCAATTTTTACTTTAGTCCTAAATTTTGCCTTGTTAGCTTTTTGTCATGGTTAGTAGTCCCTAATATTTTATATCCTAGAACAATTTATTTCAAAGATAATTTTCCATATTGCCTTACCAATGTGTATTTATTATTGATGTGGAAATGCCACGTTAACTTGGCATTGGACCGCAAGGGTAGATTTGAAAATAGATTAAAAGTTGATTTTTTTTTTTGTACAAATGAATGGTAAAACCCCAAATTGGTATACTATCAATTATCACATGTCATATAACTCATCAATTTGACAGTAAAATTTAAAGAAAATTAACAGAGAGTAAATTTGTCATATGCATATCAGTTTGAGATATTTCGTGGTTAAAAAATTAGCTTTGGATAAATTTGTTACAAGTGTACAAGTTTGGGATTTTTTGTAGTAAAAAATTAGTTTGGGGGTAAATTTGTCACATATGTATCAATTTGAAGTTTTTGGTGATATTAACCCTTTTTTAGACAAAACAAAATTCATGGTAGATTTGGGACTGGACTTAAAGTTTAGTGTCTTTTCTAAGACAAAAGAAAAGTTCGGGGAAGATTTTGGACTAAACCTAAAGTTTGGTTTTTTTTTTAGACAAAAAAAAAAATTCAGGTGGATTTGAGACTAGACCTAAAGTTTGAATTTTTTTTTTTTTTTTTTTTGGGGAATTGACCCAAGTAGATACTTGAAAAATCTTTTTCTTTGTCTAGTTAGCGGAGAAAGATGAATAAATGTATGCCTCATTCCAAAAGTGATAGTGGCGATCATTCATCACGGACCAAGCTTTTCACGGAAATGGAGAACAGAAATGGGGAAACTACTGCATGATTGAAAAAAGTACGGTAATTTAAGAAAGTCATGCATATTAGAATCTATTGAAAAATGCGACGGTCCTTACCAATTATGTAACACTGAGACGGACACGTAACACGCGACATAATATAACACGATACTTCGACACATCATTTTTAAAAATAGATAATTCTAATATGTTCGACATGTTATATATTAAATATATTTTTATATATAAATACATAAATAAATAAATAATAAAAAGAGCCTAGAATTAATTTACACTAAAAACATTAATTCAACATTTATTAATATCATTCATTATTTTAATTTGATAAATTCAACTGCACTCCATTACAATAATACATAAAACTTGGAGGAAAAAAAAACATTGTTTAAAGGAAAATGCTTAAGTGGTATTTTTAAATTTATTTATTTATCCTATGTGGGATTTTTTTATTATTTTTTTCATAGTAAGAAAATTTAAAAAATGCTAAAATAATATTTTTTTAAAAAAAAAAAAAAAAGAGAGAGAGAGAGAGGCACGGTGTGGCTGGGCTTGGGCATGCCACTACTATTGCCATTAGCCCTGTTAGTGGCTTGCCTAGCCATCATTGGAGGGAGCTGATGAGGTAGTGGTGGAGGGGGGGTGACCCTCACCTACCTAGGTGAGGCATGGGCGAGGCTCACCTAAATCTAAGCGATGTCGGCCATCGCCTCGGCTAGCAAACCTCCCTAGCACTAGGCGAGGCCTCGCCGGCCCCAAGCGAGGGCCATCGACCTTCACTAGGCCCGAGTGAGGGCTTAGCGTCGCCCAAATCTAGGCAAGCCTCAATCGAGCCTCAATCAAGGCATTGCCCAAATCTGGGTGAGCCTCACCAGTCCTTGCCTGGCTCACAATGGCCTCACCTAGGCTGACAAGGGCCGCCCGCCCCTCCGCCTCACCAGCTTCCCCTTTGACAATGGCAACGGTAGTGGTGCTCAACCACTAGCCCTACTTTTTTTTTTCTTTTTTTTTTTTTTGTATATTTACATTTTGACCCCTCAAATATTGAAAATTTTTAAAATTGACACTGTGCATGTCGGAATCAAGTGTTGGAATTTTGGATTAGTATGTCGGAGCGTGTCGGGGAGAGTTGACCACATGTCGGATTTTTCAATACTCATTGACTACCTATCGGAGTGTGTCAAAGTGTCGGATATGACATGAAGGCTCCTAGAGAGTGATGGTGTTTCCTAGCTCGCTAGTCTCTAGGGAGGGCTTGGTGAGGGTCCCCTCGTAGGATCTGGCAAGGGGTGGCCTTGCACAACCCTCGCCCTCGTTGGTGATTGGCGACCTTCGCTGGCCACCACAAAGGCAGTTGACTAGCGAAGGGAGCTAAGGAAAAAAAGAAAAAAAAAAGAGAAAGGAAAGAAAAGGGAAAAAAAAAAAAAAAAAAAAGAGAGAAAAGAAAGAGAAGGATCAATCAGCAATAGTTGTCACTGAAAACACAATGTTGCCAAGTACGTCATTGGGATTGCCCTACTGGTCACCCTTCTCACTTAGGAGAGGTTAGATAGAGAGTTTGATTCTCCACATTCTTAGGGGCTCGGGTGGAGACGCATAAGTGAGGGAGCATGGTTTTGCAACCTACGCACAACATATAGTACATATTGTGGCCTGTAAAATAGATATAGGGTAGGATAGAACTAGACAAAAATTAAAAAGAAAATTGCCAAAAAAGTTCTAAACATATTTTACTTGTAACAATTTAGTCTAATTTTTTTTTTTAATTTGATCAATTTAGTCTTAAATTTTTGGATGATTTACCGATTGAATCATTCCAGCAAATTTTTATTCGGAATTGCTAACGTGATCGCTGGTAGTATACTAATGCTGATGTGGACGATATTTTAATTTTTTCATTCTCATATATCTATTTTTTTTATATATAAAACACTTATTAAAGTTAAACCAAAGCCTTTATGTTTACATTAACAAGTTTATCACTATCGCAAGTTCGAAACTGATTACGCAATTTGTCAGTCAATTTTTTCTAGTGGAACTCGTCTAAGAATGAAAAAGAAAAAGATCTAACGCTCTAGTTTTGCACTGCCATAAGCATCAGACTCTGAATCCAGGCCTCATCGTGAATATCATCACTCTTTAGCAAAAAATATTTAAAATCCTTCAATTAGTCACGCCTCCTTTAATGACCAGACAAATTCAATGTACATGAAATCAAAATTTTTATAAAACATATGATATAATTATAGCGTGTCCCTCGAGGATTTTTCAAAAGGAAAAGTTATTTTCAGACTAGTTGTGCGATAGTTCCACCCAAAGTCTAAGCATCTATGTTCTTCACTCCCCAGGTCGGGGTAAGTCACTGCGATCCAAATTCTTAAATTGTTGTAAGAGTTGTCACCAATCATTTTTTAGATCGATTGCAAACAGAAAAATAAAATAAACTATAAAGCGATAATAAAAAATTTAAGGTCGGAGTGTTTAATCACGTGCCAAAAAGGGGAAGCACCTTCCATATCACCATTTCGATTACACATTCTTATGTGATGAGATTTCTAATGTAGTTCAAGTGTAGTTTTCCTTTTATGTTTAGAACATTAAAACCTTTGGTACTCGCTCTCAGGTGAAATCACCTCGTCACGGGATGAATGAAGGCTGGACTAATCGTGTCGTGTGTGATCTGTGCTCTTTTAAGGAAAAAATTGCAATAAACGAGTCCAGTGCATTTGAATCAAACAAATATGGGCGAATCTATACAAATGCGAACTCAGTCAGGATGCAATTAATCCAATGCATAAGATTCCAATAAAAAAAAAGTGAATTCAATTATAATATCATGCATGAATTGGATGCATACGTCTCTAATAAAAAAAAATGAAGAAGTAAATCTAATCAAAATATCTAACCAAACATCCATATTCTAATAGGTGCAAAATGACAAGCAAATCAAATCACGAGGAAGAATCTAGTACGTATCCAAACATCAAAGACATAATCTATCACATAACATGCAAGTTCGGGCAAATAATTAATTTCGATGGGAAATATGTTGACGATGCATGATGCGCAAATAACTAATTTTGGATTTATTATGAATTAACTAATCTTGTGATGCAATAATCATCTAATATGCCATCTAGATTTTTTTATTATATATTTACGATTTCTTTTCATTACTAACATGATTTAATCTAAGTGCTTGTGAATAAAATAAGAGCCAATTGAATGCTTTGATGAGTAAAGCTATATGCATGACCAAAACGGCAAAAAGATCCAATCTTTTTGGGTGGGTGAAGGCGTAGGTAAAAGGCCAACACTGCCAAAAGACGACCATCAGATTACTTCCAAAAACCGTAAATAAGTAACTACACACATACTGAATTTGATTTAAAAGCAAATCTAACACAACTAGAACAACGAGGTGACTCAGGAACACTTCAAGGGCAGACCATGGACGAAGCATGCTCAGTCCAATACCATCATGCAAAGGGAACGACTAGGCAACTTGATTCTTCCCTAGACAAGTTCATGTGAAGGGGATTAAGACAGCGAATTTCGTATCAAAATAGTGTGAGAAACGAAATCTGCACCTTTTTTACTTTCAAGCTTTTTTTTTTCCGCTTGCCGCTTTCTAATCTTGCCTATTTCTCATAACTTTCCAACTCTCACTCGAGTCTCCTTTTTTGCCACCGAAAGCCATCCCTCCTTGAAAGCTCGCGATTGGTTTTTACTTTTTTAATTTGTCCCCATCTCTTCTCCCTTTTCAAAAAAGAACCACCGAATCCTTTTCTCATTCTATCTCCAAAACTCACGGACAAATTTTCCTTAATCAATCACCACATGACCCGCTTTCTGCTTTCCCCCTCTTTTCTCATCCCCGGCCAGCTCACTTGACCCAATCGATCTTTTCAAACGCCAGATCGCCTTGTTTGCTCTGTCTATTTGGCCATCGAACTCCAGACCATGGACGAAGCATACGAGTGTTTGACTTTGTTTGATTTTTGTGTAGTCAAAATCTCTTGACCGTATTTTGCTCCTTAAAAAATTCCTCTTTAAAAACCGGTTGTTTTCTCATCACAGTCCCCTCTCTTGGCCGGCCTTGACTCATCTAATCCTCATATTGAAACTGTTTAATCCAAACTTCCACAATTCTCGAAATCGTGATACACTTTGTCCGAATCATATCAAACTCCACAGCAGGGAGTTAGGACCAATGCCGGTATCTTGGAATCATATCTAATCCCACTATCTTGGAGTTATAGACCATCTCCTGCGAGCTGTGTCCAATTGCGCTATCATGAAATTGAAGCAAACTACCATGAATTTGGAGTTGTGAATGTTAATTTGTCTCGCATGTCGAGCTGTCCATTGGGCCAATTAAAATGAAGTTTGTAGTCAAGCCCCTATTTTATTCGACGCAAACAAGCTTTGTTTAATTTGAATGCATTGTGCCTAAACATAAATGTGTCTATTGTTTGAATGCAAAGATATTTAATAAAAGATGTGAGTGTAGAACTAAGCCAAGCAAATGTTTTTGTTTAAAGATCCAATCACACCGTTACAAATGAATTTGATTCTTAGTTGTCTCATGAAATGAATGAAAAGTCTCCAAGCAAAATTTTTTGCGTTAGACGTATAAACTTTCCAGAACGGACTCTTTTGACATTTGTTAGGAATGTTGTGATTATCTGAATATTAGAAAGTATCGTTGTCATGCATATATATGTCGTTGAGAAGTCATGTGTTGATTTCTTATTCAGTAAAGAAGAAACCACTTAGAGGTTGAGGATCCCATTTCGAGGAAGCCAGCAAAGTTTTTCTGATTAGTGAGTCTATGATCAGATTACAAGAACCTACCACCTTAGAGTTGTTTCTCCACTACTTTAGACGGCCACAAAGAAGCTTCTGTCAATCAGAGCACCGAAATAACGCAGTGGTGAAAATAAGTCCACGTTTTCACACCTATTACATATCTTCGTCCACACTTAAGTACCATATTTTCCAAAGTTCTAGATCAAATATTATTTTTTGCCGGTACCCTTGATGGTGCATGTTATATATCCCTTGGGTGGTCATGTGGTAATTATTGTATAGCAAGGAAAAAAACAACTTCTCGATTTTATCTGCGAGCCCTTGACTAGAACGTGAGAATTCACTAGGACCAGTACCGATCTATATTATTCACAACTTTTTGTTGGCCCCATAGAAGCGTGTTTCCATCAGATTCCGAATAATATGGTGGTACGCGGTATTCCGCGAAAATAAATCCAAATGTTCACACCTTTAGATGTCTTGGTCCATCCTTAAGCATCACCTTTTACCAAAGTACTAATGAAAGTCTTGCATCTCTGTCCTATTAGTATAAGAATAAATCAACAAAAATCAAGTGGTAAACGAACTGCCTGAAATCATCATACCAAATCTTAACTTAATAGTAGTTGTGACTATTGAACTCCATCATCCAATGGCTTCTTCATCAAAACCCAAAAGGATTCACGATGTCTTCTTGAGTTTTAGAGGCACGGACGTGCGCAATAACTTCCTCGGTCATCTATACAAAGCTTTAAATCAGAATGGAATATCTACTTTTGTTGATAGCGAGGAACTGCAGAAGGGAGACCAAATATCACTGGCACTTATGAAGGCCATCGAGCAATCGTGCATTGCAATCATCATTTTCTCAGAGGATTATGCTTCCTCGCAATGGTGCTTGGAAGAGTTGGCAAAGCTTATGGAGTGCAAGGAGCAAAAGGACCTTATCGTTCTACCAGTGTTTTACAAAGTGGACCCAAGAGCAGTTAGAGGGCGGAGAGAAAGTTATGGGAGAGCTCTGACAAAGCATGAGTCCAAGTTCGGGAAGAATTCAGAGAAAGTGAAAATATGGAAGAAAGCGCTTCTTGATGCTGGTAGCTTGTCTGGGTGGCATCTAAATGATGGGTAAGTTGAGTGTAGTTCAGATTTTGTGAAGAAAGTATTATTTACAAGTATAAAAACTCCTCGTAGAAAAGAGTAGAAAAGAGTAAATAAATCGACACACGCATGATTGAAAGTATAAAATGTTAAAACTTGATCGACCAATAAGTAATGTTATTGCACTTACCAATTTCTATGGAAGGAGTAAGACAATTCTCAATGCTTGATACAAGATATTTAGTGTGCACATGCCATGTAAGGCAATGGCATCGTGCTTCCAGTATTTACCAGTTTTCGAATTGAAACCGTAACTACCGTTCAAAGTCCTAAAAAGCTCTTTTTGATTAAGCGTGTGGATGAATCACAAAGAATAGTCAAAAGGAAAAATAAGTAAATTGTCATGTATAATCAAATGAACATGGATCGCTTGGATGACTAAAAGTTGAACCCTGAACTTGTTTGGATTGGTGTGGAGCTCTTGGAATTCTAATTCTGACTTGGTGGAAACAAATTTTGTCTTGGCTGTGATTATGTAAATATGTGACGCACTCCTTTTTCATTATTGGTTGGTGACCGTTCGTTATTTGCTTATTCAAATTGCTAAAACAATGCTACAACTTCTTTTTTTTCCATTTTTGTCGGAGATGAATCAAAGCTTATACAAAGAATTGTGAACGACATCTCCACTCACCTAGATCGAACACCTTTACACATTGCTAAGCATCCAGTTGGGATAGATACCCAAGTGATTAAGTTGAAATCGATGTTAAATGTTGACTCTGATGATGATGTTGTCATGGTGGGATTATGGGGACGGGAGGCATAGGCAAGACAACTTTAGCAAAAGCCCTTTACAATGCTACTTTTAGACAATTTGAGGGTTCATGTTTTTTGGCAAATGTTCGAGAAACATCTAAAGGTTGCATGGGTCTAGTTACTCTGCAAGAGAAATTATTGAAAGATATATTATCACTACAACAAAGGTTAGAAGTGTCCAATGTTGATGAAGGTATTAATATAATACACCATAGACTTTGCTGCAAAAAAGTTCTCCTCATCCTAGATGATGTGGATGACTTGCACCAATTAAATGCCTTAGCAGGAGAAGGCAAGTGGTTTGGCAATAGAAGTAGGATCATTATTACTGCAAGAGAGACGAATGCTAACTAGTCTTGGGATTGATTTACATCATGTATATGAAGTTGAAGTACTAAATGATAGTGAAGCTCGTGAACTACTTAGCAATCATGCTTTTCCAATATACCAAAAATTGGAAATGAGGATAGATTTGGTGGATAGTGTTCTAAATCATGCAAGAGGCCTTCCTTTAGCACTTGAGGTGCTGGGTTCCTTTTGCGTGGTAGAAGAGAATGTGAATGGGAAAGTACATTAAAAAAGCTTTCAGGATTCCTCACAAATCCATTAATGATGTGCTCAAAATAAGTTATGATGGGCTAGAGGAAAATGAGAGAGAGATCTTTCTCCACATTGTTTGCTTATTTAAGGGAAAGGATAGTGAGTACATAAAGAAAGTACTCGATAGTTGTGACTTTGAGGCAACAATAGGATTAGAAATTCTCATTGAGAGGTCCTTCATAAGCATTGATTGGTACGGATTCCTAAGAGTGCATGACTTGATTCAAGCAATGGGTATAGAAATTGTGAATCAAGATTGTCGAGATGATCCTGGAAGACACAGTAGACTATGGCTATATGATGATGTTGTCGATGTTCTGTCACATGACATGGTAAGACTTGCAAATACGATCAAAATTATGCTCCCTATTTTTAACTTTATTTATTGAAAATGCATAATTTAATATAGTATTGTATATACAGGGAAATTGTGCAGTAAAAGCTATAGTTTTGGAGCTACCTAACCCGACAAATATGTGTATCAATCCTGATGCTTTTACAAAAATGAGAAGGTTAAGATTGCTCATCTTACACAATGTGCATAATTCTTTCCAAGGTCCTATATGTCTTCCCAATGAGCTTAGATGGTTTGAATGGCCTGGATGTGCTGGACAAATTTTAGAATTTTCCTCTGATCCAAAGAAATTGGTGGGACTTAATATGAGCAAAAGCAATGTTGCAGGAGTGGCAAAACAATTTAAGGTGAGCATTTAACCGCATAGACCTTTTTTGTTATCTCCTCCATTTGGATATGTATATGCGTATAATACATACTAGTACACAAAAGAAAGTGGTGTTTCGATGTCTTAGAAACTAATTTTCTATTTTCTTTCAAAATTAACAACTTATGTTAGAAATATTTGTACGTGCAGCAAAATGAGCATTTGAAAGAAATAAGCGAACAACTTTATAAGAGATATTCAATGGAAGCATTTTGTTAATAAAACACACATTACAAAGAAGTTTTATACATATATGTGAAAACAGCAAGATATTTCAAGATTTGATTTTTTTTTTTTTTTTTTTTTTTTATGAAGGCCATTGCATCATTAGAAAATTTCACTTTTAAGATTGAAATATTTGTGATAAAAAATAAAATAATAAATTCCTTGGATATTTGATGGAAGGAGAATAAGAAAAAAAAGATGGAAATCTTTTTAAAAATGAGATCATTTTTCCTTAATAGTATAGACATAGTTGTAATCTAAATCAAATCTAATCTACTTAATGAAGAAATTAAAATGCAATTTGCTGTCGGTTTATTAATCAACTTTTTAATTTTACAGAAAATTTGTATAGTGATCAAATAAAAGGGAAACAAAAATGTGACGAAGCTACCCGTTGACATGTACATGGAAATAAATACACTCAAGGAGTAGCTGGTTGAGTGGTAGGCGGTGCAGTGATCAAATGATGGAGCCTTACTCAATACACAAATCTAAACGGTGGGATTTGCCAAGTATCAATAAAATTAGCTTGGCCGAAAATATGAATGCACCATTATGTAAAACAAGGTATTTTTAATTGCTTATCAATTCTTGAGGAGTAGTAATTCTAATTGGACATAATAAAGTATTCATTAGGAACTTTCCAATAATGTGGGGAAAAAGACAAAAAAAAGTCCTAAACCTATTGCATTGGTATTAATTGAGTTTTAAACTTTATAATTAGACCAATTTAGTTATAAACATTTTCACATTTATATCAATTTAGTCCATCTAGCTGATTTATGATGGAAATTGCTAACGTGAACTGGTTGTCCTACATGGCATGATTGTTATCCAAGTGGACACTTTTAAAAAAATTTAACAATTTTTTTTTTCATTTCCATTTACTTTCCCTTTTTCTTTTTGTCGGTGGCTAGCCATCGGCCACGGGCCATGGCTGGTGAGGGCCATCTACCACAATAATACCAATATACAATTTTTGTAAGACCAAAATTAATTTGGTAAATTTGTACACTAATTTGGGATTTCTAATGGTATTCATTCTAATCTTTATAATAATTGTTAACATAATTTTATTTGTGAACTTTTTGTATTGTGTGTTTATTTACATATTACTCAATTGTTTCAAGTAATATCTAAAATTTAAATTAGACAATATTTAACTCATATATATATATATATATATATATATAACAGTAAAGGTTCTAAGTGCCTTTTTTTTTTTTTTTTTTTTTTTGTCGATTCAGTAAGTAATTCACACAGAATTAGTTTAAAGTAGGTTAGGAAATTTACTCAGAAACCTGAATAGTAGGTTGCAAGTTGTCTGATCTATCGAATCTTCTTGTTTCCATCCCCATGAAGAGTGATGTAGCCTGACCATATGTAATTATGACATAAACACCAGGTCAATGTAGATTATATGATAATCAAGGATATGTAATTATGACATATCCTTTAGAAACCCAATCTTCCCGATTTGTTGTGTAGCTAATTTCAAAACCCTCAATTAAACTAAACCCCTACAAATAAATTATGATGTTAGTAATCATCAATATTCAAAACCATGGACAATGTGAACGACATCCAATATCAAGTTACCATCATTTCACGAGTTTGACTCCCCCGTCTATGTACAACTTACATAGGCCTATTGTGGACTCCGTAGCAGTTCAAATTTCCATTAAATAAACAAATTGCTCAACATTTACGATTGACAATAAAAAATATAATAATTTCTTGCAAGATCAATACCAAATATGCTTTAGTAACAACCTATTCTCAAATGGGAATTCCACAGTTTAAATGTAAGGAAGTAACATCATCATACAACACCCCTTTTTTTCCCTTTTAGAATATTCATCAAAGTTACATTCCTTGTATGCAGGGCTTCCAAAATTTGAAGTACATTAATTTCAGTAATTGCAAGTCGTTGGTTCATATGCCTGACCTTTCATGTACTCCAAATCTCGAGGAATTGGATCTTCATAGTTGCAAAAGCTTGGTAGAGGCCCACGAGTCCGTCGCATATCATGACAAGTTATAGGTGTTGAATTTAATGGAGTGCTATGAACTTAGTGTTTTTCCAAATGTGCTCAAGTCGAAAAACCTCCGAGCTCTCCACCTTGAATATTGCACAAAATTTGAAAGGTTCCCTGAAATTCCACATAAACTTGAAGGCCTAAAAAAGCTTCATTTGGAAAGTACAGCTATTAAAGGACTTCCTACATCATTAGAAAATCTTGTCTCTTTGGAAGGAATGTATTTAAGGAATTGCCGGAACCTAATAAGTCTCCCATCTAGCATTTACAAGTTACAGAACCTTGATTCCTGGGAACTTGAGGATTGCACAAATTTAATTGGGTTTCCAAAGTACGAGGATTTAGCTAATTCGTCCATGAAGTCCGGACTTTTAAATTTAACTTATTTAAACCTTATGGGATGTAATCTGTCCAAAGTAGACTTTCTTGAGAATCTTTCCTGTTGTCCTTTATTGGAAGAATTAGTATTGTCGAGGAACAATATTACTAGACTTCCTACATCCATCAGTAAGCGTCATCGTTTGTCCCTATTAAATGTTAACAATTGTCATCAGTTACAAGAGATTCCTGAGCTTCCACCATATTTGAGGTATTTTTTGGCAGACAATTGCAAATCTCTAAAAAGCGATGGACACTCAACTTTTATTCATCATCTTGTCCGCAGGGGCCTGCCCATGGCTGATATTCCCCCACACCAGGTTAGATTCTCTCTCTCACACGCATCTAAACTGTGTGCGCTCGTTTATTGCCATAGTAGAAAATACAAGATGGGAGGCTCAAAAAAATATAAAGCGATTCTGCACTTATATGCATGGAATGCAGGAGGTTACTGTACTTTTATGAGAATGATTTCTATCACAAGACTTGTATATTAATGCAAGCAAGGATCATTGCATCTCTAATATTTTATTACTTCGAAGTCAGATTCATTAGGATTTCTAACTAAACTCAAATTGAATTCTTATATTTGGGTACTAGCAACAACTTGGATGCCTTTTAACGGCCTCACTTTATAACAGATACCTCCTGACTTCAACAATTTTCTCTATGGAGGAGAGATTCCAAAGTGGTTCCTCCCAGTTGAAGAGGGTTTCGTATCTTTCATGGCTTCAAGGGACTTGTATAATAAGTTTCTTGGATTGGCTCTCTGTTTCATTCTTGATTGTATTGAATGGTGCAAGGATCCCGCATTTGAGATTATACCATATGTTATTGGGGAAATGCGGGATTGCAAAGAAGGATGGGCCTGCTCAACGATGAATTCGAATAATTGGCTTCGGTATTTCACACCGTATGATTTATGGGGAGAAGTCGATTTTGGTCAAATTGATGGGAGCTATGTACAATTTAACCTTGTAGTATTGACTACAAACGTGAAAAATTGGGGATTCCGAATAATATGCAAGCAAATAGACGATGATTTAAAGGTTGTGCTATAAGAAAATCAGCTAATGGATCCAGCTTTACTCTGTGAGGTTGGTCATGACTCAACAGATCTAGAAACCAAGAGTTTACATATGTACAAAGATAGACCAATCAAAACAGATTTACTAAAAGAATTGCAAGAGCGTTCACATGTGCACAGAGATAGTCCGACTGAATTAGATCTACTAAAAAAATTTGAAGATTGTCAAGAGAGTTCAGAGGAGCATAATCAAATAGGATCAAAGAGAAAATATGAGTTTATTCTCCCTCAAGGCAAGTGAATCAAGATTACGTTCGCTTCCAATTCGACCGATGGAGACGAGAATGGTAGTATTGGCTGGCTGCATTTGTAGTTGCGAAGATGGAAACTTGCTAAGGAAGCAATTTGTAGGTGAGTGAACTCAGCTGACCTTGATTGCAATGCCTTGTTTCTTCTTGTTCCTTCTCGTTCTCTTTTCTCGAAAAAAAACTTTTAAATAAAATTCTGTAATTCTGCCTTGTCTTTATCTCTTTTCTTTGTTTTTAGTTTTTCTCTCTCCACCTTTCTTCTTTGGGTATTATACCTAAACAATATATCTTTATTTTGTGTTGCTAAATCCTCTTTCCTCCTCCATAGGCAAACTTAGAACTCCACCGACGCAACTTTCAGCATCACGGTTGCTCGTTGCTCATCTTCCATCCGAACCAGCAAGCTCTGACGAATGTAAGATCGCCACCTGCCAACAGAGGCGGCGGACAGAAGAAGGACTTCCTGAAACAGTCCCTAGCGAGCCAACGGCAACGGAGATGGGCAATTTGAGGTGACGGACTACAACTGCTGACCAAAGCCATGGAAACTGATGACATAACTTCGAGTGAACGATTCTCTGCCGAGGTTCTGGGCATCATGCAGCTTGCTATAGATCAAGGAAACGCCCGGCACATCCGAAATGTAATACTTGAGATGAATTTTGAATTCAACTCGTATGGTGCTACAGTTGCGCGGGAACTTGAAGAATGTGTCGTTGAATTTGTGCAGATACGTTCACTAAGTAGTCCGTAAGTTTAGTCTGTAGATGCTTGGTAGTGAATTCCATTGGCAATCAAAGTTACATGCTGCAAAATTAGCGACAATCTCCGGAAGGTATAACTTCTCTTTACTTGTTTTCATAGGTGGCAATTTATTGGTAGAAGTAAGTGAAATCTGGATTCAAAGGAAAAACAAGCGAGGGAAAGTGAAACAACAGGAAGTAGGGCCTACACGGGTTGGTTCAGTCCCTTTTTCGGGCAAAGAACTGAGCCAATCCGGGTGCTATATAGGTTGGGAATTCCCTTATGTGAAACCAGGCATTGAAGCGGACAACCAGCACACTAGAGAGAGAGAGAGAGAGAGAGAGAGAGAGAGAGAGATATGGCTGCTTCTGAGGTGTGTAGGAAATGTAGTATGTACCTATCATGAAGATGTGCAGCCAATGATAGGTTTGCCAGGACGATTGAATTTTGAGGAACTTTGATCGCTGGTACAAGAATCTGTTGAAAAGTTCTACAAGGCACTTGAAGGGTTAAAACAATGGAGAAATGAAGAAGATGCAGAAAGATGGTAAGCCACTACAAGAGGTCACTTGATAGTCGACCCTTTTACCTAATTTTCATGGAGCATGAAAAATAATATGAATATTGGTGTGTGCCAATGGATAACTGGTTAGGTGGCCAATTTCTTTCACCCGTGGACTATATGAAAAATAAAATCACAAGAAACAGAGTTTAGATAAGTTATTTAGTAGAATGGAGACAAAAGCACAATGTCAATTCTGAGTTGCAAGGCCTTCACAATAAATTAGGATTCTGTTTTCATCATTTTATGTCATAGCATTTATGAATGAGAATGACCTGGAAGTCCTGGAAGCTTCTTGAATGTTTGAGTGGAACCTGATAAATGAAAGATAAGCTTTTGAGGTTCCAATGATCAGACACACTGGAATAAGTAACATTTAGTTTCTCAAAGTCATTGCTGTTTTTGCTTCAGTGTTGCTAGAGCCATATCAAATTAGCAGTTAGGTGAGGTTGGCAGATGAATTACAGGGTGAGTATGGGTTGATAATCATTTCTCGGAAGTTTGCCATCAGTATATTTTACAAGATCTGCAAGATTTTGATCATATAGCTTTGAGATATGCATTCATTCCATTAGTAGCTGCATATTGATACTGAAATATTTCTACTACTGGCAACTTAATGCTGATTTCCTCTTGAGTTGCTAAATGCATGCATGCATGCATGAGAGAACCACTGATTCTTATCCTCATATCTTTTTCTTGAAACAAGTAACAAGGCCCTATGTGTCTTTCTTGTATAAGGCAAAGTTTGCTCTGGACAGTCTTGAAGTTTCAGTTGGGTAAAAAACTGATATTTAGTAGCCACGTGCATTTCAGATATATATCTTTATTTTCTAATTGGGATGATTAGTAGTTGAGTCTTATTAGTGAATGGTTTCAGGTTGTACTCTTTGATTGAATAGCTATGTGATTGTTAAGGATAGGCACGTCATTGTGGCAAGAAGAAACCAGACTAATGAGATGCGAATCGTATAGTTGATCACTGTGTCTCCACCCCCTTGTTTAAATTTGGCCAACAGCACTTTGTTATTATTCTGAATTAATACCCTCGAATAATCCACTCGTAGTTATTTTTTATCTTTTTATGTTTGTCCCATGATCATTTCTTTAATAGATGATAAAAGAATTATCTGAACAAATCTGTTAGTAAGTAGAATTTTCGATGCATTATAAGGCTGTCAGATGGTTTTTTCCCCATTATTCTTTCATAAAATATGACTACGGCTAACACTACCAATAATCTGGCTTTATTATGCACAATGTTATATGTATTTCATTTACCATCGTGCTCTGTCTAGAACCATATTATGGTCTTCATCAGCTTTTGTGAAGTTACGTTAGCTAGACTGCTTCTTGGGCACAATTTTTTCACACAACGGCCGCATCTACACAGATAGTTTAAGCCCGATTTCTCGTAGAGATAATTTCTTGTCTAATAGTCTATTCTTGTGATCATTTATAGTTATGTGGTGACAAAACACTAAGATAAATGACTTTGCGGACAGTAATAACTAGTTGATGAGAAAAATATCTGGCCCTTTTATTACCTTTTTAGAGCATAATGAAAAAACAAAGGCACCTTGCTTTAGGGGTGTATAAAAAATACTGTTAGAAAAGATGGAAGTGGCCAATCCAATAAGAAGCCTCTTTTTCATTTGAGATTACCAGCAACTTCAATCGCTCAAAAACTTGTTGATACAATTTAATATATGCCTCGATCAATCTTTTATATACTCAATCAGGTAACTTTTCAAAGAAAAAATTTCTCATGAAATGCATTTCCTAGATTTTTGATGAAACTACACGAAGAGCAACTTTTTCTCCTGCAAAGGTCCTAAGTTTGATATGCTTTCTTTATATTTCTCCTTGCGCTTTCTTAGGCAACAAGACTTGCAGAGATGGACACTCTTCATGTTCTTCTTGAACAGTGGCGGAGCACAGGATTTTAGGCAGCAGAAGTTGCAGAAATGTTTTTAGCATGCTCCCTTTACGTGACATGGGAACCGTGCACAATGTATGCAGCAGCATTATCAATCATTGGTATGTCTGTTGATCATACTAAAATAGAACTAAACTTTCCTAAAATTTGTTTATTCATAAATGATTAGATGACTCTTAGCCACTTTTAGGTAAAAGAAGTATACTATGGCCATGCAAATGATAAAATTGGAGGCTGCGACTTGATGCTGTTGTTGCATTCAAGTACCTCCAAGGCATGCATTAGGTCAGTTTCTGAACTTGCTTTCGTTGCTGATTTTGTATCTGCTGAGCTCCACTTTGAAATTGTGACATATGATAATTGACAACTCAAGCTTACTGGAGTTTTATGATTCCTTATGTTGATTACTGATGGATGCGGTTTCGTAGTGATTCTATTTGCTGTTGCACCTTGAATATTGCCACACATAACCTCTCGGAGTTTCTGAAGCCTCAAGAAGTTGAGTTTATATCAATTCTTTCTATCCTCGCTTTATTTCCTTTTTCTTAAAGTCTTTATGACTGGTTAAACATTTTCCTTTTTGTTAATTTCCACCGAAAAGTTTACAGTTCTGGGAAGTGCTACAAATAACATTAGTTTGTTCTTTCCTTGTCCCTTTGTCCCCTGTTTCTTCATCTCTTCTTCCTCACTTGTTTCCAGTGCAGTGAGATTCTTTGATGTCTTAATGTTATCAAGATTAGATTAGGAAATAAAGTTTCTTCAAACAAATATGAATTTGTGACTATGAGCTAATTATGCTTTCTGATATGCCATGGTCAATGTACTTGATCTTTTTGCATACACGAGGGCAAGTGCTCACTAAATTGTTGTGTATGGCTTGTCTTTCCGGGAAGATTTGTTATCTAACATTTCATGTTTTCTAAGCTTGTGCAAAACTCATCAATTTTTTATTCAGACTTTGTTGACATAAAACTTAAAACGTAGTGAAACAGGATCTGTTTGAATGTGATATGAAGTACCTAATCTAGATTACGAGATGATCTCTCTGTTGAAGTATTAGTTTTGAAAGAGGAAGCTCAAGTACATGGGGTAAGAAGCATGAGACGTACCAAGAGATGCATCTAAACAAAAATGTTCAGTGGGAAAAAAAATAAACCATGAAAACTCTGGCTTTTAGAGCATGAAATACATAGATATGCTGCTGTTAATAATCTGATTATGAGTCAAAACTATCGTGGGAAACATGACCTGGCTCATTACCGTTCTGAATACAACATCAAGCAAGGAGACTCATCTCGCAGATAGAGGACCACCTTGCTCAATTTCCTTTCTTGGAGCTCAAAAACTAGCCCAATGTACTGCATAGTTTCATGATAGAACAAGACTGATTGAAACGCCCCCTAGCCAGTACTAGTACACAAGTCATCCACAAATCTTCTCTCAATCAGATCACTGTTGCAAGATTACTCTGAAGAGAAGTTGCCCATCCAAATCAAAAGCCTCTTAGTATCACCCAGTTTACAACATGTTTGTTCTCCAAGGACGTTAGGATCCTTGTTGAAGAGAAAATATAGAACGACCCAAAGGCATCGTGAAAGTTAAAAATTTTAAGCCATAGTTACCCCAAACACCCACTCTTTTATATTTGATGCAAATATTTTGCCAAGGTCAATGCCTAGTTACTGTCAAGTTAATCAAATGGTCCAATTCATAGATATTTTGCTTGCATGAAAACATATTATCTGGAGTAGAGACATTTCTTAGAATTGATATTCTCAAGACCGATACGTAAAATTCCCAGCTTAACACATTCTCACAGTGGCGAACTTGTTTTTGTTTAAATAATAACTTCTTTTGCAAATTGCTTTGTCAATTAGTCTGCTATATTATCTCCAGAATGATATTTGAACATGTCTTGCGAATGGAATTTGTCTCGGGTTTCAAGCTGATGAGCTAGGCAAAAAAAAATGCAAAATCATTGAAATATTGGCTGGTTTCCACAGAATCATTAGGTTTCAAGTGTCTGCTTGATATATGCATGTATCCAACTTTTTTCTTCTTTATATTGCCATAATGGGAATTCTAGATCAAAGGGTTTCAAATGTTGGAGGTATAATGGTGTAAGAAACAATATCTCTTGTGCAAAATTTTAATGAACGAGGAAACCCTGATGGTATGAACAGCAAGCAACCACCAATTGAACAGTCTTTTCAAAAGAATTTTATAATATTCTACAGTAAGCACCTATTTACATCAGATAAAGCTAAGGAAAATTATAGTTCTTTTTCAATGAACTTGTAGTTAAGTACACAAATTAAGAGGCTTTAATGAGCATAATAGAGTAATTCTATTTTTTGAACCAAAGTTTACGTTATCAATCAATGAAGTAGAGCATTGTGCCTGCTATCTATATCTCCCTGAAAGACCCTCTCGGAAAGGTTCTGTTATAAAATCTTATACAGTGGTCTTCCTAGCACTCATCCATTTCCGTATTGTTTAAGAAGAATTCAGGAAGTCTTTTTCTAATTCTACCTTTCGATCAATTCTCCCAACTAGCTAGAGAAAGGATTGTAGCTGGGGCTTTCAGTGATTGTAGATCTTGCTAAACAACTCTCTCTCTCTCTCTCTCTACGCATGCATGTGCATTTGTCCATATCTAAATCGTTTGCTGCAACAAAAAATGTCGTTGTATCCTTACTCTGGAGAATTATCTGCACATCCTAGGTAAATACAGCTGGCCCCATTGAATGTTTTCAAAAGAAATTGCAACCTTAGAACTAGCGGGCCATTGGTGGGATTAAAACCCATTTAGAGGTTTTCTCCATCAAGGATAAGGTGCTTATCTTGAGATGGTGGGTACACTTATCCAGTCTGACTAAGTATAGTTGCTTGAGCGGAGCTGTTGAAGATATGCACAGATCAAGCTAAAGATTGTAATCAATCAATCCAAGATTACAGAAGATTGTGGTTATTTATTTATGTCAATCTGTGATTGGATTTGATTTGTTGAATATTCTTTTTCTTTAGTTAGACATTTAATGTATTATTAATAGGACATCATACAATGTAAATCGATATACGAAATACAAGAAAACCTTGATTTCTTCTCTCGTACTTGGCCTATTCCTCCATTTCTGACATGGTATCAGAGCTTTATTTTTCAACCTAGCTTCCGCCAAATTCTTCAAATTGCCCCTGTTCCCTTCTTACAAATCAATTTCTACAAAGAAGCAGAGGAATTTATCATGGCCAAGCATAATCAAGGAGAAATCTCAGTTGAGGAAAGTCAAAACTCACCTCAAAGCAGGAATCCAACCTTGGTCGACCCCTCTGAAGATGACCACTCAACGGCTCAACATACTGCCAACCCGACACTTGCTCCAGTCAATGTTTCCGGCCCAACTCAATGGCCATCAGTCCCGTGGTTTCCCTTTCAGGGTCCGTGGGGAATTGGACCAGCTCAGTCGTGGGTTCCATACGGAACATCTGGAGAAGGATTCTCGAGCACCGGAACAGGCTCGACGGGCACAGGCCCGAGACCTGAAGCATCTTCGACGGGTCAGGGAGGGAATCCCTACCCGAATGCAGGACTCGGCTACCCAAATACAGGGCCTGGATACCTGCCGTTCATTTTTCCAGCCGGCGGCGGCCGACCGGAACCCGGCGACCCATTCTACATGTCGCTGGGCGACGAACCCGAGCTACAGCTCATTTCCTTGCAGCTCACCGGACCTGAAAACTACACTACCTGGGCTCGAGATCTTCGGCGAGCACTGGTGACCAAGGAGAAAGAAGGCTTCATAGACGACAGCGTACCTTTCCCGACCGACGAACACTCACAGCGACACTGGCGCAGGTGCAATCAGCTCGTGCGGACGTGGATCGGCAACTGTTTGGCTCCTGAGGTGGCCGCCGGGCTTCCACCAACTGAAGACTCGAAGGCGATTTGGGAGGCGATCCGAGAGATGTACGGCAAGCTTGATCGAGCCAAGCTTTTCTCGCTCACCCAAGCCGTATCTGACTTGAAACAAGGAAATCAAACCGTCACAACATGTTTCAATCGGCTCTCTGCCCTCTGGAACGAACTCGAGGCTGCCGAAGAGAAACTCGAGGGACCGGAGGAAACCCTAAATCAATATAGGGCTATTCGAGACAGAGAAAAATCGACTCGATTTTTACTAATATTAAATGAAAGTTACTCACATTTCAGGTCCCAAGTGCTCGCCATGGATCCGCCACCATCGCTCCAGCGGATCTACCAGTTAGCGGTTCAAGAAGAAAGCCAGAGGACGGCGGCGACTGGACTCGTGCGAACCGGAGAAAGAGCGGCGTTCGCGGCTCTCGGATCTGGCTTGTCGACAGGCGGGAACCTCTCACCGGCGTTTGCCGTTCCCGGATCTGGCCTCACTCCAGCTGGCAGCTCCTCGTACGCCCTCTCTCCGGTAGATCAGCCCTTCCGGTTCCATGGAGAAAATCCATATCGCACGAATGAGAGAAATAAGGAGGAAGGAAACCCTATTTTTTGGGTGGACGGCTCAGATCAAATCTTCAGATCTGACGGTCATTATTCAGCTAATGCCCTAGCTGAATCCAACGGCTCCGGTTCTTTTAGGGGATCCTCGGCTCAAAAAATTCCGCATCAAAGGAAAATATTAGAGGAAAGGGCAAATTATATTGCAACTATTGCAAACGACCTCATCACATCGTGGAAACCTGTTGGAAATTACATGGTAAGCCCGGAGATAAAGGAAAGAAGGAATCTTCAGTTAATCAAATCACTGGGCACAATGTCAACCAGTCAATTACACAAAATCAGTATCAGGAAATCATGAAGGCCCTAAAACAGCTGGAAATTTCCGAAAAAAGAGCAGGCTTCTCAGGTACCTCATTTTGCCTAAGCTCTGTTTCTCATGATGCATGGATCATTGACTCAGGTGCTAGTGACCACATTATTTGTGACGAGAGTTTCTTTTCTCATACTCATGCTCATATTTTCCCCATCCTTTGTGAAACTTCCAAATGGGAATATCATAAATGTCACAAAAATAGGGACAAGTACTTCTCAGCCCTTCCATTACCCTTAAAAATGTGCTTTATATTCCTCGGTTTAAATTCAATCTTATCTCAGTGTCAAAAGCCTGTGAGGATAATTCATGTTGAATCCTCTTCAATTCTGACACATGTCTTTTTCAGGCCCTTTCGACTGGCAAACTGATGGGCTTGGGTAATCTCTCACAAGGGTTGTATTTTTGGACAAGTTTTCCCAAAAATATAGATTTATCATGTTTTTTTGTGAATAAAGAATCATTGTGTAACGTTGCTACCAATGATAAAGCTATCATTTCTCATCGACGTTTTGGTCACAGTGCTTTCTTTCCACATCCTAAATGTGATATATGTCCTCTCGCAAAGCAATCACGCGCCCCTTTTTCCACAAGCAAGTCCCAAACTACAGAAAATTTCTCTTTAATTCATGTAGACATTTTGGGACCCTATCATACACCACATCGTGATGGGTCTCGTTTTTTTCTCACTATTGTTGACGATCATTCTCGTGCTACATGGGTCTTCCTTATGCAGTCAAAGAGTCAAGCTCTTTCTCATTTGAGAGATTTTTTCACTCTAACCAAAAATCAATTTGGAAAAACTGTTCAACACATTCGAACAGATAATGGGAAAGAATTCTCTAGTCATGATTGTCAATCCTTATTTTCTTCACATGGAATTCTACATGAAAGTACGTGCACTTATACACCTCAACAGAATGGGGTTGTTGAGCGGAAACACCGCCATCTTCTAGAAGTAGCACGTGCACTTAAATTTCAAGCTTTCATTCCTGAAGCTTTCTGGGGAGATTGTGTGGTCACAGCAGTCTATCTGATCAATCGCATGAAAACTAGGGTTCTCAATGGATGTACCCCGTTTGAGATTTTATTTAAAAAAATGCTTGAAGTAAATCATTTGCGAGTTTTTGGCTGCTTGTGTTATGCTGCTGCTTTGGGTCCTCGTGATAAGATGAGTCCCCGAGCCAGACGATGCATTTTTATGGGTTATCCAACCTTTCAGAAGGGATACCGTGTTTTTGAGCCATCGACAGGTGATTTTTTCGTAAGTAGAGATGTGGTTTTCCATGAGGATGTGTTCCCTTTCCAGGATGAAGTATCTTCCAATGAATCTTCAAGCTCAAATCAGCAGAACAGAAATTTTCTCTTTGAGGAAGATTTATCACTTAGTCCACACTATATATATGTTCCGACTTCTCCCGTGATCGAAACAAATGCAGCATCCTTACCTATCTCAGAATATTCAGCTCCGGACTCTACAGTATCGATTGAAGAGACATCTAATTCAGAAGAATCATCTCCAACACCTGATCATATTCCTCCAAGACGGTCAGGACGAACCACTCGTCCCCCAACTTGGACAAAGGATTATGTTTGTGCGTCACTCAACTCATCAGGTACTCCATACCCTGTCTCATCTTATGTCTCGTTTGATTGTCTATCTACGGAACATATGTGTTGCATTAGTCGTATCTCTGAAGAAATAGAACCGTCATCTTATGATGTGGCCGTTCGTGATCCACGCTGGTAAAAGTCAATGGAAGCTGAGTTACATGCCTTGGAAGAGAATCACACATGGGATATAGTACCACTGCCTGTTGATCGTAAGCCAATTGGCTGCAAATGGGTATACAAGATTAAATATAAGGCTGATGGTTCAGTGGAACGCTATAAGGCTCGCTTAGTGGCAAAAGGCTTTACGCAACGTGAGGGCTTTGATTACCATGAAACATTCTCCCAGTTGCCAAAGATGTCTTTGTTCGTTTCCTTTCTTTCCGTTGCCGCTTTCCGGATCGGAAACTACATCAAATGGATGTCCACAATGCTTTTCTTCATGGAGATCTTGTTGAAGAAATATATATGGATCTTCCACCGGGATTACGGCGACAGGGGGAGTCTAGAGTGTGTCGTCTCCGTAAATCCCTTTATGGACTCAAGCAAGCTTCTCGTCAATGGTATGCAAAATTCACTTCAGCCCTTACAACAATTGGTTTCAAACAATCCAAGCATGATTATGCTCTATTCTCTTGGACTAAAGGTACGTCTTCAATATACCTGATGATATATGTTGATGACACACTTATTATGGGAAATGATGAATTAGGCATCAAGAGACTTAAGGAA
The DNA here is from genome assembly GCA_017140395.1 of Eucalyptus lansdowneana. Lineage (NCBI taxonomy): Eukaryota > Viridiplantae > Streptophyta > Magnoliopsida > Myrtales > Myrtaceae > Eucalyptus > Eucalyptus lansdowneana. The sequence continues at coordinate 50,711,655 of CM029487.1, forward strand.
CATTTGCATTCTAGCTTTCGTATTAAAGATTTGGGATCTCCCAAGTATTTCCTTGGCATTGAGATTGCTCGATCAGAGCTAGGAATTGCCCTTAGTCAACGGAAATTTGTATTAGAGATTATATCAGAAGCAGGCTTATCAGGATGTAAACCGGCTGTCATCCCTATCGATTAGAACATCAAGCTGACTACTGTTGACTACGATGTTGGATCATTGTCTAAGATTGACGATCCTCCGCTTAAAGATTCATCCTCTTATCAAAGGCTTGTAGGGAAACTTATATATCTCACTATGACTAGGCCGGATATATGTTATGCAGTTCAGACACTTAGTCAATTCATGCATAGTCCAAAGGAGTCCCACATGAACGCAGCCTTGAAGGTTATAAAGTATTTGAAGAAATGTCCAGGCCTTGGATTACTCCTTTCACGAGATTGCAATCTCGAAATGGCAGCTTATTGTGACACAGATTATGCCACATGTCCTATGAGTCGAAGATTAGTCACTGGTTTTTGCATCAAGCTAGGAGAGTCGTTACTTGCATGGAAAACGAAGAAGCAATCCACTGTATCTCTTTCATCTGCTGAAGCCGAGTATAGAGCTATGGCTAAGACAGTTTGTGAAATAGTTTGGATACGAGGCTTGCTTTCAGATTTTGGGATACAAGTCAAAGGGCCAACAAACATATATTGTGACAATGATGCAGCACTTAAACTTGCAGCAAATCCTGTTTTTCATGAAAGAACGAAACACATTGAAGTTGACTGTCACTATACTCGAGACAAAATCCAAGAAGGGGTAATCAAGACAAATGGAATTGGGGCGGAACAGTACTGCTGATATTTTTACCAAACCATTATGTCAAAGACAACATGCATATCTATTGAGCAAGCTTGGCGTCTTGGACATATACCAGCCGTCAGCTTGAGGGGGAGTGTTGAAGATATGCACAAATCAAGCTAAAGATTGTAATCAATCAATCCAAGATTACGAGAAGATTATGGTTATTTATTTATGTCAATCTGTGATTGGATTTGATTTGTTGAATATTCTTTTTCTTTAGTTAGACATTTAATGTATTATTAATAGGACATCATACAATGTAAATCGATATACGAAATACAAGAAAACCTTGATTTCTTCTCTCGTACTTGGCCTATTCCTCCATTTCTGACAGGAGCGGAGTTCAGCCATAAAATGGTTGCCATAAATAGGTGTAGAATTTGCCTAGTAAACGAATAAAAGAATTTCGGATTCCCAGTCTTTTTACTTTTGCCAATTTTCAGATGCCCTGTTAATCCTATGAAGCTTTCCTCTAGACTGGGTATTCTTAGCCAGAAATATAATGGCACGTCCTTGGTTAAGAAAAAAGACGAAGTGCAGTATCTTAATATTGATAATCCCCTTGTTAGACTCGTTTGAGAGAAATATCTTCTTCCTTAATCCCTTTCTTGAATTAATTAACATATACGATTATTAGTCCAACAATTCTCCAATTTGGGCTCTTCAGTTGCAAATATTTTAAGGGACTGACAGACCATAACCTTTTCATGCCTCTTAAATAATTAGTACACTTTGGAAACAAATTACATACAGAAAAAGATGGCCTTGAAATAATTTGTCTTCGCAATGATAAAATCAATTTGGTTTCATGGTTCTTCTTTGTTCTGTAGAAACATGTTACATCAATATCATTTCTCTTAGCCTTTCATCCCCTCCTTTTCCATTCATTTACTCCTAATGACGTTGTGCAATCTATGATTTGTTTAAGTATTTTATAGATATGCTGAACACTTCTATTTGATGTTCAGCTCCAAAGCCTGAGAGTTCATGGGTTAATCTTCAGGCTTCTCGTTCGATCTGCATGCATTGATTCTTCCTGTCGACTCCTCTTATACCTTTGCACGACTAGGTAAGACCTTTGAACAATTGAATCCTTACCTTTGATGAATATCATGTACACCATGTATAGTATTATGATGCACCTCTGCTACATATTAAATGATCATCAGTTACTCGTGCTTGTAGCAGGTGGTCTGCATGGTTTGACCTTTCTCTGTCATAGCCTGTTAACATTGAAATGGCACAGATTAATGCGCTGTGGCAATTTTTCTTGTAGTGATATGATACTCATGCTAAGATTGAGTATACCTATCACTATAGATTTCCTTTTATAATAGGAAATTAATTACAATGAGGACACTAGAAAAGGTCTTCAAGATGAAGTTAGATGACATCCTTACTCTTCATTCCTGCTTCTTGGTTTATTCTGATTATATTGTTCATTGTTCTTATTCCCAATAGTTAATCTCTTCAACCTAAATCAAATTTGCAATCCAGATAGTTCCCATTCTTGAGGTGAATTCATGGCAAAATGACTTCTGAACTCTAGTTTTGTGACTCTTTGTATTCATGTGAAGTGCAAAATATGAATGTTACATTATTGGTGCAGATACTCGCATCATAAGATTCTCTCTTGTTTGTGTGTGTGATGACAACAATGGTTGATGTTAATTATTTTGTCTCATGACGTAAAAACATTTTATAATCGTAGCATTTGTAGATATTCCTTTGAGGGTAGAGATCTGTGCGAATGTTATTTGTGATGATAAGCATTCTAATTTATGGTCAGAGGATGTTTCTAGCATTCCATAGTGTTTTAAATGATTCAGTCCACTCTGACTGATAATGCATGTGCCTTTTATTGCTTTTCCAATTGCAGAATTTCATCAAGGGACCCGAGAAAGGAAGGATAGTGCTGAACAGATCCGTTTTTGCCCAAATGTTCATGTGTTTACTGAGGACTGCAGCTGTGATCAAAGTCCATTTCATGCTTTATCTTGTTTATCAGATGTTTAAGATAATTTACAGCATAATCTTGTGTAGGCATCATTTTTCTAATGCCAAGTTTTTTTTTTTTTTGTCATCACATGTTCTCTAATCTAGCTTGATTTTTTTGAGTTTTTCAAATTTTGAGGTAATTCTGAGCGTGCTATTGATGTGTGTAAGCTTCATAGTTTTGAACTATATCATGTGCTTTCCCTAATGATGACAAAAGAAGTGAATGATTTACATGTGATTCGCATGGAGTTCTAGGTAAAGAATTGTGTTAACTAGATTTAGGCTTTGTGGTTATATTAATTATGTCCTAAATACTTTAATTTATAGTAATGTAGAGTGAACTAATGTCATGATTAGGAGTGTGTATTTGTCCGGTTCAACCTAGGAACCAAATTGAATCGGACTAGACCAAACCGGCTAGTTCTGAGAGGTTTTCATGGGAACCAATCCTATTCCTGATTCCATGTAAAGGACTAGACCAACACTATTTCTCCAGGCTTGAGATGTTACGTGACTATATGCGTGAGACTCACTTTTTTATTTTGTCAGAATTAATGATATTTCATTACTAACTCGGCATTGTAGAAAAACATAAGGTTTTGATGTCTGAACATAAAATCAACATCAGCGAATTAGGGGATTGGTAATCCAGTTCTTCGGGAGGGAATCGGCTAGGTGGGCTTTGTGACCCTAGTCGGCCGCTTGATTGTATATGCTCGGCTCAAAACAGAGAATCATGCCCTTGAGCTGGCCCAATAGATCTTTGCAGTCTTTAACGATGGATTGAACAGCCCATGTGGGCTCAGCCCGGCCCAATATAAAATCCACCGCGTTTAGGCAATCTGAAGCTAACACAGTTGACTTTGCAGGTGCAAGTACACCGCGCGAGACTCACTTTTGCAGTGCGAAAAAGGAAGAGGGTGAGGTAAAAGCATTAAGGTGACCGATCTGGTTCTAATATTAGTCGAGGAATAAGAATTGACTTCAGCTTTTTTCTCTATTTTGCATGTGTTGCTGTTGCCACCTTCGTTACAATAATTTGTGGGCAGGTGTAATGTGGAAGGGGAAGTAGCCACTCGTCCAACATTATAATTACACCCACCAATGGTTCGTTGCTATATGCATCTGCATATAACCTTGCTGAACACCCGAGCTGAGATGTGAAACCCACATGATGTGCCATCAGTCCTCAGTTTCTATTACGCTATAAAGCAGAGAGCCAACATCGACCCCTTATGATTTGAATCTTTGCTTCCTCCCATCATTACCACCAACAAACAGAAAAAAAAAAAAAAAAAAAAAAAAAAAAGGCCAAAAGAGAAAGATGACTCGGAGTAGGAAATAGCAATCTGTTCAAGAGTCATATAACTTGTTTGCGCATCCGCACTTAGCAATACCTAGACTTGTAAGGAATAGAAGGAAAAAAATGAAAACAAAAAATCACTGGTTTTGGGATTATCCCTAGAATCGGCCCCAATCGGTTAGTGCGGTTTCAAAATAGGATAGGCCAATTTCTGATTCCACAAATGGGAAACTGACCATGCCCAATCGAGTTCTCGGTCTCAGGGGAGAATCAACCCATCTTGAAACTAATCACCCATAATCATAATCATTGTTGATTTTCCTTAGCAAACTATTGTAAATCTCACTGACATGATCGGCCACGTGGTGACCATGATAGGTTGAGATGGTCATGTTATGGCTCTGGAAGAATGTAAAAAAATTAGTGTTTTGCTCGGTCAAGAGGCAATTGTCAATTGCTTCTTTCCTATGCGCTTTCAGTGTTGTTCAATCCTGAACGAGAGACCTCTTTTCTTTCGGTATTTTTTCTCTTGGTCAGAAGTTTTCTTCCAGTATTAAAAAGTCGAAATTTTGAGTTTTTTTCTTAAGCTAGTAATGATTATGTTATAGCCAATTCTATTAAACATTAGAAAGTACCAAGCTATCTGTCTAAAACACCGCAGTCTAAAACGAACGGGAAGACTATAATTTTGAGCCTTAATTTATTAGAAGTTTTTATAAAATGTAGGCTAGCATTATTGCATTTTAGTTTGCCAAAAGTCATTACAAAGTTTATAAAATATGTGAGAATGCTACATTGCTCAAATACGATTACATTATCATATTATATTGGGAGCCTAATTCTCCTAAAAAAACACAAACTTTCACTCTGTATCCAATTTTGGCCCAAACGTTTTTTTGCCTCATAAAAAATCACCGACTTTCACTCTATATCCAAATCCGGCCCGTTATTTATATTGCTTTTAAAGTCTGATGTGTAAATTCCATGCATACATTTCCCTCTTTCTCCATAGATGATGTGGAATTTCAGCAGAAGTAAATATTTATAAAAAAATATATCTTATTTTCTTTCCTCCTTCATTTTTCCTTGCAACCTCCATGGATGAAGGTGCTTGAGCTAAAATCTGAGTCGCATGACCTCAAATGTCCGGTTGCGCACCTCAATCGCGAGTGGCGAACTCCATCAACGTAGGTCAACCGTAGGGCTCAGAGTGAAGGAAACGATGTGCGCCTTCTCGGCCACGGTGGTTTTAGGGAAAGCGTGGGCTCTTTTCGTCATCGTCCGGCCACGGAGTAGATCTACAAAGCTTCGAGGATGGCTGAGCAAAGATGGTGGCTGATAAAAACGGCTTCTCGAAGCTTGAAAAACCGGAACAGAAAACAGGCGTTTCGGCCTAGCTCGCCGCAGATGATTTCGACAACAGCCAACCATCGCGGAGGGGTTGTCAGAGGTCGGGGCGCGGAGTCGGATGTTTAGATGGCGATGGGTGAGAGGTGGTAAAGCTGTGCCCGAGTGAGTCCTTGCGAAGAAGACGATGAACGGTGACGAGGAGGAGGAGCTGGGACCTCTCGTTTGGTAACTGGCCTGCATCAAAGACGTTTTGCTGGTCAAGCTACTTCTTTTTTTTTCTTTTTTGGGTCGGAAAGCCACTTCCATTGATGTGGCATTGTTTGCAGAAACTCTTTGAATAGGTATGGGCGTCGGCTGCTTGTTTCGAACTCGAGCACCTCCCTTCAAAATAAGAAGATAAAAAAAAGAAAAAAAAAGAAGATTTTTTAGAATAAATTATTTAGTTGAGCCGAAATTCCACGTCATCAATGGAGAAAGAGAAATATATGCGTGGATGTGACACATAAGACTTTAACGGCAATATTGGATGGAAATAATGGGGGTCGGATTTGGGCATGGAGTGAGATTTGGTGATTCTTTATGAGATTAAAAAAAAAAAAAAAAAAGAAATGTTCGGACCAGATTTGGATATAAAGTGAAAATTTGTCCTTTTTAAGGGAATTGGGCCTTATATCGGGTGTAGCACATTTTGTTATAGTAATGATGTGGTTGGATAATTAGTATAAGTCAGTATTTCAATAGTGACATGTGATAGACGGATTATTTGTCACCATCTAAGTACAGAGAAGGAGAGCAAGACTTAATTTGAGATTTGTACGGCTTCATCTTTTATTGATCGGTAGGTACCTGATTTCCATTCAAGGCTAAGTATTTGAAATTCTTTATATAAGATTAAGATCACTAAATTTCTTACATTTGCCATCGTCAAAGCACATGCATACGAGTTCAAAATCTAATTGATGCACAATCTCGATGCAACTGTATGTAGTGCATGGATTTCAAAGTTCGTGAGTGAGTTTGAGAATTTGATTCTTTTGATTACTTATTTTCGGTATCTATATGGGGTTTTAGTTACCCATTCTGTGGGAAATATGATGGCAAAGCTTCATCTCATATGTTGTGTTGATTCACAGTAAAAAAGAGACAAAGCGAGTATAGAACCTGCATTTTCGACTTGGGGATCATTTCGGGTCTTCACTTCCTGGCCTTGGCCCATTTCCATTGCTACTGTCACCACGCAACTGTTAGATGTATGCCCTAAAACTGCTATGTAATAGTTACATATTAGGGATTTCAATTCTACATATAAGGATTATGTTATTTTACTTAATCCTTTATTCATTTAATTAACTAATTAACTAATTAAAAAAATTAAATTAAAGCTTCATGCATGTGCACGAATTCGTGCACATGCACGAAGTGTAATAGTGTGTTGCTCATGCACGATGGTCGTGCATGAGCAACCGTCTGCTATGGACGATCAGAAACGGTTGCTGATCGTCCATCGATCAGCAACCGTTGTTGATCGGTTTTATTTTAAATTGAAAAACGGTTTTGAGGACAAAACGATGGGCTGCTTATATAGAGAAAAAGTGGGCGTGCGTTTTGTTTTTTAAGAGAGAAGATGCCTTGCTGAAAATAGAGAGAAAAGTGTGTGCGTGTTCTTGTGTTTTTGAGTCGTAAGAAAGAAGAAAATTATCTTGTTCGGGCCGTGACTATTATATATCAAGAATACAACGGATTGTTTCCACGTGATTGCTAGCACGATCGAAGTGGTGAATATCCGAAAGTTTTCTCTTCCGTTCGACGTTCTATCCGAAATTTTTCTCTTCCGTTCGACGTTCGTTGTTGGTGTGTCTGAACTAGAGGTTTGACACTTGTGCGACTCGAACTGTAGAACATCCGAACCGACTTGTTTCAAAGCGCGCTTCGAGAGGTGTTTCGTTTAACTCCCTTTTATGTTTAGATTTTTGATTAAAATCCACGAACAACGCCTTAGGAGAATCATGTGTAAAATATATTTTTGTTTCCGATGCGTTCATTTCGTTAATTTCTCTTATACATGATTCATGAAACCCCAACAATGGTATCGAGCCAACCTTAGGCGTTTTTCGTGCATTTAATTGATTTGTAGTTCAAATATATTTTTGCATTCTAATGGCCAATTTATTTTTGTTAAGAGAATTGGTTCTCTTACTTTTATGTGGCCTATAGAAGTTGATTAATTTATGTGATAAATTTAATCAACTAAGCAAAAATTAGAACTAAATCAATTTTGAATCAAAAATCCATAACTTGTTATATTTTGTGTTTATATTCTGCAAATGATATGCATAATTTTATGCATGCCTTTTAGAGCTTTAAATTTTGAATTTATGGCTCATAAGGAAAGGTGGTGATCATGGGAAAATCCCTAATTGTTGTGATTGTCGTATGGATGAATGTATGATGATTACAAGTATTCTTTTTGGAGATGTAATTATTAAATGGAGGTTGCGTCCTTCCTTTTATATTTATTTTTATGAAATGTAATTTTAGTATAGTTTAGTATTTCAATTATTGATGTAAATACTACAAGAGAAGAGGAGCTATTAAACCGGTGAACTCTTTGGGCCCGGTCTTTGAAGAGTTCAAAGATTAAAGAAAAAGTGAAGAGCAGGTCCATATTATTAAAACATTAAAATGGCTAAATGGGTCTCTTTAGCTCGAGACCTATTGAACCATAATTCCATGAACACCACATATGATAGATGTTTATGTGATATCTATTTATTTATTGTGTTTATGATATCGTACCTGTTAAACTGGTTAATGTGCAAAGTGAGACTGTTAATAACGACCCAAATCTCCTTACAAAGAATATTAAGTCGAAACGGGTTTTGGACTCGTGGCCTTCCATCGTCGTGGTTTGATCCAATATTATAGTGGTTAACTAACCGGTTATGGATACATAGGGGTTAATTACCATTTATAATATTGGACCACTCCATTATGCATATGATGTTGTGGGGTTGGAGCCAAATGATTTCTAATAACTGTCATGTGAGGGAATCATTTGTGTTTTCAATACTTGCATGAGATGATGGGTTAGATTAACTATGATCATGATGCCAATAACTGTTAGGTGAGACTTTCATGGTCTAGAGGCCGAAGTTATGATTGGGACTCGCATATGATGCGTTGAACAAGCTGGTTCACTCACTAAGTTCATAGGACACCAATAATTGTTAGGTGATGTGGACTTTGGACTAGTGGGACTCCAATCCCCACTAGTAATCTTTACCCAACAAAGATTACCGCTTCCCATCTTAAGGAGTATGGGATTCGAATATAAATTTAGTGGGAGGATCTATTTCATTTAAATACCAAAATGAAATAGTTATTATGAAAAGTACAACAACTAACAATTTATTTTCTGCAACAGATATATTATTACTCTGAAAATGGTGACCACAAACCCACTCGCTTCTATACTTGACAAGAATTGTTTGACTGGACCCAATTTCATTGACTGGGTGAGGAATTTGAGAATTGTTCTCAATTAAGAAAAAAATTGAGTATGTGCTTGATGAAAAGATGCCAACCTCCTTTCCTAAGGGCGGAACCCAAGAGGAACGTGTCACTTATGATAAGTGGCGTGATGATGACTTAAAAGTTAGGTCATATATGCTTGCTTCGATGAATAATAAATTACAAAATAAGTATGAATCTATGGAAGATGCTAGGTCGATCATTTTGCATTTAAAGGAATACTTTGATGAGAATGGTCGAACCTCTAGATATGAGATATCTAAGGCATTGTACCGTAAGAGAATGGCTGAAGGATCATCAATTAATGATCATGCTTTGAAAATGATCTGGCACATTGAAGAATTGGCTAGGCTGAATCTCGTTATGGACAATGAGTTAGCTGTGGATTTGATCTTCCAATCTTTACCCGATTCCTTCTCTGGTTTTGTCCAAAACTTCCACATGCATAAGATGGAGAAAACTCTTGCTGAGTTACATAGTATGCTGGTAGTTTATGAGAAGGAAATGCATAACACGAGGTCAAATGTAGTGGTTATGGCTAAGGCTTCTTCTTCAAGGGGTAAGACTATTTTAAAAAAGAATAAATGGAAGAGGCCTGCCAAACCTGTTGTGCAACCAAAACCCATGATTGATAAAGGGAAATGTCATTACTGTGGTGTCAAAGGGCATTGGAGGAGGAACTATAGGAGGTACCTCACGAGCTTGAAGGTCAAGCCCAAGAACCAACCTTATGAAGGTATGGTGTCTATGCTTATTGAAACTAATCTTATGGTTAGTGCTGAATCCAGCTCATGGGTTCTAGATTCTGCTGCAACTTCACATATTTGTATGTCTTTGCAGAATTTGGAAATAAGCAGGATGCTAGGGCGAAATGAAATTGTCCTGACGTTTGCCAATGGAGCAAGAGTTGCTGCATTAGCTATAGGGACTTTTCATTTATGTTTGCCTTCTGGACATGTAATGGTTTTAAAGAACTGTTTACATTATAAGAATGCTGTTAGGAACATCATCTCTATACCTCGTTTGGGTAAAGAGAATTATGAATTTTCTTTTGCTAATGATGTTTGTTCTATTTATCATAATAGAATATGTGTTGGTTCTAGCTTATTAACCAACAATCTTTATACCATTACAATGTCCGGTAATGTGATTACCAATGTCAATAAGCAAAATAGAATTGATATAAATGTCATAACTAATAAACACCCCAGAGACAGTCCAAATAAAAGTATGTTTGGCATCTCCGATTAGGTCATATTGGAGAAGACAAAATTAACAAGTTGAGTAATGATGGATACATTGATCCTTCAAATTTTGAGTCATACTCGACTTGTGAGGCATGTCTTCTAGGAAAAATGACCAAAGCGTCTTTTGTGGGACAAAGTGCGCGAGCTGCGAACATATTAGAATTAATACATACAGATGTTTGTGGACCAATTAATGAAAATGCTAGAAGTGGTTATAATTACTTCATTATCTTCACCAATGATCAGTCACGGTATGGTTATTTATACCTTATGAAGTATAAATCTGAATCATTTGAAAAGTTCAAGGAATTCAAGGCTGAAGTTGAGAAACAAATAGGAAAATGTATTAAGGCTCTTCGATCAAATCGAGGAGGTGAATACCTTAGTATTGAATTCCTGGACTATCTTAAAGAGAATGGTATTTTATCACAATGGACACCTCCTGGAACTCCAGAACATAATGGTGTATCTGAACGAAGAAATCGTACTTCATTAGATATGGTACGATCTATGATGAGTTACACCGATTTGCCAATATCCCTTTGGGGATATGCCATTGAGACAGTTGTATATATGCTGAATAGAGTGCCGTCCAAATCTGTTCCAACTACGACCTATGAGATATGGCATAGTAGGAAACCTAGTCTTAATCATATTAAGATTTTGGGTTGTCCAGCTTTTGTGAAAAAGATAAAAATGGAAAAATTGGAGGCAAAATCTGAACAAGGTCACTTCATTGGATATCCAAAGGAAACTCTTGGATATTATTTCTATTTTCATTCAAACCAAAGAATTTTGGAATGCAAATACGCTTTTTTTTTTTTGGAGAATCAGTTTGTCCAAAAAAGTAGTGTTGGGCGGAAAATAGTTTTACAAGAAGAAAATAATGAAGTGCCAAACAATCAAGTTCGATACCAATCTCGATTGTGGGAGCTTCGATACACAACCTCTTAGGAGAAGTGCGAGAATGTCTCGCCCACTGCTCGTTATAGACACTCGGTTGATCATATTGAACCATTATTCATTGTGAATGATAGTAATCAACCCGGTGATCCTAAAAGCTATGAGGAGGCGATGTTGGACATCGATTCTGGTAAATGGCTAGAAGCCATGAAATCCGAAATGGATTCAATGTATTCCAATGAGGTATGAACCTTGACTGACCTGCCTAATGGTATTGTACCAATTGGCTGTAAATGGATCTTCAAAAGGAAGATGAATGTTGAAGGTCAAATTGGAATTTACAAAGCACGGCTGGTGGTAAAAGGATATCATCAGAAAGAAGGAATTGATTATGACGAAACTTTCTCACCTGTGGCCATGCTGATGCGGGAGCATCCAACGTAGCTCCATCCACCAACTCGGAACCATCAATGTTTATCCAAGCCAAGAGAGAAATTGGACATTATGTGTTTCGATGGATCATTTTCAATGAATAATGTCAATTATTTATCGGTACTTCATGGTATATCGATAACTATCAATTGGAGGCCATTCTAAATGTCTTGAATGACCAGTTGATGAAGTTTCGGAAGGATTATTTTCTGGTCAAGGGAGGAGCTCGAATTTGAAGGTTCAAGAATGCAGAAGGCCGAAGATTAAAGTCATTTAATTCCCGTGTTAATAAAGGCTTTTATTAAGTTATTATGTGTTTTTACTGTTATGCAGTCCAAGAGTCGAAGGTTTCGGTTTCTAGGCTATTAAGGTCTGTTTTTAATATGTATTAAGGTGTCAGTTTCTAGGCTATTAAGGTATGTTTTTAATATGTATTAAGGTGTCAGTTTCTAGGCTATTAAGGTCCGTTTTTAATATGTATTAACACTAAAACCCTCCTATAAAGAGGGAAAACTATCCAATGTAAGGGTCACGAATTTTATGAATGAGAATTGTGAGATTTCCTCTGCTTGAGTGAATTCCTTTTGAAAGTGGATAACTCATTTCGGTGTCTTTATCCTTGGAGCATAGATCACTCCTCGGTGGTGAACCAAGAAGCCCTTTATCCTTGGCTGGTGGAATCTTTAGGCCTCGGTGGTGAGCTTCCCCTATCCCGAAATCCTTTATCCTTGGCTGGTGGAAGCTTTAGGCCTTGGTGGTGAACTTCGTAGATCTCGATCCTCATCCTTGGTTGGTGGCGCTGCCTTTATACCTTGGAAGGAGATTGTTTTTATCTATTCTTATTCCTTTCCATTTCTTACCCGTATACACTTCTCCATACACTTAACCATTAAAATCCCCTCTAAAAAAATCTATGTTCTTGAATCACTCAACCCATCACGCATCACATGCTAAAATCTATTCGAATTATGTTGGCTATAACTATACACCTTGATTATGAGATATTCTAGATGGATGTCAAAACGGCTTTTCTAAATGGTTTTCTCGATGAGGACATCTATATGGAACAGCCACAGGGTTTTGAATTCAATAGTGAAAAACAGAAGGTGTGTAAGCTTAAGAGATCTATTTATGGACTCAAACAAGCCTCTAGAAGTTGGAACATCTGTTTTGATGAAGTAGTCAAATCGTTTGGCTTCATCAAAAATCCGGATGAACCTTGTGTATACAAGAAGATCAGTGGGAGTGCAATTGCATTTCTAGTTTTGTATGTCAATGATATACTTCTGATTGGAAATGATGTACCAATGATATCATCGATAAAACTATTCTTGTCACAGAAATTCTCTATGAAAGATTTAGGAGAGGCAACCTACATTTTAGGTATCAAGATCTATAGAGATAGATTAAGACGATTGATTGGTCTCTCACAGTCTACGTACATAGACAAAGTGTTAACACGGTTTAACATGCAATGTTCCAAGAGAGGATTATTGCCTTTTAGGCAAGGGATCTGTCTTTCTAAGGAGATGTGTCCCAACACTCCTGAAGAAAGAGAGCGGATGGCAAAGATACCATATGCATCTGCTATTGGAAGCATAATATATGCTATGCTATGTACTAGACCTGATATTGCGCATGCTGTAAGTATTACTAGCATATATCAGTCTGATCCAGGAGAAGAGCACTGGATAGCAGTCAAGAATATTCTTAAGTACTTGCGAATGACTAAAGATTTATTCTTGATATATGGAGAAGGAGAATTTGAAGTTGTAGCTTATACTGATTCTGATTTTCAATCGGATCCTAATGATTATAAGTCTACGTCTGGGTTTGTCTTTACATTCAATGGTGGTGCAGTTAGTTGGAAAAGTTCCAAACAAAGTATAACTGCCGATTCCACCACTGAGGTAGAGTATGTAGCTACTTCTGAAGCAGCAAAGGAAACCGCTTGGATGAAAAAATTTATTTCTGAACTTGGAGTCATTCCTTCAATTAAGCAACCAATCACATTGTTATGTGACAACAATAGGGCGATAGCTCAAGCTAAAGAACCAATGTCTCACCAGAAGTCCAAGCATATTGAGAGACGCTTCCATCTCATCAGAGAAATTGTTGGGAGAGGTGATATCGCCTTGCAGAAAATTGCCTCAACAGAAAACGTGGCAGATCCATTCACTAAGGCCTCACCTCAATCTTTTTTTTGAAAGACATTTGACAAAATGGGTTTGAGATACTAGACAAGTTGGCTTTAGTGAAACTGGGAAATTGTTGGATGTATACCCTAAAGCTACTATGTAATGATTACATATTAGGAATTTCAGTTGTACTTTCATTATTATTATTTAATTAATGGCAATGACGTATTCATTCATTTGTCCAATTATTTTATATTGATGAATGATTCCATAAGATCAGTTGCAACTAGACTTATTCTTGAGACGTCAAGAATATATGTGACGAGTTCATAGTTAGACTTAATCTTTAAATCGTTCGCGGTTGATGGATTATTGAGTGGATATTAATAATCCTATTGAGACCGGTGTGTTCTTAACTTCGCCATTAAGTATTAGATACTTGAGGGAATGATAAGTCACATGTTATTGGGTATTATGATGCCTGAGTTAGAACACAGGTGTTTATATTAAACAAATTCACTGAACGTGACGCATATAGAATGATTAACGACATGGAAGCTATTAGCATGGTCAATGTCTAATTGTTCATGCTTTGGTCTTGTGTAAATAATCCTTAGACCTGAGGCACAGTGTTAACTTGTGTATTGAACAACTATGGTTCACAGGTGCACATAATGCTGGGTCATTGATCTGTCTTTATACCTGATGGTCATAATTTGTTCATATATGAAGTTACACGTGTACGCAATATGAAATCTGTCTCCTTGTTATATGCAAGGTATGATAATGATGTCCTATGCAATCTAATTGTGACAATGCATTGAAATCCTCGGCCGAGGCTGTAACCGAGAATAGATTGTTTATGTCTCCAATAAAATGCATGTCAATTGGATTTGTGCATATGATCGAATTAATGACTTGACAAATATTCCATGGTTTTTGTTTGATCGGGACATAGTAAGACAGATGGATTGAATTACACTATAACCAAAGTTGACAGGTTCATTATGTTCTTAAAGTATTCACACTATCTGGGTAGCCATGACATATTGCTAGATGTCAATCATGGCTTGTAGGACCTAAAAGATTAATTGGGACAATTAATTCTTTTGGAAGTACTAATGTGTTAGTACGAGTCTTACTACCAGCTTAGTGATGAACCTAAGGATGTCACACACCATAAACAATTAGGATGACGTGGAACAAGAGAGAAATATTATTGCAAATGTGTTTGCAATTACTGCAATCGAATTGAGTCAATTTGAAATTAAATTAAATGAGATTTAATTTAATTTGTATTATAGTCATGAGCCTACTTGCGTATGATGCACACGCATGCCCAAAGTAGATATATGTTAACATACCCCAATTGTGCACTTTCATTATTATTATTTAATTAATGGCAATGAATTGACCAAATGATTTTGAGATACCAATCAAGTTGGCTTTAGTGCAAATGGGAAATTGTTAGATGTATGCCCTAAAGCTGCTATGTAATAATTACATATTAGGGATTTCAATTGTACATATAAGGATAATGTTATTTTAATTAATCCTTTATTCGTTTAATTAACTAATTAACTAATTAAAAAAATTAAATTAAAGCTTCATGCATGTGCACAAATTCGTGCACATGCACGAAGTGTAATGGTCAGCGGTTGCTGACCATTATGCACGAAGCATGGATGGTCAGCAACCACTGACCATCATGCCAAGATCATGCATGAGCGGTTGCTCATGCACGATCGTCTGCTATGGACGACCAGCAACGGTTGCTGATCGTCCATCGATCAGCAACCGTTGTTGATCGGTTTTATTTTAAATTGAAAAACAGTTTTGAGGACAAAACGATGGGCTGCTTATATAGAGAAAAAGTGGGCATGCGTTTTGTTTTTTAAGAGAGAAGATGCCTTGCTGAAAATAGAGAGCAAAGTGTGTGCGTGTTCTTGTGTTTTTGAGTCGCAAGAAAGAAGAACATTATCTTGTTTGGGCCGTGACTATTATACATCAAGAATACAACAGATTGTTTCCACGTGATTACTAGCACGATCGAAGTGGTGAATATCCGAAAGTTTTCTCTTCCATTAGACGTTCGTTGTTGGTGTGTCTGAGCTAGAGGTCTGACGCTTGTGCGACTCGAACTGTAGAACATCCGAACCGACTTGTTTCAAAGCGCGCTTCGAGAGGTATTTCGTTTAACTCCCTTTTATGTTTAGATTTTTGATTAAAACGCACGAACAACGCCTTAGGAGAATCATGTGTAAAATATATTTTTGTTTCCGCTGCATTCATTTCGTTAATTTCTCTTATACATGATTCATGAAACCCCAACAGCAACATGCAGCAGATGCTAATGGAGGAGAGTTCAGGGCAAACCAGAGTGTTGTGGACCGCGGGCCCGTTCACTTTGTGGATAACGCACATTCCAGCACCGAATTCTGCCACCTCTTTGTGCGTTGCTGTCGCCAACTGATGCGTGATGGGGTGAGTGATTCTAGAATGGATTTTTTGAGAGGGGATTTTTTTGGTTAATTGTATGGGTAGTGTATATGAGGAAGAAACAAAAAGAAATAAATAAATAAAAAAAAACGATCTCCTCCCAATGTATAAAGGCCTCGCCACCAACCGAGGATGAGGATCGAGATCTATGAAGTTCACCACAAAGGCCTAAAGCTTCCACCAGCCAAGGATAAAGGACTTCGGGATAAGAGAAGCTCACCACCAAGGCCTAAAGATTCCACCAGCCAAGGATAAAGGGCTTCTTGGCTCACCACCAAGGAGTGATTTACGCTCCAAGGATAAAGAAACCGAAAGGAGTTATCCACTCTCCAAAGGAGTTCACTCAAGTTGAGGAAATCTCACCATTCGCATTCATGAAATTCGTATCTCTCATACATTGGATAGTTTTCCCTATTTATAAGAGGATTTTAGCCTTAGGAAATATTAAAAACAAACTTTAATGACCTAGGAACTGAAACGTTCGACTCTTGAGCTACATAAAAATAAAAACAATTAGGAACGTAATAAAAAACCTTTATCACAGGAACTAAATGCCTTGAACTAAAACGTTCGACTCTTGAGCTATAAAAATAAAAACAGCTAGAAACTTAATAAAAAGACTTTATTACGGGAACTAAATGGTCTTTAATCTTTGGCCTTTCACATTCTCGAACCGTTAGCTTTCCGTGTTCTTGAACCTTTGGCTTTCCATATTCTTGAACCGCTTTCGTGAACCTTTAGCCTTCCCAAAATTCGAGCTCCTCCCTTGACCAGAAAATAATCCTTATAAAACTTCATCAATTGGTCATACAAGACATCTAAAATGGCCTCCCATTGATACCTATCGATATACCACAAAGTACCGATAAGTAATTAACATTATTCATTCAAAATGATCCATCGAAGCACATAATGCCCAACTTCTTTATTGGCTTGAATAAGCATCGATGGTTCTAAGTTGGTCCATGGAGCTACGTTGGATGCTCCCGCATCACCGACTGAATAGCAAACATGCCGGCAGAACAATGCATTGCAGAGGGACTTCCCAAGTGTCCCGATGTTTCCTCTGTCCTCGGAAACACCCCATGTTTTATAACAGTTTTAACAGCGTTTATTTCTGAATATAATGGTCATGTTAGAAGTTACAAGCTTTTATAAAGATATAAACTGCTCTAATTGGAGTTCACTTATCAATATATATTAACTTGCAATATTCGTATGCTGGAAAGTTTTCCAACGAAATGTGGTTGAATTAATGAAACACGTGCTGGGCGGGTTAAATAGGTAGCATGGGGATTACGAAAAACCTTTTCTAGTCAAGTTAATTCCAATAAAAAGAAACCCATTTTATTGTCAAGACAACGTGTCTATCTTATGAGATCTTTCGGAACTCATTTGTGTTTGCTTTCAAAAAAGCATCCCTTGAAAGGATAATTGACTATAAGTTTAGCAGAATAAAAATACCACGAATGTCATAATTTTCATATGGCGCTTATTTAAATGCTATAGCTTTTTTTTTTTACTACTTGATTGTCATGATTTCTAAAAAACAATCATTTGAATATCATAACTTTTAATCAATTATTTGAGTGTTAAAATTTATTAAAGACGTTAAGTCAATTATCCTAAATCTAACATAGCATAACACTTTTGGTGAACGTTTTTGTAAAAATTATAGCATAAAAAAAAACAAGTGATCGATTGAAAAGTCATATGACGATCAAGTAATAAAAAAAGAATTATAACATTCAAATGAATGCCATACGAAACTTATGACACTTGTAGTGTTATTTTCTTAAATTTAGCATTTTTCAAAGCTCTTGTGGCTTGGTAATAGTTCAGTCACTTCAAGCATATTCCATAGATCAACCGGCTTCACTAATACTTTTGGATGACATTTCCACAGTCCAGTATTGACAATGGTCTTCTCCAGTATGACTGCATCCTCCGGAAGGAACTTAGCCAAGGCAACCAAATGTTTTGAGCTAAGAGAACGAGAATTGAAGAGAAAGATTTCGACATGCTCGAGATAATTTGCCACACAAGGGGAAAACTTCCTCTGCAATTTTTAAAATTCATTGTCATCGAAGTTAAGTATCGAAAGTTCCTTTGAAACCGACGCTATAGATTTACACTAACATTGGGTAACTCAGTAAATCAAAATGATGAGTAAGGGGATAAAAAAGAAGCAACTTACCCAGACCGGAAAAAAAAAGAGGTGATTTCTTTGCCTCTTTCGACAGAATGAAAAATATACTTGCAAGTCATATATATTAATTCTCTCGTCATCTGCATCAACATGATCATTTTCTCTGCTTCTCTGGTAACTCAATATCTAAAATTTTCATTAGTTGGAAATGTTTGTAAAGCCTACAATGCAATAGAAGAGAATTGATGACACTGCTGCAGGTTTCTTGTTGGTAACACAAAACAGAGAATTTAAAGCTTCCTTGCGTGGATACATTATCCAACAGGACCAGATGTTCAAGTAGATTAATACCCCCGACACAGTGAGAGGAATCGGGCCTCAGTATGACTAATTTTCCAGGCCCAGCAAACTCTTTAGCCGCATTACTATCCTGGAGAGGTTCAATAGACTTGTCATATGGGTGGGTTAGGTTATAAATGATCCAACCCAAATAAACTCGTTTAACTTATTTTAACCCATATCCATGCAATCAAATCCACTAACCCATATCCATACCTGACCCAACTTATATTATAGAAATACTTCTATATTTAATCAAATCTATGAAAATTCATATTCAAACTAAGGTGAGAGTGAGTGAGTGATCGAAAAGTGAAAGAGACTAAAAAAGAGTCATAAAAATAGATTAGGTTTTATGACCCATTTATAACTCATTATGACCCATTTAACACTTATATTGAGTTAAAACCTATTTATCACTCATTTACTTATTATAATTAGCCTATCTATAACCCATTTAACACCCATATGGGTTATGGGTTAAGAAATGGGTTTATAACCCATTTTATGGATCTAATAATGTATGCAAAATAAGATTCCACCAATTTGCGGTGCCAAGCACGACACAGTCAGACCACGTGCTTGGATAGGGTGCCTTCTCCAAATTGGCCCCACCTAGCCCAATCCCTAGACCAGCCACTACTAGTTCGGAAACGTAGGTAGAAGGAGGCAACACATATGATGTTGAGAAGGCAACGCATCAATCTAATTAATCTAATAAGAAAGTAAAAATAAACACAATTCAGATGGAATTTTTGAAAAATTGCTAAACGGACAAACAAAAAAAATTAAGAACCTTCAAAGGATCTATTGTTGTATATGACGGTTGTTCATCTCCATATTCTACAAACTCGCAAACACTTATCTTGTTCACAAACCTTTATACTCTCTCTATACCTCTGTGAATGTTTGGCCTTTTAAACTCTTATCTTGAGTAATGTAAAAGTTTGATGGGCATGACCATCATTATGTTGATTATGTTAAAGAGGAAATACCTAAAATTTGTCAATTAAGTAATCTCTTTACCAAAACTAAATTGATATCAATGCTCTCGCAATTGATTTTTTTTAAACTTGAATAGGATGTAACAGTTACTACAACTTTATGTGGAAGGTAATTTGATGACGACTAAGTATGTATGTGAGTGTAATATATATGCGTAAAACATGTATTTGGTTTTGTAAGTGTCCTTCTCTTTTAGAGTGCAGACTTATTTTACATCTGTGTCATGATATAATTACTAATTTTATTTAGATTTATTGAGAATTTCATTCTTCAATTTTGTTCCATGCGTTGGCGCCTAGTTACTAGTAATATAGAAAGAAACAACATCGTAAGTACGGCAATTAGAAGAGGAGGAGGAATAAACTTCAACTTTCCAAATGCAGGTCGCTGCTGCGCCTCCATTAGAATCACGGACGGAAAATATTGGCGGCTGATGTGGACTCAATTGCCAAAAAAAAAAAAAAAAAAAAAAAAAAAAAAAAAAAAGCCTCGACGTTCCATTGACCCATACGTCCTCCGCCTTCCATCCCACAGCGACCCCACCCATAAGCTATCCTTCGTTGAGGACCTTGCCTCAGTGATCTGCAAGTCAAGTTGCGGCAGAATTTTGGGTGCGTTTGGGAACCACTTCCCAAAGCCCCTTTGAAGCCTGAAGATACTTGGGCAAATGCCAGCCCGTTTGGCAAAAAATTTTGAGCTCCCATTCCCTAAATGCTAGCATTGTGAAGTCGAAAGCCCAAAGGCAGGTGAGGACCTGCCTTGGGCTTTCGGCTTTTTCGGCATGCCCACACGGGTACTGTTCATATTTTTTTTTTCCGAAATTGTCCTCACGAATTTTTTGTTTTTCTGGTTCTTGCTCTTGTGTCGCAACTGTTCATCTTCTCCAGGGGGCTTGGTTCTAGCTGACTGCGAGCGGCCGGCGACTGCTAGAGGGACGCCGGCAATCGTCGGGGGGTGGCGCGATCGACGCCGGAGGTGGTGTGATCGAGGGCTCGGTCACCGCAACCTAGATCTGGGGCGGCAAGCGGTCTTCTTCTTCCGCGAGCGGTCGCCGGCGACTGTCGCCCAGACGACTGACGCCGAGGGGTGGCGCGACCGCTGCGACCCACGGCGAGGTCTGGGTCACCGCGACCCAGATCTGGGGCGGCAGGGTCGTGGGAGGACCTTGCTGCCCTCGATCTGGGTCGCGCGACCTTGCGGCCCCCGGATCTGGGTCGCGGTGACATCGCGCGACCTCCCGCGGCCTCGCCGCCCCAGATTAGGGGGCGGTGAGGTCTCGCGACCCGCCGCAACCCAGATCCGGGGCGGCGAGATCCTCCCGCGACCCTTGCCCAGATCTGGCGTCGCGCAGGTTGCCGGAGGTCGCCGGCGGCCACTGCCCTTTGGTCAATTTTTTTTAATTTTTCTTTTGATAATTTTTTTTTACCACAAAGATCCTTTGTAAATGTAATTCCCCAAATGCTATTTTGCTCAAAATACTTTACAAAGAGCTTTCAAAGTACAATTTGCCAAACACGGTTACATTTTGGAAAATACCTTTAACTCAAAGATATTTGCATTTTCCTAAAGACTTTCCCCAAAAGTGGTTCCCAAACGCACCAGGGGCTCCAAATTTGTTTAGAAACCAAATTAACCCCTATTTATCAATTTAGGGCAATTTATTGCCTCAATCAACCACGTGCTACACATATTTTAAGTGCACGTGCCTCCAATGAGTCAAGTCGTGTAATCTATTCTTAAAGTAATGTCACCTTGAATTTTCAAGGCACCTAAATTGCCAATGTCCCTTAAATAATGACTTTATTGTGTAGAGACTAGAGAGATTAGAGATACATTGCCTTGTAGAAATCATTGGGTTTGCTTTATTGCACAGAAAGACTAGAGATATAATATCAAGATGTAAATTCATGGGTTAATCTCACATTACAGAAAATGTCTAGTGTTCTTATAAGCAAGGGCATGGCCCCATCTTTGATTCTGTTGTTCCTCTAGATGCGGAAAATTAGGATGCAGAGTTTCTTTTTCCCTAGAAATATTGAGAATCGCGTTGCTGTGTAATAACAAGATGGATATAAAGTCAAAACAAAACATTATTCACTAACTCAAAAATAAAGGGGGGAAAAAGACAGAAACCCTATCCCCGACATGGGCCAGTTTACTCCTAGCCCCCAACTTCTTGAAATTGCAATTATGTCCCAGTTAGGGAAAATCTGTTTACATATAAATCCATAAAGTCCCCCCCCCCCCCAAAAAAAAATTAATACTATTTCTTTAAATTCCAATGTTTAAGGAGCTATTACGAAGTTCTCGTAAAAAAAAAAAAAAAAAAAAAAAAACTGAATTAAGATCTATTTTCCTCTAGCGATATTGATTATACGGTAAATTACTAGGACACCCCCACAATTTCATTAAAGTTACTTGAAAACCTCCGCATTTTCAAAAAGTACTACGGCCCCTTATTAGAAACGTTTTTGGATTTGATAGATTAATAAAAAATTATGTGGTCTAATTAAGTTCTCAATATATAGCTGGAATATGAACATTGACATGGAATTTACAAAATTCCACGTCACCTTTTAGAGAGAAATTTATTCATACCATGAGTTTTTGGATTTGCAGTTGGACATGATGCTATCCTCCTTGGTATGCATCCAACCGTAATTCAAAAGGTACAATATAAATCAGCATTTTAAAAGATGTCAAACAATTTAAAATTAGCAACCAGAATAGCATGACAACAGATATTTTTTAAGTTAGACTCAAAAAGTAACCTATACTTTCATAATTCATATTGATTGCCACCTTGGGTCAAATGGCTTTACCACTGAACATGAACAGTGTTAAAGAAGAGGGGTTCACATGCCCGCGCAATTTATCATCTAAAATATGCCGACAAAATACCCAACATCTAAAGCTGGTTTAGGGTATTGGTCAGCTTCTTCGTGGGATTTTGTTGTCGTTGATTGCGGAATCAGATTTCTCCTTGGTCAGCTTCTTCTTCGTGGGGTTTTGAAGGTTGAACTTGGGAATCACCTCTAAACTGATTGAAGATTGAATCACGCTCAACCGTGACTTGAACGTGAAAGAAGGTGTTTAAGATTGAATCGAAATTGATACAGCAATTTGCCAGTCAATCTTTTCTAGTGGAACCCGTGTAATTATGAAAGAATAAAATACTAAAGCTATAGTTTTGCACTAACGTAAGCATCAAGCTTTGGATCGTAGCCTCATGGCGTGTCATTGATCTATAGCATAAAGTATCTGAAATCCTTCAATTAGTCTTATGTCCTCCAATAACATATACATGAAACCAAAATATTGATAAAACATATGACTTAATCACTATAGCATGTCCCTCGTGGTTTCTTCAAAAGAATTATAATTTTGAGAGTAAAGTCCGAAAATTCCACCCAAACTAGATCGAGGTAAGCCCCTTTGATCCAAATTCTTAACTATTTTAGGAGTTGACACCAATCATTTTTTTAGGTTGATTGCGAACTAAAATGCTAACTAGACTATAAAGCGATAGCCAAAAGTTTATGACTTGACGACTTAATTACACGGAGGAAAGAGTATGCATATTCCACATCACCTTCCGATAGCACATTCCTTCATTAAATCCTCATATCATGAGATTTCTTAAAGTAAATATATATATGTTTTTTTTTTTTTTGTTTCAAACATTAAAAACTCTATTACTCGATCTCAGGTGAAATTGCCGCATCATGGAATCGAATAAGGGCTTGACTGATCATGGTGTGTGATCCCTGTTCTTTCAGAAACAGAAAAAGAAAAATGCTCCAAATGAGTCCAATGTATCAAAAGAGCATGAATCAATCTTAATCAAAGCAGCGAGAAAATAGGGACCTGAATGTGTTAAATGAACGAAAGCAGATTCGAAGAAAATGGTTGAATGTCGATCGTGAATCCAATGTACACAACTCAATTACAAAGATGAATTCAGTCCAATCAGAGCAACATGCATGAATATGTTGCATACAATTCAAACAACAGCATCGAATTCAATCGTGATAGTGTGCATGAGTCCAATGCATACCGTTTTAATAACAAAAGTGAATCTAATCAAACTACCGAACTAAATGGTCTTTGTGCTTTCTTTTATATTAACCTTCTTCCTACCCTTGCGACCTTTTGATAATGTGCAAAATAGAGGATTGCATCTCTTAATTAGAGGACCAGTGGATTGGGCTAGAAGATTTTCTCTTTTTTAAATTCGCTTTCAATATAATTTCTGCCGCCCGCAGTCACCGTTCTTCTTTTTTCTCAATTCTGATTGGGTGTCTATGCAAATAGGTTGTTGCGATAATTTTCACTTTTCCAGGTGAAATACTATTTTCGATGTATGACGTTCAACTAGCTAATTTCGTGACAGGTGCAAGCGTGTACGAATTATTCATGGCTTAAATAAGTGCAAAATGACATGTGCTGGTCCTACATGTAGCATAGGCGATACGAACTAACGGAAATCAATATTCACATGTCCGATTCATGGCATAAGTTTCACGACATAACATGGATGAGTCCCGTAAGCAAATACAATTCAATCTATGTTGCAAATGATCGAGATATGGAGTCGGTTTTTTAAAACCTAGTTTTCAAATATTTTCCATTATTATCAAAATTCTTGTAGAAACCTAATTTTTTAGCAAAAGATTTGATAAAAATTGACTGAGAATATTAATTCCTTAAAAATTCAATCCAAGGATATAATTAGATTGTACTTGTTACTAGTTTTCCAAAAATATCCAATTTGTTGAAGTTGAAGAGTCGGTTTTCAAGATATCGCAACTTTTAATCACAGTTGTCCAATCATGAGATGTCAAGAATTTTGTTATTTGACCCAATTGATTAATTTCATCTTATATATAGAGTAACAAATTTTTCGAAGCCCCAAGAATCACATCAAGCAGATTTTTAACAACGAAAATTTCATAACTTTCCACTACAACCATCTCTTGGCCCAATTTTTGAAAATCCATTTCGAGTCACGAGCTTATGAAAACTTTATACATGGTCATAGACTCATAGGGGCCAATGGCCCCTTAGCCGGAGACAGGTCAGGGTTTTGCAATACCCACTTATTGCTAACCAAGGCCTAGTGTGTGCCTACCCCAGCATAGGGCACAATGGCCTTCATTTGGCTTTCTAGCCCTTTAGGAGGGTTCTTCTTAACTAAAAAGATTTACATTGAGCTAATTAATAAATCTTGCTCAAAACAAATCAAATTATCTCTACAAAGTTTTAGATGACACTCCCTCTACTTAGTCAAAAATATTAATCTCCATCAGATTTTTCCTCTACATCTCTTTGTGGATTCTGATGCCTAAAATAATTGGAATTTGAATTAAATCAATTTAGAGCTGGGTTTTTGTTTCCAGGTACTTGGAGTACTGTCTACTCCATCGATAATGCAATCTTCCTTTACAATGCAATACGTCCAAACTTGGTGACTTCACATAATCTCAATCTATTCATCTTCTATATTTAGGTCCTTCCAAGTATATTGATGTACTCATATTAATGAAGTCGTCCTCCATTTATTTGGTCCGTCCAAGCATTTGGATGATTTAATGTCCTTCGCTTGTTCACCAAAATCCAAAGGTTCTTTCAAGTCTAACACTTTCCACTCAATATCTTGTTCTCTATATGCAAACTAAGAATATTCTTAAATACCATAGACATCATTGTGTTAACACTATCTGCATATAAACTTGTACATGTAGAGAATAATTTGTTTGTGTGCACACACATGTGTGTATATATATCTTCAAAATACATAAGGAGTCTTATTAATATAATTTACCTTGTTAAAATGGGCATTTTTTTTTTTTTTGGTCGGTTAAAATGAGCATTTGACCCCCTATTTCAATGGAAAAATCGGAAGCAAGCGAGGGAAATGATGTGCAAGGGACCTCGGGATTGGGCCAGTGCACACCATCATGGTGATATTGTACAGGGCCCTTGGCCTAGCGTTGCAAACGCTATGCGGCATTTGCTCGTTAGGAGTGCCACCACCCGGATCAAATTTTACCTTTTTTTTTTTTTTTTTTTTTGAAAAATCACTTATTTTATTTTTATATCTGTCCCAACTTTGACCACTCAGAAAAATTACTTACTTTAACTTTTGTCCGAACTTTGACCCCTCGTTTCCCTTCAGTTCGATAATTGTAAAAGTGCTGGGATTATGGATTTCTGCAAATTTGATTGGAATGGTCATGGTGGAAAGTCACAACATCTTTCTCGTTGAAATTCTGATTGACCTAATTCTCAAAATATTAGTTGTGACTAAATATACCTGAATTCATGAGTTAATTTGGAAAATTGCAATTTTCTCGACGCTCTCAAGATTGGTTGGCAGTAGTTAAAAGTTGTGATATGTGTGATCCGGCCATCCAATGTGGGCAAATTGGCGTCATTGTTCTTTCTGAGCACAACTTAGTTACACCAATCATCGTAATTTCAACGATTTTTGTTTTTCAACACTCAAGGCTTCGACACATTGGAAACCAAAAATTTTCAAATGGAGCAAGTGCTATCCGATAATAGTTTGCATGGTCAAACATTGGTAAAAAAAAAAATGAGGTCCCTTCAATAATAGTTGCAAAGAGAGAAATACTTGTATCCGTTGAGAAAATTTTACACCCTTACAAAAGAATGCAAAAGTAACGGAAGGCCTCCATGCTTGGCGTTAATGGTTTTTCTTACCATTGTTAGCCTAATTTTTTCACTGCAACAAATCTAGAAGCATCGTCGCCTAGTCATCTTTTGGTCGTTCACAATTTTTATGACTATCTAAAAGTATCGTTCCACTAACTAGTAAAGCCGGGAGCTTTTTCCCTCCACTTTGAAAAAATTTCATAGGTGACTTAAAGGTTTTCACTCTTCTTCTTTCTTTTTTCCTAGTGCCAAAAGAAAAAGAAGATGCCCTGTCTCATGTGAAGGAAGCCTTGTTAAGTGGGCAACGGGACCGACTGTACGCTCAAAATGTTCAAACTTGACTTGGATTCAACAACAATATGCATTTTTACAATTTTCTTTTGATAATTATAGCATATATTGTCAGTGTTAAAAAAGATTTACACAAGTGGCCTCATAGTTATATCACTAACTTAAGAAAGAGGTATTATGATCCAAAAATAAATTGTCGATAGGTTGATTTTGTAAAATATTTTATAAACTTGCAGTCTCCATTTTTTTTTCTCATTTCTTCATGATAATTAAAATTCAAGATGACTTGATTCATACAATGATATGGTTTTAGGAGGGGGAGAGACCTATGATTGTAGAGGACTTGGTCCGAGGCTCGCACGCAATTCTTTTGCCAAGAGAATTTATACGACGGCTTCCATTTATGGTTTTGGGATGGGGGAGAGAACGATGATTTTAGAGGAGCTTATCCCAAAGTTCTCATGTGATTCTTTTCGCAAGAGAGGATAAGTTTTACTCACAATACCAGTCAACCAAAACTAGTCATTATAGATGACCTTATCTTGAGGTTCACACGTAATTCTTTTAGCTAGAGAGGGTAAGTATTGCTCACGAGTAATTCAATTATCCGGATGAATATTGTGACATCCCGAATTTCGACCCCGTCTCGAACATATGAAATGTGCATATCGTCGGCGTGCCTATGGTCCTTTTTCTCTGAGCTGATCACTCACGAGTTAACTAACTTATTGGGTGAAGCCTTTAAGGGATATATCCGCGGTAAAATCCCTAAAAGCTACCTTATTTGTTGGATTGGACTAAAATCACGTTCGGTCGATTTTAATCATGAAATTTAATTCGGTTTTGGGAATCAAATATTCGGGCGTGTCACAATTCATTTTTAGGATCCTGTCTCATCGCTCGTCCATTTATCGACGAGTCCGAAATTTCAATAAAGAAATTATCGGAGGAAAAAGTGAAGACCGAAAGAAAATAGAAAGGGAAAGAGAAAAAGAAAAAGAAAATAAGATTAAGATTATTGGTTTATTTCTTTTTCTCTCTCCTTTTCTCTCTTTTCTTTTCTTTCTTTTCTCTCTTTTCTTTCTCTCTCCTCTCTCCTCTCCCCTCCCCCTCGTGCGATTCCCCACCGCCCATTCCCTCTCTCTCTCTTTCTTTGACTAGTCAATCCTTATCCTTCTTTTTCTCTCTCTCTCTCTCTCTCTCTTTCTTCTTCTTCTTCTTCCTTCCTCCGCACGTCTAGCAAGCGAATGAGAAGCCCGAACCAGAACCAGCTCGCCGAGAACCGTCGCCGCCCATCTCGCCGCCGCACCGCGCGCCCGCGCCGCGCCCGTGCGCTCGCGCCGTCCCGCCGTTCGTCGCTCGCCGTCCGCTCCTCCCTCCGTGCGATCCAGCCGCGACCCAGCTCGGTTCTCCCCTGTTCCAGCTCCGTCCGGCCACCTCCGGCCACCGCCTAGCCTCGCCGGACCACCCCCGTGACCCCCTCACCCTCCGCCGGCCTCCCTTTGCCGCCCTAGCCGCCGGAGCAGCCCCGTTCGGCTCCGTCCAGCATACCCACGAAGTGGGTATCCAGCTCTTCGGGCCCGCTTTTGGGCCGTTTCCCGGCCCCGAACCCGAGCCGTGCTTTGGGAACAATCGTTCCTCGCGTCGCCGCCGTCGGATTGATCCGATTTGCGCGCGATTTGGTGAGTAATCTCACTAATCCAGGATTAGTGGCTAATTATGCTTAAAGCTGGTTTAGATTTAATTAATTATGTTTAGGTTGTTAGATTAGAATAAATTAGCAATTATTAGTCAATTGTGATGTGATTTAATTAAATTGATTGCGCAATTAGCAAGTAGATGTGGTCTACTATTTATTGGAAGTATCTCGAATTTTCCGATCCCTAATCGGGCTTCAATTTGGTGATTCGAGCTTAAGTGAGATTTTTGGGCATTTAAATATTAATTTTCGGAATTAAATTAAATAATTATTTATTTTCCGAAAATTCAAGGGAGATGGTCTGGAGCCGGAAAATCATGCTGATGACCGTGGTGAAGTCCGTTTATTTAATCGGGCTTTAATTTGAGCTAAATTGAATTTTAATGTTAATTGTTTAATTTTCGAAATTATTATTTAATTATTTATTTTTCGGAAATTAAGGTTGAGATGGTCAGTGACCGGAATATTATGCTGATAATCGTGGTGCAGCCCGTTTATTTAAATTGGCTTTATTTTGAGCTAAATGGAATTTTTAATAATTATTATTATTTATTTTCGGAAATTAAGATTTTGTTGGTCGACGACCGAAATCTTGTGCCGATCGTCGTGGCGCAGTCCGTTTATTTATTTGAGTTCCACGTTATATGGAATTGAATAAATTGTGATATTTTAGGGATTTACCCTAAATTGATTGGAATTGATTGAGATTGAATTGTTGAGCGGTAAATGGCCAAGTATGTTATTCAGCATTTATAATGCTTTGTTGAGTTGTGAAGTGAGTAGAATTGTGAGAGTGATTTGAATATACTCTTGGCTAAGACTCATAAGGTATGTTAATACCGTGTGAAAATTGAGTGAAGTTGATGAGTATGTGGGGATTCATCCCAAGATTGACTAGTGTCGGCATTCAATTAGAATTTGACTATGAGAGGTTGTGAGTTAAACCTCGGAAGTCGCCAAGTATGGCTATGCTAGTTGGGCCGAGATTTGCCACCGAATTTGGAGTCGGTCGCTACCGAGAAGGCCGTACCGCCACCTAATATGGGTCGCGCTGCCACCCGATATGGGTCGCGCGTAATCGCCACCGAGAAGGTCGCGCCAGAGTAATTTGCCACCCGTCTGGTCGCCGATGACCACCCGATACGGGTCGCGTAAATGTCCCGAGAAGGCCGTAATAAGGCGACCGCCACTTGATATGGGTCGCGCCCGATAAGGCCGGAATTTGCCACCCGATATGGGTCGCGCCCCGAGAAGCCGCCGTAATTTGTACCGCGCCCGAGAAGGCCGTACTTGCCACCCGTAAGGCCGTAACCACCCGATATGGGTCGCGCCCGAGAAGGCCGACCGCCACCCGATATAATAAGGGTCGCGCGCCGATAAGGCCGTAATTTGCCACCCGACACGGTCGCGATATGGGTCGCGCCGATAAGGCCGATAATGGCCGTAATCCGCCACTCCGATAAAGGTCGTACCCATTGGGCCGTAATTTGCTACCTTAAGGTAGGTCGTGTCCTTAGGGACGTAATTTGTTGCCAAGAGATTTGGTAGTCTAGGCTTGCGAAGTCATGAGTTCGATTTGAGATCGAATAAAGGGAGCGACGGGGAATGATCCGATGACATGTAATCGACTAGGTCGATTGATCATTGTTTTGATCTCGATGTTGTGAATTGGTTGATCGAATGGGAATGACCGTGAGTGGTCTTGTGGGCTTGTAATCGACTAGGTCGATTTGATCGATGCTTCGATCGGTGATATGATTGCTTGAGTGCCTATTGTAAATTGTACCGACTTGCGGGTGGGATCTCGATGCCAAGGTACGTCTTCGACCTATGCGTGTTTAGGCAGCCTTTAGTATAATAGTTTACTAATCGGGCTTAGTGGGGTAGAACTCGCCGAGACGTAGTCTCATCCGCTTGGGGAAAACATTTCAGGATCCCGACGAGGAGCTGAGGAGGAGGGATTTGTGAATGAGAACTCGCAGGGGAAATTAAGGAAGAGAATGATCTGAGTGGGGGAATCAGAAGAGGATCATGATGATCTCGAGTATAACTTAGACGAGGATTGAAATCCCATCTCTTTGTGAACCCTTTTGTATATGTGTAGATAGAGTGAGACTCTGAAGTTGCGAATAGTCTGTGAAGTGCTCTGTCTAATGCCATGTATAAAGGTTTGGTTGTAAATTTCAATATGAAAGATATAGCCTGCTTTTCTATCCCATTGTTTTATTGTCTGGGGATTTATAATTGCTTCCGCATGTGCTTAATGAATGAAAGGGTCGGCGATATATAGTCCTGGGATATCGCATATTAAAATCGACCAAGAGAAGGATGTGTGCGTGCCCAAGGATCGGGGCGTGACATCCAGTTTAAGTGGTATCAGAGCGAGGTTGAAGATTAGAGTGATAAGGAGCGTTGACCATGGGATAGTTTGTAGGAAAGGCCTTTAAATTCATGCTGGTGCATTTCTGTGTTAGCTGTGTGCTAGAATTGTTTGTTGTGTGAGGATCGCTCATCTTCTAATCCAGTGTGGATGTAGAAGACGGGTTTCAGTGTAAAGACTGAACCATGAGCGAGCAGGAGTTGAGAACTCCTAGTAAGAGGACAATGTCCTCTGTGACTCGGGATAATGCACTGACAAAGGTCAGTACCTGAGGTGGTTGTGGCAGAGTGTTGGTTCTGGCCAGCTCGAGTGTAAGAGTACCACTGTAGGTTGGTACTTGTGTAGCAGCGTTGAATGATCCTAAATTCGGCAAGATCGTTTTGATGTTAGTGTTCCTTGGGAAATGATGAGCCAGGAGGCTCAGGATCGAACCGCCGTCAGTGTTGCTACCGCTGTTGTTGCTTCACCTGCTGAGATCTAGAGTGGAGATGTGATCCAAGAGCGAGTCATTGCATTCGAGCCGAGGTATAGATCCAATTCAGGCAGAAATGAAAATCGGTCAGGGAAAAGATCAAGGTCGAAAGTGGTCCTAGTAGACTAATGGGGACGACCAGAAAGATGTGTGCTATCACTTGGCAGGAGATAGAAGACTCACGTGATAGGTGTCAGAATTGTAGAAGGAAGCATGGATAAATCCAGTGTCCGAGTATGACTAGAACATTTTGTGATGATGACTAGCATGGCCATCAGATGAAGGATTGTCAGTGGAAGTCTAAGGTAGCATAGACATTGCTACTGCGGCTAGAACGCCACTAGGATGGCGAAAGGAATGGGAGTAGAATTGATCTTGCACCGATCAAAGAAGAATGTGTTGGAGGTGATCTTATCAGAGTAACGTAGCAGAGTTTTGTGTTGAGTTGGTATAACTTAAATTGTTGAAGTAAAAGTGACAGAGGGGAAATCATTAGCAATAGTTGTGCTTGATTAGTTGCTGAAGTGTGAATTTGATGCCACATGAGTAGTGTGGGCTCATGGAGCATCTAGTGATAATGAGTCACGATCTTGGAGCAATCCAGTTTAGTCCATTAGCATGTGAAAGTGTCAAGATGATTAAGAGTCGAAAAGAATTTTCGATTTTATTAATCTCGTTGGCTAAAGATAATCCTTTTGTTAGACGGAGGTTGCCAAGATTGATTTGACAACTGTAGTGGATGTGTCAGTTGAGAAATAGAATGTGAAGAAGGTGGCCGTGATACAGAAAATTCCTAAAATGCTTCCAAAGGAATTGCTTGGGTTATCGCCAGAAAGAGATAGAAAGTGCGATCGAGCTAGCACCAGGATAGAGCCACTCTTGAAGGCTTCTTACCAGCTGTTGTTGTCTGAATTGGTAGAATTGAAGATGCAGATGTGAAGATTGATGAATGAGGAATTCGTGCGTATCAGTGCATCACTTTTGGGGAACATCAGTTTTGTTTGTGAGAAAAAGAAAAATGGTTTGTTGCGAGTGTGCTTCGACCATCGTCAACTCAATTAGGTGAAGATCAAGGACAAGCGTTCTTTGCCAAAGATCGATGAATGGTGTGACTAGTTATAAAGAATATTGATGTTTTAAAGATCGGCTTGAGATTATGAAGTCGTCAGTTACGAACCAGGATGGAGGTTGTACGAAAGTCAGCTGTTCGTACGTGATATGGTCTTTACTAAAGTATTATAAGGTTGTTTGGCCTGATGAACACTCCGGTTGCTGTCATGGATTTGACAACCCGAGTGTGCAAGAAATATTTAGATTGGTTGTGCTCGCGTCTTTTAATGGCATTCTGGTGCATTCTAAGAATGGTGAAAGAATTTCCGCGGACTCGATGAAGACCAAAATAGTTATCAGTGAAGTGAGATATATAGTGAGGTGTTGTGCGGAGGACTGGGTGCGTACTGATGCAACATGATGAGATCATTGCATATGTGTTTCGCCAGTTGAGACCTAATGGGTTGAATATAAGATGGTGTCGTGAACCAGAACCTTGGCAGGACTAGGATGGTGCTATTTGGTATCACCCTGGGGGAAAGAAAGAAGTCACTGATGAAGTCGACTCACTGTATCACCGTATGGAAGGATCTTGATTGGAATAGACATGCAGAAGTGTGTGTGTCAGATAGTTTGTCTACGTGGGTACCAGTGACGAACCTATATCAGATTTAGAATTAAGGATTCCCGATTTCAACAGATCAGTCAGATAGTTCCTTTTGAGGCAGAACAGAACAGAGTGTACAGAACTTCAGTTTGTTGAGATGAGATCAGAGAAAGAAAGATCACAGGCCGAGAGTCAATTCAGCAGTCAGTGAGTGCAGTTGTCGTGATCAGAATCAGATTATAGACTGCTCAGTGTCGCCAGAAAAATTGTATTATTGAGCATTGAAGGCCCTGAAAGTTCCAAATTGGTGATTACATCTTTTTGGAGGTGTCACCAATGAGGGATACCTTGCGCTTCAGCAAGGAGGGGAGAAATCTGGAACTAAGGTACGTAGTCTCCTTTGAGATTCTAAAAAGAATCACGTATTGTCTTGCGTTGCTGCCGGGGTAAGCACAAATGCATGACGTCTTTCACATGTTGAGGTTGAGGACGTACGAAGCTGACTCGACTCATGTGCTAAATCTTGAAGAATTAGACGTAGACGACAGAGTGTCGTATGTGAGAAGTCGGTTTAGTTGTTGGTTCAGAAAGATCGGATTCAGTGAACCAAGATAGTCCCCTTGGTCAAAGTGGTTTGACAACGCCACGGGACTGAAGAAGAAACCGAGGAAAGTGAGATTAGATGAGACGACGATACCCCCACCTTTTTGTTTAAACATTGTAAAGGTTTAAATTTCGAGGACGAAATTTTTATAAGAGGGGAAGAGTTGTGACATCCCGAATTTCGACCCCGTCTCGAACATATGAAATGTGCATATCGTCGGCGTGCCTATGGTCCTTTTTCTCTGAGCTGATCACTCACGAGTTAACTAACTTATTGGGTGAAGCCTTTAAGGGATATATCCGCGGTAAAATCCCTAAAAGCTACCTTATTTGTTGGATTGGACTAAAATCACGTTCGGTCGATTTTAATCATGAAATTTAATTCGGTTTTGGGAATCAAATATTCGGGCGTGTCACAATTCATTTTTAGGATCCTGTCTCATCGCTCGTCCATTTATCGACGAGTCCGAAATTTCAATAAAGAAATTATCGGAGGAAAAAGTGAAGACCGAAAGAAAATAGAAAGGGAAAGAGAAAAAGAAAAAGAAAATAAGATTAAGATTATTGGTTTATTTCTTTTTCTCTCTCTCCCTTTTCTCTCTTTTCTTTTCTTTCTTTTCTCTCTTTTCTTTCTCTCTCCTCTCTCCTCTCCCCTCCCCCTCGTGCGATTCCCCACCGCCCATTCCCTCTCTCTCTCTTTCTTTGACTAGTCAATCCTTATCCTTCTTTTTCTCTCTCTCTCTCTCTCTCTCTTTCTTCTTCTTCTTCTTCCTTCCTCCGCACGTCTAGCAAGCGAATGAGAAGCCCGAACCGTAACCAGCTCGCGAGAACCGTCGCCGCCCATCTCGCCGCCGCACGCGCGCCCGCGCCGCGCGCGCCAGGTGCGCCGCGCCGTCCCGCGTTCGTCGCTCGCCGTCCGCTCCTCCCTCCGTGCGATCCAGCCGCGACCGGGCCTCGGTTCTCCCCTCGTTCAGCTCCGTCCGGCCACCTCCGGCCACCGCCTAGCCTCGCCGGACCACCCCCGTGACCCCTCACCCTCCGCCGGCCTCCCTTTGCCGCCCTAGCCGCCGGAGCAGCCCCGTTCGGCTCCGTCCAGCATACCCACGAAGTGGGTATCCAGCTCTTCGGGCCCGCTTTTGGGCCGTTTCCCGCCCCGAACCCGAGCCGTGCTTTAGGAACAATCGTTCCTCGCGTCACCACCGTCGGATTGATCCGATTTGCGCGCGATTTGGTGAGTAATCTCACTAATCCAGGATTAGTGGCTAATTATGCTTAAAGCTGGTTTAGATTTAATTAATTATGTTTAGGTTGTTAGATTAGAATAAATTAGCAATTATTAGTCAATTGTGATGTGATTTAATTAAATTGATTGCGCAATTAGCAAGTAGATGTGGTCTACTATTTATTGGAAGTATCTCGGGAATTTTCCGATCCCTAATCGGGCTTCAATTTGGTGATTCGAGCTTAAGTGAGATTTTTGGGCATTTAAATATTAATTTCGGAATTAAATTAAATAATTATTTATTTTCCGAAAATTCAAGGGAGATGGTCTGGAACCGGAAAATTATGCTGATGACCGTGGTGAAGTCCGTTTATTTAATCGGGCTTTAATTTGAGCTAAATTGAATTTAAATGTTAATTGTTTAATTTTCGAAATTATTATTTAATTATTTATTTTTCGGAAATTAAGGTTGAGATGGCCAGTGACCGGAATATTATGCTGATAATCGTGGTGCAGCCCGTTTATTTAAATTGGCTTTATTTTGAGCTAAATGGAATTTTTAATAATTAATTATTTATTTATTTTTCGGAAATTAAGATTTTGTTGGTCGACGACCGAAATCTTGTGCCGATCGTCGTGGCGCAGTCCGTTTATTTATTTGAGTTCCACGTTATATGGAATTGAATAAATTGTGATATTTTAGGGATTTACCCTAAATTGATTGGAATTGATTGAGATTGAATTGTTGATCGGTAAATGGCCAAGTATGTTATTCAGCATTTATAATGCTTTGTTGAGTTGTGAAGTGAGTAGAATTGTGAGAGTGATTTGAATATACTCTTGGCTAAAACTCATCAGGTATGTTAATACCGTGTGAAAATTGAGGAAGTTGATGAGTATGTGGGGATTCATCCCAAGATTGACTAGTGTCGGCATTCAATTAGAATTTGACTATGAGAGGTTGTGAGTTAAACCTCGGAAGCCGCCGAAGTATGGCTATGCTAGTTGGGCCGAGATTTGCCACCGAATTTGGAGTCGGTCGTGCCTGAGAAGGCCGTAATATGGGTCGCGCCCGAGAAGGCCGTAACCGCCACCCGATATGGGTCGCGCTTTAATAAGGCCGTAATCCGCCACCCGATACGGGTCGCCCGAGAAGGCCGTAACCGCCACCCGATACGGGTCGCGCCCGATAAGAATCCGCCACCCGATAGGCCGAGAAGGCCGTAATCTGCCACTTGATATGGGTCGCGCCTGATAAGGCCGTAATTTGCCACCCGATATGGGTCGCGCCTGAGAAGGCCGTAATTTGCCACCCGATATGGGTCGCGCCTGATAAGGCCGTAATCTGCCACCTGATATGGGTCGCGCCTGATAAGGCCGTAATCCGCCACCTGATAAAGGTCGTACCCATTGGGCCGTAATTTGCTACCTTAAGGTAGGTCGTGTCCTTAGGGACTGTAATTTGTTGCCAAGAGATTTGGTAGTCTAGGCTTGCGAAGTCATGAGTTCGATTTGAGACTGAATAAAGGGAGCGACTGGGGAATGATCCGAATGACATGTAATCGACTAGGTCGATTGATCATTGTTTTGATCTGATGTTGTGAATTGGTTGACTGAATGGGAATGACCGTGAGTGGTCTTGTGGGCTTGTAATCGACTAGGTCGATTTGATCGATGCTTCGATCGGTGATATGATTGCTTGAGTGCCTATTGTAAATTGTACTGACTTGCAGGTGGGATCTGATGCCAAGGTACGTCTTCTGACCTATGCGTGTTTAGGCAGCCTTTAGTATAATAGTTTACTAATCGGGCTTAGTGGGGTAGAACTCGCTGAGACGTAGTCTCATCCCAGTTTGGGGAAAAACATTTCAGGATCCCGACGAGGAGCTGAGGAGGAGGGATTTGTGAATGAGAACTCGCAGGGGAAATTAAGGAAGAGAATGATCTGAGTGGGGGAATCAGAAGAGGATCATGATGATCTCGAGTATAACTTAGACGAGGATTGAAATCCCATCTCTTTGTGAACCCTTTTGTATATGTGTAGATAGAGTGAGACTCTGAAGTTGCGAATAGTCTGTGAAGTGCTCTGTCTAATGCCATGTAAAAGGTTTGGTTGTAAATTTCAATATGAAAGATATAGCCTGCTTTTCTATCCCATTGTTTTATTGTCTGGGGATTTATAATTGCTTCCGCATGTGCTTAATGAATGAAAGGGTCGGCGATATATAGTCCTGGGATATCGCATATTAAAATCGACCAAGAGAAGGATGTGTGCGTGCCCAAGGATCGGGGCGTGACAAATATTGTAGAGTACTTGTGAAAGGAGATTCGGGCAATGTTAAGGGAGTTCAATGAAAGGTGATGGGTGAGAGTTTGATACATTACTATCGGGGAGACTAAAGCTATAGTTCTTCCTTTGTGAAATTAACTATCAAATAATTGGTTTAGGGCATTTTATAGTGAATAATGAGAAATTTCATGTTGAACATGATGGTGTATTAAAATCAGTGGATGGTGTATCGCCATGTATAAGGAAGAAACAAGTTAGAAGTAGCCCATGTCATAAAGCTGGAAACTTTTTTCCTCCACTTTGGAAAAAATTTATAGACTTGACTTAAAAGCTGTGTAACATCCTGAAATTAGACCCCGTTTCAATAAAGTGAAATGGGCATTTCGTCGACCTGCCTATGGCCCTTTTTCTCTAAGCTGATCACTCATGAGTTAACTAACCTATTGGGTAAAGCCATTAAGGGATGTATCAGCTGTAAAATCCCTAAAAGCTACCTAATTGGTTGGATTAAGCTAAAATCACGTCTGATCGATTTTTAACCACGAAATTGAACTCGATTTCGGGAATCGAATTTTAAGCGCGTCATAATTCTTATTTTTAGGATCCTGTCTCATTGTCAGTCATATTGTTGACGAGTCCGAAATTTCAATAAAGAAATTATCGGAAGAAAAATTGAAGCCCGAAAGGAATTAAAAAGGGAAAGAGAAAAGAAAATAAAGTAACAATAATTGTATTAATTTTTTACTTTATTTTTCCCTCTCTCCCTCTCTCTTCTTTCTTCTCTTTTTCTCTCTTTTCTTTCTCTCTCCTCTCCCCTCCCCCTCATGTGAATCCCCACCGCCTGCCATCTCTCTCTCTTTTTTTTCCTCTTTGATCGGTCAATGCCTATCCTCTCTCTCTCTCTCTCTCTCTCTCTCTCTCTCTCTTTTTCTTCTTCTTCCTCCCCGTGCATCCGAAGAAGCGAACCAGAAGAGGAAGCTCGAGCAGAAGTCGCCGTTCGCTGAAGCCGCCGCTCGCTGCCTGTCCCGCCGCCCGCACCAGCGATGCCCGCCCGCGCACGCCATGCACTCCGCCCCGCGTCCGTCGTCGCTGCCGCTCCTCCCCTGCGTGAATCGGCCCTTGCTCAGCTCGGTTCCGCCTCGAACAGCCCCCGTCCGACCACCACCTAGCTCCGCCCAGCCACCGTTCGGACCCGCCGAAGCTCCCCTCGTCCTCCGTCGGTCTCCCGTCGCCGTTTTGGTCACCGGACTAGTCTCGGCTAGCCTCGTCCAGCAACCTACGAAGTGAGTTTCCAGCACTTTCGGGCTCGTTTTGGGCCGTTTCCGGGCCCCGAACTTGGGCCGTGCTTTGGAGTCTATTGTTCCTCGCGCCGCCCCGTCGATTGATCCGATTTGCGCGCGATTTGGTGAGTAATTTCACTAATCCATGATTAGTTGGATAATTATGCTTAAGGTTGGTTTAGATTTAATTAATTATGTTTAGGTTGTTAGATTAGAATAAATTAGCAATTATTAGTCAATTGTGATGCGATTTAGATAAATTGATTGCGCAATTAGCAAGTAGACGTGGTTTACTAATTATTGGAAGTGCCTCGGGATTTTAGGGCCTAAGTGGAATTTTTAATATTTAAATATTAATTTTCGGAATTAAATTAAATAATTATTTATTTTCCGAAAATTCAACTGAGATGGTCCGTAACCGGAAAATTATGCTGATGACCGTGGTGAAGTCCGTTTATTTAATCGGGCTTTATTTTGAACTAAATTGAATTTTTAATATTAATTATTTAATTTTCGAAATTAATAAATAAATTAATTATTTTTCGGAAATTAAGATTTTGATGGCCGACGACCGAAATCTCGTGCTGATTGTCGTGGCATGGTCCGTTTATTTATTTGAGCTCTACGTTGTATGGAATTGAATAAATTGTGATATTTTAGGGATTTACCCTAAATTGATTAGAATTGATTGAGATTGAATTGTTGATTGGCAAATGGCCAAGTATGTTATTCAGCATTTTTAATGCTTTGTTGAGTTGATTTAATTATTTGATTGAGAAATCGTTGGGCATTGGTTGTCGGTATTGAATGTAGACTGGTAATCACTTGAAAGAGGACACGTGGGCTCAGTGAATTGGAATATCACCTGGAGAATGCACGTGAATTCAATGGTTGAATATGTCACATTGGCGAAAAGGTCGCCTGAGAGAATGTACATGGCTCGGAGACTCGGTATGTCGTCCTGGAGAATGCACGTGGCTCAGTGACAGAGTTTGGCATCTAAAAGGGCACGTGGCTCGGTGAATTGATGCATCACTTTGATGAGATAACACCTAAGAGAATGCACGTGGGCCTAGGCATCTAAAAGGACACGTGGCTCGGTGATTTGATGTGTCACTTTGGTAAGCGAGTACCTTAGAGAATGCACGTGGGTCCAGTGTTTGAGAATGGCATCTAAAAGGACACGTGACTCGGTGATCTAATGCGTCACTTTGGCAAGCAAGTGCCTTAGAGAATGCACGTGGGTCCAGTATTCGGAAATAGCATCTAAAAGGGCACGTGGCTCGGTGACTTGATGTACCACCTTGGCGAAGAGGTCGCCTTAGAAAATGCACGTGGGCCCAAGGTTCGAGGCACGTGGCTCGGAGACCTGGAATGTCGTCCTGGAGAATGCACGTGGCCTAGCTTTTAATTGTCCCACAGTGGGGATTGATTTGTATGACATGTAATCGATTGGTTCGATTTGTTTTGAGTAAATGAGTGCCTATTGTGAATTGTATTGACTTGCAGGTAAGATCTGAGGCCAAGGTAAGTCCTCTACCCTGTGCGTGATTATGCAGCCTATAGTATAATGGTTTACTAATCGGGCTTAGTGGGGTAGAACTCGTTGAGACGTAGTCTCATCATCCTAGTTTGGGGAAATCATTTTAGGACCCCACTAAGAAGCTGAGGAGGAGGAATCCGAGAAGGAGAACTCGGAGGTGAATCTTGAGGAGAAGAATTTTTGGAAGAAGAAGATAATCCTAAGAGGGGCCTTGAGTACGGCCCAGTTCGACTGAGATTCTATCTTCTTTTGAGGTCTCCATTTTGATGTGAATAGAGTTTAGAGTAAAAAGTTATGAAATGCTCTGGTTTGTGTTTTGTTTAAAAGTTTGGTTATAAGTTTCAATATGAAAAATATGGCCCTGCTTTTCTATCCTATCGTTTTATTGTCTGGGGATTTTAACTGCTTCCACATGTGCTTAATAAAATGAAAGGGTCGGCGATACATTGTCCTGGGATATCGCATTATAAAATCGACTAAGCCAGAAGGATGTGTGCGTGCCCGAGGATCGGGGCGTGACAAGCTGTCACTCTTGTTTTGTTTTGGTACTAAGAGAAAAAGAAGATGCCTTGTCTCATGGTCCACTTTGGAAAAAATTTCATAGACTTGACTTAAAAGCCATCACTCTTGTTTTCTTTTGGTGCTAAGAGAACTTGACTTAAAATTGCCACTCTTTTTTCCTTTTGGTGTTAAGAGAAAAAGAAGATGCCTTGTCTCATGGTCTACTTTGAAAAAAATTTCATAGACTAGACTTAAAGGTCGTCACTCTTGTTTTCTTTTGATGCTAAGAGAAAACAAAAGATGCCTTGTCTCATGGCCCACTTAGGAAAAAATTTCATAGATTTTACTTAAAAGTCATCATTCTTGTTTTCTTTTGGTGCTAAGAGAAAAACAAAATGCTTTGTCTCATGGTTCACTTTGGAAAAGAAATTTCATGGGCTTGACTTAAAAGTCGTCACTTTTTTTTTTTTGGTGCTAAGAGAAAATGAAGACGCCTGGTCTCATGGTCAACTTTGGAAAAATTTCATAGACTTGACTTAAAAGTCGTCACCCTTGTTTTCTTTTGATGCTAAGAGACAAAGAAGATGCCTTGTCTCATGGTCCACTTAGGAAAAAAATTTCATAGACTTTACTTAAAAGTAGTCACTCTTGTTTTCTCTTGGTGCTAAGAGAAAAAGAAGATGCATTGTCTCATTGTAAAAATTTCATAGAT
Source organism: Eucalyptus lansdowneana (assembly GCA_017140395.1). NCBI lineage: Eukaryota > Viridiplantae > Streptophyta > Magnoliopsida > Myrtales > Myrtaceae > Eucalyptus > Eucalyptus lansdowneana. The sequence goes on from CM029487.1 coordinate 50,752,720, forward strand.
TTGACTTAAAAGTCGTCACTCTTGTTTTCTTTTGATGCTAAGAGAAAAGGAAGACATCTTGGCTCATGGTAAAGAAACCTTTGTTCAGTGCATGGTGGGATTGATAGTAAACTCAAAATGTTCTAACTTGACTTGGATTTGACAACATGAAATTTGAGGTTGAGAATTTATAATGAGAAGTTATTCCACGCGTAAAGTTGAACTTTTGTGGTACTTTGCTAAGCAAAGTCCTCTTACACCTACAAATGGATCGTGAGATTTAGAACTCATTCTTTGCCCACAGGATCATCTAAGATTGAGGGATTAGGAATATGGCTAAAAGTCTTATCCACTTGCAACATTATGTTGATACCTCTCATTTCACAAATTCATTTAATGAATCCAGTGTACAAAGGATGATTGGATTGTATACATTAGATAAGGTGGTCTTATGCAATACCCATCCTTTCAATGGAGGAGATTTAGCGGATCGAGATTAGATAAGTAGTAATATTTCCGTTGAATAGTCAAAAGGATAGTTAAGAAGTAGTGGCACAGTTATCTATCTAGAAAAATAATTGAGTGAACTTAGTGTATAAACTAAATTGAATATGAACTATTAAAAACAGTGGACTTCATAAGAATCTCTTCAACTTTTCTGATTTACATTTAGTTTATCATGTATATTTTTTATTTCATAATTTCTTACTTATTAGATGCGAGTAACAGCCTCCAAGATTGGATTTTTGGTCGTGAAAAGCACCTAGGACTCGAAGTGAAGAAGATTGAAGACAAAATAACTACAGTGGGGAATGCATGCGGAAATAAACCAAATAATCACATCAGGTGGTTGATGCTTCGAAAGCATCTCACATTTTCTCACGAAAAAACAAGCAATTGTGGATGAGCTATTGCTGGCTCATTAATTTTGTAAATTGGTTGAAACAGTACATCCATTTAGGAAATATCGATACGTGTCACCCTATCCAAGTCTAATTTATCCCCTTGCCCGTTACATTTATATGATTGAGAATGGAGAATTTAAATATAAACGGTAGTAAAAACTACGCATTGTCAACAATGTTGATTCACATAATTCAGCATAAGACATTATGGATGCTTAACAATTTAGCTGTACCAATTTCTATATGAGTCCATGGTACTTCAATTATTTAGAATTTTAATCTCCAAAAGATTTGAGTTATGTGATAAAGCAAATATAAACTATTTATACACCACATACAAATACAACATTAATGAGATTTACAGAAATATTTTTATTATATCATATATTTTTAATATGCCTAAAGCCTAAAATTTTCACAAGGCTTGAACACAACTTGTTTGCTTGATCACGTGCAATATGGGAATACATATTGCTTCCTTTTTTAAGACTGCAAATCCCTCATCTAGGCCTCTCTCATAGGATAATCCAAACTTCAGTTGGCTTCCTACAACTATCTTGTGTTTGAGGTGGATGTTAGATAATACATATAGTTTGTCATGTTGTATATATGTTGCCATGTAGTTATATATTTTCTGCAATTCATCGAATCTCACATATATGGGGGATATTAGACCTTAGCAGGTCTTAAAACTGCTCAAGAGAACAGGCGGGAGAACTGCCCAGGGGTGAGAGACCCCGTGTTCCCGTATTCCCTTCCTTCGGGGAAGAAAATCTTCGGGGGAAACAAGGGGGTTGTAGCTACCGGGATAATGGTAGGTGTAGCAATACGCAGTGATATAGACTTTAATTTGCTCATGAGACTTGCAAGGTATTCTATAAGCTTCCGGGGTAGTTGGGCTTTTGTTATTGTGCCCCTAAGTTATAAAAATAATAAATAGGACTAGACCACTTATATACGTAGTTGTATGTATAGATTATGTGCCTTTTGAGTACTCATGTGTTAAATTATTATAGATAGTTTGAAGAAAAGAAAAGAAATCAAAGAAGAAACGACCACTTGGAGGTTGGGATTGCCATTTAAAGGTAGCCATAATTTTTTTCTCAATAGTGAGCATATGATAAATGCTAACCCAATGACATGAAATACTTCATTTTCCAAAGAAAAAAAAAACGAAGACTAAATAGATGAAAGTAATTTGCTCGAATCTGATACGTTAATTGAAAATACTTTTGTTGATTGGTTAAGTGCATCAACAATTTCACAATAAATTTAATATAAAAACAAATAAACTCTTGTCAAAAAAGATAATTCGGATAATGCCGCGGTGTCCGATCTCCAATGAAGTTAAGGTGATGGGTTCATAGCTATTAGATATGGTGGTCTACACTTAAGCACCATTTCCAAAGTTCTAATTTTATTAATAAATTTAATATTATTCTTTGCTAATATATTTAATTTTTTGTACAATGATATCTCTTGTGAGGGGTCGTGTTTAATTGCTACTAGCAAAGAAGAAACAGCCACTCGGAGGACGTGGATGTGATTCCGAGGTAGCCAGCAAGGTTTCTTTATGAGTGATCCTCAAAAGTTACCACTCTGAAGTTGTTTGTCGATTTGTGCAATAATTGAGTCTACTATTGCGGTAGCGATCTGTAATAACCTTTGTGGGCCATTTGGCTTGTTGACCTGTCAAATTTGTCAACGATTTATTAATAAATACAATATCCAACGAACAAACTCATGTCACTTAGCCAATCCGAATAACCTGGGATATGCAATCTTCGAGAAAAATAGTTAATGCGTTCACACCTATTAGATATCTTTCTCCATCTTAAGCACCATCATTTTCCAAATTTCTAATATTATTTTTTGTTTTTTTGAACAAGAATATTCTTTTTTGTTGACTTGCCTCAAAAAGTCATGCGCCTCCGTCCTCTAGTATAAGAATAAGTGAACAAGAAGATCGAATAGGAACCGAACTGCCTGAAAATACTTTACCAAATCTTCAGCTAATGCTTGTTGTTGGTTGTTGAACTCCATCACCTAATGGCTTCTTCATTGAAATCCAAAAGGAAATATCATGTGTTCTTGAGTTTCAAAGGCACAGACGTCCGGAATAACTTCCTTGGTCATCTCTACAGAGCTCTTGATCAGAAAGGAATCTACACTTATGTTGATAACGAGGAGCTCAGGAAAGGAGAGCAAATAAATCTAGCGCTTATGAAGGCGATCGAGGAATCACAGATCGCGATAATCATTTTCTCCAAGGATTATGCTTCCTCACGGTGGTGTTTGGAAGAGTTGGTGAAAATCATTGATTGTAAGAAAGAAAGAGATCTCATGGTCTTTCCTTTGTTTTACAAAGTGGAACCCGGAGAATTGAGAACACCAAGAGGGAGCTATAGAGATGCTATGGTTAAGCATGAGTCCAAGTATGGGAAGGATTCAAAGGAAGTGAAGAGATGGGAGAAAGCTCTTTCTGATGCTAGTTACTTTTCCGGGTGGCCTTTGAAAGATGGGTAAGTAGAGTGGCGTCCATATTTTGTGTAAGAAGTTATATTGCAAGTAAGTATAGAGATTGTTTGTTTTGAAAAAAAAATTGAAAAAAAAAAAGGATCTACACACACATGAGCGTAAGTGTGTGTGTGTGTGTATATATATATAGGTGCTTCATCTTATCATTCCTGAAAATTCTTAAGTGGTTTAAGTTAGGAATTTCATATAAGAGTTAGTAAATCTAAGACTTAGTTAAGAAAGAAAAATAAAATTTGGCAAAAGATAATAAAAGTTGATAATTTAAAGAAAAATAAAATTGGCAAGTAACTCAAACAATAATTGATAACCCTAACTTAATTGGTATGTTAATTGTAGAGAAGTTGGTAAACGTAATTCAAATGAGAGTTTGTAACTCAACAAAGAAGATGGTAAATTATAAAAACATAAGGTGCTCAATTGAGAGCTATATAACCTAAAACTAGTAGGTAATTAGTTAATATAACAAATGTTGATAAGTCACTCTAATATATGTTGGTAATTTCATATAAAAGTTTGTACGTTGGAGGCCATAAGTTATGCAAATGAATTTTGGTAAGTTTGTACAAAAGATTAGTTATTTACTATATATTAAAAAGATTGGTGATTTTATAAAATCCTTGGTAAGGTAACAAGTTATGGGAAAGAAAAAGTCATTATTTTCTTTTTCACCGACAGCTTGTAATACTTACGAGCACATATTGATATTCATTGTCACAAATATATATATATATGTTTCAGCATGAAACAGTAGAATTCTGCCTTTAACTTTTGCTAAGAGTCAGTTTCATTCGAGTAAGGTCCATTGCTTTTTCTTTTGGATCCTTGTTGCCCTCCTCAAAGTTATAATAAAAGTACTAAATGTTTTGTTGTGGGCTATTTGAGTTCTTCACGTTTCATTTTGAGTTCTACAAATTTTCAATTTTGGTCAACCAAGTCATAAACTTGTTACCGGTTGCATTTTGAGTTTAAAACATCTCATGTAGCTAACCATAGAATAGACACGTGGCTTTTTCCATATAAAAAAAATTGACAGTAGGACTTCCTGAAAGTTTTACTAACTTCTTTGAAATAATATAAAATGCTAAAACTTGATCAATCAATAGACAAAATGTTAAGTATATGTTATTGCATTTACCCCATTTATTTGGAAGGAATGAGAAAGTTCGCAACGCTTGATACAGGATAATTGGTCTGCACAAGCAATGTAAGGAAATAATATTGTGCTTGGAAGTATTTTAATAGTTTTCAAATCAAAATTTTAACCATCATTTAAAGTCCTGAATAATTTTTTTGATTAAGCATATAAATAAATCATATATAACAGTTCAACAAGAAAAATAATTAAATCATCATGTCTAAATCAAAAGAACATGAATCACTTGGATGAGTAAAAGTTGAACTCTGAACTTGTTTTGATTGGTGTGGAGCTCTTTTGAGTTCTAATTCAACTCGGTGGGAATACATTTGTTTTGGCTGTGGTTATGTGAAATTGTAATGCATTGCTTTTGTCATTGTTGGCTAGTAATTGCTTGTTATTTGCTTATTCAAATTGCTAAAATGATGTCACAATTTTTTTCAGAGATGAGTCAGTGCTTATACAAAGAATTGTGACCGAAATCTCCACTCACCTAGACCGGACACTTTTGCACGTTGCTATGCATCCTGTTGGTATTGATTCCCAAGTGGATAAGTTGAAATCGATGTTAAACCTTGAGTCTGATGACAATGTTCTCATGGTGGGATTGTGGGGACAAGGAGGCATAGGAAAGACGACTTTAGCCAAAGCCGTTTATAATGATATTTTCAATCAATTCGAGAATTCATGTTTTTTGGCAAATGTCCGAGAAGTTTCAAATGATTGCAAAGATTTAGTTACTTTGCAAGTAGAATTACTATTTGAGATATTAGCACTAAAAGAAAGATTAGTAGTGTCCAATGTTGCTAGAGGTATTCATCTGATACAAGAAAGACTTTGTCGCAAAAAAGTTTTCCTCATCCTTGATGATGTGAATGACTTGAGCCAGTTACATGCCTTAGTGGGAGAAGGTACGTGGTTTCATAATGGAAGTAGGATCATGGTTACTACAAGAGATAGCCATTTGCTAACTTATCTTGGGATAGATCAAGGTCATGTGTACGAAGTTAAAGAACTGGATGACAGTGATGCTCATGAACTATTTAGTAAGCATGCTTTTCCAACGCACCAAAACTTTAAAATCAAGACAGATCTAGTGGATAGTGTTCTAAATCATGCTAAAGGCCTTCCTCTAGCACTTGAAGTGCTGGGTTCCTTCTTACGCGGGAGAAGAGAATACGAATGGGAAAGTGCACTAGCTGAAATTTCTATGACTCCTAAGAAAGGCATAAATGATGTGCTCAAAATAAGTTATGGTGGACTAGAGCCAAAAGTGAAAGAGATCTTTCTCCATATTGCCTGCTTCTTTAAGGGGAGGGATAGTGAGTATGTAAAGAAAGTTATCCACAGTTGCGATCTTAATGCAGTTATAGGATTAAAAATTCTCATGGAGAGGTCCTTGATAAGAATTGAGTCTAGGAACATACATATGCATGACTTGATTCAATTGATGGGTACGGATATTGTGAACCAAGAAAGCGATGATCCTGGGAGACGCAGTAGACTATGGTTGCATGACGACATTGTTGATGTTCTGTCAAGTGACATGGTAAGACTTGCAAATATTATCAAAAATTTGCTCCTTATCTTTTTTGCTCTAACTACTGAACATGCATAACCTAAATTGCCTTGTATATATAGGGAAATTGTGCTGTAAAAGCCATAGTGTTGGACACACTTGAGCCGACAGAGATATGTGTTGATCTTGAGGCTTTTACAAAAATGAGAAGGCTGAGAATGCTCATTTTTCGCAATGTGCATAATACTTTCCAAGGTCCCATTTTTCTTCCTAATGAGCTAAGATGGTTTCAATGGGATAGAGGTGCTCCTTGGATTCCAAAATTTTCCTCTGGTCGAAAGAAATTAGTAGGACTTCAAATCAACAATTGCAGTATTCCAATAGTGCCAAATGAATTTAAGGTGAGCATTTACCTACATTGACCTTTTCATTATCCACCTCATTTGTGTATGTGTATGCATATCATATGTACTAGTCCACAAAAGGAAGTATCGTTCCTCTGTTTTAGAAACCATTTCTCTATTTTATTACAAAATGATGCTAACTACTTACATCAGAAATATTTTTAACTGCACCAAAATTGGCATTTGAAAAATTGGGCGACCAATTTTATTGGAAATACTCAACGGAAAAATTTTTGTTAATAAAATACACAACAATAGAATTTTTATACATATATGTGGAAAGAGAAAGACATTTCAAGATCTGAATTTTTTTCATGAAGGTCATTGCATCATTAGAAAATTCAACTTTTCATATTGAAACGTGTGAGAGATAAATAATGAAATAATCAATTTCACTTATCTATCCATGGTATAATATCTATAAAAAAAGTAATTGATAATAATTGGTGGATGGAATATTTAAAAAAAAAAAAGGATTGAAATCTTTTAAAGTAGGAGATCATTTTTGCCTTATATAATAGTATAGATAAAGTTTACATACTTTCTAAACCTAATATCTCTAACTATCGACATAGATATACTTCAAGATCTTATCTTATCTACCTAGTGAATAAATTCAAAATGCAATTTGTTGTCGGTTGTTTACATATAAACATTTCTATTTTACAGAAAAATTGTATAGTGATTCAACAAAAAGGGGAAAAAGTATGACAAACCTACTTGTTGACATGTATATAGAGGTAAAAAAAAATCCAAGGAATAGCTGGTTGAGCTGTGGTCGACATAGTCATCAAGTGATAGAGCCTTACTCAATCCACATGCCTAAATGGTGGGTGTTTGTCCAGCATCAATAAAATTAGCTTAGTTGAAAGTTTGAATGCACCATTCTGTAAAACAAGGCATTATTAATCGCTTAAATCATTTCTTAAGGAGCAGCACTTCTAAGTGGACATAATAGAGTATTTATTAGGAACTTTGCTAGTAAAGTATGTGGAACTAAGTCAATGTAAGTGATCAAGTAGGGTAGGCCCAAAAAAAGAAAAAGTGATCCGGTAGGATTTGTTAATTGAAAATCAGAGCCTGATTTTAAATTGATTACATGAAATTTTTATTTTCTTCCCAATGTTTTTATTATTATTAAACTTTACGCAAGTACATTGTGAAAGTATTTATATCCCCGTTCATCTATGATACATAGTTAAAGCCAAACCTAACAAATTCTTCATTCCTATGCTCGCCACATTACACTTCAGTTTGTTTTTTGATTGCCATATGACATCACACGTGGAATGGTTTTGTCACATGGTCCACATCCGCACTCACCATGTGGCACTTCACTATGCCTCTATGGTTGTCATGTGGCATGACGTGTGGCATAGTTTTGTCATGTGGCCCACATTTGCATGCCTCGCCACATGACACTTCACTTGAATTTTGTGATTGTCAAATGCATGATGCGACATAGTCCCAAACTAATTTTAGCCTACTAATGGAGGGTAAATATGCATGAGGAATACTAGTTTGGGATTTTTGTTAGATGAAAATTAGTTTGAGGTAAATATGTCATAATCGTACCAATTTATGATTTTTATGAGACAAAAATCAATAAGGGGTAAATATGCATGCTGATTTGGGATTTTTAAAGATACTTATTCTAATTTTTTTAAATAATTGCTAACCAATTTTATTTGTGAAATTGTTTATATTGTGTCTGTATATTATTCAATTCTTTCGGATAATATCTAAAATGTAAACTGGTAGGACCTAACTCTGATTTGCTAAAATATAAATTACCGGTAAGGGTTCTAAGTGTTCATTAATTTGTCGATATGATATTTAATTCTCACAAAATCAGTTCACAAAATCAGTTTATAGTAACTATGAATGAAAAGTTAATCAATAGGTTAAGAAATTAACTCAGAAACCTGAATAGGGGTTCCGAGTTGTTTGATCTACCGAAGCTCCTTGATTCCTTCCACATGGAGAGTGTTGTGGCCTGAGCATATTTAATTTTGACATATACACCTGGTCAATGTGTAGATTATATAACAATCAAGGATATGTAATTATCCCTGAGAAACTCAATCACCCCCACGTGTTGTGTAGCCAATTTTATAACCCCAATCAAGCTAAGCCCCTCCAATTAAATTATGATTTATTAATGATCTATATGAAACCATGGACGACGGGAATGACATCCGATATTAAATTACCATCATTTCACGAGTTTGACTCCCCGTCTATGTATAAAAACTTACATGGGCCTATTTGTATACTCTGCAACGGATCACTTCTTCTTTAAATAAACAAATTGCTTCATCTATCGACGACCTAAAATGTAATCATTTTAGAGTGTTTATCAAAGTTGGTTTCTCCGTTTTTGCAGGACTTCCAAAATTTGAAGTACATTAATTTCAAGGGCTGCGAGTCATTGGTTTGCACACCCGACCTCTCGTGTACTCCGAATATCGAGGAATTGAATTTCAATTATTGCAAAAACTTGATAGAAACCCATGAGTCCGTCAGATATCTTGACAAGTTGCGGGTGTTGAATTTAAGCCGGTGCTATGAACTTAGTCTTTTTCCCAATGTGCTCAAGACGAAAAATCTGCAAGCTCTTGATCTTTATAACTGCACAAAATTTGAAAAGTTCCCTAATATTCCACATAAACTTGAAAGTTTTAAAAGGCTTGACTTAATGGAGACCGCTATTAAAGAACTTCCTATATCAATAGAAAATCTCGTCGCTTTGGAAAGAATGCATTTATATAAATGCAAGAACTTGGTAAACCTTCTGTCTAGCATTTATAAGTTACAAAACCTTGAAAGCTTGAAAGTTCAGTATTGCCCAAATTTAATTGAGTTTCCAAAGTACAAGGATTCAGCTGATCTGTGCATGAAGACCGGACTTTCAAATTTGCGCGAATTAGTCCTTGAGGGATGTAATCTATCCAAAGTAGAGTTTCTCAAGGATCTTTCCTGTTTTCCTCTCTTGGATGAATTAACTTTGACGGAGAGAAATATTACAACACTTCCTACATCCATCAGTAAGCGTGATCGTTTATCTGCTTTGCGTGTCAGACAGTGTCATCAATTGCAAGAGATTCCCGAGCTTCCCCCATTTTTGAGTTATCTTTATGCGGATGATTGCAAATCTCTACAAAATAATGAAGATTTAACCTCAATTCATCATCTTGTCCGCAGAGGTTTGGTTGACAGGGTTGACTCACCTAGCAAGGTTAGATTCTCTCTCTCTCTCTCTCACATGCACACAAACACCACCCATATCAATGTGGAGTACATGCTGGGTCCATTGTGTGCTTGTATGTTAAAATAGTAGAAAATGCAAGATTGAAGGCTTAACAAAAACAAACAAATATGAAGTGGTTTTGCATGTATATGTATGTAACATAAGTGGCTCCTGTACTTTTACGGGAATGATTTCTACCGCATGAGACTTGTGTATTAATGCAAGCAAGGATCAATGAATCTTCGCATTTGGGTGCTAATACTAACTTGAATACTTTCCACTTGTCTATCTTTATAACAGTATTGGCCTGGATTCAGAATAGTTCTCCCTAAAGGAGAGATGCCACAATGGGCTATTCCTATTGAAGAGGGTTCTATATCTTTCATGATTTCAAAAGACTTGTATGAGAAAATTCTTGGATGGGCATTTTGCGTCGTTCTCGGTAATGATGAACATAAAGATTATTATCGATTTGGTATTGTACCACATGCTAATGGAAAAAGGCTGGATTGCCATGGACGATGGTTCAGATCGTCGGATTCAGATCATATCTTTGTCGATTATCTTTTACCTTATCAGCTATGGGAAGAAGTTGATTTTGCTCAAATTGATAGGCGTTACGTACAATTTAGTCTAACAATATCGGGTAGAGACATGAAAAAGTGGGGACTACGAATAATGTGCAAGCAACTAGGGGACGATTTAAAGATTGAGTTTCGAGATAATCAGTTGATAAATCCAACTTTACTCTACGAGGTCGGTCATGAATCAACAGACTCACCAACGGGGAGTTCACTTATGCATGAGGATAATTCGAGCGAAGTAGGTCGACAGGACTCGCAAGATTGTCAAATGAGCACCAGGAAACATAGTCAAATAGGATCAAAGAGAAAGAGTTTACTTCCATTTGACAATCTCCCCCTAGGCAAGCGAATCAAGACGACGTTTACTTCCATATTTGACCGATGGAGAGGAGCATGGTAATGCTGGCTGGCTGCATTTGTAGTATGGACAATCGGGAGACTTGCTAAGGAAGCAATTCGAAGGTGAGTGAACTGAGCTGATCTTGATTACAATGCCTTCTTCCTTCCTTGTTCTTCTCATTTTCTTTTCTTAGAACAACTTGAAACTAGTACCCGCTTTCACCCATATTGACATCGAGGTACTTTTATGTGTCCACTTCAACTAGAGTTAATTTTGCCAGCTACAATGAGGAAAATGATCAGCCCCTGGGCGACAGCTCGACGAGGGAGAGAAGCTCGACCACCTTCTCGAAGCTAATATCGAGAGGATGAGCTCGACTGAGAAAACCATGCGTAGGTCGTGGCTGGCGAGTCGAGTGATGAGGCTTGGGCAAACAAGAAGAAGAAGAAGATCGTAGCATGCTCTTTTACATGGGGCGAGCATGCAAATATGGAAAGGGCGCGACGATGGGTGAAGATTTGGTCGGAACATGTGAACCAAGTGGGGAATCATCGTGCGGTTTATCATCGCGGGATGAGGATTTGATGCGGTGGAGGTGAAAAATTGGAAGAGAAGGCACAAACCAGTTCCATTCCATGCGAGTGTAAAGGACCAAGAATACTCTCCGTGAGTTTTATCCATCTTTTGCCTTTCAATTTTTTTTTTTTTCACCATCTCTTTACTCGCGCCTTTGGTTCTAGCACTTTAATTTCCGTATACTTTCGCTTCATGATTTATTTATTTTCAATCCGATTTCAATTCCAATACGCATACTTTTATTTGCGCTTAGGTTGATCCCTCGATTCAAGCCTCATTCTTGCACTTTTATACTTGGGTATGAAATTACGGAGTAATCTCAATTGTTCTCCCTTCACTCAATTAATGGACTTGGACATACGACTCATGAAAATTTATTAGAAGACTTGGCCATAAAACTGTCTCATAATGTCATTTTTCTGAAAATCGTCTTTTGAAAATAATAAATGTGAAAATTTTCGTCTTTGTAGAAGTACGCTTCCATTATTATAGAAAATAATATATATGTGACGGTCGCTTGCTTAAAATAAACAATTACTTTTTTTTATTAACCCTAGTTAGTTAACTCTAATTCCCAAACGGATTCTGTAATTGTTTCCTTCTCTTTGTTCATTTTCTCTGATTTTCCCGTTGTTTGGAAGCTCCTTCCTTTTCTCCGCCATAGCCAAACTTCCAACTCCATCGATAAGATGCCAGTGAGCTCTCACGCATTGAAGATCGCCACCTGCCAACGGTCGACGAACAGAAGAAGAAGCTCGTCTTCCGGAAACGGAGTCCCTACCGAACCGACGGCTGACGGAGACCGGCCATGGAAACTGGTGACGTAGCTTGAGGTGAAAGATTCTCTCCTGGGGTTTTGGGCTTCCTGCAGCTTGCTATAGAGGTAACGCTTGGCATGTCGGAATTTTATTAAGTTGGTGGAATGCTTGAGATGGATTTTTGAATTCGGTTCGTTTGGTGCTGCAATTGCGCGGGAACTTGAAGAATGTGTCGTTGAATCTGTTTGAGAGAGGCTGAATCAGTGTTTCTTCGCAAGTTTTGTCTGTGGATGCTTGATGGTGAATTCATAGGTTATCGACATTACAGGCCGCAATACAACGACAATCTCTGGAAGGTATAGCTTTTCATTCTCTTGTTTTCATAGGAGGCAATTTATTGAAAGAAGTAGGTGAAGTCTAGGTTCAAAAGAAGAACAGGGTAGGGAGAGTGATATAATGGGGAGGAGGGCGTACATGGGTTGGTTCAGTCCCCTTTTCAGGCAAAAAATTGAGCAAATCCTGGTGCTGTAGGTTGGGAGGGAGGGATTTGGGTGTTTTTGGGGTGCCTAGGAAATGTGGATTCGTAGTATGTATCATAAGAATATGTTTTTTGAGGCGCTTGAAGAGGAAAACCATAGAGGAATAAAGAAGATGCAGTGAGATGGCAAGCCACGAGGAAAGGTCGCTTGACAGTCGAGGCCTTTAACCACTTCTTGACATTGGCAACTAGGGAGAATTGAAAACCAAATTCACTTGGAGTGAGAGTAATATCAACATTGGTTGTGCCCATGGATAACTGTTTTGGTGGTTTTCTTTTGCCTTATGGAATGTAGATATGAAAAAGAAATAATCACGAGAAACACGGAGTTTACATCAGTTATTCAGCAGAATAGAGGCAAAAGCACAAGAAGCTGATTGTCAATTCTGATTTCTGAGGCCTTCACACTAGTTTAGGATTCTTTTTTTATCCTCAGGTGCCTTGGCTTTTAAGAAGGAAAATGACCGAGAAGCTAAAACTCCTGGATGCTTCTTGAATGTTTGAGTGAAACCTGATTAATGAAAGGTAAACTTCTGAGGAGCCAATAGTAAGACACATTGGAAAGAGTAACATGTAGTTTCTCAAATTAGTTGTTGTTTTTGCTTTAGTGTTGTTAGAGCCAAGTTGTTTTTGCTTTAGTGTTGTTAGAGCCATACCAGTTTGAGTGTTAGGTGGGATTTGCATCTAAATTACAAGATGAGCATGTATTAATAATCATTACTTGGAAGTTTGTGACCAGCATATTATACCGGACTCACAATCTTGATCTTATAGCCACGAGATATAAATTCATTCCATTAGTAGCTGCATATTAATACTGAAATATTTCTACTGCTGGCAACTTGGTGCTGATTTCCTCTAGTTGTCCCTTGTCCTCATATTTTTTTCCTCTAGTTGTCCATTGTCCTCATATTTTTTTCTCCTAACAAATAACAAGACCTATTTGCCTTTCTTGTATAAGGCAAAGCTTGCTCTGCACAGCCTGTTCCAGTCATGTAAGAAACTGGTTTTCGGTAACCAGGTGCATTTCAGATATGTTACTTTTTTTCTATTAAGATAATTAGTATTTCAGCCTTCATTAGTGAATGATCTCAAATTTATTTATGCTATAGCTTGATTGAATAGCTGTGCGATTGTTGAGGATGCAAACGTTATTGCAGCAGGAAGAAACTGGTGTAATGAGACACGAAATGTATGTTTATCATTGCTTCTCCTGCCCCTTCTATAAATTTTGGCCAATGGCACTTTGTTGTTGTTCTGAATTGATACCCTTGAGAGTCTGTTCATAGTTTATTGTTGATATTTTATGTTCCTCCCTTAATTATTTCTTTATGATAAAATAATATATCTGCACAAATCTGTTAATAATTGGGATATCCATGCATTATAATGCATGACGTTAATAAAGGGTTTGTTCTCATTATTCTTTCATAAAATGTGGTTGTGGCTGACAACAACAGTAATCTTGCTTTATTATTCCAATGTTTGATGTTTTTCATTTGCCACTATGCTCTGTCTGGAACCATATCGCAGTCTTTATCTACTTTGGTGAAGTTTCTAACGTTGTTTTCTTAGGCTGTGTCATAGCTGGATTTCTGATATACCTTTTTGGCATGAAAATGCATTGTCAGTATTGTACTGCCTTTAATGCTGTAAGAACCTGCTCATTGGCCACATTCCTTCATACGATGACCGAATTTACACAAATAGTTTGAGCCTGGTTTCTAGAAGACATCTCTTATCTAATAGTCTGTTGCTGTCATTCATAGTTATGTGGTGACAATACACAACTATAAATGATTTTGTGGACAGAAACGGATAGTTGATGCCAAAATATTTGGCCCTTTAGTATCTTTTTGGAGAATGATTCAAAACCAAAGGCACCTTGCTTCAGGGATATGTATAACAAAATATTGTTAGAAAAGGTGGAGTGAGACTCTTGGCAACTTCAAGTGAGCATCTTGTTGACTTTATGTAGTATATGCCTTATCAATCTTATATATAGTCTCAAACAGTTAACTAAAAGAAGAAAACATTTGTCATTAAATTCATTGCATAAATTTATGTTGAAACTACAGCAAGAGCAACTGTCTCTCTGACATAGCTCCTAAAATTGATATGCTTGCTTTGTTTCCTCCTTGTGCTTTCGTGGGCAACAAGACATGCAGAGATGGAAGCTCTTGATGTTCCTCTCCTCTTAAACAGTGGCAGAGGACTGGATTTTTGGCTACGGAAGTTACAGAGAAGCTTTCAGCATTCTGCTTCATGTGACATGTGAACCATAATTTGTGTAACAGCATTGTCGATCATAGGTACATTTGTTGATCATAATGAAACAAAACTAAACTTTCCTAGAATTTGTTTATTCCTATGATTAGATGACTCTTAACCCTTTTTTTAGGCATAAATGAAGTATATCATGGCTGTGCAAATGATAAACTTGGAGGCAGTTGCTCAGTACTTTCTTTGCATTCAAGTAGCTCCAAGGCATGATTAGGTGAGTTTCTGCACTTGCTTATGTTGCTGATTTCGTCTTTACTTAGCTCCACTTTGAAATTGTGACATATGATAGTTGATGACTAAATCTTATTGGAGGTTGTTTGTACTTCCTTATGTTGATTATTGCTGGATGTGGATTCTTAGTGATTCTGTTTCTCGTTGCACTTTGAATATTGCAACACATGACCATGAAAAAAAATGGAGGTTTGCAAAACTAATTTTTCATCTTTAATGTCCTTTACTGAGTCTAATAGGAAGAAAGTGGAGTTGCTGGAAGCATCAAGAAGTTTATATTAATTCTTTCTTTCCCCACTTTGTTTCCTTTTACTTAAATATTTTGTGACTTGTTAGACATTTCTGTAATTTTTTTATTTGCCCTAAAAAATTTACAGTCTCAGGAAGTGCTACACACTAAACTAACATTAGTGTTTTCTTTCCTTTTCACTTTCCCCCCTGTTTCTTGATCTCTTTTTCCTTATTTTTTTCACTGCTATGAGATTGTTTGATGTCTTTAATGTTATCTTTTTTAAAATCTTCCAATATGCCATGTGCATATTCTTGCATACATGAGAATACGTGCCTGTTAAATTGTGTTGTATATTTGGCTTTCCGGTATGATTTTTTTATCTGTCTGATGCTGCCATGATCTAATATTTTATGTTTCCTAAGCTTGTTCAGAACTCATAAAATGTTTTAATCAGACTTTGTTGACATAAAAGTAAAAACATAATGAAACAAGATCTGTTTCATTGAGATTTGAGCAGTACACAGAGTAGCTAACTTAGATTACGGACATTGTCCGTTTAAGAATTGGTCTTGAAATGACATGTTCCAGGACAAGGCGAAGAAGCAAGAGATGTGCTAAGAATGCATCCAAACAAAAAGTTTAGGGGAAAAAAAAATAAGCCAGGAAATCTCTGACTTTTAGAGCTTGAGATTTATAGTTTATGCTACTCCCAATGATCTGATTATTAGTCAAAAGCATCGTAGGAAACATGATCTAGCTCATTGCCTTTCTGAATATGATATCAAGCAAGAGGACTCATCTTGCATATAATGCACCACCTTGCTCAATTTCCACCCTCTAGAGATCCAAAACTATCCGTAATTATGGCATAGTTTCATGATAGAGAGAATGAGTCCATGGTTATAATGGTGAGCATGAATCTTATGCAATGTTTGGAAGATGTAGCTGATGGGAATTGATCCTAGTTCCCCTAGTACTCACATACAAGTCATCAAAAAATCATCTCTATTAGATCACTGGTGCAGAGATTTCTCTGAAGAGAAGTTACCCATCCAAGATAAAAACATCTAAGTATCACCCTGTTTACAGTGTGTTGTTTGTTTTTCAAGGACATTAGGACCTAAAGGTATCCTTAAAATAAAAAATTTCGGCCATATTTACCCAAAACATACCTCTTTTAAATATGCTTGCATGAAAACCTATTTCCTGGAGTACAGACATTACTTAATATTGATATTCTTAGGACTGTAATGGAAACTTCCTAAACTCTCCCATCAGGGAACTTGTGTTTCCTTAGATATTACCTTCTTTCGCAAAGTGCTTGTCAATTAGTCTGCTAAATTATCTCTTGCATGATATATGGACGTGTTTTGAAAATGGAATCTGTCTCGGGTCTCAGGCTGAGCTAGGAAAAATGGTCCCCCTTTCATATGAGGCTGATAGGTACAGAGAAAAGGATGCTGGTGCTTCTACCGTCCAGAGTGACGGTTCACGATGGCCAAAAGTGATGACAGACACACCAGTGCCATGAGAATGATAAGACTTTGCCATTACTTACGGCAAATGGACAATTAAGTATAACCTCCGTGCCTCTTCCAGCAATGTTCAGAGATCAACTGAATTCGAAGATTCCCATTTCGTACCCTTGTGCATCTTAGCCTTGATTGCCATCTTCTCCAAAGTATGGGAATTACGAGCTAGAAACTTAAATAGAAAAAGCTACTGTTTCAGCTCTGAAGGTCAATTGGAATACAAACTCTGTTCTGCAAAAAAGAAAAAAAAAAGAAAATGAAATAGATTCTAACTTCTAACAACCTGAACTTATCTAATCTGTTATAGCACGAGATTTTTCTTCCCAGTTGTAAAGTATCAAAGGCGGCAGTTACTTGCAAATTCTTCTTTGATTTCATTCGTGTCGATATCACAAACTTAGTCACCTGTAGCAATGTAATTATTATTCTTTTGTGTCGTCATTAAAATATTTGCCGCTCTTTTAGATTTGATCTGACTGTTCTTTTGACTGAAATTTCTTTTTAAAGAGGCGAAATTGGATTGAATAAGACATATTAGTGGTATTGTGCTGCAACACAGTTTCAAATCTTGTTGGTCAATTTTTCTTTTTCCACCAGTTCTTAGATGATTAAAATAAGACGTGCAACGTCAACCTCCTCAACCTCTCGAAGTGTCAAACATCTATCTTCTTGTTATAATTTTACGTCGTGGAATGTAATGCGATGACGACTAATTATGTGTATGAGTTTGATATATACGTATTAAACATGTATTTGGTTGTTGTGAGTGTCCTTTTTTTTTTTTTTTTCCAAGTGTGGACTTGTTATACATCTTTATCATGATGTACTTTCTAATCTTGTTTCTATTTTTGAGAATTTCATCCTTTAATATTGGTCCATTCATCGGGTGGCTTGGCACTTAGTTGCCAGAAATATAGAAAGGAGAATAGAGTAGGTGCGATAATTAGGAGAGAGTATTAGACATATGCCTCGTTTAGAAATTGGTAGTAGCCAATATTAGTACCAATTTAATTCTAAATCTTTTAATTGGACCAATTTGTTCATAAATATATTCATATTGATATCAATTTAGTCCATCTAGTTAAATTTTGGCCGATCGATGCTGACTTGGACGTCAGCTGGTGCAAGTTGGCCATGAATTCTGACATTACAATTTTTAAATAAGTTTTGTTTTATTTTTTTCCTTTTTTTATAATTATTTTCTTTTTCTTTCTCCTCTTCTTTCTCTTGGCTTTCTTCTCCCTGTAGCGGCTCGCGGCCATTGCGTGAGGGCTGCTAAGCCCTCGTTGGTGGTCGGCAAGGGTCGCAGTCCTTGCCCCTTGCCTTACCTAAGGTTGTGGGCGAGGCGGCTTTGCCCAAATCTAGGCAAGGCTGCCTTCGCCTGTGGCAAGGCTATGGCGAGGTTGGCCTCACCCAGATTTGGGCAAAGCCACCTCGTTCACAGCCCCCAAGTTTTGTGAGAGCCTCATTGACCATCGGAGGAAGAATCCCAAGGAGGAAGAAGAGGAAAAAGAAATTCAAAAAGATTCAAAAAAAATATTTAAAAATTGTCATGTCAATGTTTGCTAGCTTGCAAGCGTCCACGGTAGTATTGATCGGTCAAAATTGGCTTGATGAATTGAATTGATTTTTCCTTGTGATTATTCGTATTACCAAGGTTCAAACTTCTCATGAAAATTGCGGACAAGAATAGGGAAACTAATATAGGATTGAGTAATGTACGGTTATTTAAGAAAATTAAATTGGTATCAATATGAGAAGGTTTATGACCAAATTGGTCCAATTAAAAGGTTTAGGAGTAAATTGATATCAATACTATAGATTAATCACTTTTTTGGTACTTTTCCCCAGCGATTATTCATATTACCAAGGACCAAACTTCTCATGAAAATTGTGGACAAGAATAGGGAAACTAATGCAGGATTGAGTAATGTACGGTTATTTAAGAAAGTTACACATACTTACAAAATCGCCACATATATATATATATATATATATATATATATATATATATATATATATATAAGAATTTCTGGCAGAAAAGTTCTTATAAATAAAAGTTGTAATGACACCATAATAAGTTAAATTTTTACTAGCTTAGTAACAACTCTCGATGTTCCACTGACCAAAATATCCTCCGTGTCGCGTCCCACAACGACTTCACGCATGAACTCTCCTTCCTCAAGGAACTTGCCTCATGACTAGCAAGTTGGGTTGCAACTGAACTTAGGGGCTAGGGTTTCATTTAGAAGCCAATATAAACCCAATTTATCAGTTTAGGGTTGTTGCCTAAACCGACTGTGTTCTCCACATATTTTTAGTTTTGATATTTCCGATGAGTCAAGTTGTTTTAACTTATTTTTAAACCAATGTCACTATGAATTCTCACGTAAATCGTCAATATCCCTTAAGTAACAACTTTATTGCGTAGAGAGATTAAAGATATGATGGAGCTCTCTAAGTTTTTTTTTTTGGAAGCGGACTAATAGATTTTCCTTTGTTCGTCGAATTTCCTATGGCCATTTAGTCCATGGTCCATTGGATGGTCAATGCAAGGCCAAAAATTGGAACACATTGATTCCGCTCGTTCCTGTCCTTCACTTCAGGGCCTGTCGCTCGGTGTGGTCAGTACTCCATAGTGATACGCACTTCTTAGGCGTGCTACAACCTAGCACCGATTTTCCCTTTCTTTGAAGAACCGTTTGTTTTATTTATATATTTTTCCAAACTTTGACCCCTCATTTCTCTTTCATCCAATTGACTCGACATTCATGCTCTTAGAAAGATTATGACTTGAAATCTTCGAAACAATTGTTTGTTTTCTAGAAAAGTCTTGTTGTTCTAAGTACAAGCAATACTTCATTCTGGTCTTATTTGAAGAACTGGTTTTGTTTCAATGTGTTGTGACCTTATCGAGGTGAATCCAAGAGAGTTTAATGGATTGCTGAGCCAGCACAAATAACCCTTTTGCAAGATGGCACTTATGCTCCGTAGAAATTATCCCAAGCCCTACCAATCGGAAATTACTTTCTCATTAATTATTTGATTGATTTTAACTAGATTCGCCACTAAGGTTAGGAGCCAAGTAAGATGTGGGAGACCGCTTCTTCAGTGAACTAGAGAATCATAAGCCCAGGAATTTTGTGATGCTAGATAAATGCAATTTCGTCATGGGTACCATTTCCTTTTATAATAGGCTTTGCATGCAATCTTCCCTATTTTTTTTTTTTTTTTTAGAAGAAATAGAAATCTAAATAATCATGTATGGAGACTCAAAATATTGAAAACCCATTTATATAATAACAAAGAAAGTAAAACACAAGGAAAGAAATAACCTGAACTGTATTGGGCAACCTTATACATATACAATGTCTTGCTATTAAGTTTTGAGATAGGATCCCCGTGAGCTATGCATAAAAAGTAACGCGCGTTAAAGTAAATAATAAATATGAGTTTCCTAATCTAGGTGAGATCTGGCCCATTTCATTGCGCTCAGAATTTAAGGGTAAATTAGAGAAGTGAATCAATAAAGATCCTGATTTGTGTTGGAAAGGTTGTGATAAACTAGACGAGACAACTTAGCATTCCAAGTTGAAAGAAACCTGCCATGAGAGCATCATGACAGCACACATCAATGGCTTCACATGCTTAGGTCAAACAGAACGTTATAAATAAACTATCGATTAATTAAGCATTACAATCTTGATCTGACAATAGAGTAATATATGCCACTTTCATTAAAGACTCAAAATGCAAGTTGAGCAAGAGCATCTATCATCTAGTGCTTCGAGTGTGTGCTAGTTTTCACTTATTCTAGCTCCGTCCAATAAGAAGCAACACAAACTTCTCAAGAAAGAGATGAAATTTTATCTTGCATTTGTACCCTATCTTCTCATTCCTTAGCGGATCATTCTTTAAATTAAAGTGGTGTGATTCTTTAACTCCTTTAATTGCTCTTGCTTTTGTGGGGCCATATTCCTTAGAAAGATCAATTACCCATTGTGTTATCAAGGACTACCTATGTTAGAAAAATAATTCAATGGCAACCGTTTATTGTCCTTTTTCTTTTTTCTTTTTTGGGATTTTATCCGTACAATGTTATCACAAATCATATGCTTAAGTCTACATTTTCCTTGTTCAATGAAAGTCCAAGTAGAGCAAAAAATGGATGACTAATTGACAATTTAACGAAAGCGATACATTACCATAATGATCCTCAGTACTATTATGATTTAATCTAAGCAAGTGCTAATCGAATGTGAGATAAGTAAAGCTATATGCATGACCAAAACGGTAAAAAGATCCGAACTTTTTGGGTAGATAAAGGCGCAGGTAGAAAGGCCAACACTACGTAAAAACGATGAGGAGGATACTTCCAAAAATCGTAGATAACAAACTACACCACATACTGGATGTAACGTAAAAGTAAATCTAACGCAACGGAAACGTAATGGATGAAGCAAAATTATGCAGGCAAATAACGAGGTCACTCCATGATACTTCATGGGACCAAACATGTACAAAACATACTTTGGCCAATACCATCATGCCAAGGGAATAACTAGGCGACCTGATTCAGCCCCAGACAAGTTCATGTGAAGGGAATTAAGACTGCGAATTTCATATCAAAATAGCGTGAGAAACGAATCCTACCCCTTTTGATTCTCAAGGTTTTTCTTCCTCTCACAGCTTTCTAATCTTGTCTAATTCTGATTTTCCTTTACCAACCAACTCTCACTCAAATCTCCCTTTTTGAATTCTCCAGCCACCGAAAGCCATCCCCTTTGAAGCTCACGATCGGTTTTACTTTGTTAAAGAGTCCTCATCTCTCGTATTCCTCTCTTTTAAAAAAAGAACCACCGAATCCTTTTCTCATTTTGCTTCTTCAAAAATCCGCTACAAAAACCATTGAGCGCAACGGTCCCCGAACCACACTCGGCGACTCCTATCGCATGCATTTCGCTTCACAAAAACCAAAACGAAACGCAGAGAGAGAGAGAGAGAGAGAGAGAGAGAGACCACCAACAACGATGCAGAAGGTGGATGAGCTTGTGAAAGCCTTCGTTAGTATGACGACGAAGGGGGCCTCGGGTATGACAACGTTGTGCTGGAGCAAGAGCGTTTTTTCCATGGCGGAGGAAGTCGCTAAACAGCTGGTCATCATTGGACCCGAGGTTCTTCTCTTCGGAGTTTTGAAATGCTTCCTTGGTATGCTTTTGCCTTTTTCTTTCATTTTTTCTTTTCCCATGTTGCCTTAAGGGTTTACCCATGCATGGCGTTTTCTCACCCACTGAATTTCTGAATGGAGAAAATAATATACTTCTCCGTTCACTTATATATACTTAAGAAACGGGAGAAATATGCATGCACGTAGTGCAAAATCTACTCTTGTGTGAACATGTATAGATAGCTAATGAGAACTTTTGACATGTTGTGTTTGGTAGGTGGAACCGGGGGGATGGGTTCTGCCGCCATGTTTATTCTGGAGGTTATCATCAACTCAAGACCGTGGAAAAAGGATTAATCAGAAGAGACAACGGCACTGCTCGAGGGGAACTGCTAAATTTTCTTCTTCTTCTTCTTCTTCTTCTTCTTCTTCTTCTTCTTCTTCTTCTTCTTTTCCCTCGGTGGCTTTGGTTCTAGGCTTTATCGTTTTTATGCTGTGGTTTTCGTACTGCATGTTTGTGTTATATGGTCTATCCTTTGGTAAGGTAGCCTTGCACAACTTAATGACATGTTCACCGTCGAATCTTCTTAATGTTAAATGAGAGTTGAGCTCTCAAAATATAGAAAGAACAAACAAAAAAGAAGTGAAAGAGCTGAGCACTTAAGTTATTCCGCTGTGCATTCTATAAGTTATAATCAAGTGCATTTATTTCATTATTGATGCCTATGTAAACAAATCAAATGTGTGATAAATTTTTCTAGATGATCTAATCAAACATTGGAGACTGATGTGGGATCGACACCCATTTATAGTTCTAAAATTTGCAGGGGTGTGTTTGGAAGCATGGACATAGGTAAGTAAAGTTGGGTTAGCAGCGAACCCTTATTTCCACCAATGGACCTTGAATTGATAAATGAAGGCCATGAGTGGACTAATATGTGTAAAATGGAGTGCTTCTATTGGATGAAGATTCATGATAGACCTGAGAATTTTGTGCATTAAATCTTGGAATAATGTGTTGCGATTTAATGATGTTTCCTGAATATTGTATGTTATGTGTGAACAAATTTTCATACGTCGGTTCTTTAATCAAATATTTACAAGTGTTCCTCCAAGTGAGCATTTTACCGTGCATTTCAATTTCTTGATGGGAATCTTGGGTAGAATGCGGTGGCAAATAATCGTAACTAGAGTTTAGATTAGCGAATAATGTTTTTTAACCTCCCATTGGCCAGACTCAAATCAATTTATTAAGCAAGATCGCCACACGAGGCAGATACATTTTGCCTCAAGAGAACATCGTGATTTCTGTAAGACGCTTGGCCGCGTAGCGAAGCTCATACACGAGTCGGGATGTTTTTCTGGAAGGAGTTTGGAAACACTGCAGTCGCCAAGGTGCTCGAGAACTGTCTAGACGCGAGGTGGTGCTTCGGTGAGAGATGCGGTGATGAGGGTTGCCGTGGCTGCAGCGGCCGAAATTTTTCAAGAGAGGCTTTACGCGAGGCGCGTTAACTGTTTGGTGACATTTGCTCTTTTTTCTTTATTATAGAGGATTTTATGCGGATTGTTTTTTTGTAACAGTCCGTTCTCCTAGCCGGCCTCGACTTATCTAATCCTCATCTTGAAAGTTTTTCATCCAAACTTTCACAATTCTCGGAACCGTGATCCAACTTGTCCAACTCATATCTAACTCCACAGCAAGGAGTTATAACGAATTCCACTATCTTGAAATCATGTCTTGTCACGCCTCAAATCCTAAACGCGCAAATATCCCTTGATGGTCAACTGAAAATGCGACGTCTCAAAACGCGTCGCCGACCCATTCTTTTTTTCTTTTATTTCAATTAAGCACATGTAGAAGTGAAATAAATAAACACCCGGCCAACAAACATGGACCCTTTTTTCCATGTCTTTTCCTTCGACGTGCGGATTTTTATTAACTCAGTTTTCAAGATCCAACTACAATTCCAAATAAATTAGTCCAGGTTGCTCAATTTAGATTATTTCTTTAACCTTAGAATCAACAAAGGAGAGAGCACTTTGAAAATGCATGGGGTGTCCAAGTTTTTACAACCACCCTTCCCCCACCCCCCCAAAAAAAAAAAAATGGAAGACAAAAATTGAGGGGGTGTCCAAGTAATTTACCCTTGATTCTAATAGCAGAATATTGGGTGAAGTCAACAATTTTTTTCCACGTTGAGAGATAGAATACTTTCGCGTACTTGGAAACCTCGTATTTTCGGTGATAACTATTTACAAAGCTCACACTCTAATAGAATAATTCCAATTTATGTCTCAGTCTTGAAGAATTAAGAGCTAGTATCATGTCTTGATAACTAAATTACTTTAAAAAAAAAAAAAAAAAAGTTCGCTAAGCATTGCTTACTCTTTATTCCGTACCAGATGGTATATTTCGCCGCCCAACACACTTGCTCTATCAGTCTCTCAATTACTGTACACTTAGCAGAGCAAGCAACAAAAAAATGACAGAAAGTATTGATCACATAAATGTAACTTGTAAGGAATGACTGTCCACTGTAGTAGATTTTTAGGAATGATTATTCATAGAGTTTTAAAGTTATTATATGTCGGCCAAATATAGTTTTAAAATTTTCAAACTAATCAATTTGATTCTAAACCTTTTAACAATTTTACTCAAAATAAATGGTTAAGCAAACAGGAAAGTTAAACCTTTAATCCTTTCTAGGTACTAGTACTTCATTTGCCTCACTAAAGTGTGTTGACACCTAAAATTTTCACCCTAAGATCTCTCATTCATTTTATAAAAAAATAGGGATTGAATCCATTGATAGAATCAGAATTTGATCCCTAACAAACAAAGTATCAACATTGCGCGGTCTTGCATCATTTATAAATTAAGGACGTTTGAAACTAGCACGTCTGCATTGAACATCGACTTGCGGTGAAATTGTGTATATCTTGTGAACCAGCCTATTACATGATCGCCTAATCTCAATTTATTTGCCTTCTACACTTAGATCCTTCCAAGCGTATGGATGTATTAATGCTATCCAATTTGTTCTCGTTCTATTTATTCCATCCTATGTTTCCCATGTCCCTCACTTGTTCATCAAAATCCAAAGGTCCTTTCAAGGCCAACACATTCCACTCGGTATTGCAGAGGAAGAAAGTCCTTCATGTTATAAACATCACCTACATCCTTCATGTTATAAACATCACCTACAAATAAACTTACATATGTAGAGAATATTTCGTCCGCACACTCAAATATACATATTAGCTCCTATAGAATGTTTTGTCATCTTCAAACTACATTGGGAATTTCGCCACACAAAAGTTACCTTGGAGAAATTAGTGTTTCGACCCCTTTATTTACATGGAAAAATCGTAGGCGCAAGGGACCTTGTGTCACGCCCCGATCCTCCGAGCGCGTGCACATCCCACTCTGGCCGATACAAATGCGACTTCCCAGGACACGTCGCCGACCCATTAAATTTTATTATGCATGCGGAAGCGAAACAAATCCCCTGACAACATTTAACTTGGGATAGAAAAGCAGGCAATCAATCACAACCAAACAAGCTTTCTTATAAACACATAGGTTTATATACAACACTGGATTGACTATAAAATAGACCGGCTCAACAAAAAGGGAACTGTCCTATGACCAACTTGTCAGACACGTTCACCAATTCTTCAGCCTCCACCTTCCGAACTCCAGGACTTCCGGTCCTCCACGACCGTCATCTAGGGACCTGAAATATTATCCCACAACCGGGATGAGACTACGTCTCAGCGAGTCCTACCCTCTAAAACTCAATTAGGGAGAAAATACGCCTCAGGGCGCTCTAGCCACACAAATAGGATAGATGACTTACCTCGCCTCAGTCCCTTTCCTGCACGTCAGTACAATTCATATTCAACAATGCTCGCACAAGCTGAAACTACCGACATACCCATCGGTCTATCAATTCAGTCAATCCAATCAATATCATACGATCCACACATCTATCAATTCATATCATCTATTAAACCATACCATCTATTCATCCATCAATACACTTACGGCTCACACAAGCTGAAATGGATGCAATGCTCTCACAAGCTGATATAGATGGTAGCTCGCACAAGCTGATATATGGATCGTTGCTCTCACAAGCTGATAAACGATCATTGCTCTCACAAGCTGACATATATATAGATCGTGCTCGCACAAGCTGATAAAACGATCTTAGCTCACCAGAAGCTGCCGTATATATATATGTGCATATCATAATTGCTCGCCCAAGCTGATACATATATAAACCAATTGCTCGCCAAAGCTTATCATTCAATAATAAACCAACTCATATCTCAATTCAATCAATCAATCAATCCAATCGATTCAAACTGGTCATACAAACCAATTACGGTGCTAAAAGCCAACACCGGGTATTTTCAAGTTAAATACCACAACTTCATCAATTTCACACAATTCCACACTTTTGGAATTATTAACCATAATCATCAATCACTCAATTTCTCAATTTAAACATACAATTAACACAAACTGATCGCACCACTGCGATCGGCGAAATTCTAACGACCGCCATCCCTAAGCATAATTTTCGAAATTATTAAATAATTAAATTTAATTCCGAAAATTAAATAATTAAATATTATTTTATAATAATATAATTTAATAAAATAATATTTATAAATTCGAAATAATTATTTAATTAAAAATAATTAATTAGGGCTTAAACTATATTACACTAATTTAAACATACAATTAGCCCTAATTAAACATCCATTAAACTAATCACACAACTAATCTAATTTACATTAAAATAATCTAATTTAATCACATAAACCTAATTAGACTAATCTAAACACCCATAAGCGTCATTAACTCACTAAGCAAGAATTAGAGGATAAACTCACCGGTTTTGCGCGCCGGTGAGTTCACGACGACCACGACACCGAGGCGGTCGATAAACCCCAAAGCGGCGACACCAACGGAGGCCGGGAAGACAATGAAAACGGGCCTCGAAGTCTCCAAAACCTTGCTGTCTTCTGCTTCTGATCTGGACTGAACTGAGAAGAAACCAGAAACTTCAACGGCGAAAACGGGCCGATCGGAGCTCCGGCGAGCGGGTGGTTGGCAACCAATGGCTCCCGGGGGTCTTGGGGATCTTGTAGGAGGTTGGGACGGGCAAAGGAACGGTCGGAATGGGGCGAAACAGCAAGAAAACCCGAAACAGGCGGAACCGGGCGAGTCCAGACGGTCCAGCGAGCGGCATCTTCTCTCAGGATTTCGGGACAGCCGGAGAATCGTTCCGGCGAGCGGCGAGGTGATCCGGAACGGTCTGGTTGTCCTCGTCACGGATGTGGGTGGAGCGTTTGCTGATTCATCCGGGAAGTCGACTTTTAACTCGAATCTTTGGCGAAAGGTCGGCTGGAGCAGAAACTGGAACGAGGGGAAAACAGAGGAGGAAATGGGGTCCGATGGGCATGCGACGGCGATGGGGAGGTCAGACGGGCAAGAGGAAGCTTCGGGCGGCTCCCAGGCGGTGCTGTGGCTGTCGAACGGTGAGGTAGACGGCCAAAGGACGCGGGACGAAGGCGGAGCAGCGGCTGGACTCGCGGCTGCACGGGACTGGACGCGGCGGGCGAGCTAGCTGCTCCGGTGGGCTTGCGGGGCTTCGGACGGCTGCTGGACGAACTCCACTGGTTTCTCAAGCTTTTTCCCTTCCTCAACCATGGAGAAAGCTGCCGCACGAGAGATTCAAGGAAGGAGAAGCTTCAGCTGAAGCAAGGGCCCCCCAAGAGCTCTTCTAGCTTCAACACTTGTCAATCTCTCTCTCCTTGCCCCCACCATGGCCGGCCCACCCTTCAGCCTCTTTCTCTCTCCTCTAGCTCCCCTACAAGCTAGTTAATAGGTCCAAAATGAGGTGTGCCAAGGGGATTTCGAATTTTGAACATTTGTTCACTTAATTCACTCAATTGCCAATTAATTCCATCTAATTGAAGCTCAATTAAATCAACCCATGTGTCCTCGGCCTTCTCATGACATTTCCCCGTCAAATGATCCAACTTGCATCCCGAAGATTCGATTAAAAACGGCCCTCTGACAATCCCGAACAAAAACGGCCTTACTTTGCTTTTCCGCCAAAAATCTCGGTATGTAGAAAAAATCTTTTGGAGATGAGTCGACGTTCCTAAAATGAATTGTGACTTCACAAAACTTCCAATTTCTGTAATCGGGTTCAATTTCACGGTTAAATTCGATCTGGCGCGACTTTAGCGCGTCCTAATCTACCAGGTAGCTTTTAGGAATTTTTTTGTGCAATTGACCTGTGGTTGATTATTCTCAAGCCACAAAGTGCATCTTCGACACATTGGCGACTCTCGATTGTCGTAGAAATCTCGAGGTTTCGATTACGGACACAGGGTACCCAAAACGACAGAAGAATCGGTCTAGTGCCGGTCGACGAGGATATTGCGATCAAATGGAATCACCCACACTCCAATCACATATCTCAGTCGAATCGACCTATTACTGATCTCTGTTCGATTCTGACAGTGTCGTAATGATCCTTGCAGATTAATACGGTCGAGTAGCCGATTCATGGTCGAATTCTCAAGTCTATTGCGTTTAGATTCCTTAACGGCTTCACCTGATAGACTAGTTATCTCGTGAGTGGCCAACTCAGAGAAGAAAGCTATAGACGCGAAGATGAAATGCCCGACTTATTTAATTGAAACCAGAATTGGAAAATCGGGATGTCACACCTTGGGCTTACTCAAGGCCATTGGGCCATTGCAGAGCATCATAGAGATATTGCACAGGGCCCTCAACTCGCTCATTAGTAGAGTCAGGCCTCTCGGCAGAAAAGAACCAGCAGGGGACATAGGCTTGGGCTGCAAGTGCCATGTGACAAACTTTTGCTAGGCGTGCCACCACCTGGTACCAAATTTCCCTTTCTTTGAAAAGTCGTTTTTTCATTTCTCTTTCATCCAATTGACTCGATATTCATGTTCGTGGAAAACTCGTGACTTGAGTTTTCCAAAACATGTCCATTTTCTAGGGAAGTCTTGATGTTCTAAGTACAAACAAGATGTCATTGCGGTCTAATTTGAAGAACTGAGTTTTGTTTCAACATATTGTGACCCTCCCAAAGTGAATTCAAAAAAGTTTAACAGATTGCTGAGCAGGCACAAATAACTAACATCTCGCAAGATAGCATTTACGCTTCACACAAACTATTCCAAGCCCTACCAATGGCCAATTAGTTTCTCGTTAACTATTTGATCAATATTCATGTTCGCGGAAAACTTGTGACTTGAGTTTTCCTAAACATTTGTCCATTTCCTAGGAAAGTCTTGATGTTCCAAGTACAAACAAGACGTCATTTCGGTCTCATTTGAAGAGCTGAGTTTTGTTGCAACATATTGTGACCCTCCCGATGTGGATTCAAGAAAGTTTAACATATCGCTGAGCAAGCATTAATAACCAACCCTCTTACAAGATAGCACTTATGCTTCGCACAAACTATCCCAAGCCCTACCAATGGGCAATTAGTTTCTCATTAATTATTTGATCGATTTTAACTAGAGTCGCCACTAATGTTAGGAGCTATGTAAAATGTGGGAGAACGCTTATTTCTACCGACTAGACATTCATAAAGCCGGAGACTTTGTGATGCTAGATAAATGTAATCTGGTCATGGGTACCTTTTCCTTTTATTATAGGCTTTTTATGCAATCTCCCTCTCTTATTCTTTTTATTTTTTAGCAGAAATGGAAATCTAAATAATCATGTACAGAGACTCAAAAAATAAAAACAATTAAATAATAACAAAGAAAGTAAAGATGAAGAAAGAAATAACCCGAACCATACCAGGCAACATTACATATATACAATGTCTCTTTATTTAAGATAGGATTCCCTTGAGCTATGCATGGTAAATAATAGATATGAGTTTCCTAATCTAGGTGACAAAGATCAATACCTCACTAGATGAAACCGGATTAATTCTGACTGAACTAATCTTGTAAATCAATAATCATCTAATATGCCATCCAGACTTTTGTATTATACATTTACGATTTGTTTTCAGGGCTATTCTGATTTAATCTAAGTAAGTGCTTGCGAGCAAAAAAACAACTAATTGAATGCTTATGAGCTAAGTAAAGCTATATGCATGACCAGAAAGGCAAAAAGATCCAAACTTTTAGGGTGGATGAAAGCGCAGGTTAAAGGCCAACACTACGTAGAAAACAACGATGAGAATACTGCCGAAAACCGTAAATAACAAACTACACACATACCGAATGTAATTTAAAAGCAAATCTAACGCAACAGAAACGTACTGGATGAAGCAAAATCATGCAGACAACAACGAAGTCAGTCCGGTATGCTTCGAGGGACCGAACATGGACGAAACATACTCTGTGTTATTGCTGATATAATCAACTAAAGTAAAAACTTCTCTGTTACACTAAGAGAGAAGGAATGAAGCAGAACATTGAACTTCATACTTCGTTAATAATTAAAAAAAAACTGTCAAGTACAAGCTAAATAAGAACCTGTTTTAAAACCGCACACAAACGTCTTGTTCCACTTCTTAGAAAATAACTAACAAACCAACTGCATAATAAATAAACTTGACTGAATAATAATAAAAAAAAAAAACAAAGAAAAACGACAGAACATCAGCAGCACTGAGACACATCTCCAACACTCTGTCCAATACCATCACGCAAGGAGAACAATCAGGCGACCTGATTCAGCCCCTGACAAGTTCATATGAAGGGGTTTAATAAAGCAAATTTCTTATTAAATAGCGTGAAAGATGAATCCTACACCTTTTGATTCTCAAGCTTTTTCTTCCTCTCACAGCTTTCTAATCTTGTCTAATTCTGATTTTCCTTTACCACCCCTCACTCAAAGCTCCCATTTTGAATTCCCCGGCCACCGAAAGTCATCCCCTTTGAAGCTCACGATCGGTTGTACTTTATCAAAGAGTCCCCATCTCTCGTACTCCTCTCTTTTAAAAAAAAAGAACCACCGGATCCTTTTCTCATTTTGCTTCTTAAAAAATCCACTACAAAAACCCTCCCCGAACCACACTCGGCGACTCCCATCGCATTCATTTCGCTTCACAAAAACCAAAACAAGACGCAGAGAGAGAGAGAGAGAGAGAGAGAGAGAGAGAGCACCAACGACGATGCAGAGGGTGGTTGAGCTGCTGAAAACCGTCGTTAGCATGACAAGACAGGTGGCCTCGGGTATGACAACGTTGTGCTGGAGCAAGAGCGTTTTTTCCATGGCGGAAAAAGTCGCTAAACAGCTGGTCATCATTGGACCCGAGGTTCTTCTCTTCGGAGTTTTGAAATGCTTCCTTGGTATGCTTTTGCCTTTTTCTTTAATTTTTTGCTTTTCCCATGTTGCCTTTAGGGTTTATTCATGCATGGCATTTTCGCACCCACTGAATTTCTGAATGGAAAAAATAATATACTTCTCCGTTCACTTATATATACGTAAGAAAAGGGAGAAATATGTATGCACGTAGTGCAAAATCTACTCTTGTATGAATATGTATAGATAGCTAATGAGAACTTCTGACGTGTTGTGTTTGGTAGGTGGAAGTGGGAGGATAGCTTCTGCCGCCATTTTTATTCTGGAGATTATCATCAACTCAAGACCGTGGAAAAAGGATTAAGCAGAAGAGACAACGGTACTGCTTGAGGGGAACTGCTAAATTTTCTTTTCCTTTTTTTTTTGGTTCCTCTCTGGCTTTGGTTCTAGGCTGTAATGTTTTTATACTGTGGTTTTCGTACTGAATGTTTGTGTTATATGGTCCATCCTTTGGTACGATAGCCTTGCACAACTTAATGACTTGTTCACCATCTTCTTCGTGCTAATGAGAGTTGAGCTCTCGAAATATAGAAAGAACAAACGAAAAAGAAGTGAAAGGGCTAAGCATTAAGTTATTTCGCCACGCATTCTATGAGTTATAATTGAGTGCATTTATTTCATTATTGACACCCATGTAAACAAATTAAATGTGTGATAAATTTTCCTAGATGATCTAATCAAACATTGGAGACTGATGTGGGATCGACACCTATGTAGAAGATCGTAGCCCATCATAGCAAACCCCACGTGCAAAAGAAGCGCAGGTGGGCCCGTGACATGACTGTTGGGCTCTGTTTTCAGTGCAGTTTATTGCATTATGCTCCACATGCTATACCTTGTTTCTCTATAGGCATTTCGCTTAGAAAAATCGAGATAAACTGTATTCAGGCATAATTTTCTAAAAGTCAGGTGCTGCGAAATTACCTTGATATGAGAAACTATATACTTTTGAAAAAAAAAATATTTTGTTCTTTGAAAATATTTATCTTTTAAGTACAATATTTTGAGTCATTTTTTAAGTATGCTGCCATAAAAAATTTATTTTCGAACTAGCACGATGAGATTTTTTAAGGACCATGTTGTTTTATGTCTTTGTTTCAACTTAGATGAAGAGACAAGAAATCTCATCTCGTAACATGAATGATTGGTTGCCCAAGTGACTTACTTGTGATGTCACAAAAAAATTTCATATGTTATTTGAGCATTTTTATTTGGAAATTTCACATGATTCAATGTGTGCTTGAGCGCCACAATGCTTCACATATTGAGATCCGTAGAATTGCTTAGGTAATTGTGGACTATCCTTTACATCCCAGTTTTGAGAATACTTACACATGGTGATGTGTGTGTTTGATCACCAAAGTAGATTCACTAATTGAGACTCATGCGGCACTCAAAAATCGTTTTTTTTTTTTTTAATGGGATGTTTATCATCTCATGGTATATGATTACATCAGGAAAAGAACAAAAAAAGTCACAACCTATTATATTGATATCAATTTAGTCATAAACCTTTTAGTTAAATCAATTTAGTCATAAATCATTTTACATTAGTATCAATTCAATCTATTTAGCCAATTTTGACCCAAAATTGCTAATGTGAATGTTGGCAATCCTATGTGGCACGATTGACGATGGCGTAAATAATTTTTTTAATTTTTTTCCCTTTTCCTTTCTTTTTCCCCTCCTCTTCCCTACCAGCCACAAACAAGTGCCGACGAGGGCTAGACCCTCGTGGTCTCGCCAGGGCAGCAATGCCTTTACCAACCCTTACTTGTGGCTAGTTGTTGGCCATGGCCTTGTATCCCAAGCCATAGAAAAGAGAAGGGAAAAAAGGAAAAAAAATGAATTTAAAAAAATTAATACAAAAATCGAAAAATATTTAAAAATTAAAAAAATATGTCTATGTTAGCGTTAGCTATGTCATATAGTGTGGTTGATATCCGTGTAGCAAGTTCTAGCCTAAATTGATTGAATAGACTGAATTGGTATCAATATAAAAAAGTTTAACACTAATTTAGTCAAATTAAAAGATTTAAAATTGAATTGGCACAAATATGATAGGTTGGAGATTTTTTTGGTATTTTTCGCCAATCACATCCAAGAGAGCATTATTGTATTTTATACGTTGAGGATTTGAGCAATGCAGTGAGACGCCCTACTTGTTTGTTGCCTTCTCCACCTCACGACCTAAAGATGAGTTTGTAAAAAAAAAAACACCATTAACTCTTAAAGGTTTTGATCGATTGTCTCCTTTGAAATGTTTAATTATAATATGAAGGACTTAAATAATTTTGATAATATAAGATGGAATTTTATAAAAGAAATTCTTTGCTAAAGTTGTGGCATCTTCACGGCCTAACAAGTATGTGAGCTCGTCATACACAGGTTTTCTACTACATCTTGTTACTAAGTGTAAGTGAATAAGCTTAGTGGTATGCATGTGATATCTCTTTTGTGAAATGCTTAGACTTGCAAGGCATGAATTCATTTTGTATTATGTGCATGTACTTGAGGCACATATTAAGGTTGATGGACATTTGATCATATTCAACATTATTGCAATTTTACAAATATTATGCTCTTGTATCCGAGGTACGGAGAGATTCTTATGTGGTCAGACTCAAAGAAATTGAGATTTTGATGTTATCAAAATTTGATAACAGTATTTAGTTTTCCATTTGAGAGTTGAATGCCTTTAAGGATCTTTGGAACTTCATTAAACTTTAGTAGTAAGCCAATTAATTCATTTCAATTTGTGTTTAGTGACATTAGTAAGAGTGCTACTTTTAGAACATCTTTTGTGAAAGGATTATATGAGGACCTAGGTCTGCAAAGAGCACATAAGCTTGAATATTTGTCTAGTGCTTAGAATTATTTTTAAAGAATCAATTTGGGACAAATAGAAATTTTTCTTGATTAATCAATGTTTTTGCAATCTCATTTATATGTGGTTTTATAAACCCGTATATGATATTTTAGTTTAAGGTTACGATTTTGAGCAAAATCAAGGTTGACTAATTGTGAAAAGTTAACGAATTTTCTATAAAGGCCCTCAAGTTTTTTCCTTTCATAATATGCGATGTCAAGTTATTGTGACCATCCAACCTAGTTCCATAGGCTAGGCCACCAACATGAGTACTCGAAATAACCACACAAGGTGTTGATCATTTGGAGTGGGTTTTAACTTACAAATCACATTCTCTCATTAAATGATTGACATCCTCGTCACTGTTGGCCCTATTGCCTAGCATTGCTCTCCTTGTTTGGCGTGTTAAAAGAAGATACCTGAAAAAAGGAAGACTGATGCCTTCATCTATGGAACCTTCAGAGATGAAATGTACTCATCTATCAACGGACCGTGCCATATAGAGAAAGGCCACAGCTTATAGTGTGACATCCTGAAATTCGACCCCGTTTCGATAAAGTGAAATGGGCATTTCGTCGGCGTGCCTATGGCCTTTTTTTCTGAACTGATCACTCACGAGTTAACTAACCTATTGGGTGAAGCCGTTAAGGGATGTATCGGCCGTAAAATCTCTAAAAGCTACCTAATTGGTTGGATTGAGCTAAAATCACGTCCGATCGATTTTTAACCACGAAATTGAACTCGATTTCGGGAATCGAATTTTAAGCGCATCATAATTCTTATTTTTAGGATCTGTCTCATCATTTCGTCAATTTATGACGAGTCAAATTTCAATAAAGAAATTATCGGAAGAAAAATTTGAAGTCGAAAAAGAAATTAGAAAGGAAAAGGAAAAGAGAAAAAATTGGGTATTTCCTTTTTCTTTTCCTTTTTCCTCTCTCTCTCCCCCTCTCTTTTCTTTTCTTTCTTTTTTCTCTCTTTTCTTTCTCTCTCCTCTCCCCTCCCCCTCGTGCGAATTGCCCCACCGTCCACCCTCTCTCTTTCTTTTCTTTTGACTAGTCAATGCCTATCCCTTCTCTCTCTCTCTCTCTCTCTCTCTCTTTCTTCTTCTTCTTCTTCTTCTTCCTTCCTCCGCACGTCCAGCAAGCGAAACCCAGAAGCCCGAACCAGAACCAGCTCGCCCCTCAGCCGCTCGCCGCTCATCCCGCTCGCCGCACCGCCGCCCGCGCCCGCGCGCCCGCCGCCGTCCGCGCACGCCCAGGCCGCGCGATCCAGCTCAGCCCAGCCCTGTTTCGCTTCTGTTCCAGCTCCGTCCAGCCATCTCCGGCCACCTCCGGCCACCGCCTAGCCCCGCCGGACCTCCCCCGCGACTCCCTCGCCCTCCGCCGGCCTTCCCCCGCCGCCCTAGCCGCCGGAGCTGCTCCGTTCAGCCGCGACCAGCAAGACCCACGGAGTGGGTTTCAGCCACTTCGGGCTCGCTTTTGGACCGTTTCCCGGCCCCGGATCCGCGAGTCGCTTTGGGAACAATCGTTCCTCGCGTCGCCGCCGTCGGATTGATCCGATTTGCGCGCGATCTGGTGAGTAATCTCACTAATCCAGGATTAGTGGCTAATTTATGCTTAAGGTTGATTTAGATTTAATTAATCATGTTTAGGTTGTTAGATTAGATTAAATTAGCAATTATTAGTTAATTGTGTTGCAATTTAGATAAATTGATTGTGAAATTAGCAAGTAGACGTGGTCTACTAATTATTGGAAGTGCCTCGGGATTTTTCCCGACCCTTAGTGGGCTCCAATTAGGCTTTCCGGGCCTAAGTGGATTTTTTAGCATTTAAATATTAATTTTTGGAATTAAATTAAATAATTATTTATTTTCCGAAAATTCGACTGTGATGGCCTGGAACCGGAAAATTATGCTGATGACCGTGGTGAAGTCCGTTTATTTAGTCGAGCTTTAATTTGAAATTTAAATTGAATTTTAATGTTAATTGTTTAATTTTCGAAATTATTATTTAATTATTTATTTTTCGGAAATTAAGGTTGAGATGGCCAGTGACCGGAAAGTTATGCTGATGATCGTGGTGCAGCCCGTTTATTTAAATTGGCTTTATTTTGAGCTAAATGGAATTTTTTATAATTATTAATTAATTTTCGAAATTAATTAATTAATTATTTATTTATTTTTCGGAAATTAAGATTTTGATGGTCGACGACCGAAATCTCGTGCTGATCGCTGTGGCGCAGTCCGTTTATTTATTTGAGCTCTACGTTGTATGGAATTAAGTAAATTGTGATATTTTAGGGATTTACCCTAAATTGATTGGAATTGATTGAGATTGAGTTGGCCAAGTGGGTTATTTAGCATTTATAATGCTTTGTTGAGTTGATTTAATTATTTGATTGAGAAATCGTTGGCTCTGTGATCAGTGTATCACCTTGGCGAAAAAGACGCCCGAGAGCATATTGAATTGTTTACGTTGGCTCTGTGATCAGTGTATCACCTTGGCGAAAAAGACGCCCGAGAGCATATTGAATTATTTACGTTGGCTCTGTGATCAGTGTATCACCTTGGCGAAAAAGACGCCCGAGAGCATATTGAATTATTTACGTTGGCTCGTGATCGTGTATCACCTTGGCGAAAAAGACGCCCGAGAGCATAGTAAAGTATTCACCATACGTCACCTTGGCGAATCGACGCCGAGAGCATTGATGGAGCTCCGTGACTAAGTGCATCGTAAAAGGGCACGTGGGCTCGGTGACTTGATGCATCACTTTGGCGAAAAGGTCGCCCGAGAGAATGCACGTGGGCCCAAGGTTCGAGGCACGTGAACTCGGAGACTTGGAAGGTCGTCTGGAGAATGCACGTGGCCTAGATTTTAAATATCCCACGTGGGGATTGAATTGTATGACATGTAATCGACCGGTTCGATTTGTTGAAGTGAATTGGTGTCTATTGTGAATTGTACTTGACTTGCGGGTGGGATCGAGGCCAAGGTAAGTCCTGCCCCGTGCGTGTTTAGGCAGCCTTTAGTATAATAGTTTACTAATCGGGCTTAGTGGGATAGAACTCGGCCGAGACGTAGTCTCATCCCGAGTTTGGGGAAAACCATTTCGGGACCCCGTGAAGAGCTAAGGAGGAGAAATCCGAGAAGGAGAACTCGGAGGTGAGATCGAAGATAAGGATTTTTGGGAGAAGAAGACAATCCGAGAGGGGTCTTGAGTACGGCCCGATTTGTTTAAGCTTCTGTCTTCTTTTGAGATCTCCTTTTGATGTGAATAGTTTTGAAAGGGTTTGTGGTTTGTATAAAAGTTTGGTTATAAATTTCAATATGAAAAATATGGCCCGCTTTTCTATCCCATCGTTTTATTGTCGGGGATTTTAATCGCTACTTCCGCATGTGCTTAAAGCGAAAGGGTCGGCGATACATTGTCACGGGATATCGCATTATAAAATCGACCAAGTGAGACGGATGTGTGCGTGCCTGAGGATCGGGGCGTGACATTCAGTTTAAGTGGTATCAGAGCGAAGTTGAAGATTGGAGTGATAAGGAGCGATGGTTAATGGGATAGTTAGTCGAAAGGCCTTTAAATTCATGCTGGTGCATGTCTGTGTTAGCTGAATGCTAGAATTGTTTGTTGTGTGCGGATCGCTCATCTTCTAATCCAGTGTGGATTTGGAAGACGGGTTTCAGTGTAAAGACTGAACCATGAGCGAGCAGGAGCTAAGAACTCCTAGTAAGAGGACAATGTCCTCTGTGACTCGGGATAATGCACTGACAAAAGTCAGTACCCGAGGTGGTTGTGGTAGAGTATTGGCTCTAGCCAGCTTGAGTGTAAGAGTACCACTGCAGGTTGGTACTAGTGTAGCAGCGTCGAATGATCCTGAGTTCGGCAGGATCGTTCTAATGCTAGTGTTTCTTGGGAATTGGATGAGCCAGGAGGCTCAGGATCGAGCCGTCGTCAGTGTTGTAATCGTCGTTGTCGCCTCACCTACTGAGATCCAGAGTGGAGATGTGATTCGGGAGCGAGTCATTGCATTCGAGCTGAGGATATATCCAGTTTAGTCTATTAACATGTGAGAGTGTCGAGGTTATTAGGAGGCGAAAAGAATCTTCGATTTCCTTAATCTCGTCGCCGGAAGCAGCTCGTTTGTTAGACGAGGGTTGCCGAGGGTACTTAGCGACTGTCGTGGATACGACAGTTGAAGAGTTGAAAATGGAAGATATTTCAGTGGTACAGGAGTTTCCAGATGTCTTTCCAAAAGAATTACCGGGGTTACCGCGAAAAGAGAGATTGAATTTGTAATCGAGCTAGCACCAGGGACGAACCGATTTCAAAAGCACCTTATCGAATGGCGTTATCTCGAGTTGAAGGAACGAAGGTGCGAGATGCAAGAGTTCTTGGATAAAGGATTTATTCGTCCTAGTGCATCGCCTTGGGAGAGCACCCGGTTCGTTTGTTAAAAAGAAAGATGGTTCGTTGCGTACGTGCATCGACTATCGACTTGACTCAATCGAGTAACGATCAAGAACAAGTATCCATTGCCGAGGATAGATGACTTGTTTGATCAAGCGCAAGGAGCGTCAATATTCTCGAAGATCGACTTGAGGACAGGATACCATCGGTTGAGGATTCGGAAAGAGGATATTCCTAAGTCAAGCATTTCGTACCCGATGCACGGCATTACGAGTTCACAAGTGATGCCGTTCGGATTGACGAATGCTCCATTTGCCTTTATGGATTTGATGAACGAGTGTTCAAGGAATATCTAGATCGGTTCGTAATCGTGTTCATAGATGATATCTTGGTCTATTCGAGAAGTAATGAAGAGCACGAGAATCATCGAGATTAGTGCTTCGACCTTAAGAACTCATCGCCTATATGCTAAGTTTAGCAAATGCGAGTTTTGGCTGACTCGTGTTGCGTTCTTAGGTCATGTGATTTCCGGAGAAGGAATCTCCGTCGACCCGAGCAAGATAGAAGCCGTGATCAAGTGGCCGAGACCGACATCAGTGACAGAGATCAGAAGTTTTCTGGGGTTAGCAGGTTATTATAGAAGATTTGTGGAAGGGTTTTCATCGATAGCGTCGCCTCTGACAAAGCTCACAAAGAAAAATGAGAAATTCGTATGGACAGACAAGTGCAAGCGTAGTTTCCAAGAGTTGAAGGAAAAGCTGACTACTGCACCTGTGCTGACGATTCCATCTGGTCCTGGAGGATTCGAGATCTATAGTGATGCGTCATTTAGAGGGTTGGGTTGCGTCCGATGCAACATGGGAGAGTTGTTGCATACGCTTCCCTAGCTTGAGACCTCATGAATTGAATTATCCGACGCATGACTTAGAACTCGCATGACCATCATATTTGCATTGAAGATTTGGAGACACTACTTGTGTGGAGAAAAGTTTCGATCTTCACGGACCATCGAGTCTCAAGTATTTGTTCTCTCGAAGGAGTTGAACATGAGACAACGGCGATGGATGGAATTGCCGAAAGACTACGTTTGTGATATTCTTTATCACCCGGGAAAGGCGAACAAGGTCGCCGATGCATTGAGTCGGAAGTCTTCAGTGGCACGAATCTTGGTTAAGGAGTGGAACTTAATCGAGAGAGCTCGAGATTCGGAATTCAAATTTGAGGTAGGCCACCTTTCAAGTTTTATGGCCACCCTCAGAATTGAGCCGGATGTTCAGGTCAGAATCAAGCAACTTCAACCAACAGATCCAGACGTACGGAAAATTCTTCAAGAGGATACCGATAAAAGAAAGGCTGATTTTCAAGTTTCTGATGATGGGGTGCTGAGGTTTCGTGGACGTTTGGTTGTGCCTAACGATGTAGAGCTTAGAGAAGAAATTTTATCTGAAGCACATCGTAGCAATTATAGCGTTCATCCTGGAAGCACTAAGATGTATCAGAATTTGCGTCAACACTATTGGTGGTCAGGTATGAAGGCGGACATCGCCAAGCATGTGGCCAAGTGTTTGACTTGTCGGCAAGTAAAAGCTCAAAGCATTGCAAGCCGGAGGATTTACGCAACCTCTCGCGATCCCGAGTGGAAATGGGAGCATATCACGATGGACTTCGTGATTTGGACTACCAAGGAGTCGGAGGGGAAATGATTCGATTTGGGTAGTAGTTGACAGGCTGACAAAGTCGGCTCACTTCATTGCAGTTCGAAAGGACCTGAGTCTGGATAGACATGCAGACTTGTATGTGCGTCAGGTGGTTCGTATGCATGGAGTGCCGGTTACGATAACATCTGATAGAGAT
Organism: Eucalyptus lansdowneana; assembly: GCA_017140395.1. Classification (NCBI taxonomy): domain Eukaryota; kingdom Viridiplantae; phylum Streptophyta; class Magnoliopsida; order Myrtales; family Myrtaceae; genus Eucalyptus; species Eucalyptus lansdowneana. The sequence continues at coordinate 50,793,215 of CM029487.1, forward strand.
CCGAGATTTACTGCTGCTTTTTGGAAGAGCTTGCAAAGTGCTTTGGGCACAAAGCTTCAGTACAGTACGGCATATCATCCTCAGACGGATGGCCAGTCCGAAAGGACGATTCAGACTCTTGAAGATATGCTGAGAGCATGTGTAATAGACTTCAAAGGAAGCTGGGAGGATCATCTTCATCTAGTGGAATTCGCCTACAACAACAGTTATCAGCAGAGCATCAAGATGGCTCCATTTGAAGCGTTGTATGGCAGAGCGTGCAGAACTCCAGTGTGTTGGGATGAAGTTGGGGAAAGAAAGATAACAGGCCCAGAGTTGGTTCAGCAATCGGTAGATGCCGTGGCAGTGATCAGAGACAGATTGAAGACAGCGCAGAGCAGGCAGAAAAGTTATGCAGATAAGCGTCGAAGGTCTTTGGAATTCCAAGTTGGTGATCACGTTTTTCCGAAAGTGTCACCAATGAGGGGAACTTCGCGCTTTGGTAAGAAAGGCAACCGAGTCCGAGGTACGTAGGCCCGTTTGAGATTCTTGAAAGAATCGGGAACCTAGCGTATCGTCTTGCGTTGCCGCCAAGATTGGCGCAAGTGCATGACGTCTTTCACGTGTCGATGTTAAGGAAGTACGAGCTCGACCCGACCCACGTGCTCAATTTCGAGGAATTAGACGTGGATGACCGTGTGTCATACGTTGAAAGCCCGGTTCGATTGTCGATCGTAAAGAGCAAGTTCGCGTACAAAGACCATTCCGTTGGTCAAAGTGGTTTGGCAACACCACGCATGATCTGAAGGAGCGACTTGGGAGATCGAAAAATCGATGAGACAGCTTGTACCCCCGCCTTTTTGAACAAAGTGTAATGGTTTAAATTTCGAGGAAGAAATTTTTATAAGAGGGGAAGAGTTGTGACATCCGAAATTCGACCCGTTTCGATAAAGTGAAATGGGCATTTCGTCGGCGTGCCTATGGCCTTTTTTCTCGAGCCGATCACTCACGAGTTAACTAACCTATTGGGTGAAGCCGTTAAGGGATGTATCGGCCGTAAAATCTCTAAAAGCTACCTAATTGGTTGGATTGAGCTAAAATCACGTCCGATCGATTTTTAACCACGAAATTGAACTCGATTTCGGGAATCGAATTTTAAGCGCGTCATAATTCTTATTTTTAGGATCCTGTCTCATCGCTCGTCAATTTATTGACGAGTCCGAAATTTCAATAAAGAAATTATCGGAAGAAAAATTTGAAGTCCGAAAAAGAAATTAGAAAGGAAAAGGAAAAGAGAAAAAAATTGGGTATTTCCTTTTTCTTTTCCTTTTTCCTCTCTCTCTCCCCCTCTCTTTTCTTTTCTTTCTTTTTCTCTCTTTTCTTTCTCTCTCCTCTCTCCTCTCCCCTCCCCCTCGTGCGAATTGCCCCACCGTCCACCCTCTCTCTTTCTTTTCTTTTGACTAGTCAATGCCTATCCCTTTCTCTCTCTCTCTCTCTCTCTCTCTCTTTCTTCTTCTTCTTCTTCTTCTTCTTCCTTCCTCCGCACGTCCAGCAAGCGAAACCCGAAGCCCGAACCGTAGAACCGCTCGCCCCTCGGCCCGCTCGCCGCTCATCCCGCTCGCCGCACCGCCGCCCGCGCCCGCGCGCCGCCGCCGTCCGCGCACGCCCGGGCCGCGCGATCCAGCTCAGCCCGGCCTGTTTCGCTTGTTTCAGCCTCCGTCCAGCCATCTCCGGCCACCTCCGGCCACCGCCTAGCCCCGCCGGACCTCCCCGCGACTCCTCGCCCTCCGCCGGCCTTCCCCCGCCGCCCTAGCCGCCGGAGCTGCTCCGTTCAGCCGCGACCAGCAAGACCCACGGAGTGGGTTTCAGCCACTTCGGGCTCGCTTTTGGACCGTTTCCGCCCCGGATCCGCGAGTCGCTTTGGGAACAATCGTTCCTCGCGTCGCCGCCGTCGGATTGATCCGATTTGCGCGCGATCTGGTGAGTAATCTCACTAATCCAGGATTAGTGGCTAATTTATGCTTAAGGTTGATTTAGATTTAATTAATCATGTTTAGGTTGTTAGATTAGATTAAATTAGCAATTATTAGTTAATTGTGTTGCAATTTAGATAAATTGATTGTGAAATTAGCAAGTAGACGTGGTCTACTAATTATTGGAAGTGCCTCGGGATTTTTCCCGACCCTTAGTGGGCTCCAATTAGGCTTTCCGGGCCTAAGTGGATTTTTTAGCATTTAAATATTAATTTTTGGAATTAAATTAAATAATTATTTATTTTCCGAAAATTCGACTGTGATGGCCTGGAACCGGAAAATTATGCTGATGACCGTGGTGAAGTCCGTTTATTTAGTCGGGCTTTAATTTGAGCTAAATTGAATTTTAATGTTAATTGTTTAATTTTCGAAATTATTATTTAATTATTTATTTTTCGGAAATTAAGGTTGAGATGGCCAGTGACCGGAAAGTTATGCTGATGATCGTGGTGCAGCCCGTTTATTTAAATTGGCTTTATTTTGAGCTAAATGGAATTTTTTATAATTATTAATTAATTTTCGAAATTAATTAATTATTTATTTATTTATTTTTCGGAAATTAAGATTTTGATGGTCGACGACCGAAATCTCGTGCTGATCGCTGTGGCGTAGTCCGTTTATTTATTTGAGCTCTACGTTGTATGGAATTAAGTAAATTGTGATATTTTAGGGATTTACCCTAAATTGATTGGAATTGATTGAGATTGAGTTGGCCAAGTGGGTTATTTAGCATTTATAATGCTTTGTTGAGTTGATTTAATTATTTGATTGAGAAATCGTTGGCTCTGTGATCAGTGTATCACCTTGGCGAAAAAGACGCCCGAGAGCATATTGAATTGTTTAAGTTGGCTCTGTGATCAGTGTATCACCTTGGCGAAAAAGACGCCCGAGAGCATATTGAATTGTTTACGTTGGCTCGTGATCGTGTATCACCTTGGCGAAAAAGACGCCCGAGAGCATATTGAATTATTTACGTTGGCTCGTGATCGTGTATCACCTTGGCGAAAAAGACGCCCGAGAGCATAGTAAAGTATTCACCGTACGTCACCTTGGCGAATCGACGCCCGAGAGCATTGATGGAGCTCGTGACTAAGTGGCATCGTAAAAAGGGCACGTGGGCTCGGTGACTTGATGCATCACTTTGGCGAAAAGGTCGCCTGAGAGAATGCACGTGGGCCCAAGGTTCGAGGCACGTGAACTCGGAGACTTGGAAGGTCGTCCTGGAGAATGCACGTGGCCTAGATTTTAAATATCCCACAGTGGGGATTGAATTGTATGACATGTAATCGATCGGTTCGATTTGTTGAAGTGAATTGGTGTCTATTGTGAATTGTATCGACTTGCGGGTGGGATCGAGGCCAAGGTAAGTCCCCCCGTGCGTGTTTAGGCAGCCTTTAGTATAATAGTTTACTAATCGGGCTTAGTGGGATAGAACTCGCTGAGACGTAGTCTCATCCCAGTTTGGGGAAAACCATTTCAGGACCCCGCTGAAGAGCTAAGGAGGAGAAATCCGAGAAGGAGAACTCGGAGGTGAGATCTGAAGATAAGGATTTTTGGGAGAAGAAGACAATCCTGAGAGGGGTCTTGAGTACGGCCCAGTTTGTTTAAGCTTCTGTCTTCTTTTGAGATCTCCTTTTGATGTGAATAGTTTTGAAAGGGTTTGTGGTTTGTATAAAAGTTTCGTTATAAATTTCAATATGAAAAATATGGCCCTGCTTTTCTATCCCATCGTTTTATTGTCTGGGGATTTTAACTGCTTCCGCATGTGCTTAAAACTGAAAGGGTCGGCGATACATTGTCCTGGGATATCGCATTATAAAATCGACCAAGTGAGACGGATGTGTGCGTGCCTGAGGATCGGGGCGTGACATATAGTTTCTAATACTTCTCAAGGTCGGACAGATACTTGTGCATTATTAGGAGGGTTCTAGCGCTTACTTAGTTGGACACCCTGTGACAGTGTGACAGACATGTTTTGCTGATGGACAGTTTGGGTCTAACTTTCTGCTTCTCTTCCTCCATGTCGACTTTGTCTCCAAAAAGGATTAGCCCACACCTTCTCCTCCATCTTGGCGTACTTAGTAAGGTGCCCTCTTTGGATCAATTGTCCAATTTCATTGCCTAGTTCATGGCAATCATCTATATGGTGGCCATAGTTTCTTTGAACATGGCAGTATCGAGGCATATTTTGGCAGCAGCTAGGAGTATTTAGACGACTTGGTCAACGTAAGATTCATTGATCCTTACTCCATAGCGATCTGGCCTTGAGGCTTAATTAGTGGTGTTGTGATTTTAGCCATTCTTTGAGGTGTGAAGGCCCGACTCTTTTTCTCCTTCTTCACTCTCTTTCTCAATGATGGGGAATATCGTCCTTTGCACCGTCGTGGCAGGAGAGACGAGCATGCCGAAGGTCCAGAGTCCCCTATACATCGATTGACTTAGTGACCCAGGTATAGAATTCTTCCTTAGTGGCAGGTCACTTTTTGCTGACAGAAAGAAAAGAACGGAGAAATTTGAAGCCCGGCTAAGGCCGCATCAGAAGGGAGGTCTAAGAACTTGATGTCAATAGTGAAATAAATAAAAATTGAAATTGAAATAATTTTAAAAAATTGAAAAGAAATGTATTAAAATGTTATTAAAATTGTGCACGTCGCACCGCTAATGTCATATGGGGACGGTGACATTCATATCAACGAATTCCAGTCAAATTAGACAAATAGACTCGATTGGCAAAATATGGAAATGTTTAAAATTCAATTGACAAAATTGGAAGATTTATAATTAAATTGACAAAAAGTGCAATAAATTTAAGAGTTTTTTGACAATTTTTCCTTGTTCGTCGTAATTGGAAATGCAGTACTTTATAAGAACAACATATGTCTTCCTTTCAACATTTCAATATTACCATCCACATATTTGAGCTTTACCTTCCATTAATCTCTTATTTTATATATTAATGTTATTACATTTAGTATCGTCATTTTTCTGGTAAGTAAATATCATCATACAACCAAATAAAAGAAGTGGGTTGATTAGCAAGTTGGATCTCAGATCGAACGAAAGATTCGACCACCGTCCAGGGGAAAAAAGAAGAGGAATCTCCCAAGTCCAAAGTTTCGGGCAAGCCTGAGCAGGCGGATAAGTGGGCCTTAGGGCCCAACCCCAATTCCCACCATATCATTAGTTCAGCCCATTTAATTAACAGCTTTTCTTAGCATTGGTTTAAAAAAAAATAGGAATTTTTTTTTTTTAAAGCACCAATGGTCTCTCTCCGGATGCTATATTGTTCCCTTCTGCATATAGTAATGGAGCCTGGCACTCAACATTTACGGAGAAAGGTCGGCTTATAATCTCTGAGCATATCGCCCCCGGTTCCCAATATTTCATTTCGCTCTCTTTCACGGGATTTCCTTTATCTTCACCACAATTCAAGCAGAAGAGGATTTCGCAAATGATAAGTGACGTTAAATCATAGCCTCTTTCTTATGTTATTTGGTTTTCTGAGGGGTGACTAATCCACGTACAGTTGAGAATAGCATGGGATGAAGTTTTTTAAGTTGGCAATTAATGGGTGACTAATCTCCTTATTCTCTCGAGATAGAGATTTTCGTTCTTTTAGCATAATCGAAGCATTCTTCTTGCTTGACGCAATTTGTGGTCCGAGTTAGCTTGATTGCTATGACGGGTTGAAGCGATTCTGATCTAGGCCAGCTTGATTCTTGGGACCGTATGTTAGAGCTGCTTTGTAAAGTACACTTTTTACAATAATCCTTGTTGGTGGTTGGTGCTTTCGGCTGGCCAAGCTTATTTGCCCTCTTATGTTTTTCACTTATCGCAGCAGATTTTACACATGTGAATCTTTGTTGTGTTCATGGAGATTGTTATGTTTTAGATAATGATAGAGGTTGATTTCACATCTTTGTTGTTGCGCTATGATACTATAATTGGTAAACGTGGTCACTGCAGTCACAAAACATGTATAATCTTAACCGCTGACCGAAAAATATCATGATTCATCACTTTAAGCAGGTCATGTGCTAATCATGAATCATGATGCAAAAAATTTAATTCGACGTCAAATTTGTTATCTATTTGCATATTAGTATCGATGAAGTTGGTATAAAGAATATTGGCAACTATAGAAGAAGGATCTCTAGAGTGTAGAATTTAACTATGTGATTGTCAAACTTTCCTGGAGAGATGCAAGAAAACTAGAAAAATTTTATCGTAAATACTAAGATTATCGAGGCAGTTGATTATTCTAAATTGCTTAACATAGCCAAGTTATGTCACTAAAGAGCGTTTAAAAATTTGTACTCAATTGCTATTAGAGTAAAGATTCACTAAAAAATGGCTAAATACTTATGAAAACTGAGGCATGGTTCCTAACTGTTTAATCTGATATAAATAAGGTAGTACTCATTTGAGAATTCATCATTAGCTAACATGTGGTACTTTGTAAGAAATACTTATATGTTTCTTTTAACTTCCCCACATTGGCATCCGCATATTTCAACTTTACCCTTCATTCATCTTCTATTTTCATCTATTTTCATCTTATTTTATTACATTTAGCACCTTCTTTCTTCTGATAAGTAAATATTATCAAACGTTAAAAAAGGGATTCACTAATTTCTGCTATAAGGTAACTCAAAAAAAAAACTCATAAGATGTACCGTTCAGTCACTAAAAAACAAAATCTCAGCTACAAGAAAAAGTAGTCGCCCTAAAATCCACAAATAACACTAGCAGCAACTAACAATGAACATTTCCTGCCAGCAACAAAAATGAATTCTCCATCTGCGGCATAGATCAAGCTTACTAATTTGTCGTGGCATTCTAGCTAGTTCACCATCCACACCTATTCTGGGATACATGCTGCCAAACTTCCTTCGAGAAGAGACAAGGGGAAAATATATGAGCCCTCAATTCATGACTCTCATTACATAACCATAATTAGATATCACATTACATATTTGCTCATCCTATCAAAGTGTTTATAACCTATTGAACATAACCTCTAGTTGACAAAAGAAAATGTGGGGACATTGGGATGAAACCACACCATCGATGCCAAGTCATTGTCAAGCCTCTCTATTACCAACGAGCTCCAAGGCCTCATCCTAACTAAAAACCACTACTTGCAGATCTACTGAAAACAGCTCCATCTTCTATACTTTGATTTGGGAAATGCAACTACCTAAAGCCTCTATGCTCAGAGCTTGCTACAGGCCACCTCCATTCCCTCCTTCAATCACATAAGCAACTTTGCCGTGGAGACCTAAACCTGAATCATATATATCACTCAAACTGGATATTTGTGTCCAAGAGCACCATGGGAATATCAATTATCAAACCATAAAGGTCGTATTTTGCCCGATACCCTTTCACATATTTAATGCGTGGCATCAACAACCTTCTCACATTAGGTATTTTCATCCAAACAAATGTTTTGTCAGCTTTTTCTTTGACTGCCCATATACATGAGTCTAGGATCGCGTTAGTTTAGTTGTGAACCCAAGCAATCCATGAAGAGACCGACTTCATCAGCACACAACATATAGGGTTGAGCACCGGGCTGTGCTTGCCTTGAGCACACATGGTTTAGCTTTTTAAAAAGAAAAATTAAAATGTCATTGCTTTCAAATATTAGAAAAATCCTTCATTTGAGAGTTCATGAATGTTTTTTAGAAGTTACAATACTCAAGTGATTCATAACATTCAAGGGAAAGTAGTATGAAAACTATATAACACTCAGGTGATCGATTGTAAAATATTCATATTTAAGTGAGCGTTGTACAAAAGCTATGACCCTTTTAATACATTGTTTTCCCTTGCAAATGGCCTTTTTGTTACGATTAACACTCATCTCGAGCTGGAAAGTCCTCTAGATATGTTTTTCTTTGTAAAGCTTGGCCATAGTTGCTTGGGGCTTTTTTAGGGTAGGGGAATCGTTTGGGGAAGAGGCTTGGCAGGTACTAGCTTTGGGCGTTCATCCCTACAATTTCTTATAGTCGACGAGTAGTTGTGTCTTGCCTTAGTCAAATTTGATTGGTTATGGAGGCAAAGCTAGCATGTATACATTGTTATCGCGCTATTCTTCGAATGAGTACACGGTTATTGTAAGGTGAAGTTAGGATTGTATGGGAATTATCTGACACAGTTATTATAATTGTTGTTTTTGTTCTCCATTATAATACTTAGAAAGCAATTAAATCCTTGTAAGGTGGAGGAAATAAACGAAATTAACAAACGGTGGTAGAAACAAAGAGCGTTTGAAATTAATATATGAGTAAAGATTGAAAAATGAGAGTAAATGGGGTCAAATGAATAGTAATTGGTGATCAATAGTGACTGAACGATCACTTACATATACATATAATTTTAAATTATGGCCCAACGGTCGGCTGTTTGGCCGAATTGGTCACTAACATGATTTTTGGGGATGGTAGGGCCCCATTATTGGATTTTGCCTTCAAGGCTGGATCGGAAAAGAAAATTGGGCCAAGGCCAGCCCATTGGAGCCCATGGGCCTAACTAGGCCTAAGCCCAAAATGTTGCACGATCTGCTACCTAGCAGGCCGCGCCTAGGTGCGATCCTGTTTTTGGCCCGAGTGGGCTGCGTCGTGCCTTGCCAACGCCACATCCTCTTGAGCGTGCACGCTGTATTCCAAGAGAAAAGACTCTGTCCACTAGCGATAAAAGGAAGAACCCCCAACCCTTGATGGGCAACATTCAACATTTAAAACCACTCAATGGAAGAAACTCGGCACTGTATCCATCCTGATATCCAACAAAAGATCAACTCTATTTTATCTAGAAAAAAATACATATTTAAATATATATTGAAACAAGATATATATATAAATTTCTAATGGATTTGCTGAAATCTCAAAGGATTCACCATTCAGTTATATTTTTATAAAATTATTAAATTCTAAACGTGGAAGAAGCTTTTGAAGAAGCTCTCCAGGCCACTAATCGAACTGAGAGAGAGAACGAGTAGTATTGATACAAGCTTTACTCCACATAACAAATTGCACCGTTACATTCATGCTCCTCAAAACAGCAAGCACAAAAATCTCAGTTTATTGAATTAAATGCCTTCGTTATATCGGCCTTGATCGTGCCATAGTTTCAAAAGATCAGATTTCGCGCCATCTTTCCAATTCTCAGATGCTCCTGCGCACATTCATTCCCTTCTACATGGCTTGGTTCATCCGAAACCTACACCCGACTCTCCAAGCACTTCTTTAAACGGGCGAGTCATGCAACTCGTGACAATCCCGCGGTCTCTACACACCTTGAGGACGGAAAGCCAGATGAAACTCGGGAGGTTCTGGACATATTTCAATGCCCAGATGTTCGTTCGTTCAAGAAGATGATCGTGGGTTGCGTTCAAGCTGGCTGCCTTGGCGACGCCTCGAAACTGTTCAACGAAATGCCCGTCAGAGATGCAATTTGCTGGAACATTATGATCAAAGGCTGCCGATATTGCGGGGACTTGACGACGGAAGAACTTTTCAATGAAATGCCCGAACCAAGTGTTGTTTCGTGGACGACGGTGATAGATGGGTTCTTTTCGATTTGGACAAGTTGAGCGGGCAAAGAGATTTTTCCGAGGAGATGCCCTTAAGAGATCTCGCTGCATGGAATGCGATGCTTCATGGGTATCGTGAAGATGGGAGGGTGGACAATGCTGTGAAGTTGTTTGAGAAAATGCCTTCTCAAAATGTGATTTCATGGACTTCAATGATTGCTGGGCTTGACCAAAATGTCAGGTGTTGGAAGATACGCATTTGGTGGATTCCGAAGACGTACTTGGAAGGAATCTCGGACGATTGTATTTGTGTATAAATTAGTTAGGGATTGATATCAATTGTTTATTCAAACCTTTTCTTCCCTTTATTATTTCAACCTTGTATTATAATTACAGAGAATTGTACATTGAATCAATACAATGAAAATACAATTCCTACTGAGAATACTCTTGATCTTCTCTCGATTCTTCATATTCTTTCATGGTATCAGAGCTTCGGCTTCTGATTTTTTTTCCTCGCTTCCGCTCCTGGTTGCCAGTGAAAGTAGATCTGAAATAACCCAACAGATCTGCTTTAGGAACCATTCTCGAGAAAGAAGATAAGAGCTTCTGTTCTTACTATTACCTTCAATTTCTTCCATGGCCGATAATCAATCCAACCCATATGCTTCACCACCGCTACAGATCCAAGATGTTCCTGCAGAAACACAACAGCAAACAATCCAAAATCAACCGGTTCAATGGAGACCCACACAGGCTCAGTTCGGTTTGGGGCAACCCTTTGCGGGTCAACCGTTCCATTGGATACCCTACCTGTGGTATCTCGGGTCAAGCCCGAATACATCATCGCCTGTTTATGTGGGCCACCAAGGAATCCACGTCCAGACCGGGGGGAGCCCACCAACCGTAAACGGGGCAAACTCGAACCCCGGAATGGAGCAGGTAATCGGGTCTGGAGAACCGGGTATGGGAACGAATCCCTACCCGGGATTTACAAATGCGGGTTATCAATACGGCTCAAACGAATCGGGTCAGGGAACAAATCCCTACCCGAATCTTGCACCCGGATTCATGCCGTTCCCCATCACTGCCGTCACCGGGCGACCAGAGCCTGGTGACCCCCTGCATGTCTCGACGGCCGACGGCCCTGAACTGAAGTTAATTAACTTACAGTTAACCGGACCGGAAAATTACCACAGGTGGGCCCGAGACTTCCTGCTCGCCCTCATGACGAAGGACAAGGATGGATTCCTAGACGGGGCGGTTCCGATTCCTACCGATGAACGCCTAGCTCGATTCTGGAGAAAATGCAACCAGCTCGTAAGGACATGGATCGGCAATTGCATTTCTCCGGAAGTTGCGGCTGGACTACCACCAACGGAAGACTCGAAAACCATATGGGACAACATCAAACAGATGTATGGAAAGTTAGATCGGGCACGAATCTTTTCTCTTTTGCAGGAACTCAGCGATTTAAAGCAAGGGAACATGACCGTGACGACCTGTTATAACAAATTATCATCCTTATGGAACGATCTCGAAGCCGCAGAAGAAAGGCTTGAAGGACCAGAGGAGACTCTTGCGCAATATCGTTCCATGAAGGAAAGAGAAAAGGCAACCCGATTTCTCCTTATACTGAATGACTCGTACCTGAGTTTTCGGTCCCAGATCTTGGCCATGGAGCCCGCGCCACCGCTCGGGCGAATCTTCCAACTTGCCGTCCAGGAAGAGAGTCAAAGACTCGCATCCTCGGAGCCGACGAAGGGAGCAGGAAGTTTTGCACTCGCGAGCCAAGGAGAACGGCGAGATCCGCCGCGGAACCCAGGAGCCAAAACCCTAGCGCACGAAAAAGGAGGGATGCAGGAGGCGCTAGGGTTTCGGTTTGATGAAGGACGCCCCCTTATAAATGAAGGGATGGGCGGTCCAGATCATCCGCGACGATCTGACGGCCAGAAGGGCTTGATCCGCTTCGCTGGATCGGACGATGGAGATGAGGCGAGCGGGAAGGGATCCGACGGTGGGATTTTTTCTACATATGCGAAAAATTTCTCTAAAAGCAAGGGCAAATTATATTGCGATTTTTGTCGTCGCCCACACCATACGATAGAAAATTGTTGGAAGTTACACGGCAAACCTGGAGAAAAGGGAAAGAAAAAGGAATTTTCTACAGCCAATCAAGTAAGTGGGTCCAATGTTGATAAATCTATTACATATGAGCAATATCAACATCTGATGCAGGCCATGCACAAATTGAACACCGCCAGCAAAGGGGGAAATTTTTCAGGTATCTCTCGCTGCCTAGTCAATAATATCTCGAGAAATAATTGGATAATTGACTCTGGGGCTAGTGATCACATAGTTTGTGAGAAGGCAATTTTCTCAGAAATAAATCCGAAATTGGATTTTCCCATTTCTGTGCAATTACCCAATGGGACTATTACTTATGTTACAATTACAGGGAAAGTCCAACTCAGCCCACAAATTACTCTCACAAATGTGCTTTATGTCCCAGAATTTTGATTCAATCTTGTGTCTGTCTCCAAAGCCTGTAAAGAAAATTCTTGTCGAATATTGTTTGACCCTGACAATTGCTTCTTTCAGGCCCTTTCGACTGGCAAAGTGATGGGCATTGGTAGTCTCTCTGAAGGATTATACCTTTGGAAAAATTTCCCAAGTAATCTTGATTTGTCATCTGTTTTTTCAAATAAAATGTCATTGTGTAATGCAAATACCAATGATAAAGAATTCCTTATGCATTCAAGATTGGGTCACAGCACTTTTTTTCCTTACTCTAAATGTCCAATATGCCCCCTTGCAAAACAGTCTCGTATTCCTTTTCCCTCTAGTCAAAATCGTGCACTTGATATTTTTTCTCTGATCCATGTCGATATCTGGGGTCCTTACCATACACAGAATCACGATGGGTCACGATATTTCTTAACAATTGTGGACGATTATTCTCGTGCCACGTGGGTGTTCTTGATGCAGTCCAAGGGACAGGTTTTCTCAAATTTGAGAACCTTCATTGCCTTGTCCAAAAATCAATTTGGCAAATCTATTCAGCGCATGAGGACAGACAATGGGAGAGAATTCTTCAGCCAAGATTGCAATTCCCTTTTTTCATCCAATGGGATCCTCCATGAAAGTTCCTGTGTATATACCCCACAACAGAATGGAGTAGTGGAGCGCAAACATCGTCATCTCCTCGAAATTGGAAGATTAAAATTTCAAGCGTCCATCCCAGAAGAATATTGGGGTGAGTGTATTCTGACTACGGCATATCTCATTAATCGGATGCCCACGCGAGTCCTCAATGGAAAATCTCCATTTGAGTTGCTTTTCAAGAGACAGCCAGAAATACAACATCTACGAATTTTTGGGTGTCTATGTTATGCAACGATATTATCACCTCAGGACAAAATGGGCCCACGGACCAGACGCTGCGTCTTCATGGGATACCCAAATTTGCAGAAAGGCTATCGTGTCCTGGACCTGACGACCCGGGAATTCTTTGTTAGCAGAGATGTCCATTTTCATGAAGAAATCTTTCCATTCAACAACCAAGAGTCCTTGAAAGATACATCAGAGATCTCATGACATTCCATTCATCCCATAGAAGATTCACCTGATAATGGATTTATTATGACAAGATCTCCAGTCATGATCCATCAACAATATGAGATACCTTCATCAGATGATGCTGGAGTTCCAATCAATGAGGATCACCCATCAACTGAAGAAGAAGAAGTCATAATTGACAATGGATCGCCCTCATATCCCGTTTCAACACCAGTGGATGCTCAAGAATCTTCATCACCTGCTCAATTGCAAGTGGATTATCCTCGACGGTCTGGGCGTTCTGTACACCCACCAGCCTGGACAAAGGATTATGTGTGCGCCACGCTCAACACACCAGGTATTCATTATCCACTCTCATCTTATGTTTCGTTTCATAGACTTTCGCCGGAACATAGATGTTGTGTTAGTCGGATATCGGAGGAAAAAGAACCATCCAGTTATGAACAAGCGGTTGTTGACCTCAAATGGCAAGAAGCCATGGCAGCTGAATTGAAGGCCTTGATTGCAAATCAAACCTGGGATTTTGTTGCGTTACCCTCAAACAGAAAACCCATTGGATGCAAATGGGTCTACAAAATCAAATACAAAGCTGATGGTTCCATAGAGCGCTACAAAGCTCGGTTGGTGGCTAAAGGATTTACTCAACGTGAAGGTTTCGATTACCATGAGACCTTCTCTCCAGTAGCCAAGGATGTAACTGTAAGATCATTTCTCTCTGTTGCTGCTATCCATGATTGGCCCTTACATCAAATGGACATGAATAATGCCTTTCTTCATGGAGATTTAGATGAGGAGATATACATGGAAATTCCTCAAGGTTTACGGAGACAGGGGGAGAATAGAGTGTGTCGTCTCCGCAAATCCCTCTATGGTCTCAAGCAGGCTTCCAGACAGTGGTATGCAAAATTTGCCAATGCCCTTATATCTACAGGATTCAATCAATCCAGATATGATTATGCCTTATTCACATGGAATCAAGGTATGTCATCAATCTATCTATTGATTTATGTAGATGATATTCTTATCATGGGCAATGATAAAAGTGCAATAGAAAAATTCAAGAATCTGGGAGCACCAAAATATTTCCTTGGTATTGAAATTGCTCGATCAGATCAGGGGATTTCTCTTAGTCAACGGAAATTTGTGTTAGAAATCATTTTTGAAGCAGGTTTATCCGGATGCAAGCCCTCTGTCATTCCAATTGAGCAAAATACAAAATTGACTACCAAGGACTATGATGTAGGGATATCAGAAAGTCATGATCCTGTTCTTAAGGATCCTTCGAGTTATCAGAGACTTGTTGGAAAACTCATATACTTGACAATGACTAGACCAGATATCTCATATGCAGTACAAACCCTCAGTCAGTTTATGCATAGTCCAAAATTATCTCATATGAATGCTGCCTTAAAAGTCGTGAGATATTTGAAGGGCTGTCCAGGACTTGGGATTCTCTTATCCAGGAAATGCAACATGGAAATGGCAGCATATTGTGATGCAGACTATGCGACTTGTCCTATGAGCCGAAGATCCATCACAGGTTTTTGCATTAAGCTTGGAAATTCTCTTCTTTCTTGGAAGACCAAGAAACAAGCGACTGTGTCCTTATCCTCAGCTGAAGCAGAATATCGAGCTATGGCAAAAACTACATGTGAGATCGTATGGATAAGAGGGCTACTTCGGGATCTAGGAGTCAAATTGAAGAGTCCGACAAAATTGTTTTGCGACAATGATGCGGCACTCAAACTTGCAGCGAATCCCATAGTTCACGAGAGAACGAAACATATAGAAGTGGATTGTCACTTCACTCGTGAAAAAATTCAGCAAGGGATAATTGAAACAAGAGGAATTGGAACCGTTGAACAGCTCGCGACATTTTTACCAAACCTCTATGTCAGAGACAACATGCATATCTATTAAGCAAGCTTGGCGTCTTGGATATCTACCAGCCGCCAGCTTGAGGGGGAGTGTTGGAAGATACGCATTTGGTGGATTCCGAAGATGTACTTGGAAGGAATCTCGGACGATTGTATTTGTGTATAAATTAGTTAGGGATTGATATCAATTGTTTATTCAAACCTTTTCTTCCCTTTATTATTTCAACCTTGTATTATAATTACAGAGAATTGTACATTGAATCAATACAATGAAAATACAATTCCTACAGAATACTCTTGATCTTCTCTCGATTCTTCATATTCTTTCATCAAGAGTGAAGAAGCTTTAATTGTTATTGAGAGAATGTTCAAGTCTGCTGTTTAACCAATCTGAGTTCTTTGACATATGCATTGAGTGCCTGTGCAAATGTGTTGTCTTTTCCATCTTGGTGTGCGGATTCATGGCCATATTTCAAGTTGGGAGGCTACCTTAATGGATTTGTATGTGCTTCTCTCTTCATGTTCTATGCTAACTGCAAGCAAATTGAGAAAGCAACCCAAGTCTTTAATGAAGCAGCGTGTGGGAATGTGGTCATATGCATTACTCTTCTACTAGTTATGGCTTTAAGAGTAGGCATGAAGACGGCCTAAAGGTGTTCAGTGATAGGATGAGAACAAGTGTTCTTCCTGATCAATCTTCTTTTGTAAGTGCTTTAAATTCTCGCTATACTTTAGACTCTCAGATTGAGGTAAGGAGGTCCATGCGTCAACTGAAAAGCTGAAATTGGGAAGTGATCTTTTTGTTGGCAATTCTCTTATAGTCATGTATAATAAGTGTGGAGTGGTTGATGATGCTGTTGCAGTGTCCAAAAGACTTAGGGAGAAGAACATCATCACCTGGAGTGCATTGTTTGCGGGTGGGCACAAGATGACCAAGGGATGTGGCGTTATGGGGTTGTTTAGCCAAATGATAAGCAGACTGGTAGAACCAGATAAGATCACACTCACAGGACTCCCTTCTTCCAGTTGTCATTCTGGGTTGTTACAAAAGGGGAGATGCTTGTTCAAATAATTTAGTTAGAACACTTCCATTCACAAGCATTATGCTTGCATGGTGGATGTGCTAATCGGAGGATCTTGTAAGAAACATGCCCCTTAAAACTGACTCCGTTGCCTGGCTTCCTTTGCTTAGTTCTTGCAAGATGCATTCTAACCTAGATTTGGCAGAAAAAAACTGCAAACTATATTCTTGACCTACAACCACATTGTAGTGCTGCTTATGTTTTAAAATCAACTTCTATGCTTCTACTAATAACTGGGGTGATATCTTGAGATTAAGAGTGACTATGAGGGATAGAGGGATTGTGAAGCAACCAAGTAGCAGTTGGGTTAGTATAAAGGGGCAAAAGCATTTATTTCATTCCAGTGATAAATCCCGTCCTTTGAGTGAGAACATATATTGGAAGCTGGATTGGCTAAAAATGAAGTTGAAGGAGTTGGGTTATGTTCTGGATAAGATATTCTCTCTCCATGACATTAAAGACAAACAGAAGAGTCATTATCTTACCACAGTGAAAGGCTTGCTGTTCCATTTGCATTGATTAGTACTGTCGAGGATGGTATGGTAACTGTAATGAGAATCTTCATGTTTGTGGGGATTGTCGTTCTGCAATTTGACTTATTGCAAAGATTGTTAATTGTGAGATTGTTGTGACAAATTCCGGCCACTTTGGTCACTTCAGGGGTGGCATTTGCTCTTGTGGGGATTATCAGTACCAAGGGCATGAGGTTATTTCTTCTGTAATGAACCTGTAAGCATCCAGAAATTGCTCATCATGTAAAGCATTGATGAAACTGGAGCATACACACGAGCATTAATTTATATGGGCTTACTTATAATGTCCACGTGATAGACAATGAATTCATGTGGAATCCGTGTTTTTATGTCAGCTTTAGTTTAGCCTAGGAGGTTAAAGGAGTTCAAGAATTTCGAAATCCATGCAGGGATCTTTGTTCAGAAGTGAGTATTTATCACTTTGCTTATGGCCTTTACCCAAAAAGAAACTATTCATAGGTAAGATATCCCCACAGAATTAAGTCAAGCGAGAAATTGGGGCCTTGGAAGTGGCTACTTTCCATCTTTCTCTAGCAGAGAGACAGAAATTGGGGCATATAGCAAGAAGGAAGTACCACTTGGTAAAAGAAAAGAAACCCACCCAAACAAAAGAAAGGTACCTACCCTGCCTCCTCTTTTTTGATTTGGAATTGAAAGTTGTTCCTTTCCTATAAAGTCTCATTAACTCTTCTCCTCAACCCCTCTATTAACATTCTCAAAGCCTCTTTGTCTCTTAATTAGGTATACGAGATTAACAAAAGCTTCTTCATCTCTAGACGAAATTCAACTTCACCTGATGTTCTCTCACAATTTTGCTGGATCTCTTCAACAAATCAACAGTACCAAGTGAGGTTAGTTTACTTGTGGTGCCAAAATTAGTACTCCCGTGTTCTTTGTCTCATTCAAGTTGAGCAGATGTTAGTGCTAGAAACTCATAGCTGTAAAAGCAAAATAAAATCCCAATGGACTAGCACATTTGACTCAGTTATCGACGCTTGCTTATCTATTGCATGAAAAGTGGAAATTATTTCTTTTAATAGGGATTAGTCACTCTTCATTTTGCAGTTTTCACTATCCTAAAAGGTCTGTCTCCCTAAGAATTCTTTTTTTTTTTTTTGGGGTTTGTGCGGATGAATTTGTGTTGTGTGAGGTTTAATTTGATCATTTTGTGCTATCTATTTTCTCGCATCTTGCTAAGATGTGGCTCGGGCTCCTAATTACCAGAGTCTTCCTGACCACAATAGAGAACCAGTCTTGTTCATGCTGAGATGAATTTCACAATACCTCTGCCAGTAAAATACTGGCACTACCTTGTGGGATTCCTTTTTCCTATGGATGGTGGATTTGAGGGTGCATTTTAATTCATCTTCCTAATGACCCATACTTGAACTAAGCTTGCTTGTTGGAGGTTTAAGGTTGTGCCACCAAGTTTAACACTATTCCCAATTGCAAGTTGCACTTGGCATTAAATTTGAAGTTCTCGTGAATTAAGAGAAAATATCATTGTGTTTGTCAGATTGTTCATGTTCTTTTGCCACCATCATCTCAAAATAGACTGGATAATTTTCTCCCAAATGTCTGCATTAACTGGTTAGAACTTTTCTCCTTCTGTTTTACTGGGTACCTAAAATGCTACTCGAAACACTCCTTGTCCTCAAGTTAATTTTTCATCGTGCTGTTATGAATACAAAGCATTACCTCATTCTTTCCTTTTTTGGGAACTAGTTTGTTTCAAGGATAGAGGTATAAACTTTGAAGAACTCTGTTTCGACATTTGGTTAAAAATGTTGTGATTTTTTACTAATAGAAACTATTGCTGTCATATGTAATTTAAAACGTAGTTCTCTCATTTGTGTGCATGTGAATATGATTGATATCCAAGAGGTCTAGACTTGTTATTCTGTAGTTAGTGTCACATTGTGATCTGATACGCATTTAAGCTTTCTTAATAGATGATTATAAGCCAGAATGTAGGCGTGACTTTGTGATTTCTTTCTTTGCTCCACACAACCCAAAAATTATAATGGTTACTCCTTCAATGAAGTCTTCACAAAATAGTCACATAGATTTATCTCCTATCTTTTGCCCAGTGGAGATGATAAAAGAGGTTTCCCTGGAGAGTGATTTGGCTATTTTAAATCGCGGCCTTTCCTCTGCAATAAATAGGAAGAGAAGCATGTTAGTTTGTAGCTTTTTGAAGTACGTGTAGAAGATTTTCATTGGGAGATGCAACAGCCTTGGTTGTGTCTGTGGCTGATGTTCTTTATGACATGTTTTATACTGTTAACTTTCTTTTATTATTGTTCCATGAATTCATGAAAGGGCATCTCTCTTGACATTACTTTTGCGTATATACCTTATGTAATTTTGCCTATAAGCCTGAATCACAGCGACAGTTGCCCTTGAGTAGCAGAAGCATGGACAAGTGCTGCTTGAGAGTTTCGCCAAATAACTCCCGTGAGAGTTCTCTTACTCGACGCAAAACTTCCAGTTGGGAAAGCTGCATGTGAAAGAATGATTCACTATGGGCACGAGAGAACACACGATCTTTGTGAGCACAAGCACAGTAGTCTTCAACTCTTCGTTGTTTTCAATTTGCTTTTGGTTTCCTTGAATATGTAGTACAATGGTCGATAAATTAATAGGAGCCAGTTGACATTGGAAAGTAAATGTAAGAAACAATTTGGAAGGACATAAAAATTTCACTCTATCATAATTTTTTAGAGGTAATAACATTGCAAACACTCGAAATTTTTGTCTCTTTTATAATCGAGTGTCTCAACTTTTGTTTTGTACTGTTGAGTATTGGAACTTTCAAAATATAGCTCAATGTGGTCCTTTTGTTAAATGATGTGCCATGTCATGTTTTTTTTTTACTGACGCGACTTACTTACTCAGCAAACATGGCCCATATGGCTAAATAGGAGATAATCGACAAGTATATGTGTGAGAAGGAAACAGGCTAGATGGGCATAAGTTGGACATTAAGCCCACAATGAAAATGTTAGGCGTTGACCAGGTGAGACCATTTTTAATTTAATTTGATGGAGCGTACTAAGTCAAAACTCTCTAAATTACTTCGAATAAATTGTGTTAACTTCCCCACAAATCCTGAGTTGACACTCCCTTCTATTTAAACTTTGAACTGCCGCTTTATTCTTTTTTTTTCTTTTAATTGGCTGCCCCTTTGCTCGTCTTCAAATTGTTTTTGGGATCACGTCGCATCTCTACCGCGAATCGTTATTCATGGGCGAAGGCCTTTCGTCTTTAAAAGAAGAGAAAATTCTACATATCCCTGTCTCTCGCGCTCTTCGGGGTCAGTGGTCATCATCAACTGGACTTCACACATCCTAGTAGTGAAATCAAATTTGGACGTGTCAGTCTGTCAGCTCAACTTAAATCCAATTACCAAAGCCAGATTATAGCCCAAAACGCGACTGAACGAAGTTGGGTATCAAAGCCAAAAAAATTGCAAAGAAAATAAGACACTCAAAACATTCGAACTCGACTTGGAATTGTTTACAAGAAATTCATGGTTTGGAATTTCTAATAAGATTTCATAACCTTCCGTTTGACGATGTCAATTTTTGCAGTATTCGCTGGACAAATTTCTCTTACACCTGTAAAATAAGATCATGGGATTCGAATTGGGACTCATTCTTAGTCCATGATCAAAAAACTGATTATCATCTATTACTATTGAGAGATTAGGGACACGGCTAAAAGTCAGAAAAGTTGTTCAAAATGTCCTAAATCTATTGTACGGTGGTCAATCTAATCTAAAACCTTTCAATTGAGCTAATTTAGTCCTAATTTTTTTAATGATTTGTTAATTTAGTCATAATTCTTTTGATAATTAGTCAAATTAGTCATTCCAACCAAAATTAGATAAAAAGTGTTGACATGACTCTCTAGTCAGCTACAGCCGTCCAACATGGTACTGTGGCATTGATGTGGACAATTTTTACAAATTTTTTTTTATCTTTTGAATATTTTACTTTTTTTTTTTTTCCCCTTTATCAGTCATCGCCTAGCCTCATCGGCCTTAGAGATGACGGTTGCCCTTGCCAGACTTCAATGATCGCCCAAGTTGGCATTGGAGGGTAGTCCATGCCCACCCAAGCAAGGGCAACCCTCGCCTTGTCGCCTTCGTTTGAGGTTGATGAGGGCTAGGTGAGGATGGCCCTCACCTAAGGCTAGTGGAAGGAAATAGGATAAAGAAAAGAACATAAAATAAAATAAAATGAGAAAAAATAAAATAAAAATAAAAAAGAAGAATTTACAAAAATTATTCACATTAGCGTTAGCCGTGCCATGTAGATGCCTCGGTGCTGACGAAATAGTTACATCAACGATTTTTTATTTATCAAAATTGATCAAATTGACCAAATTGACAAATCATGTAAAAGTTTAGGACTAAACGGAAAACTCAATAAAAGGTATAGGACTAAATTGGTATGATAGAAATGTTTAGAACTAAATTGGCAAATTGGCAAATTGTCAAAAGGTTTATGACTCAATTGGTACAATTAAAATATTTATAATTGAATTGGTTATTTTTTGGACAACTTTCCTACTCAAAGTCTAACTCATTTTCACCATTATGATCATCTCCCTTATTTCTTAAATTTATTGGATGAATCTAGTTTATTATGGATGATTGGATCATATACATTAGATAAAGTGGGTCTCGTGCGAGATCCATCTTTAAAACCATTGAGATTTAGCAGCTTGAGTTTAGACAATGGAATTTTAACCGTTGAATTCTCAAAATGACTAGACTCTTGCTATCTGCCTAGGTTAAAGTATCTTAGTTAATGGTATAAGGGACTCGATATAATTGACTTTGAAAATATAGTGGATGGTTCCCCCCTGGGGGTAATAATGAAAGGTAGTAAAAAGTAGTAAGTAATTTAATTACTAGTTAATAATTAAAAAAGACAAACCCATTTTTCATCACAAAAATGTTGCGGAGATGGGATTTGAACTCGTGGCCTCAAGGTTATGAGCCTTGCGAGCTACCAAGCCAGTATACCCCACGATGAGGATAAGAAGGAGGGCCTAATAAACAAGAAAAAGGCTTGAATGGGCTACTTTGCAAATCCTGCTGCAACTGCACGAGCCCTTCCTGTGTGCCATAAATGACCTACAAATAGAAAGAATCCTAGAACAGAATGAGAGGTAGCTAACCAACTTCTAGGAGAGACATAATTGACTACATTGATCTCGGTAGCGACACCACTCACAGAATTTAAAGAACCTAAAGAAGCATGAGTCATATATTCTGCATAACGATGTTCTTCCCAAGGCTATAAATCTTTTTTCAGCCTACTCAAGTCCAATCCATTTGGACCCCCAGAGGTTCTAACCAAGGAGCACATAGATCCCAAAAACACATAGTTTCCCCTCCAAAAATTACTTCTCCAGTCGGGGAACACATTAGTTATTTACCTAAACCAGTAGGTCCTTGAGCGGATCCCACGTTAGCCCCAAGCCATTGGTCTCTAACTGGAAAAGTAAATGCCTAAGCTTGAGAAGCTTCTAGCCCAATAGGCCCGTAAAATTCACTAGGATAAGCTGTGTTATTAAACCAGACAAAGTAACAAGCAATGAAACCAAAATAAATAAAGCAACCAAACTATAAGACAAGTAAGCCTCCATAGACTATACAAGTGCTTGACGAGCTCATGCAAAAGGTTTGATTAAGATATGCTAGATTCCGCCAAGTATACAAATGGAACCTAGCCATATATGCCCTCCAACTATATCTTCCAAAATCGTCTACACTAACAATCCATCATTCTCCTCCAAAAAGAGATTTTAGTAAATAACCAAATATAACACTTGGGTTAAGGGTCAATTTGGTAATTTTTCTTACATCTCCCCTTCCGAAGCCCAAGTATCATATAAGCCTCCAAAATAAAGAGCCTTGAATACTAGAATAAAAGCATCTATACCTAACAAGATTAAGTGAATACCCAAAATTGTGGTCATTTTATTTCGATCTTTCCATACATAACCAAAGAATGGAAAAGATTCTTCAAGAGTCTCGGCGTCTAGAAGTGCATGACAAATATGCGCCAAAGCCTAATACGCAGATGAAATTAAGTGAGTACTCCGATATAAAATATGGAAAGGTGTCTATAACTTTCTCATCCTTACCTACCCCACAACCTAGAGTAGCTAAGTGGGGAAGTAAAATTAATCCTTGTTCATACATGAGCTTTTCTAGTACAAAATGAGCCACTTCGAATAGGTTCATTGCTCTGACCCAGAATATGATTAATCCGACATGAGCTACATGAGACCTCAATAGTTTACTGGATCAATTTATAAGTCATGTATTCCCGGCCCACCAAGCGAAACCGATGGTTCCTTGGTCACGACTAGCTAAAGCTAAATTTTCATTAAAGAGCATTTCCACAGGGTATAACCTCCTTCGGGAATATAAGTTTTTCATGAGGCTGATCTTGAGCGGCCATCCAAGCACAAATATGCACTGAGAAGTAGTGGTGGGGTTAGCTATCATGAAAAAGAAATTTAGTACATTTAGTGCATAAACTAAATTAGATTTGACCTATTACAAATAGTGGATTCTCTTCAACTTTTACGATTCGGATTGAATTTACTATGTATATATTTATTGCAGTTAATAATTTCTTACTTATTAGATGCAAATAACTGCCTCGATGCAGCTATTTTCTCATCAACAAATCAAGTTTACCGATGATTGTGTCCGTAATTGAATGCATTTTGTTAGTGGAGTATATCTCTAAACTATAAGTAAAGTGGCATTTTTTATGCACAAATAGAGAGATGGCTTGGTGCTCTCCAAAGCACCGCATGATTGTCCATTCGACCGGTCTGCTTCATCATAATATTTTTCTTTAGAGGAAAAGTTAAAATTTCATAGCACTTGATATAGAATAATGAGTTGGAGGCTGACAAAATAATTCTTTGAAAGCATGTAACCTTCAAAAAAACACTCTTGTGGATAAGCTGTTGCTGACTCATTTATTTAATAAATTGGTTATACATCATATCCATTCTTAGAATAACAATAAATGTCGTTTCTTCTTACCCATTACATTTCTATGATTGAGAATGAAACATTTATATATAAACGGAAATAAAAACTACACATTGTCAACAACGTTGATCCTCATAATTTTAATTTTACTAATTTCTATATGAGCCCACAATACTTTCCTTATTTGGAATTCAATCTCTAAAAGATTTATGTGATGAAGAAAATGGAAAATATTTATAAATCACATATAGAGACAAGGAGATGTTTTTAACCATTAAAGAGATTGCCTCATTTCTTATATATTTAATATGCACAAAGCCTAAAACTTCACAAGACCTGAAACAATTTGTTTGCTCGATAATATACAAACCGAGAAAATATAATGCTTCTTTTTATAAGACTACAAATCACTCACAAACATTAATATATGAAAGAAAATTCTACAGCAAATAGTATGACAACTATATTGCCCAAGAAAAACGATTAAATGATCTCTGAGAAATTTGACATGATGGTAGATTTTCTATACCTTGATAAGAAGAATTTACTGTAATTTGAAGTTTTGAAATGTAATTTCTTCATCATAATTTTTTGATACATAATCTAGACAATTTTGAAATGATGAAATAAAATGTCTATTTTTAGAAATTAACACATGAGTTTGCCAATTTTATCCTCGAAATATTTACTTATGTAATAATTACTAAAAAGATCTGCACAAATAGTGTAGTGTTAACGTTTTTGTTAATTTTGAAAAATAACCGAAATTATCCTTCAATTCCCATGCATCACGGACTTTTTAGGTAATATAAATGATGTTGGGGCTACAAAGACCCAGTTTATGTAAGACTTTACGTGACATCCGGATTTAGCTTTAATTTGACTTTGGATAAATAGGATCTTGTCTCATATTCGTCGATTTATTGACGGGTCCGAAATTTCAATAAAGAAATTATCGGAGGAAAAAAAATTGAAGACCAAAAAGAAAATAGAAAGGGGAAGAGAAAAGAAAAATAAGAACAATATGATTTTTGAATTTCTTCTCTCTCTCCCTTTTTCTCTCTCTCTCTTCTCTCCCCTTCCCCTTGTGCGAATCCCCTCCCCACCGCCGAATGCCCCCTTGCCAAATTCAATTTGGCTTCTTTTTCTCTCCATTTGACTAGTCAAACTTGTCTTCTCTCTCTCTTTTCTCTCTTATCTCTTCTTCTCTCTCCTCTCTCTTCTCCCCCACTCTCTCTCGTAACCGACTTCTTCTTCTTCCTTCTTCTTTGTGCGAACCAGCCCGAAACCAGCAAACCGAAGAAGAAGAAGCAGCTCGCCGCGGCTGCCGTCGCCGCTCGTCCCGCCGCCACAGCCGCCCCCGCACGCTTCGCCCGCGCCTAGCCGCCGTCCCGCGCCCAGGCCGTGCGAACCAGCTGCTGTTCGCCCCTGTTCCGCACCGACCAGCCCATCTCCGGCCACCTCCGGCCACCGCCTAGCTCCGCCGGACCTCCCCCGCGACTCCCTCACCCTCCGCCGGCCTCCTCTCGCCGCCCTAGTCGCCAGACGAGCTTCGTCCAGCCAAGAACAGTGGCTGGAAAAATGGGTTTCCAGCACTGTTCAAGGCCGTTTTGGGCGTTTCGGGCCCCGAACCCGAGGCCCGCTTTGGGAAGAATTGTTCCTCGCGTCGCCGCCGTCGGATTGATCCGATTTGTGCGTGATTTGGTGAGTAATCTCACTAATCTTGGATTAGTTGACTAATTATGCTTTAAGGTTGGTTTAGTTTTAATTAATTATGTTTAGGTTGTTAGATTAGAATAAATTAGCAATTATTAGTCAATTGTGATGCGATTTAGATAAATTGATTGTGCAATTAACAAGTAGACGTGGTCTACTATTTATTGGGAGTGTGGGGAATTTTCGGACCCCTAATTGAGCTTCAATTTGATGATTCGGGCCTAAGGGGGATTTTTGCAAGCATTTAAATATTAATTTTCGGAATTAAATTAAATAGTTATTTATTTTCCGAAAATTGGGAAGATGGTCTGGAACCGGAATATTATGCGGATGATTGTGGTGAAGTCCGTTTATTTAATCGGCTTTTTTTTTAGCTAAATTGAATTTTTAAGATTTAATTAAATAGTTATTTATTTTCCGAAAATTCAAGGGAGATGGTCTGGAACCGGAATATTATGCGGATGATTGTGGTGAAGTTCGTTTATTTAATCGAGAACTTTATTTTAAGTTTAAATTGAATTTTTAATATTAATTAATTCCGAAAATTAATATTTAAATGCCCAAAAATCCCCCTTAGGCCCGAATCATCAAATTGAAGCTCAATTAGGGGTCGAAAATTAAGGACACTCCCAATAAATAGTAGACCACGTCTACTTGTTAATTGCACAATCAATTTATCTAAATCGCATCACAATTGACTAATAATTGCTAATTTATTCTAATCTAACAACCTGAACATAATTAATTAAAACTAAACCAACCTTAAAAGCATAATTAGTCAACTAATCCAAGATTAGTGAGATTACTCACCAAATCACGCACAAATCGGATCAATCCGACGGCGGCGACGCGAGGAACAATTCTTCCCAAAGCGGGCCTCGGGTTCGGGGCCCGGAAACGGCCCAAAACGGCCTTGAACAGTGCTGGAAACCCATTTTTCCAGCCACTGTTCTTGGCTGGACGAAGCTCGTCCGGCGGCTAGGGCGGCGAGGGGAGGCCGGCGGAGGGTGAGGGAGTCGTGGGGGAGGTCAGGCGGAGCTAGGCGGTGGCCGGAGGTGGCCGGAGATGGGCTGGTCGGTGAGGAACAGGGGCGAACAGCAGCTGGTTCGCACGGCCTGGGCGCGCGGACGGGCGGCTAGGCGCGGGCGAAGCGTGCGGGCGGCGGTGCGGCGGCGGGACGAGCGGCGACGGCAGCCGCGGCGAGCTGCTTCTTCTTCTTCGGTTTGCTGGTTTCAGGCTGGTTCGCACAAAGAAGAAGGAAGAAGAAGAAGTCGGTTACGAGAGAGAGTGGGGGAGAAGAGAGAAGAAGAGATAAGAGAGAAAAGAGAGAGAGAAGACAAGTTTGACTAGTCAAATGGAGAGAAAAAGAAGCCAAATTGAATTTGGCAAGGGGGCATTCGGCGGTGGGGAGGGGATTCGCACGAGGGGAAGGGAGAGAAGAGAGAGAGAAAAAGGGAGAGAGAGAAGAAATTCAAAAATCATATTGTTCTTATTTTTCTTTTCTCTTCCCCTTTTTTTGGTCTTCAATTTTTTTCCTCCGATAATTTCTTTATTGAAATTTCGGGCCGTCAATAAATTGACGAAGCGATGACGAGGATCCTATTTATCCAATCAAATTAAAGCGAGAATCTGGATGTCACACTTTCTCCCCTGGGACGAAGCGGGTATTGATAATGTCATGGTCATGTGGTCCACATGGATAAAGACGGAGGAACAAACAGAAAGGGTTTTTTTAATTAAAACTAAAATTTTAAAACTCTGCCAACAAGCATGAACATGTTAGTTTTCTCTTCCTTTTTAGTAGGTCAGCAATTGAGTGCCCATTATGAGTTTTCAATTTTATTCCAAGAAAATATTTTAGTATATGTATTGTACCCTTAATTTATAGTTGAACTATAGATGATCATCCGTCCTATAAAGGACGAAGCCTTCAGTGAAAATCCACCATTTCATAAAATATATGAGGATGTTAGTTTTCTCTTCTTTTTTGGTAGGCCGGCAGTTAAGTGCCCATTACGTATTTTCAATTTTATTTCACGAAAATATTTTAGTACATGTATCATACCCTAAATTTATACTTGAATTACAGAGAATGATCAGTCGTCCTACGAAGGACGAAGCCTTTAGTGAAAAACAACCATTTTATAAAAAAAAATTAAATTCATATGAAATCATTCAAATGTCAAAACTTGTATTCACAAAGCTTAAGAAACATGACGGCTCAACAAGTGACAATAATCATTTTTTCTATAACATTAAGTTACGGATGATGCAATTTTATAAATATGTATCAATTATATGCAACGTAGAAGTCATATGAAAGTATATCAAGAAACCCTATCGTCCCACAAAGTTTGGAATCCATATATATGTACTTGCACAACGAGTTTTATTTCTCTCGAGCGTATTGTTATAAAAGGCATTGACCTATTGCGTGCAAATTGCTATAGCCATTAACCTATTGGGTGCTTATCGGATGTTTTATGGACCTTTAGGTAGTCATGATTATAAAAGAATAATGAAAGAGGGTTAGACCAATCATATACTTAACCTGTGAACGCCAATTCGAGGAAGCCAGCAAAATTGTTTTATTAGTGAGTCTATAACAAAAGCTAACCTAATGAAAGCGAATTCTTAAGAAACAGAAAATTGAAGACTATAAGCGGTGTAAAGCCATTCCCTCGAGCCGGCACATCAATTAAAAAAATTTCTTATGTTGGATGTCATACTCATCTAAAATCTAAGAATAAATTTAACATCAAACAAAGAAACTTTTGTCAATAAGACAAATGTGTTCACACATACTAGGTATCTCGGTCCATCCTTAAGCACCATCATCCAAAGTTATAATATTATTAATAGATCTAATATTATTGTTTGTTGACCCTAACCCAAAGAAAGTCATGCATATGTGTCCTCTAGTGCAAGCATAAATCAACAAGATCAAATGGTGAACACACTACCTGAATATGCAATTGATTGTGGTCGATGAGGATCACTGACCCAGTTGCAAATGAGGCTACCTTCGCTTGCAGCTGGCAAGGCTGGCCTCGCCTGTGACCCTTGCCCAGAAGGCCATCATGGCCACAGGTGAGACTGCCTTCACCCTCAGCTGATGAAGTTGGCCTAGCCTATATCTATTCGAGACCAAGCAAGGGCCGTGCAACCCTCGCTTGTAGCTGTCGAGGTTCCAGCAACCCTCGTTAGCCTCACCTAGTGGCTGGTGAGGACTCGACTTCGAGGAGGGCTTGATGACCCTCGTGAGCTGCAGTAGGGAAAAAAAAGAAGAAGCAAAAGAGAACAAAAAAGTAAAAATAAAAAATAAAAAATCGCAAAAACGTTAAGATATTATTAAAAATTGTTCACGTTCGTGCTTAGCATGCTACATAAGATAGCCAATATCCACATCAATAAATTCTGACCAAAATTAGATGGATGGACTTAATTGGTAAAAGGTGAAAAGGTTTATGACTCAATAGAAAAAATTGAAAGATTTAGAACAAAAAATGGAACAAGTGTAATGAGTTTATAACTTTTTTATATTTTTTGCTTGGTGAGCCTGTGAGCCATATGACAAAGAATCCACCACCCTTAAGTTAGTCGTCACTTTGTGCAATAATTGAGACTACTAGAACCACAGTGGTCCATACTAGTCCTTACTTTTGTCGGCCACAAAGAAGATTGTGCCAATCAGATAATCCGAATGACATGATGGTAAGTGTTTTTAACGGAAATAAGTCCATATGTTCACATCTATTAGATATCTTAGTCCATCCTTAAGTACCATAATTTTCCAAAGTTCTAATATTTTTCTTTGTTGACGAAGAATCCACCATCCTTAAGTTGTCATCACTTTGTGCAATAATTGAGACTACTAGAACCAACAGTGGTCCATACTAGTCCTTACTTTTGTCGGCCACAAAGAACATTGTGCCAATAAGATAATCCGAATGACATGATGATAAGTGTTTTTAATGAAAATAAGTCCATATGTTCACACCTATTAGATATCTTAGTCCATCCTTAAGCACCGTAATTTTCCAAAGTTCTAATATTTTTCTTTGTTGACCCTACCATGAAAATAGTCATCCCTCTCCTCTAGTATAAGAATAAATCAATAAGAAGATCAAGTGGTGAGCAAACCACCTGAAATTACAGTTTCAAATCTTCATCTGATAGCCGTTGTTGATTGCTAAACTCCATCATCAAATGGCTTTTTCATCAAAATCTAAAAGGATTTATGATGTCTTCTTGAGTTTCAGAGGTACGGACCTGCGTAACAACTTCATTAGTCATCTCTATCAAGCTTTACACCGGAATGGAATATACACTTTCCGAGATAGCGAGGAATTGAAAAAGGGAGACCAAATATTGATGCTTATGAAGGCCATCGAAGAATCATGCATTGCAGTTGTTGTTTTTTCGGACGACTACGCTTCCTCAACATGGTGCTTGGAAGAGTTGTTAAAGATTATGGAGTGCAAGGAGCAAAAGGGCCTTACTTTTCTACCGGTGTTTTATAAAGTGGACCCAAAAGAAGTGAGAGGAGGCAGAGAGAGTTATCGGAGAGCTCTAGCTAAACACGAGCCCAAATTCGAGAAGGATTCGAAGAAAGTGAAGAGATGGAGGAAAGCTCTTTTTGATGCCGGTAACTTATCAAGGTGGCATTTGAATGATGGGTAAGTAGAGTGGAGTCAATATTCTATGTAAGAAACTAATCTTTACAAGTAAGTATAAAGATTTTTTTCAATAAATAAATCGATGCACACAATATTGTAAGTATATGTATAGAAGCTTCATCTTATCATTCTTGAAAATTTTTAAGTTGCTTAAGTTAAATTTAGTAATTTTGTAAAAGAATTGGTGAGTCTAAGCATAGTTAAGAAAGATAAATAAACTTTGGCAAAAGATCAAAAATATTTAAAAGAAAATTAAGCTTGGTAAGTAACTTAAATGAGAATTGCTAATCTAAAATTAGTTGGTAACTTGATCGAAGAAAAATTGTTAAGTTGCTCTAATTAAGTTGACAATTTCTAAAATGAGTTAGTAACTCCAGTAAGATCTTGTAACCCAATAGAAAAGTTGGCAAATTAAAAGAACAAGTGAATATTAGTAAGTAGCTTAAGTGATTTTTTTTTCTTTCTGGTCAAAGCTTAAGTGAAAGTTGGCAACCCACAACTAGTAGGTAATTATTTAATATGATCAAAGATGGTAAGTTTTATGATGGTAATTTCATATAAAAGTTAGCAAA
Organism: Eucalyptus lansdowneana; assembly: GCA_017140395.1. Lineage (NCBI taxonomy): Eukaryota > Viridiplantae > Streptophyta > Magnoliopsida > Myrtales > Myrtaceae > Eucalyptus > Eucalyptus lansdowneana. The sequence goes on from CM029487.1 coordinate 50,823,835, forward strand.
TTCAAGGCAGTACGTTATGCAAATCAAAATTGGTAAGTTAGTACGAAATTGGAATAATTTGCAAATTTATAAAAAAGTTGGTGATTTCATAAAACTGTCAGTAATTTTTGAAAAGTTATGTGAAAGAAAAAGTCACAGATCTATTTTTCAGTTATTGTTTTTGGACACTAATCAATATTCATTAAAATTGACCGGCGTGGGGAAAAAAAATGCTATCTTCGGGCATCCAGCGATGGAATTCTGCATTTGGCTTTTGTTCAGTCCTAATTCATTGGCGTAAGATCTATAACTATTTCGTCTGGATCCTTTTTGCTCTCCTCAGAGTGTAATAAATGTTCTAGACATTTTATCTGTGGGCTATTGAGGTCTTCACGTTTCATTTTGGTAAATTTGGTAAATTGAGATATACAGATTCCCGATTTTGGTCGACTGAGTGCTAAACTCATTACTGGTGGCATTTTGAGTTCAAAAAATCACATGTGGCTTACTCCCGTAATAAAAAATTGACAATAGGATTTCATGGCCTGAAAGTTTTACTGACTTATTTGAACAAAATAAAATGTTAAAACTTGGTCGATCATTGGACAAAATGTTAAGTATGTGTTATTACACTTGCCCCATTGCTTTGGAAGGAAAATGAAATTTCGCCAATGGTTGAAACATGATAATTAGTGTGTCCAGGCCATGTAAGGCAATGACATAGTGCTTTGGGGTATTTTGATAGTTTTTGAATCAAAATCTTAACCACCTCAAAGTCCTAAATAGCTCTTTTTTAAATAGTGTAGAACAATCGGACAAAAAAAGAATATAACTAAATCACATATAACGACTCAAAAGGAAAAATAAGTAAACGTCATGTATAGATCCAAAGGACATGAATCACGTGAATGACTAAAAGTGGAACCTGACCTTGTTTGGATCGGTATGGAACTCTTAGAGTTGTAATGTGTCTCGGTAGGAACACATTTGTTTCAGCTGTGGTTATCTGAAAAAGTGATGAACTGCTTTGTCATTGCTGGCTACCAATTGCTCGTTATTTGCTTATTCAAATTGCTAAAAACGACGCCTCAACTTCTTTTTCCCTCTTTGTTAGAGATGAGTCGGAGCTTATACAAAGAATTGTGACGGAAATCTCCACTCACCTGGACCGAAAACCTTTACATGTTGCCAAGCATCTCGTTGGGTTAGATTCTCGAGTGGTTAAGCTAAAATCGATGTTGAACCTTCAGTATGATGATGATGTTCTCATGGTGGGATTATGGGGCAAGGGAGGCATAGGAAAGACAACTTTAGTTAAAGCCATTTATAATGATATTTTCAGACAATTTGGGAATTCATGTTTTTTGGCGAATGTTCGAGAAGCTTCAAAAGATTGCAAGGATTTGGTTACTTTGCAAGAAAAATTACTATCCGAGATATTATCACTAAGAGAAGGATTAGTAGTGTCAAGTGTCGATAGAGGTATTAATCTAGTACAAGATAGACTTCGTCACAAAAAAGTTCTCCTTATATTAGATGATGTGGATGACCTACGCCAGTTATATGCTTTAGCAGGAGAAGGAAAGTGGTTTGGTTATGGGAGTAGGATCATTGTTACTACAAGAAATAAACATTTGCTAACTAGTCACGGGATAGATCAAGATCACGTGTATGAAGTTAAAGAACTACATGATGGTGCAGCTTGTGAGCTACTTAGAAAGCATGCTTTTTTGACACAACAAAAATTAAAAATCAAGACAGATCTAATGGATAGTGTTCTACATCATGCTAAAGGCCTTCCTTTAGCACTTGAGGTGTTGGGCTCTTTCTTATGTGGTAGAACAGAGCATGAATGGGAAAGTATGCTAAATAAGCTTTCTAGAATTCCTGACAAAACCATTAATGATGTGCTCAAAATAAGTTATGATGGACTAGAGGAAAATGAGAGAGATTTTTCTCCACATTGCTTGCTTCTTTAAAGGATGGGATAGTGAGTATACAAAGAAAGTTCTCAACAGCTGCGATTTTGAGGTAGCAATAGGATTAGAAATTCTCATTGAGAGGTCCTTGATAAGCATTGAGCAGAACATCCTACAAGTGCATGATTTGATTCAATTGATGGGTATGGATATTGTGAACCAAGAATGCCGCGATGATCCAGGGAAACACAGTAGACTATGGCTGTATGAAGATGTTCTTGATGTTCTATCATGTGACATGGTAAGACTTGTAGATAGAATCAAAATAGAACTCTTATCTTTGACTCTAATTGATGAAAATGCATAATCTAAAATAGTCTTGTATAAATAGGGAGATTGTGCTGTAAAAGCCATAGTGTTGGAACAATATGAGGCAATAGAGATGTGCATCCATCCTGATGCTTTTACAAAAATGAGAAGGTTGCGGTTGCTCATCTTGCACGATGTGCATGATTCTTTCCAAGATCCCATATATCTTCCGAATGTGCTTAGATGGTTTGAATGGCCCGGATGTGCTCGCCAGATTTCAGAATTTTCCTCGGGTCCTAAGAAATTAGTGGGACTTCATACGAGCAAATTGCCATATCAGCTCAAGGTGAGCATTTATTTACATAGACCTTTTTATTATCTACTTTATTTGTATGTGTATATGCTTATAATATGTACTAGTACCCAAAAAGGAGGTGGTGCTCCTCTTTTTAGAATCCGCTTCTCTATTTTATTACAAAATGACCCTAACTACTTGCATAGAGATATTTTTACGTGCAATAAAATTTGCATGTGAACATTCAAGCAAAACAACATTATAAGAAGTATTTAATGGAAACGTTTTGTTAATAAAATACACAATCCAAAGGAATATCATTAATATATGTAGGAATAGAAGGATATTCAAGATTTGAAATTCTTTTATGAAGGTCATTGCATCATGAAAAGAATTGAATTTTATTATTGAAATATATGAGAGATGAAATAGAAGAGCCAATTTCACGTACTTGTCCTTGGATGATATTTGTAAAATAAGTAACTAAGCATAATTTATGGAAATAATAAAGAAAAGATTGAAAGAATGAAGAATAAAAAGTAGTATGTCTTTTTTACTTTGCATAATAATATATGTGAAGTTCAAAAACTTTTCTATACCTAATGTCTATAACAATCGACATAGTTGTATTTCGAAAGCAAATAATCTACCTAGAGAAGAAATTCAAAATGCAAATACGCCCATGTTAGCTGCGCAAACTCATTTTGATTGAGGCGGTTGTTTGCATATTATCTTTTTTTTAAAAAGAAAAATTGTATAATTATCAAATATAAAGGAAACAAAAGTATGACGAACGAATTGTTGATATAGCATATAAAAGCGAAAATATATAAGAAATAGCGGACCGAGTGGTTGAATTAACTTTAGAAGCCAGGTAGCCATGACGTGATGGAGCCTCGCCTAACGTATGCAGATAACCAACGGGACTTATCTTGCATCAATAGAAGTAGCTCGGTCGAAGGTTGGAATGCATCGCACTATAAAATGCGGCATTTTTAAATGCTTAAATCAGTCCTTAAGGAGTAGCATTTCTATGTAGACGTAATAAAATATTTATTAGAAACTTTGCCAGTAATCCGTGTGCGTTTACAAATAATTGGATACGAGGGATCCACGGGGTATACCACCAGTTTCTTAATTGAAAGTGAGAGGCAGATTTTGAATTGAATACATGAACTTTTTTACTTCAAAATATTTTTCAAAGTTAGTTTCATAGTCTTTGCATGACTTCAAAAAAATATCTAAAAGTTGGTTAATTTTTGGAAAAATTCATTGTAATAGAATATATATTTTTGACACAAAGCTATTCTCTATAGTTTAAACTAGAACTGAAAGAATGTTCACTTCAGTACTCGTCATGTGGCAATCATTTTGCTTCTAAAATTGGCACATAGCTTTAGTTTTGTTATTGGACCTGCATTTTGCACAAACACTGTGTGGCACTTCACTTTACTTTTCTGCTTACCGTATGACATTACATGACTCATGGTATAGTTTTGCTACATGACCCATATCCTACTGATATCAATTACCATTTGCCATCATAAAAAGTCCACTCTCTTACCGTATACATGTGTAGATTTATAGTTACTAGTAAAGTTTCTAAGTTTTCACTTATTTCTCAATCAATTTGTAATTCTCAAAAAATCAGTTCATAGTAACTTTGAATGAAATGTTAGTTTCGCTGTTTTTGCATGACTTCCAACAATTGAAGTACATCAATTTCAGTAATTGCAAGTCTTTGGTTCATATGCCTGACCTCTCTTGTACTCCAAATCTCGAGGAATTGGTTCTCCATAATTGCAAAAACATGGTAGAAGCCCATGAGTCAATTGCATATCATGAGAAGTTACAAGTATTGTCTTTGCAGGGTTGCTTTCAACTTAGTGTTTTTCCGAATATGCTCAAGTCAAAAAATCTCCAACACCTTGATCTTAAAGATTGCAAAAAACTTGACAAGTTCCCCAATATTCCACATAAACTCAAAAGGCTGAAATTGCTTTGTTTACAAGGTATTGCTATTAAAGAACTTCCTGCATCAATAGAAAATCTTGTTTCTTTGGAGAGATTGAATTTATGTAATTGCAAGAACCTGGAAAGTCTTCCATCTACCATATACAAGTTACAAAATGTTGAAGAATTGGAACTTGAGGATTGCACAACCTTAATTGGGTTTCCAAAGTATGAGGATTCTGCTGATCAGTCTATGAAGACTGTACTTTCAAATTTAAAATATTTAAGACTTGGACGATGTAATCTGTCCGAAGTGGAGTTTCTTGAGAATCTTTCTAGTTGACCCTTCTTGAGACGATTAGTTCTAACGGGGAACAATATTACTAGCCTTCCAACAACCATAAGTAAGCGCAATCATTTGTCCGGATTGTTTGTGGGAGGGTGCCATCAATTACAAGAGATTCCCCGACTTCCACCATTTTTGGATTCATTTTGGGCGACTGATTGCGAATCTTTGCAAAAAACTGGAGATTTAATTTCACCTCATTATTTTGCCTATATAGTGATGGTTCATAATCCCCCCCAGGTTAGACTCTCTCTCTTTCTCTTACTCACACACAAATATTGATGTGGAATGTATGCTAGATCCAATGTGTGAATGTATATTGCAATATCAGAAAATGAAAGATTGGAAGCTTAAGGAAAGCAAACAAATATAAAGTGGTTTGGCATGTGTATGCATGTAATGAAGTTGGCTACCGTTCTTTTATTGAAATGATTTCTATCGCATGAGACTTGGATATTAATATGAGCAAGAAGTAGTGGATCTCTTTTCATTTATAGAGCTTTAGCTAGAAGTGGAATTCACTAAGATTACTTATTAGACTCAAATTGAATTCTTCTATTTAGAATACTTTCTAACAATATATCTTATAATAGCAGGATCTTATATTTTTATATCTCCCTGGAGGAGAGATGCCAGAGTGGTTTCAACATGTTGAAGAGAAATCCGTATCTTTTAGGGCTTCAGCGGACTTGTATAACAAGTTCATTGGAGTCTTTATTTGCGCTGTTTCTATTAATAGTGAACCAAACAGGTCACAAACATCCGTAGAATCATATGTAAATGGCCAAAGGGTGTATGGCATTGGATGGGATCTCCAACCATCGGATTTGGATAATACCTTGCTAGCATTATTTGCACCATCTCTGCTGTTCAAAGTAGTTGATTTTGGTCAAATTGATGGAAGTTATGCACAATTTAGGCTTCGAGTATCAAGTTCAAAATTGAAAAAATGGGGATTCCGAATAATATGTAAGCAACTAGAGGATGACTTAAAGGTTCAGATTCAAGATAATCAGCTAATGGATCTAGCTTTACTCTTCGAGGTTGGTCATGACTCAACAGATCCAGAAGCCGAGAGCTCACATGTGCATGAAGTCAATCCGATCGAAATAGATCTACAAGAGGACATGCAAGATTGTCAAACGAGTACTGAGGAACATAGTCCAACAGTATCAGAGAGAAATCATGAGCTCTCCTCCATCGAGGCATGCGAACAAAGACCACGTGGACTTCTAATTCAATTGGCAAAGATGAGTATTGCCGCGTTGGCTCGCTGCTTTTGTAGTTAGAGTGGTGGGAACTTGCTAAGAAAGCAATTCGTAGGTAAGTGAACTCGCCAATCTTGATTAAAATGCCTTCTTTCTTCTTGTTTCTTATCGTCTTCATTTCTTAAAAAAGGCTCGTAACAAGCTGTTGGCACCCACTTTTACCCAAACATTTCGCCATGCAACAACGATGGTGATCAGTCTTGTAGAGAGCTCGACAAGAAGAGAGAAGCTCCGCTACTTCTCGACTTAAGACGGAGAAAATGCATGCAGAGGCCGCGTGGCTGGAGAGCTACATGAAGAGGCTTGGGCAAAGAATTTCTTGCGTGGACAGCACATATCACACGAAGAAAAAGTGAAACAAGAACAAAGATCACATGCGCATACATGTGGCAAGCATGCGAAGCATGGAAAGTGGTCATGATGCATGGAGATTTGGTGCTAGTGGAGGCAAAATGGGAAGGACACTACTCTCCCGTGAGTTTTATCTGTCTTTGTTTTTATTTTTACTCACTCTTTCCTTGCACATTCATTACCATGTATTTTCCTTTCAATTCATTTCCTTTCTATGTAATTTCAATCTCCAACACATCTACTTTTTCTTATTAAATTTCACATAGATTCATCACTTAATCCCAATGACCTAAGTCCACTATGAAATGGAGCCATGGAACAATTCTAATTGCTCTCCTTCGTTTTATTATTACTGTAAATAGATTCAAATACGTGATTCATTATAAACTATCGGTAGATTTAATTCCTGTTGTGTCATTTTTGTTTAAAAAAGGATTTTTTGAAAACTATGAATATCGAACTTTTCTCAAATTCTCTTTAGTTAACCCTAGCTAGTTAACTTCAATTCCCGGATAGAATTCTTTCTCTTTCTTCATTTTCTTAGATTTTCCCGGTGCTGTAAGCTCTCCTTCCTTTTTCTCCGCCATAGCCAAAACTTCCAACTCCACCGACGTTGCTTTCTGCATCACGACTGCCTGCCTTCCATCCCACGCTAGTGATCTCTGACGAATGGAAGATCACCACCTGCCAACGGAGGCAACAAAGAGAAGAAGAAGTTTGTCTCCCGGAAACCGACGGCCAGTGGAGGTGACAGGCTACCACCGCCGATCAAAGCCATGGAAACTGGTGACGTAGCTTCGAGTGGTCGATTCTCTCCTGAGGTTCATTTTGGGTTTCGTGCGGCTTGCTATATAGATCGAGTAACAACTGGCAAGTCCGAATTTTATTAAGTTGAATTTGATTCGATTGGTGCTGCAATTGCGCGGGAACTTGAACAATGTGGCAATTGAATTTGTTCGAGAGACGCTGAATTGGTGTTTGTTCGTGAGTTTTGTTTGTGGATGCTCGATAGTGAATTCATAGGTTATCGACGTCACAAGCTGCAAAATCGACAACAATCTCTGAACAGTATAGCTTTTCTTTATTTTCATAGGTGGCAATTCATTGAAAAAAGTAGGTGAAGTCTAGTCTCAAAGGGAAAAAACAAGCGAGGAAGAGTGAAATAATGGTTTTTCTCAGTCCCCAATAAACTGAGCTACTCTGGGTGTTGCAGGTTTAAAGGGAGGGAGGGAGGGATTTGGGTGCTTTTAAGGTTTCTAGGAAATGTGGATGTGTAGTATGTACTTATCAACATACAGATGTGCAGTGGGTGATAGGTTTGCCAGGCAAATTGAATTATGAGAATGTCATGCCTCGATCCTCAAGTGCACGCACATCCCTTACCTTAGTCGATTTTAAATGCGATATCCCAGAACTAAGTATTGCCGACCATTTTCATTTTAAATAAGCACATGTGGAAGCAATTATAAATCCCTAGACAATAAAACAATGGGATAGAAAAGTAAGGACATATTTTTCATACTGAAAATTCACAACCTTACTTTTATACAAACAATTCATAGTATTCTACAATACTATATACATAAGTCTGATATAACATCTATTCGCATACAGACAAGGTCTGACAAAATAGGATGGGATCTCAGTCCTCATCCAGGTCGTACTCGGGATCATCATCCCGATTCTCTTCAGACTCTTCTTTACTAAGCTCGTTTCCTTCAAGCTCTTCGTCTTTTTCTGGCTCATCGTTCTCTCTTGGTTTCTCCTCCTCAGGCTCATCTACGAGCCTGAAATGGTTATACAATAACCATTGAGACAACGTATCAGCGAGTTCTACCCCCTAAGACTCGATTAGTAAATCAATACGCTAACCGGGTTGCCTATACACGCACGAGTCAGAGGACTTACATTGGCCTCAGATCTCACCTACATATTAGCACAGTTCAATGAGCACCCTAGCAATCACATCAAAGATCGATATCTCGATCAATCGACCTAGTCGATTACAAGTCAATCGGACCATTCATCGGTCATTTCAATTCAATCAATCAATTTACAACATCAGATCAAAGCAATGATCAATTGACTTAGTCGACTACATGTCAATCAGACCATTTCTAGGTCATTCATTCCATCCCATATAACCTCCAATAGTACACTTAGTCACAAAGCTCCATTAATACTCTTGGGCGTTGTTTTCGCCAAGGTGACATAAGTAGCAGATAGTATACGTGCGTTCTTTAAGGCACCATTTTTGCCAGTGATATTCCTCATCATCGAACCATGCCCGTCATAGATCACAGACAGTCTACGTGCGTTCTTTAAGGTGCCGTTTTCGCACAATGATATCCTTAACCACCGAACCACGCCTGCCACAAGTCATAGACAGTCTACATGCGTTCTTTAAGGCGCCGTTTTTGCATAGTGATATCCTTAATCACCAAACAATGCCTATCTATACTTTGTACCTGATCGGTCTTAGCCAAGAGAATTTCCAGTTCACTCTCACGATTCTTTCTGCTTTACAACTCATCAAAGCATTATAAATGCTAAATAACCATACTCGGCCATCTATCAATCAATCATTCAATTTCACTCAATTTCAATCAATTTACGAATAATTCCTCAAATTGCACAATTAATTCAATTCAGCACAACGTAGAGCTCAAATAAATAAACAGATCGCACCACGACAATCAGCATGAAAATCCGATCATCGGCTATCCCGCCTAATTTCCGGAAAATAAATAATTAATTAATAAATTTCGAAAATTCATAAATAAATATTAAAAGTCCAATTTAGGCCCGTAATGCCTAATTCAAGCCCGATAAGGGTCGAGAAAAATCCCGATATGCATTCAATAAATAGAAGTACGTCTCTATTAGCTAATTACATGAACCAAACACCTAACATGCATCATTAAGTCACTAATTAAATTACTCTAAACTAATCTAACCACCTAATTGCACTTAATTAAATCTAATCAACCTTTAAGCATAATTAGCAAGCTAAAAAAGCATTAGTGAGTAAAACTCACTTGATTAAAAGCGGAGACCGGATCACCGCGACGATGGCGTGACGACAGCCGAACTTGGGCTCATGACGACACTCACGGGCTTGGACCGGGCCTAGAATCGGCCCAACAAATCTCAGTCCAAACTGAGATTTATTAAAGCATCGGACCGGGCTTGGCTTCGGGCTTGGGCTGTTTCGTGGGCCTCGAGTGGACTTCAAAATTGCGGGCTTTGCTGGCTTCTTGGGCTGCTGACAAGTGAAGATGGGCTGCTGCAAAGAACACTGGCTTGGGCTGATGCGGCTGACTTGCGGGCTGAAGTTCACTCGGGCCGAATTGCTGCAGACTTTCATTGGCCGAACAAGAGAAGCAGGTGGGCTGGCTTCTTGCTAGTTGGGCCACAAACAAGGGAATTGACGCTGGACTTATGGACTGAGCCGTGAAGATACGCGGAGAAATGCTTCGCTGGGGGAGATGGGCTTCAACGTGGCAACTGGCGACAAAGAACCGTGGAGAGCTGCTTCGGTCTTGGCTTCGTGGGTTGTTGAAGTTGTCCGAACAAGGAAGCAGCAAGGAGCTGCTGGCGAGACACGGACGAAGCTGCTGGACGAGTGGCAGCTTGGTGGAATTCTCGGGCTTCTTCAGTCAACAAAACCGGAAGTCTACAAAGGAAATGAAAGCAGGCTGATTCGGCGGGCTTGCTTCCCGGTGGGTTGTGTCGGAAGTTGGGGTTGTCTTCGTGGAGATGAAGAGACGAGGCAACGTTGGTTTTAATTAAAAGAAAACAAGCAAGGGCGGTCAACAAATGAAACTTCGGTGAGATGAGTGTTGACCAAAGAAGACAAGATTCAGTGGAGATGGCAGAAGGAATTTCGGCAAATGAAAGAAAGGTGAAAGAGAACAGCCCATAAGCAAAGAGAGAGATTCGGTTGAGGGGGGATTCGTCGGATGAAAAAATGAAAAGAACAGAAGTAGAGGAGAGGGAAAATCAAAGATGGCAACGCGTGAAGGGAGGGGCGGCGGTCAAGCCGTGCAACGGAAGCTTGAGGGAGAGGAAGCCCAAAAAGTCCAAATAAATATCTCACACTCATCATGATTTTGGCCTCAAAAGTCCTTAAGCCTATCTACCTGGTCTCATAATACTTTCTCAACATTTTAATCCCACAATTAATCAATTTTGATGCCCAAAAGTTGCACCCCCCATCAAGCTCCGAATTTCATCCATCTTAGGCTTCAATTTGTTTATCAAATTTCCCAAATTTGATGTCCAATTATGTAGAGGAAAAATGCCATACCATTCCCACAAGTCCCCGACACCCAAAGGCTTGGCTTGGAGGTCCAAATTTCCTTTAATTTGGCTCGTATGAATTTCTACTAATTTCCCGCAACTTCCGAATCAAATTTCCGTAAAAATCTCAGAATCTTTGAGAATTATTCGGAGGACGAGTCGACGTTCCTAAAATAGATTGTGACACGACAGAACTTTCAATTTCTGAAATCAGACTTGAATCGGTGGTTAATTTCCATTCGGCGCGTTTTTTAGCGTGACATAGATTACCGGATAGTTTTAAGAGATTTTTAGTGGAAATGACCCATGGTTGATTTTCTTTTAGCCACAATGAACCCACTTGACTCATTGACAACTCTCAGTTATTGTGAAAATCTCGATGATCCAAATACAGACACAGGTACCAAAACAATAAGAAAATCAGTCTAGTGTCGGCCGATGAGAATTTTCCAATTTAGTGGTGTCACCCACAATTAGCCCCACATCTCAGTCGAACTGATCTATCTATGATCTCTAATCAATTTACGTCTGTGCCAAAATGATCTCGGCAGATGAACACGGTCAAGCAGTCGATTCCTGGTCGAATTCTTAAGTCTATTTACCTTAAAATCCTTAATGGTTTCCCTAGATAGTCTAGTTATTTCGAGAGTGATCAGTTGTAAGAACAGCACTATAAGCGTCAATGAAATGCCCAATTTATTCAATAGAAAACAGCAGTGAAAATCTAGGATGTCACACATCTCGAGTATCCTTAGAATCCTAATATCTTTTTTGTCGGAATTTCTCCCGTGATGAAATATCCTTCACCAAAAATCGCACTTTGACTTTTAATTGAAAGGAAATCAATGTCCCCAAATCAATGTCCCCACATCGAATTCCTAATAGAAAATATCGCAGGGAATTAGGAACCAACAACTCACAACTTTATATGGAAAAGGATCATATAGACATGACCCGTACCAAAATTTAATCAACGACACAATCCGAAATATACAAACTCGATGTGGTAACTAGATGGTAACAAATTATGCTGGAATTTAATTGACGATACAATACTCAAAATAGAGATACACACCGAAATTTAATTGACGACACAAATCTGAAAATTACAACTAAGAAAATAAAATACAATACAGGAAAGTAAAGACACTGAAGAATTAGTAAAATTGTTTGATTTGTACAAGGGGTCTTTAGCAAATGTTCGATGGCTTTTATAATGGTTATGGGATAATTTCCCCTAATAGGTGCTCCAACAATTGTATTTCTCTCAAACGATCTCCACTAGTTACCTTCGCCTTCCTTTATTTCCAAGAGTTTTGCATCCACGCTTTTCACGATCTCCTGACTTTTAGACAGTTATTTATTTGAAGGTGCCTGCTCCTCACTTCATGATCTTGTTTCGAAAGTAGCAACCTTTCCCTCCGAAACAACATGCCCACTTTAATTTTTAACTGCTTTGTCAATTGTGAATCCTACAATTGCGCCTTAACACTTCTCAGTTGAAGACCTTTCGATGGATCTAATGTCTTGACTCGAGTCAATTACCATTTCCCTATACTTTTCAAGCCTCTGAAAAACTTTGATGGTGTGATGCTCTTTATTCATCGATATTCATAACTCAATTAATGGTCATTGTATATTGACAATTGAACATGTGCTATTGATGTGAGTCAGTGTCGATAAGCAAATATTAACTTCTACAGCCACTGACAAGATGTCTCTTGCGTGATAACGTTAACCTATTTTTCACATGACTGTTTGTGCTCAGGTGTCAAGCGCGTGCTTGTTTGTATCTGTTGGGAATACTGGATCCCCGAAAACTGGATTCAACACCGAATCGAACCCCTAAATCAAGCGGAAGACGAAGCCCAAGAAAACGACACGTATCACCGATCTTAAAGCACACCACAGAGTCGAGCGTACCTTTTAATCCACATATTAGACACCGACGCCAATGGAGGAAGAAAATCTGGTCGAATTTGATCCGATGAAGCCTTGAAGGGAAGAATTAGAAGCCGTATGCCTACTGTTCCTTTTTGAGAGAGAAAACACGCGGGAGAGAAAAGACGTGCGTAATTCTGATTCCAACAGACGTCTTTTCTCTCTCTCTCTCTCCATTTTATACCCCATTCTTTCCACGGGCCCCTATTCCCATGGGCCGGGCTTTCGGGCCCGGCTTGGGCGGACAGGCCTTAAGCCCTTTAATTAAATAAAGCTTTCATCTCCCACTCGCACAAGGTGGGCCGAACAGGATTCTCTTTACCTCTCTTCAACATTCATACCGGTGAATAATCCGTGCGACCAGCATACTTTGAGAGCTCGTTGCTATACATCTGTTAAGAATATATAGTAGCTCATAATGGGCGTCACACTCCGAGTAGATTTAGTATGCAGTACCCTAGATCGATCGATCACATTTATATCTCCATTGATCTCTTTTAAACATGATATATATATTGTATTCACAATTATAATTATCACAAAGACAGTTATAATTGGTCGACCAGTGAATACAAAACTATAATGTGATTCTTCAAAATCGATCTTCCTCTTTCCTTCAAACTCTCAATTTCAGTCCAGCTTGCTTTTCTAGAAATGCCCCATTAGATCGAATCAACTCATGACCATTGGCAACACCCTAAGATAGCAAACACTAAATAGAAACCTTGAGAATAAGTAAGAGTCCTGAGGGGACTAAAAATTGAGGAACTCTTTTCCTCAAGAGTCTCACACGTCATAAAAGTTGAGATCAAACTTTTTGCCACTCTTATTGGTCGTCTCATGCATACGTAGTATGAAATACGTATTACGGTATTAACTCCTTTCCCATGGAGCGTATGTCTACACCTTTCAATACCGTACAGATGATAGTTCAGACATACCCAATGTCTAACTCGAGTTCACGTATCTACTCAATCATAAAATTCATCAGAACTCACATCTGGCATCATAGATAGATAAAGTAAAATATGTGGGCTATTTTACTTTCAGACATCTTTAGTATTATGTCCTCATCTTAACATTCAGTTAAGGCGACATACGTATTTCAAGCTTGCGCTCTCGATTATCACCTAGATAATAAGCTTAAAAACAGTCTCATCTCTATTTATCACATAGTAAACAGAGGCGATTACCCGTGTGAGTGGGCTAATCTTATATCTGTCCGACATACTTCTCAACTTAAAATAATGCACTGAACATTAAGATGCATAAAGATCATACAAAGATTCATAGGCATTAATCAATGAAAAAACAAAATTTCATAAATGTGAACAACTTAGGAAAATTACAATTCAGTACATCAGACTCTACGCAATCCTAGAGATTTTACATGACCACAAAACACATCTCTAGGTATTGGCTTTGTCATAGGATCTGCTACCATTCTATGCGTAGATATGTACTGCAAGTTCACAACCTTTCGTGCAACCATATCTTTTACAAAGTTATACTTGGTATCTATATGTTTGGTCTTGCCATGATACTTTGGATCTTTGGTGTATGCTATAGCTGCTTGGCTATCACAATTAACCAACAATGGATTTACAGCTTTCTCAATAACACCTAAATGATCCAAAAATCTCTTAAGCCAAACTCCTTCTTGTATCGCTGCTGATAACGCCACGAACTCAGCTTCCATCGTGGACAAGGCTATGCACGTTTGCTTCTTACTGCTCCATGATATGGCGCCATCGTTCAGTAAGAAAGCAAAACCCGAGGTAGATTTTCTTTCATCTAAATCTCCTCCCCAATCGCATCCGAATAGCCTTCAAGTCGCAGATCCTTTCCTTGATAATTCAACTTGAAATCAGCGGTTCCTTCGAGATACCTCGTATTCTCTTCACGGCTTTCCGGTGTCTTTGGACCTGGATTGGATTGGTATCTACTCACCATTCCAACTCCAAAGCATATGTCGGGTCTTGTACACATCATAGCATACATCAAACTCCCAACAGCACTAGCATAAGGAACATGTTTCATTTGTTCCTTCTCTTGTGGAGTCCCTGGACACAGTCTATGGCTCAATCCTTCACCTTTTGCAATAGAAGTGTCTATGGGTTTACATTCTTGCATACGAAATCGTTCAAGAACCTTATTTATATAGGTTTCTTGCGAAAGAGACAACGATCTCTTCGAACGATCTCTCGAAATCTTAACTCCAAGAATGTATGCAGCTTCACCCATATCCTTCATCTCAAAGTTAGAAGACAACCATCTCTTGACAGTATTAACCAACTCCATATTGCTTCCGGCAATCAGTATATCATCAACATATAATGATATGATTACAAATTGATCCTTGGATCTTTTGATATATACATAATGATCATCATCAATCATTGTAAAATCATATGCCACTATAGCATTGTGAAAACGTATATACCATTGTCTTGATGACTGCTTAAGACCATATATCGACCTCAAAAGTCGACATACTTTTTCTTCTTGGCCTTTCACTATGAAACCAGTAGGTTGTTCCATATATATTTCTTCCTCTAATTCTCCATTGAGGAAAGCAGTCTTTACATCCATTTGATGTAACTCGAGATCCAGACTAGCTACTATTGCCAGAATAATGCGAATTGAGGTAAATCTCACTACAGGAGAAAATGTATCTTCATAATCAATTCCTTCCTGTTGATTATACCCTTTCGCCACGAGGCGAGCCTTATGCCTTTCTATCGAGCCATCAGCCTTTCGCTTTATTTTGAGAACCCATTTGTTCCCAATAGCTCTGCGTCCTTTTGGAAGATCAACCAGTTCCCAGACTTGGTTTGATTCCATTGACTCCATTTCCTCTTCCATTGCACGAATCCATTTTTCTTTACTAGGGCACTTCAGAGCCTCATTGATATTTCTTGGCTCATCCTCATCTTGTGGAGCAACCATAAAAGTTTCCCCTTCAATGTCAAAACGTCGACGGGGAATACTTTGGCGACTTGTTCGCCTTACGAGAGAGATTGTACACTTTGCACATCATTCCCTATTACGCTCCCACTTGGATGAACTCCACCAATATCATTATCTTGATCCAAAGTCTCAAATAGGGAGTGATCTTCCCCTATTTCGCCCTTCTTAGGAAACTCATCCTCTAAGAATGTGACATCTCGTGATTCATATTCGTTACACTCCCACTTTCTCGCTCACCAATGAACACATACCCTTTTGAGTGTTCGAGTATCTTATGAAAATACTCTTCTTTCCTCTGGGATCTAATTTCCCAAATTTGTGAGAGGACTCATGTGTGTAGGCAGCACAACCCCATGGCTTAAGAAAATTTAAGTCCGGTTTTCTACCTGTCCATAACTCATATGGAGTGGAAGTAACTGATTTGGAAGGCACCCGGTTAAGTATATAGGCAGCAGTTAACAATGCATCACTCCAAAAGGTGATAGGTAAGTTAGCATGCGCCATCATAGACCTAACCATTTCCAGTAGGGTTCTGTTTCTTCTCTCCGCAACACCATTTTGTTGAGGAGTATACGGAATAGACAACCGTCTTTCTATTCCTTTTTCATCACATAATTTTCTGAACTTATCGGATAAATATTCTCGACCTCGATCGTATCTCAATGTTTTTATTTTCTTGTCTAATTGATTTTCTACCAGGTTCATAAACCTTTTGAAACAACTTATTGCTTCAGACTTATGAGAAATCAAATAGACATATCCGAATCGAGTATAATCATCAATAAAGGTGATGAAATAAACAGCCACATGCCTTCCTCTCACATTCATTGGACCACAGACATCAGTATGGATTAAATGCAAAGGAAATTCAGCTCTTTTCCCTTTCCCAAATGGTTTCCGTGTTGTTTTTCCTTCTAGGCAATGCTTACATATGGGTAAATCGACTTTTTCAATGTTACCTAACAAGCCCTCTTTGGCTAGTCTATTCATACGTTGTTGGCCAATGTGACCAAGCCTAGCATGCCACACATTCACATCATTATCATAAGTATTAGAAGATGTGATAAGGGAATAACAAACATTTGCATTAATATACTCAATATCAATACAATAAAACCATCCAGAAAATAGCCACAACCATAGTAATTTGTCTCCAAAAAAATTCACACCTCTACTACAAAAGTTCACATTAAAACCTAATTTAACCAACATCAATACAGACACTAAATTCCGACGAATCTCCGGAGCATACAATACATCATGAAGAAACAAGGTGCGTCCACCACGCATATTCAGTTGGCATGTGCCAATTCCTTTCACTTCAGCTCTGGAGTTGTTTCCCACATAGATCCACTTAGTTCCAGTTGGTACTCGTCGGAATTCCACGAAGGATCCTCTATCCTTCGCTACATGGTCCGTCGCTCCTGAATCCACAGTCCACAAAGGATTAGACTCAGTTAGAAACACAGAACTCGACACATAAGCAAAGTTCTGAAAAGTACAAGGGGTGCATACCTTCTTTGGCTCACGACAGTCGCGAGCATAGTGACCCTTCTTGTCACAGTTGTAGCATTTCACCCTTGCTAACTTCTTCATGTGAGGACGCTTTCCTCTAGCATGTTGGTTAAACTTGGGTTTCTTCCCTGAAGGACCAGCTTCTTCCTTGCCTTTCCCCTTATCAAACCAGCTAGGGCGCTTGCGCTTGGAGCTCGAAGCTCCATTTGAGCTAGAACTAGCATGATAAAGTTTAGCATCCGGCTTAGCCGCCAACAGCGGTCCTCTTCCATTCAAGATGACGCATTGCATCCTCAAAGGTTTTGATGTTTTCATTATGAGTCGGTGCACCTTCATATGCTCCCAACTCGAGGCAAGGAACGAATCACCGCTTGCACTTGCTGCTCATACGTGAGGACATGGCCGGCGTCTCTCGGCTCGGTTATCATGTTTGACATCTTTCTAAGATGTTGCTTCATGGTCGACCATGAGGCTTCTTATAGGAGTCAAACCTGATAGTGAGCTGCCTCAGTCTAGTCACCGAAGTGTGACCAAATCTAGCTTCCAATGCCTCCCACATTTCCTTGGCATTGTCAAAACGCTCAGAAACTCTCGCATGACGTCATTTTCCATCCGTGCTCGGCAACGTGATGCGAGTTAGAGAGTTCATTCTTTTCCACACGAGAAAAAGCTTCTTTGTCCTTTTTGTCTGCTCGGTGGTTCCATCTTCGGGTTCAACCATGGTCATGACAAGAGCCTCAAGTGCTTCTTGCTCTTCCAAAGACATCTTGGATTTTCATTTGCCAAATTTCATAGTTGTCTCCATTGAGCTTTTCACCTTTGTTCAGCTCAAAGCAACTATGCTCTTTGTGGTGAAGCCATTGATCGAACAAATCAGCGAGAATATGCACGAATTATTAATGCCTATCATTTATGCATCCCTATTTGCATAGACCCATCATATTAATAAATAATTTCAAGTAAGGCTTCGGAATCAAAAGGTCACTACGTTTCCAATCATCCTCCAAAAATCCTAACTTAAAACTATCATTAATATGATTGTCATATGCAAAATCAATTCTATGAAGCTACAAAAAACTTCTATAACTACCCATAGCTAATTACCCACAAGAACCGTGCAATAAGAAAGCAAAGATAATTGAATTCCAATAAAACAATAATGCTTTCAGTCAATACAACTAACATATCAGTTGTTACATCAATAACAATCGGGTAGTAAACAATACATTATATGTCCACAAAGCACACTTAACATACATCGCCCAATACAACTAACACATAGTCAAGACACAGCGGGAAAGATCCTCTTTTGTTCAATTTCTTGATCTTTTCCCTTGTAACAATACAATAATATTCATTTACAAAATCTATCACAATTTTCTTATAGGAAGCGCTCGTTGACATCCCATATGCGATTCAACACATCTTGCCATTCAGGTGGAAGAGTGTTTATGAAAAATCGCACCATCTCTGACTGTGACATAGCATGACCATTCCATATGACCTGTTGAATTTTCCCGTTGACTTCAAGGATGTGATCAATTAAGTCACCACTCTCCCATCGATGATCAGTCAGCTCAGCTATCAACTTAGACAGCCTTTCCTTTTGTTCATCGGTCACTGCGCGAATAGGTGTGCGCAACCTCGAGAGGAGAGCATTGTTCCTGCAACAAATGCAGAACAAATAAGGGATTACATATAATCCACATAGACTTAATTGAAAAAGAAACACATTCTTTTCCTTTTTTTTTTTTTAAGTCAACGGTCAACGGTCAACGGTCAAAGTCAACGGTCAACGGTCAACGGTCAAGTCAACGGTCGGTCAACGGTCAACGGTCAACGCTCGTCGCCGGTCAACGCTCATCGGTCGTCGGACCGGTTGGACCGGACGGACCGGTCGGACCGGACAGACCGGTCGGGCCGTTCAGGCGGACCGCTCGCACGGGCCGCGCGCGTGCGGGATGATGTCACGCAGACGTCAGCGGCACGTGCCGCGCGCGTGCCATCGTCACCGCGTCGGGTCGGGTCGGTTCGCGGGTCGGGTCGACGCCCGGTCAACCGACGTCATCGCTGACGTCATCGATGACGTCACCCCAGCGGTTACTGATCGTTGGGTGACGTCATGCTAACGTCAGCACGCGTCGGTCTGCGGACCGGCGGCGCGTGCCGGGCCGGCCGGGCGGCGAGCACGCGCCGGTCGCCGACCGGCGCGTGTGACGCGCTGCGGCGATCGAGCACTTCCGGCGCGCGTCGCGCCACGCGCAGCGCTTCCGGCCCGCGCGTGTGGGCGCGTGCGGCGTCTCCGCGCGCTCGAGGCATCTCCAGACTTGTCTCGACGTCCTCTTTCTCCCAGTGCTTTTTAGAATTTGGTTTTGACATTCGAAAACTCATAAAAATGGCCGAAGAAGTCTCGGGTGTCGGGATTGCTCGCCCCGATCCGTACGGCCGAAGTTCCTTTTGCGAAAAATCAACCAAAACACATCAAATTGATCGGAAAACGTGAACTAGGGCTCTGATACCAATGTTGGGAATAACGGATCCCCGAAAACTGGATTCAACACCGAATCGAACCCCTAAATCAAGCGGAAGACGAAGCCCAAGAAAACGACACGTATCACCGATCTTAAAGCACAACACAGAGTCGAGGGTACCTTTTAATCCACAGATTAGACACCGACGCCAATGGAGGAAGAAAATATGGTCGAATTTGATCCGATGAAACCTTGAAGGGAAGAATTAGAAGCCGTATGCCTACTGTTCCTTTTTGAGAGAGAAAACACGCGGGAGAGAAAAGACGTGCGTAATTCTGATTCCAACAGACGTCTTCTCTCTCTCTCTCTCTCCCTTTTATACCCCATTCTTTCCACGGGCCCCTATTCCCATGGGCCGGGCTTTCTGGGCCCAGCTTGGGCGGACAGGGCCTTAAGCCCTTTAATTAAATAAAGCTTTCAGTATCCATGACTTGATTATTTCTTGTGCAAACAATACCCAACCATCTTTGAAATCCAATGAAAGCTATTCATTAGAAAAGCATACTCAATTATGATGAACAGGAAGAGATAGCCGCTCTCAGTATTGATAAAGAGTATGAGATAGGCACATTTTTATCGTGTGGCATGTTGATGGCAAAGAGCTGTTTGGCGTGGAACAATGTTGCAGATTGTTGGATTCGGATCATATGTTTGTCGAATATTTATTACCATGTGAATTGTGGAGAAAAGTCGATTTTGCTCAATTGATGGGCATTATATACAATTTGGTGTTGGAATAGTGGGTGGAGTCGTGAAAAAGTAGGGATTCCGAAAAATATGTAAGCAACTAGGGGATGATCGGAAGGTTAAGCTTCCAGATAATCAGCTGGTAAATTCAGCTTCACCCTATGAGGTTGGTCATGGATCAATAGATTGAGTAGCTGAGAGTTCACATGTGCACGAAAAAAATTCGAGCGAAGCAAATCCACAGGAGAACTCGCAAGATTGTCAAATGTGCATTGGAAAACATAGTTAGATAGGACCAAAGAGAAAATGTGAGCCTAATCTCCCTTTGGGCAAGCGAATCAAGACGATGTTGACTTCTATATTTGACCAATGGAGACGAGCATGGTAGTGCTGGCTGGCTGCATTTGTAGTTGGAATGGTCGGGAAACTTGCTAAGGAACTAATTCCTAGGTGAGTGAACTTAGCTGATCTTTATTACGATGCCTTCCTCTCCCTTGTTCGTCTCGTTTTCTTTTGTCAGAAAAACTCGTAACTAGTACCCGCTTTCACCCGTATATCGACACGGAGGTATTTTTACGTGTCCACTTGAACTAGCTTTCTTAATTTTGCCAGCTACAATGAGGGAAACGATCAACGCTGGGCGAGAGAGCTCGACAAGGAGAGAGAGGCTTGACCTACTTCTCGACTTTAATATCGAGAAGATCAGTTCGACCAAGAAAGGCATGCAGTGGTCGTGGCTGGGTGAGTCACGTGATGAGGCTTCGGGCAAACAAGAAGAAGAAGAAGAAGAAGATCGCAGCATGCTCATTTACATGGGCCAAAGCATGCAAACATGGAAAGGGCGTGATGATGGATGAAGATTTGGTCCTAACATGTGAAGAACGTGGGAAATGAACCGTTCGGTTCATCAACGGAACGACTTCGATGGAGTACAAAGGACCAAGGCATCAGAGACGAGCGCACGCTACAACTCTCTCCGTGAGTTCATCTTTGTTTTTTTTTCTTCACTTACACTTGCACCTTCGGTTCTTGCCACTTCCATTTCCATGTATTTTTGTCTCTAAATTTATTTCTTTCAATTTTAATCTCAATTCCAATACATTTTCTTTTACTTACACTAAGTGAATTTCATGTAAATTCAACCCTCCATCTAAACTTCATTGATACATTTTATACTCAAGTACGAAATCATACAGCTATTTCAGTCGTTCTCCCTTCACTCAATTTTCACTTTGGAAATGGATTTGATCAATAACTCATAAAAATTATCAGAAGTCTTGATTATGTAGCTGTCTTGTAATGTGAGTATTCTAGAAATGATTTTTTTGAAAATTAGCAATGTCAAATTTCTGTCGAGACAAAAATGGGCATATCAAAATTGATTTTGGTCATTGTCGAAGTACCCTTCCATCATAATAGGAAATATAATAGATAAACAATACCTCTTCTTTTTTGCTCAAATCCCCTTTAATTAACCCTAGTTAGTTAACTTTAATTCCCAAATAGAATTCTGTATTTCTTTCTTCTCTTCGTTTATGTTCTTTTGATTTTCCCGCTGTAAGCTCCTTCCTTTCTTTTCTCCGCCACAGCCAAACTTCCAACTCCTTCGACGCCACTTTCGGCATCACGACTCCTCCTCATCTTCCATACCACACCACCAAGCTCTGACAAAATGCAAGAGATCGCCACCTGCCAACGGAGGCGACGAACGGACGGAAGGAATTCGTCTTCCCGAAATGGGATAGTCCCTAGCGAATCGACGGCGACGGAGGCCGGCCAGCGGAGGTGACGGGCCACCACCGCGGGAGAGGCCATGGAAACTGGTGACGTGGCTTCGGGCGAACGATTCTCTCCTGAGGTTCGTTCCGGCCTTCATGCAGCTTGCTATAGATCAGGTGACGCCCGATGCATCCGAATTTTATTTAATTGATGTAATATTTGAGCTGGATTTTGAATTCGACTCAGTTGGTGCTACAATAGTGCGGGAGCTTGAAGAATGTGTCGTTGAATTTGTTCGAGAGACGCTAAAGCAGGGTTTCTTCGTAGGTTCTGTCTGTGGATGCTTGATAGTGAATTCATAGGTTATCGACATTACACGCTGCAACATCAGCGATGATCTCTGCAAGGTATAGCTTTTCTTTCTCTTGTTCTCATAGGTGTCAATTTATTGAAAGAAGTAGGTGAAGTCTAGGCTCAAAGGAAAAACAAGCATGGGAGAGTGAAATAAGGGGAAGTAGGGCGTACATGGGTTGGTCCCCTTTACCGGCCAAAAAACTGAGCCAATCCGGGTGCTGTAGGTTAGGTGGGAGGGAGGGAGGGATTTGGGTGCTTTTGTGGCATCTAGGAAATGTGGATGTGTAGTATGTACTTATCATCATACAGAGGTGCAGCGGGTGATCGATTTGCCGGGAGAATTGAATTCTGAGAAACTTTGATCACTGGGATAGGGCTCTGTCTCTTTGTTTTATGAGGTGCTTGAAGATGCAAAACCATGGAGGAATGAAGAAGATGCAGTGAGATGGCAAGCCACCAGGAAAGATTGCTTGATGGTCAAGTCCTTTAACCACTTCTTGACTTTGGCAACTAGGGAGAATTGAAAGCCAAATTTACTTGGAGTGTGAGAGTAATATGAACATCGGTTTTGCCCATGGATAACTGGTTAGGTGGTTATTTTCTTTTTCCCTATGGACTGTGGATATGAAAAAGAAATAATCACCAGAAACACGGAGTTTACATAAGTTATTTGGTAGAATAGAGACAAAAGCACAAGAAGCTGATTGTTGATTCTGAATTCCAAGGCCTTTGCAACTGTTTAGGATTCTCTTTTATCCTTATGTGCTATAGCTTTTATGAAGGAAAATGACTGAGAAACTAAAACTCCTAGATGTTTCTTGAATGTTTGAGTGAAATCTGATTAATGAAAGATAAACTTTTGACATACCATTTCACCAAAAAAAAAAAAAAAAAAAAACTTCTAACATACCAACAATAAGACACACAGGAACAAGCAACATGTAGTTTCTCAAATTAGTCGCAATTTTTGCTTTAGTGTTGTTAGGGCCATATCAGTTAAAGTGTCAAGTGGGGTTTGCATCTGAATTACAGGATGAGTATGTATTGATTATCATTACTTGGAAGTTTGTGACCTGTATATTATACAGGACCTGCAAGATCTTGATCTTATAGTTAGGAGATATGGCCCAAATGTATGTTTATCATTGCTTTTGCACCCCTCTTTATAAATTTTGGATAGCACTTTGCTGTTGTTCTGAATTGATACCCTCATGTTATCCACTCACATTTATTGTTAATCTTTTGTGTTTCTGCTTTAAATAGTATATCTGAACAAGTCTATCAAAGAATGGAATTTTCTGTGCATTATTAGGCTGTAAATGGTTTTGTTCCCATTATTCTTTCATAAAATATGACTATGGCTAACAATAGCAAGAATCTTGTTTTACTGTGTACAATGTTTCACGGTTCTCCTGTGTCATTGTGCTCTGTCTGAATTTCGGACTAAGAATAGTCAAAGAAAAAGCTTTAATGAAAGTAAAGCTGTTGCAAGCTGCTGGACCAAAATGTTGAGTGCTCATAGATTGTGTTGTATTGCATGCTTGAAAATGTTAACGTGTGCTTGATGGCCCCAATGGATTATAAATTTATAGATTGTTCTGGGTACGCATTTCTTGCTTTGCATTACATGAGAGCAAGTTGTTATGGTGGCTTCACCTCCCCTGATTAATAAGGTGTTGTGAGAGATGCAAAATTCTAAAGTCAAGGGAAGCGAGTCAAGAGACTTTGCAAAATCTCAAGTATAGGGAGTTTAACTGCAATTTCACATAAAATTTCAAAGAATATAATGCTTGAGTACTAGAAATTAGACCGAATGCCTAACAGTGAGGAGCAAAGAGAGTTGTCTATGCATCACGCATAAGATCCTCTCTTAGATTCTCAGTGTTGTGGGTATTTGAAGAAAGATAGGAAATTTCCAGATAAGGTGTATTGATGATTGTCTTACAGAAAGTGATTTTTCCAATAGGATTTATGATCTAACGCAGTTGGCTTTAATGAAAATCCTGTCCCTAGGATACATTGTGTGCACTCTAATCTCCCTTGCTTAGTCTGCATATCAAACAAAGGATGAGCACCATCAAGCCTTAAAAGTATAATCAGCGTGGAGCTGATAAGAAATAGGCGATTTGAAGAGGAAGAAAACAAGTTATATTGTGTTGTCATTATTTGCTTTTGTTAACTATTTTTTATTTGCTCCACAAATGCTCTCAACTCTAAGAGGAAGAAGAAAACGGCACTAAGAGATGCACTGATTCAAAGATATACCATTGGACTCAAACTTTAAGCAAGAGTAAAGATAATTAAATAACTGTGAAGGAGAAAACATGTTTCATGAAATGCATTTCCTAAATTTATGTTGAAACTACACTAAGAGCAACTTTCTCTTTGACAAACTTCCATAGTTTGATATGCTTTCTTCATTTATCTCATTGCACTTTCCTAGGCAACAAGACATGCGGAGACGGAAGCTCTTGATATTCTTCTTGAGCAGTGGCGATGGACTGGATTTTCATCTGCAGAAGTTGCAGAGAAATTTTCAGCATGCTCCATCTATGTGAGGTGAACCATGACATGCAAAATGTGTGCAGCAGCATCATCAAGCATTGGTACATCTGTTGGTCACACTGAAACAAAAATAAAATTTCGTCAAATTTGTTACTTCAAATATGATTAGATGACTCTTAGCCATTTTTTGGTATAGAGGAAGCATATTATGGCTGTGCAAATGATAAATTTGGAGGCTGTGGCTCAATAGTCATTGCATTCAAGTACCTCTGAGGCATGCATTAGGTCAGTTTCGGAACTTGCTTTTGTTGTTGATTTCCTATCTACTTAGCCCCACTTTGAAATTGTGACATCTATCGATTGACAAGTATAGCTGACTATAGGTTTGAATGATTTCTTATGTTGATTGATGATGGATGTAGTTTCATAGTAATTCTGTTTGTTGCCACACTTCTAATATTGCGACACATAACCATGAAATGAAATGGAGGTTTAAGAAACTAATTTTCCACCTTTTCTTTTCTTTTCTTTTCCAAGTCTAAATCTAAGAAACTTGAGTTTCCAGAAGTGTCAAGAAGTTAATATTATATATTTCTTTCCCTTCTTTGTTTCCTTTGATTTTTTAAATCGATGTGACTTGTTAGATATTTCCTTATATTTTTTTATTTTCCCTAAAAAATTTACTTTTTTGGGAAGTACTACAAGTTAAGGTAACCTTAGTTTTTTTCTTTCCTTTTCCCGTTCCCCTCTGTTTCTTCATTTCTTCTTCCTTGCTTTTTTTCACTCTAGCGAGTTCTTTAATGTCTTTAATGTTTTTAAAAATGGTAAATATAACATCTTCAAAGAATTATGATATTTTTTTGAAGAATTACTTTCTGATATGCCATAAGCAATGTACTCAATAAAGAGATCTCTTTTCTTGTTTATTAGTTGCGATCATCTCTTCTTGCATACATGAGGGCATGTGCTTGCTAAATTGTGGTGTATGGCATGTGTTTCCAGTATTTAGCAAGTATAGCTTCTTCAAAGAAATATGATATTTTTACTGAGGAATTTCTGATATGCCATGGGCAATGTACTTGATAAAGAAATCTTGTTTCTTGTTTTTTAGTTGCAATTGTCTCTTCTTGCATACATGAGGGCATGTGCTTGCTAAATTGTGGTGCATGGCATGTGTTTCCAGTATTTAGCAAGCATAGCTTCTTCAAAGAAATGTGATATTTTAACTGAGGAATTTCTGATATGCCATGGGCAATGTACTCGATAAAGAAATCTCTTTTCTTGTTTATTAGTTGCAATTGTCTCTTCTTGCTTGCATGAGGGCATGTGCTTCCTAAATTGTGGTGTATGGCATGTGTTTCTGGTATGATTTTTTCATCTGTCTAATGCTGCCATGATCTGACATTTCATGTTTCCTAAGCTTGTTCAGAAGTCATCAATTTTTTACTCAGACTTTGCTGACATAAAAGTTAAAAACTGAGTGAAATAGGATTTGTTTCATTGTGATTGGAGTACTGCATAGAGTAGCTAATCTAGATTACGGACGACGTCTTTCTGTTGAATTATTAGTTTTAAATGAAGAAACTCGAGTATTGCTCTTAATAATCTGATTACAAGTGAAAAGTACTGTGGGAAACTTGAAGTAGCTCATCGCCTTTCTGAATATGACATCAAGCAAGAGGATGCTCCTTGCAGATAAAGGACCACCATGTGAAACTCAAAAACTAGCCCTAAATATTGCACATTTTTGTGATAGAGAGAATGAGACTGTCGTTAACGGGGAGCATGGTTCATAGGCGACATTTGGAAGATGGAGCTGATTGAAACCCATCTTAGCCAGTATAAGCATACAAGTAATCCATAAATCTTCTCTCAATCAGATCACAAATGCCAATAGCTCTATGAGAGAACTTGTCCATCTGTATTAAAAGTCTTGAAGTATGCCCTGTTTACAGCGTGTTGTTTGATCTTGAAGGACATTAGGTTTAAGCCATAGCTGACCCAAACACACCTCTTTTAATCTGATGCAAGAAGTTTGCCAAGGCATAAAGCCTAGTTACTGCCAATTGATTTAAATGGAACACGTCAAAGTTAAATTGCTTGCCTGAATATTTGTTTTCTGCAGTTCAGACATGTCTTAAAGTTGATATGCTTAGGACCTAAATGTAAACTTCCTATGTTGAGCATATTTCTTTATCTGCGAACTTGTTTTTGCTTGGATGATACCTTCTTTTGTAAAGTGCTTTGTCAATTAGTCTGCTAAATTATCTCTTGCATGGTATTTGGACATGTTTTTCAAATAGAATCTCTTTTGGGTTTCAAGCTGATGAGCTAGGTCGAAATGCAGAATCATAAAAAATTGTTGGTTGCTTCCACAGAAATTTAATCTTTTTTCCCCTTTTCAAGTGTCTGCGTGATTTATGAATGTTTCCAACTTTTTTCTTGTTTCTCTTGCAGTAATGGAAATTCTAGATCATATGCACCCAAGTATAGTTGATTCAGTGGAACAGTGTTCAGCCATATAATGGTTGCAAAGAATGGGTGTAGAATTTGCTCAGTAACAAATGGTAGGAGTAATAGATGCCCAGTCTTCTTTTCTTTTTTTGGCCAATTTTCAGATGCCTTATTTATCAAATGTAGCTTTTTCCTCTAAACTGGGTATTCTTAGCCAGATTGTCATTTGAGAAATGGGACGTCATGTCCTTGGTTAAGGAAAAATACATAGTGCAGTATCTTAATAGCTAATCCGTTTGTTAGACTCGTCGAGAGAAGTATCTTCTTGATCCTTATTGTGAATTACTAACATATATGGTTCTTGGTCAAGCAATTCTCCAATTTGAGCTCTTCAGTTGCATATATTTAAAGAGACTGATCTAACCTTAACCTTTTCAGGCTTCTAAGATAATTAGTATGCTTTGGCAACTCATTACATACAGAAAATACGGCCTTGAAATATTTTGTCTAGGCAATTATAAAATGAATTTGTTTTCCTTCTCTGTTATATAGAACCCTGTAACTTTTTTTTTTTTTTTGTTAAGATAGAACCCTGTAACTTGAATGTCGTTTCTTTCGCCATTTTCCCATCCTTTTCCATTCATTTGCTCTTTATGACATTGTACAGTCTATGATTTGTTTGAATATTGTAGATAAATACCAAATACCAATATTTGGATTTCAGCTCCAAAGCCTCACAGGTCACAGGTTACCTAGGCTTATTACTAGATCTGTGTGCTTTGGTTCTTCCTGTTGAATCCTCTTTTGGCTTTGCATAACTAGGTAAGACCTTTGGATTATGATTTTCGCTTTTCTGAACATCATGGCCATCATATGGTATTATGATGTGACTCTGTTGCATGTTCAATGATTGTCAGTTACTTGTACATATAATAAGTGGGCTGAATGGTGTGACCTTCTGTAGATAGCCTGTTAAAAGGGAATGGCACAGATTATGCACTGGGGCAATGTTTCTTGGTGTGGCAGTAGGATATATTGCTCATGCTAAGATGAAGTATACCTATAGCTATAAATTTCCTTGTATGATAGTAGTCAATCACAACCAGGACACTATAAAGGTCTTCAATATGAAGTTAGACAAATCCTTGCTCTTCATTCCAGATCCTTGGTTTATTCTAATTATATTGTTCATTTTTGTTATTTCTATTAGTTAATCTCTTTATTTGACTATAACCTAAGTCAAACTTGCAGTTTAAGGTAGTTCCCATTCTTGAGGGGAACTCATCAAGAAATTACTTTTTGAACTATAGTTTTGTGACTCTTTGTGTTCTACATGTAAAGCACAAATCTGGATGTGACATCACTGGTGCTGATTCTAGCATAATGAAATATTCTCCTGTTTGTGTGAGATATCACAATATGTTAAAACATTTCATAATTAATGTATGTTTAAACGGCCTTTTTAGTAAAGAGACTTGTTTGACTATTACTGACGATGATTAAAATTTTATTTTGTGATAAGAGTATGCAGTTAAACATTTGGCATTTCATGAAGTAGCTTTAAATGATTCTCTGTGCTGACTGACAATGCATGTGTCATTTATTGCTTTTCCAATCACAGAATTTCCTCAAGGGGCTCAAGAGAAGAAGCTTGATTCTTGTCCAGAACAGTTTTTGCCAGGATGGTCACGAGTTCACTGAGGATTACAACTACAATCACAAGTTCATTTCATCCTTTAACTTAATTATTAGAGTGTTAAGAAAATTTACGGCATAACCCTATGTAGGCATCATTTTCTGATGCTAAGATTTGTCCTTGACATAATCTATAATCTGCTTGATTTTGTCTTTTTTTTTTTTTTTTTTTTTTTTTGAGTTTTTTGAACTTTGAGTTAATTCTAGGCATGCTATTGATGTGTCTAAGCATCAGAGTTTGGACTATATCATGTGTGATCCCTAATGATGGTAAAAGTGGTATATAATTTGCATGTGATTTGCATGGATTTCCTGGGAAAAAATGCACTGATAGATTTAAGCTTCTTGATTGTACCAATTATGTCATAAAAACTTGAATGTATAATATTGTAGAGTAACTTAATATGATGATCATTGTTGACTTTGCCTGGCATTAAAATTGTGGGAAAATCTCAATGATTGGATTGGTCACGTGGTGATCGTGATTGGTTTAGATAGTCAAAGTGGTGGCTTCAAGAGTACCTGCAAATCTCAATGTTTTGTGCGGTCAAGATACAATTGGCGATTGCTTCTTCCTGAGTGTGCTTTTAGTATTGTTTAGTCCTCCATGAGAGACCTCCTTTCTTCCAATTATGCAATGTCGAATTTAGAGTTCTTTCTAGCTAGTACTGATTATATAATAACACAATCTATTAAACATTTGAAAATACCATAACGTTTGCTTGAAAGACCAATAGTCTAACAAGAATAGGAAGATTGTAATTTTTTACCATAATGTGTTCAAAATTTTTACAAAATGTAGGCTAACATTAATTGCATAATAATATATTAGTCCTTGAAAAATGCTCTGTTATAATATTTATTAAACATATGAGAATATTATATTGCCTAATCATGGTTGTGTGTTATCATTATATAGGGCTTACCATGACCTATTTATGTAGCATATTTTAGTAGAATTATCCATTATAGGTATTTGTTAAAATATCGGTCCTTCCCCTTTTAACTCCATGCACCTACTATTTATTCATCAAGACCGTCTAAGGTAGGAGAAAGGGAAAATACCCTAGTCCTAAATTTGTGTGACTTTAATCATATTGCTCAATTCAAAGATGATAATTGGCTAAATCAGGTATGTGTGTTTCATTCCAAGGCTAGTTATTGTAAATTTCATACATGAGTTTTTTGATCTTTGAATATATTACATGTGGCATAAAAGCAGCTATAAATGGGTTGATTATTCACTTGATGCATAATCTCAACGTTATTACATATATAGTTTCCTGGTTTATGGGTGAGTTAGGGAATTTGATTCTATTGGTTGCTCATTTTAGATATCGATATGGGGATTTTACTTACCCATCCTATGGCAAATCTTCTTGGCTAATTTCGTGTTATAACTCGGTCTATGCTGTGAGAATTTCAAATATTGAAAAACATGTGAACTGGAAATGATATTTTGCAATTTGACCCTTTTGCTTGTTATTTTGGACAATTAAATTATGGTTTTTGTTAACCATGCAACAATTCTTATACTCTGTAAATTGTGCCCTAATTTAATTTGTGCATCAAGAACTTCCAACTTGAAAATTTTGGTATGGATAAGAGAATTGAAAATCATTTGGTGCAATTCAATAATTTCACTTATTAACGGTCAAAATCAGTTCGCAAGTTTTGTTCTACAACAGATATCAGTTGTACTCTATGAATTTCATATCATGATATGAACTGGGTCACGAGAATTTCGATCTAGGAGTTTCCTAAATTTTCTGGATAGTTACCTGAAAACGGGGTAAACAATTTATTATGATAATAAGTGTAATTAGGCTTCATTATCGTGCTACCCACAACAATTTCGGTCAATTTGCATCTTTAATTTTAAATGAAATCCATTCAAGTCACCTGAATCCTAATAATTGGATTATCGTTAGGTTTTCAGATGCATGAGCTGACATTGCTGATCTTAAAGGTTGTATAATTGAATAATGCATTTACTCAAGAATGCATTTGATTGGCTATATTTATTCACCAGTCTTGATAAATTAGAGACTTTATTTGGAATTAAGGCTTTCAATTAGGATTTTAGGTTTTCAATGTATGAAAAAAAAAAAATTGAGATGGAATCTACCCATAGGCAACCCAGTTGGTTAGGGCTTAGTTGACCTTGAGGACTTGGATTCGATTTCTCAACTGGTTGATTGCAACTTAAGTGAGGAGCAATGGGTGGTAGGGTCCTGTGCTAGTCCCCCTCGAAGTATAGTCGATGGTCTTCGCTAGCTGGTGTCCGACGGGGTTATGACCATATGTAAGGTGTGCTAGGGCGAATCCTCGATATTAAAAAGAAAAAAAAAAATCGAGATAGAGCTTCAGTTATGCTAAAAAGGGCAAATTTGCTGCGTTTTAATGCCAAGTTTGGAACGAATCAAGATCGGGTTGCAAGTTGGTCAAGCTACTCAGCAAAGGTTGAAGAACATTATATGTGTATGCATATCATACAATTGTTATCAATCGCACACAATTGGTGTGTTGGATTTCTTTGTAGTACAAGATATAACAGAGATAATTCCTAGCTGTATAGTGTTGCATTTTCTACCTAAAAATGAGTTTGTAAAAAAGAGTACATCAACACTCTCAAAGTTTTGTTCAATCATCTCTATTGAAATGTTAAATTAAATATGAAGGTCTTAGATAGTTTTGATAATAGAAGACAAAAGTTTTAGGAAGAGATTGCTTCTTTATAGAGTACTTTACAAACATTTTGTTACAAAGTGCGTCAACTTAGTGATACGTAAATAGTATCTCCTTTGGGAGATGCTTAGTGCTTGACAAATCAAGAATGCATTTTTACAGAAAAATAAATAAGTATAAAGATGAAAAGTTAAAAAAGAAAAAGAAAAAGAAGAGAGAGAAGAAATAATAGAGCTCCAGCCCATCCCTTAAGTTCGGCCCTATGCAGCCCGGTCTGACCACTAGCACAACCCAGACCTTTGCATCAGCCCATCACTCGAGCCGACAGGACACTTAGCTTGACTCGCCGTCGCTGCACCACCGCCTCTGCCTCCACCTCCGGCGCATCTCCTTACCCACCGCTGGCATGCCTCCGCCACCGCTGATGGCTCCTCTGTTTGGGTTTTCCCCCTCTCCAGCGACCATCACCATCACCGCCTCGCCTGTGACAGTCTCGAACTTGATCCGACCACGCTCCCTTTGCGATCCTCCAAGCACAATGCTCCAGCCTCCTCCTCTTCCGTCATCCGTCCCTCTCCAGCATTGCTTTGGCTTCGGCCTCGGGATTGCGCGTACCCAGCGTTGAGTGCGTTGAGTTTCTGTGGGCGATGGCTTGAAGCCGTTTGTGGCCTTCGCTGACTCATTGATGACGCCCACGGCTGAATCAGGTCATTTTGTATCTGACCAAATTCTAGATATGATTTCAGTTCATTCCTGCTTTGCCCTCGCTGTTGTCCGAGTTCTATTGCGGTTGATTACGCTGTGGAGGAGGAACCGAGTTTGCAAGGAAGGTGTTGGCTAAAATGACTAAGCTGGACTCTGTTTCGAGGAGTATCTGTCCACGATAGAGATAATCGACGACTCCGGCGGTGGTGACCTCAAGCTTTGGACTGGTGATCGAGCGAGAGCTAGTCTCTCCAAGATCGAAGTCCAAAGAAGCTTGCGAAATGCGCTCGACGAAGCCACGTTCGTGTCCATGGTCTCTCTATCTCTCTCAAGTCTCAACTCAACCAGACCAAAAGAAAGAATTAGGCGCGTTTGGTAACGATTCTGTTCCTAGGAGTTGATTCGACTAGAAATGATTATTTTTTATTTTGTTCCGGAACCGGTCCCGAGTAAAAAGTGCGTTTGGTAACCTGTTCAAAATTTTTGATTACGGAATAGAATTGCGTTTGGTACCGTATTAATTGATTATGTTCCAAATTAATTTCTTTTGATTTTTAAATAAATTTTAAATAATTTCTTTACTTTTTTACTTTTTCTTTACTTTTTTTTTTTTTTTCCCTTTTTTTCCTATTCTTCTTCTTCTTCTTCTTCTTCTTCTTCTTCTTCTTCATTTGGCCGGTCGCCGATCCGAGGTCGGCGACGCTCACCGGAGTGTCGCCGGCCCTCGGCGAGGTCGGCCTCCGTCGGCCGAGCCTCGCTTGCAGTTGGGCGAGGCTCGCCCAGCCCCGCCGAGCCTCGCCAGTGATCAGGCTGGCCTCGCCTAGTCTCGGTGAGGCCAGCTTGGCCACCGGCGGGGCTGGGTGAGCCTCGGCGGTGGCCAGGCGAGCCTCACCGGCAGCTGGGCGAGGCTCGCCCAGCCACCAGCGAGGCTCGACCTCGCCCGATCTGGCGAGGCCGAGCCTCGCCCAGCTGCCGGTGAGGCTCGCCCAGCCCCGCCAGTGGCTGGGCTTGCCTCCGGCGAGCTCGCCGGACCTCGCCCTGGCCTGGCGAGCCTCCGGTGACCTCGCCAGACCGGCGATCGGCGATGGTGTTAGGGAAATCCCTTATGATGTTTTGAAGATGACAAAATAAATCAAAGGCTATTAACATGTTTGATGGTTGAGTAATAGACCATGCAGATGATAGAACATGTAAAGGATATTGTCAAAGTGCGAAGACAACCAAAAGACTGAACGTAACACATGTCCAAAGTATATTTTGAAGATTTCCATACTTCTGTGTCAAAGTCGAAGACTGCCGGACTCAAGACTCAAAGTCCGTTCTACATCGAAGTCCGCTCACTCGACTAATTCCGCATCGAACGTGAATGATGAACCGGAATGCGGACTCTATCTTGAAGCTGAACCGGGTACAGACCTTAAAGCTAAATCTGTTCGAAGCGGATATGTTGGACTCAGATTGTAAAGTCTGAGACCCAGATTGTAAAGTCTACGAGACTCGAGACTTTACATCCAAATTCGATGAATCGTAACTCAAGCCCAATCATACAACGGCTAGTGATCTGGTTTGGATTCCACATCAAGATTGATTTGATTGATTCAATCTAATTGATTGACGATTGGATCTTGAAGACAAGAACTTTCTACACGAAGAAGCTTTACTTATGGAAACCAAGATTTCGTTTGTATGGGCGATCGGAATCAATTTGGGATTCTACCTTTGTCACTCAACGGCTACCAAATCTTCTAGATACAGAGCTGTCCAATTGGTATATTGGAAGACGATTCTCCAGGATGCTGTCCAACGGGTAGTTTGGAAGTGGAGGAGTATTTAAGGAGATGAAGGACCGATGAGCAAGTAAGAGACGGAGCGTAGAATTTATAATTCCAAAGTCTAAGCGACTTTCGATCATATACTTGTCTCTTGAGAGCTTAAACGTTTGTAATCGTGAGAGAATAACCAAAAGAGTGACTTAGTGAGATAGTGTGATCTACTACTAAGTGTTTGCACTCGAAGTTGTAATCTCTTATTGATTGCATAGTGGAATCCAGCCAAGAAGGCTGTTAGCATGGGAGAGTGGACGTAGGCTTGGATTAAGCCGAACCACTATAAATCTTGTGTTCTTATTCTCTTCCCTAACTCCTTTATTTTGTTCATACTAGCACTCTCAATTGGTATCAGAGCCTGTGTACTCACTTTGTTTGAAGTGTTTTACTTCAGAGTAAAAGATCCATGGTTAGTATGTTGGCAACAGGACTTATGGAAGGGCAAAGCAACACAAGGCCACCGTATTTCGATGGAAGAAAATACAAGCAGAATGGCCAGAAAAGAACAATAAAAGAAGATGATGATCAAGAAAATATATGCTTGATGGCACATTCAAAATCTGAGTCTAATTCAGACACGAGACTCAAAATCAAAGTCTGATTTAGACACGAGACTCGAATCAAAGTCCGACTCGGATACGAGACTCAGAATCCGATGAGGAAATCGAGGATATAAAGAAAAAGAAGAAAGAGAATTTGGTAAGGAATTTTTTATTCTCAATAATTCTCATTATGCTTGATATTCGATATATCCTTGGTTGATTGAGATTTTATAATGATCATATTTTCCTTTATGGAAGAAAGAATCGTATGATTTATTTTTGTGATTTGTGAGTTAATATTTGATTTAGTACGTGTGATTATTTGAGATAATTCAGATTATTTGGTTTAATTTTATGCTCTCAAATTGTCATATTTTGCAAAGTAAAAATCCGATTCTACGTTATACTAATTTTGCAAGATATTTTTTTCTGAGATATTCAAGGATTTATTCTCTCTGATTTTATTGTACTATGACTAAGTGAGAATTTATTTTTCAAAATATCATTGTGCATAATATTCTTTCTTTGAATACTTTGTTACGATGAATTAAGAAAGAATATTTGATTATGGAGATTTTCTATTTTACTCTAACGTCAAGGAAGGATCCAAATTGATGGATACCAAAAAGGGAAATGAGTTGATTGCAGGAAATTCTTTAAGGGAATGATGATTGCGAATCTACGCAGATTTTGGTGCAATCAGAAAATATCTCTTGCGACAATTACAACAATTGTTTCTATTCGCAAATATTGTCATGATGACAAGGGGAGAAATCAAATCCAAAAGAAAAGGAAAAGAATCGTGATCATCTCAAAAAGGCAACAAATTGAGGGGAGCTTTGATCAATTATGGAAAAATCTTTTTTGATTGATCGTGATCTTGTTATGAAAATAAGGAAGGTAAATGTGTCAGAATTGTTAAAATCTACAAAATCCGGTTAGTGCATCTTTTATTACATTTTGTCATTAACAAATCTCTTATTGATATTATCATTTCATTATGACAAAAAGTGTACGTGAATTTCTTGATGCATTTGTGATTTTTATTGGATATTTGCTGATATATATGATCAAAGTGAGCTATATTGCATATCTTTAATATTCGACTTACTTTATAAAAGCTGATGTTTGGAAATTGTGATTCATGCAAAATATTTGTTATTATTCTCTACGTGAATCCATTATTATCGCTTTTTGATTATGACAAAAAGGGGGAGAAGATATGAATATGCATATGTGTTAATTGGTTAATATTATCTATGGCATAATATTGAGCTGCGATTATTTTTCTATATATTCTTATGCTCAATCTATTTGCTATCTTCTGATATCCTTTGATTTAAAAGTATGTTTACAAATCTGCATATTCATAGATTGTTTTGTCATCATAAAAAAGGGAGAGATTGTTAGGGAAATCCCTTATGATGTTTTGAATATGACAAAATAAATCAAAGGCTACTAACATGTTTGATGGTTGAGTAATAGACCATGCAGATGATAGAACATGTAAAGGATATTGTCAAAGTGCGAAGACAACCAAAAGACTGAACGTAACACATGTCCAAAGTATATTTTGAAGATTTCCATACTTCTGTGTCAAAGTCTGAAGACTGTCAGACTCAAGACTCAAAGTCTGTTCTACATCAGAAGTCTGCTCACTCTGACTAATTCCAGACTGAATGTGAATGATGAACCAGAAGGCAGACTCTATGCTGAAGCTGAACTGGGTACAGACCTTAAAGCTAAATCTGTTCAGAAGCAGATATGTTCAGACTCAGATTGTAAAGTCTACAGACTCAGACTTACATCCAGATTCGATGAATCGTAACTCAAGCCCAATCATACAACGGCTAGTGATCTGGTTTGGATTCCACATCAAGATTGATTTGATTGATTCAATCTAATTGATTGACGATTGGATCTTGAAGACAAGAACTTTCTACACGAAGAAGCTTTACTTATGGAAACGAAGATTTCGTTTGTATGGGCGATCGGAATCAATTTGGGATTCTACCTTTGTCACTCAACGGCTACCAAATCTTTTAGATACAGAGCTATCCAATTGGTATATTGGAAGACGATTCTCCGGGATGCTGTCCAACGGGTAGTTTGGAAGTGGAGGAGTATTTAAGGAGATGAAGGACCGATGAGCAAGTAAGAGACGGAGCGTAGAATTTATAATTCCAAAGTTTAAGCGACTTTCGATCATATACTTGTCTCTTGAAAGCTTAAACGTTTGTAATCGTGAGAGAAATACCAAAAGAGTGACTTAGTGAGATAGTGTGATCTACTACTAAGTGTTTGCACTCGAAGTTGTAATCTCTTATTGATTGCATAGTGGAATCCAGCCAAGAAGGCTGTTAGCGTGGGGGAGAGTGGACGTAGGCTTGGATTAAGCCGAACCACTATAAATCTTGTGTTCTTATTCTCTTCCCTAACTCATTTATTTTGTTCATACTAGCACTCTCAGGTGGACTGGCGACCGGCGACGGCGGCGGGTGACAGCGAATGGCAGCGGGCGATGGCGGACGGCAACCGAGATGATGAAAGAGAAGAACAAGGTTTTACCGTTTTGATTCTTTTTCTGATTCTCGGACGTAGAATCAATTTTTTTTTTTTTATTCTCAAATCTTGTGCAAAATCGTTCCCGGAAACAAATTTGTTCCCGGGAACAAAAGTTTTACCAAACGCGATTTTCGTCCTAAACTGATTCTAGGAACAAAAAATCAGAATCTGGCACTGTTTGGCATGTTGCCAAATAGGCCCTTAACCTCGAAAGAGTTTGTACTTTGTACGAAAGGATCGGAACTGGAGATGGTGAAGCAGACATGGTGGGCTCAGGGAAGGTACTTGGGATCGACCGGCGGGTGAGCTCACGCTGTACCGGCCATATCACCTTGAACTCGAACTTGGGGCTCTCCACCTCCTCCAACGCCAGGATCCACAATCAGCGCAAGAGCAATTCAGGACCCAAAAGAAAGTGACAAACCCGATCGGTGCGGGGAAAGAGAAGAGGGGGACACCTCTTTGTAGAACTCGGCCAAGCGCCGGAAGCCGGAGGATTCTCGCGAGATGCGGCAGAGACACGCCGCCTTTCTTGCCATTTTTCGATTCTGGTTTGGCGAGGAGTGAAGAAGAACTGGCTGAACTAGAGAGAAGCTTTGAGGTAGAGAGGGAAACTCTGGCTTCTTTCTTCTTTTGATTCTAGCGGTTGATTTTTAATGTAAAAAAAAGTGACGAGAAATTGAAACGTCGTTTGGTGTTTATGATTCTTTTAAACGACGACGTGTACCGACGGCCTCCTCAGCTCATTCTTTCTTTCGACTTCTTAGCCTTAGGGTTGGGCTTTGATTCATTGTCCATATGTTGCCCCGTCTTAAAATGAGTGATGCAATATCATGCTTTAGATTAAAATTTCTTTTTTCATCGCATGGATGATAAACACGTTGTGATCTCATTGAAGAATATTTCTCATCAACAATTAAAAGCAGCGAACGACTAATGACTGCAACTATGACCGGAAACTATAGACGGCGGTAGTGGCATTGGCGACCAGCAGTGCCCACAACCGGCAACTAATAGCCAAGAAAGGGAGGCAGCTGATTGAGTTGTGCTTTTGATAGTTTTGTAGTTATAAGCTACAGTTAACACACAAATGGAATGTATCAATTAAATCAAGTTTTAAGCACG
The DNA here is from genome assembly GCA_017140395.1 of Eucalyptus lansdowneana. Classification (NCBI taxonomy): domain Eukaryota; kingdom Viridiplantae; phylum Streptophyta; class Magnoliopsida; order Myrtales; family Myrtaceae; genus Eucalyptus; species Eucalyptus lansdowneana. The sequence goes on from CM029487.1 coordinate 50,862,379, forward strand.
CTCGCTTAGAACATGCTTGTATATTTTCAATATGGGAATATGCCTGTTGTTGTGAATAAATTTGTGATCGATGAGAACGTCCGTTGGTCTCTAGACGGTCGTGCAAGCGTTTTTGTTAAAGAAGATGAGCGAACATCAAGGAGAGATGAATCTGCCATCTCTACCCCAGATATTGATGGAGGGGCCAACCATAAGGCCTTTGTTTTTGAATTTCCTTCCCCCTTATTTTTTCTAATTTTCCTTTGTTTTGTTTTGGCCACTCCTAATTTTTCTTCCCTTTTCAATGGAATTATTGTCTCGTCTTCATTTATAGGACCACCATTTCGAAGCATGAGTTGTGTTGTTGCTCCTGTTGCGAATAGTAATTAATTCTTATCATTTTTCTTATCTTTTTTGAAAAAAACTATTATGAAAAATCATAAACTAATATACATGTGCAAATTTACCAAAAACTAATTCTTTTTTAATACAAAGAATCGTAAAATTATATACATGTGACAAATTTACCTTTCGTAAGTTTCCGTTAAATTTTACCATTAAATTACTAAGTTAGATGACATGTGACAATTGATAGGTATCTTGGTTTGAGGTTTTACTCTCCATTTGACCGGTTGGTGGTTTTTCGTGGTATTAACTAGAAGGTAAATTTATCGCAAATATATCATTTTATAATTTTTGGTAGTTAAAAAATTAGTTTAGGGTAAATTTGTCATAAATGTAAGAATTTAGTATTAATTATCAAAAAAATAGTTTAGGGTAAAATTTTATTGGTTTACCAATTTGGAGTTTTTTGTAGTACTAACTATTCTTTTTAAAATAAGTTTTTTGGTCCTAAAACTGCAAATTTGGTTGTTAAATTAGCTCGTACTACTGGAGGTTGGACTATTCTTTTTTCTTTTATGTGGTTGAACTACTCATGGTGGTGCTTTTGGCACCAACAGGGAGCCCTTGGTAACGGATAACTGCTTTGTACTTTTCGCAACAAATTTGTCTCACTTTTTTTTTTTTTTTAAGGGAAAGCTTATGAGTTAGAACTTGAGCCCATAATGCCGAGGATTTGAGACACCTTTTAAATATTTTTTTATAAAGCCAAAGGATTAAAACGGATATTGGTGATATTTTAATCACAAAAGAATGAATTTCGGTTATTTTTTTATAGTCTTTGAAGTGTTTGTATGGTATGAAATTTTGCGTAGAAAATACTATAAAATGCACAAAAGCACAACCTTTTTTTTTTTTTTTTTTTTGGGCTGGTGGAACAATCCCTGAAGAGATCATAGAAAATTTCGTTAGTCACTCCTCAGTCCATGCCGTGAGAATTTCAAATATTGAAAGACATGTGAACTAGAAATGATATTTTGGAATTTGACCTTTTTGGTTGTTAATTTGACAATTAAAATATAGGTTTTGTTAACCACGCAACAATTCTTATACACTATAAATTTTGTGCCCTAATTTAATTTGTGCATCAAGAACTTCCAACTTGAAGATTTTGATATGAATAAGAGAACCGTGTGCAATTCACTAATTTTACTTATTAAAGCTCAAAATTAGTTCTTGAGTTTTGTTCTACAACATATATCAGTTCTACTATGTGAATTTCATGTCAAAAAATTTAACTGGGTCTCGAAAATTTCGATCTGGAAGTTTCATAAATTTTCTGAATAATTACCTTATAACCAGGTAAACGAGCTTCAAATTAGATGTTGATTACTTACCATGCTGCCCACAGCAATTTCGGTCATTTTGCATCTTTAATTTTAAATGAAATCCACTCAAGGCACCCGAGTCCTAATAATTGGATCATTGTTAGTTTTTAAAATGCATGAGCAAGCTTCGTGACACTGTTTCTTGAACTTATGTCCTAATTCCCTTCATTATCGCATTACTCACAGCAATTTCAGTCTTTTTTGCAGCTTTAATTTCTAATTCAGGGCACCCAAATCGAGTTTAATGGTGCAAATTCCTTCTAATTGGAACGTCATTAGGCTATCAAATAAATGATTAACCTTCGTGAAAAAGGGGGTATAAGCTGGCGCGTGATCTAAAGCCAGAATGACCATACAAAGGAGGAGGAGAAAGGAGAGGTATACTAATAGAGTAATTTTTCTCATCAGTTACAAACGGACATGAGTGATTTTTTCACGATCTTATGGATGTGGTCAAGAAACTATATATCTTGATTCCTTTTGTGCATGTAAAAATCCCATTATTAATTTCTTTTTAGAACTTTGTAGCCCAAAATGAAAACAAAATATTGTCACAAATTGATACAAACACAGGGTTTTTTTTTTTTTTTTTTTTTTTTTTTTAATCCTTTTCATCCCTTATAATTTTGAAGTTAATGCTTTCACAAACGGCTTTCTAAATCTAAAAGAGATCAGTCGATAGAGACAGAGAGATCTATGCAAAGATGCAATGAAAATACAAGGTCCTGCCCATTGAACCCTCAATAATCTTTCCTGCTTCAGTACTTCCTCAACATTTTATTGACTCATATATTTATAGATGAGGAATAAGGAAAAGCACCCTTTAGACACTATTATAGTTGTCTCATAGTCACCTCACTGATTAATTCAGTACGCATGCTCCGGTGCTAATGCTGGTGCGGGGACAGTGGTCTCATACTGTAACATGATATACTCCTCCCATAATTCATCCACAGACTGACCAAGAAGGATCACGAAAAACGCATCGGAGTACAAACTCTCCATCATTGCGTTGAGGTCCGACACGAACCCACGCCTCTTCCCGCTGCAAAACTCCAGGAAATACGCCGTCACGGCATTCCCATCGTCCCATCTGGAACCAGACCCTCTCGGCGGCCAATACTTTGATGGCCATCCCGCGTTCAACCGGATGTAGTCGGCAATGCCTGTGATAAGGCCAATGGGGGCAGCAGTATCACTGCCTGTCCATTGCCATACGCGAGCGCTTTCGTGGTATACAATCCCCGTGAACTCGGCCTTCACGTCACCGACATATGCTTGGAGGTAGTCTGCGTCCACTCGGAATTGGTTACCATTGTTGGTTGCGATGGTGGGGGGATATCCATTGCGATGGCTGCCTCTTCCCCTACCGTTGCTTTGATTGAACGTCTCCAAGACGAAGTCAGAAGCGGTTGATAAAGTTTCCAAAGCGAATTCAGATCCGATCTCATCCTTGAATCTGTTGCAGGGGGTGTCGGAGGTGTTGTCAAGGACCACGCAGATAAAGTCTCGAGCTGCTTGTGTTGGTTTCAGAGCAACGAAGACAAAAATGAAGAGAAGAGAAGAAAGAGCTTCAAAGGTCTCATGCTGAGAAGATGTAATGTATCAGATTGTGATGAGGTTTATGGAATCTCTTGTGTCTGCTCGTGGAGTATATATATAAGGTAATCTCGAGGATGAAGTAAAGACACGAGATCTATTCATTTAATGTAGTTGACTGTTGCAACTGCACATGCTGTAGTGATTGTTGCCATCGCAGTATGTTTCTATCCCAGAAGTGGAGTACAAAGTGCGTTTATTAAGATCGCTTGGAATCATGAAAATTTTCAAAAAGTGAAAAAGTGAATAATTAATTGTGAAAAATATAAAAGAACTAGACTTGTCCCATGTGCTGAGATGACAAAAGAGACTAAATACGGGCTAAGTCAATGAGTTGGTAGAGTGGAACCATCTATTTTGGCCACTTAAGTCAATGAGATTTCATTCTTAGAACACTTGAGTTTACCATGTCAAGATAGACATAAATGCAATCAATTTAAGCAATATGCTTGTATTACAAAGAAAATCAACATGGCTCTAGATTGGTATGATTTTGATAAGCATTCAAGCACATGATCCCCATAGGTGCAATTCGTCCTAACAAAATTGACTCCTAGAGGAATTATAAGAGAGGGAAGGGCATAACTCTTCATTTATTTATTTCTTCTTTTATAGTCAAGAAGACCCAATTTAAAGGAATAGCCCCTCCATCCCACTACTGTCAAGTAGGAGTGACCCAAGAAAAGTGCTTTTTGTTGATTCATGTGCATATACATAATTGTATGCTTCTCGAGTATTTTTGTGAGGTGAATCATTTCGATCAACCTAATATGTTATTAGGCATAAATGGAGTAATTGTCAATATAAAAGGTACATAGGTATTTTTAACTTTTTATTGGTGGATGGGTATTGTGGAGCAATATTCATGAAATAATAAAACGAGTCCATTTTCCCGATTGACAAAAAAAAATGGCCATCTTACTTGAAATGGTCGATTTGTATATAAGAAATTATCTCATCAAGAGATTGCACCAAGTACAAATTGAATATGAGACCTCATCTTGAACCTAGGTTTAGAGCTATTTCAATTCCGAGTGAGTTAGAATTTCTTGGAAAATGGAGCCATTTCACTAGCAAAAGATTTGTTTTTAGAATCTCCTTTTACAGTCAGAGTAATTTTATACTATCAAGTCTTAATCTTTATAAGAGTAATTATAATATACACCTTTAGTGTAAACAAAATTTGCACAAGCCACGCAAATCTACCATTGATTTAAAAGATCGAATGGTTTTAATCCTCAAATCAAGAGCAGATAAAATCGCTCGTATAAAATTTCATTTACACTGACAGTATATTTTATATTATTCATCGCTCTTTATTTTCTTCTCTTCCTTCTAGAATTATCTATACAATTTCTTTATTAATATATATATATCTATATTAGAATCTACTTTTAGAGTCAAAGTGACCCAATTACCAAGAGAAAGTATAAAAAAGAAAGACATTTAAAATACATGAGTAATCACAATAAAAAGGAGTAGTCCCTCCTCCTAACGCTATCGTGCGCTTCTTGAGGCATTTTTTAGGTTTAAGTTTTTGAACCATCTCTATCAACCTGATATGTTGTTATTAGACATAAATGAAAACAATTGTCAATAAAAAGGGAATGGAGCTATTTTAACGTTTAACCGATGAACGAAGTTTTCGGAGCACTCTTTATGAAGCAAAGAGTGAATTTCTATTTTCTAATCCACCAAAAAATTGGCAATTCATATATAGTAAATAACTTCATCAGGAGATTGCACTAAAGACGAATTGAATATGAGACCATGTACTGAGCCTAAATTTAGAACCAGTTCAATTTCAGGCAATCTTTTGGAAAATGGAGCCATCTTACCAGCAAAAGATTGATATTCTTATTGGAAGAACAAACATCACTCATGGAGGTTGCACTAGGAGGAACAAACACCACACATTTAGGTTGCACTAGCATTAAATGAGTTTCTGTTTTAAGTATCCAAAATTCTTATCCCATATTGATTAGGTAGGATTCAGTGACGAAATGCATAAATTGCAAAGCACAGTATTTTAACCCCAAAAAATTAACAGTACCAAAATGGCAGTAGTAAATCAAGATATTGCTGGTATAGCACGTTGCAAATTAAATATTGATATAAAAAGTCAAAATCATTGGTTATGTTTCTTTGAAAAATGTTTCTTAGAAGTTTTATACATTTAGTATAAAACGCAATCTAATAATAAATCATGCATTTGACATTATCCAGTGGAAAGGAGAAAAAAATTATACAAGCAACATAAACTCACCATTAATTTAGGAGAACCGGCAATTATAATGCTCCAATTGATGGGGGATAAGCTCTATTGTGTAAAATTTTCTTTACATTGGTTGTGTATGCTCTAATTTTCCTCTTTTTAAAATGTGATGAAGTTTAATGGGTACTGGTACTATAAATTGCTCAAGTGATAGCCTTAGAGATTTAAATGTACAAGACAATTGAGAAGTGATAACCAAATTGACTAGAATGTACTATTAAGGAAAAAAAAAACGTACAATTTGGTTGCACTATTTGAAAAGTTCATAACCCATTGGCCAAAAAAAAAAAAAGGCTTATTACTTGACTCATAAAAATTTCAAACTTCTAATATGCTTGTTATCTATTTGTTTTCTGAAAAATACAAATATAAATCTGTGCTTCCTTTGATATCATTTGGTCTTTTCATTTTTTTAGGGGTCAAGTTTGTAATTTTGAAAAATTAGTGGGGCCAAAATCTACAAAAGAGATAAATAGATACTGCATGTGAAAATTTATAGATATATAATATGAAATATAACAATTTGAGACCCCACTCAAATGAGGGTCGTGTTGTCCTTCGATCCAGTTCAAATGTTCATTGGTTAGAAAGTCTAGTTGGGTTTTCTTTGGGCTAAATCAGAAGTTTGCGCAGCTATGGTATTGTTTGACGATATCTCAGCAATCGTTTCCACTAGTCACTAGGTGGTGTGAAGGTCCTGTCGATAGTGCAGCTGTGACTGCACAATGGTTCAGATGCTACGAAGAGCGTCGGGGGTACCGTCATGGGCTCCATCAAAGAGGAATTGCTAGAGCCCATGACAAGCGTTGGCTTGGGAGGGACAAGGGAGACTTGTTGACATTAGTTGGGCCTGTTCATTTCAGGGAATTAGGGAGGAGGATGGTGGTGGTTTTTTGGGCTCCTTTTGGGACTATTGAGGCTTCTTCGATGAGATCCGACCCATCAGGTAGTAAACTAACAATTGTGCTTGTGTATGTTGTATCCTAGAATTGAAAGTTCTAAGTATTTCTCATGGCCAATTGGATGCGATTTAAAAGGCGAAGTTTGATATGAGTAATGGATATTGCACTTTGCAAATTACATATATACTACCTTGGCTTTATGCCACGCATGGTACATAGAAAAGGAGAAACATGAAAATTTAGTTATATTAGTACAACGAAGAACTCAGTCTAACACTATTAGTAAAATGTATTCATATGAACTTTATATTACGATATTTATATATTAAAATGTCCATTCATCTAAAAACTTATGTTTCTAAAATAGTTGACAATGGTCTTATAAAACTTTCCATGATGCCAAAGTACGGAATTCAAAATTTTATGCTCAAATCTCTTGGGGTCTCTTTCCTATTACATATTCCGGTCCTTTAGTGTTAGATAAAATCAGAGCCTACGAGTAAGAATGTTACAACTGTTAAATATTTAAACATGTCTTCATTTACAAACTTTATCGTGTTTATAGTAGATGCTATTCATCCATTTTGCAGAGATTCCTTTTTGTTCTTAATTGCAATTTTAATCATACTATTTATAGAGCTTTCTAACTCAATTTTCTTTTAAAATCCAGAATGATGTCCAATAAAATAATTTTGTGTCCTTTTTATTTTCTAAAGATACTTAAATAGGCCAAGTGCGGGAAAAAAACACAACTTTTTTTTTTAACTGTGACCATATTACGACCTTTCTCATGTACTAACAAAAGCACAACATTCATTTTCTCTTTGTAACACAACCTTTCAACTATACCAAAAAAAAAAAATTGCACATTGGTTGACTTATGTGACCAATTTTGGAAAAACAATATCCGTACTTCTTTTAGGAGGAGGGAATTTTGTATTTATTTAGAGAAAACAAAGTGATTTGAGTGTCGAGAAAATACCATGAAATCCACATTAAGATGGAACTGGACTGTAATTGAGGGATGGAGGTACGTTGGTACAAGACATTACTTGCTGTCAATGTAGAGTGAGTCTGGGAGGCTAGCACGTGGACATAATAGTAGAGAGAGAATGGATGGATTACTAAAGAATGCTACTCTTTTGTCATAGAAATAACATTTTATGCAATTTTCGGGTAAGTATGAAAGCCTGTGTTACATATGTCTCCGTGGTAAAAGAGAAATTTCCAATTAAGAGCATGAAGTGGGGTTATTTTCTCAAAAGAGAGCCTAGAGTATATTATATTTTAAAAAATGACCTGAAGTGACCAAATCAATCTCTAATAAGGGTCTAGGCTCACCGGAGGGCCATTTCCGACAACTTGAACGGGGTAATTTTGGTCAAAATCCGTCATTGGATAAAAAAATCCCCAAATGACTTTCTATTTTTCACTTTTTCTTCCTCTCCCTCGTTGCTCTCGCCTGATCCTCGACCGCATCACTCCCGATCTTTGCTGCTCACCTGATCCTCGGCCATGTCACTTTTGGTCCTCAGCCACGCCGCTCAAGTCTTCATTGCTCGCCTGATCCTTGTCACTCGTCACCCACTCATCGCAAGCTTCAATCCACCGTTCGCTGTTCACCGTCAGCTCTTCTTTCCTAGATTCATTGTCCACAATCTTTAAGTCATCCATGAGCTTCAAGTCTGTTGTCTCGTCTGCAAGCTTCACTCACTTTCAATCGAAGTCAGTATCGTTCATATCGACGCAGTCTGTTAAAATTGCATAAAATTTTATGTTTTCATAATATCATACTATAATGAGGCAAGCTTTTATATAAATGAAATAACTAAAGCACGACAATATAAAATAATATGTAGTATGATTGGATACGTTTTAATGAAAAAAAGATCATAGGAAGCTCTGGACCTTATGTATAAAACGCAATCTAATTATTAATCATTCATTTGATACTATCAAATTTTAATCTTTTTAAAAGTAATCATAGCATGCACTTTGAGTGTTAAAGAAAAAAAAAAGTCTACCCAAGCTGCCCAATTCCACCGTTGATTTAAGAGAATGAGTAGTAATGATCTTCAAACCAATGGAAGATAAGGGCCTTTGTGTAATTATCACACACAAGTTTATTGTTCCTTTTTCTAAATGTGACGAAGTTTATTGGGTATTAGTAGAGTAATTTGTTCAAGTAATAGTGTCAGAGATATAAATATGCAAGAAATGGAGAAAATATGATCATATAGTTGCATTACTTAAACAAATTTCTAACTAATTGGCAAGAAAAAAAGGCTTATCACTCAACTGCATTCCACACATAAAAATTTGGTGTTTTTAATATGCTTTCTATCCTTTTCCTTTTCTAATTCAAATGTAAATTTTAAATTTTTGAATTTTTTTTATGTCGTTTTGTCTTTTCATGTTCTAATGGGTCAAGATTATAATATGGAAGTGGGGCTGAAGTCTACAAAGGAGGCCAAACATACAATGCATACAAAAATTCATAGGTGTATTCTAACGAAATTAAAAATTCAAGACTCTACGTGAATAAGAGATGCTCCATCCCTAGATCCCGTTTAGATATTCACATGTAAATCAAGTTTCATTAGGTTGCATTTGGGTTAGATCAAAAGTTTGTACAGTTGTGATCATGTTCGAGGATATGTCGGCTATTGTTTCCAACGCCATCGACTTGACATCTTCAGTGGCAGCGCGGAGGTCTGACGGTGGCACGCCCTGGCCATGCAATGGTCAAGCGCTACGAAGAACCTTAGGGCACCATTGCGGGCTCCACCAAATAGGGATTGCTAGAGCCCATTTTGATCGTAGGGAGGGAGTAGGAGGACTTTGTTGACATTAGTTGGGTCTTTCAGGGAGATAGGGAGGAGGCATGGTGGTGGTGTATTGGGCTTGTTTCGGGGTGGGGCCTGTATGATCAAGCTTTTTCTCGGGCGAGATCCAACCCATCAAGTAGAGGACTGAAGTCGTGCTTCTTGATGTTGTATCCTGGAATTGAAATCGATACAAGTGAATTTATTGCGCTTTCAATTTACATATATACTGGCTTGTCTATCCGTGCCATGCATGGCAAATAGAAAAAGAAAAGCATGAAACTTTAGTGATTGAACTATAATGAACAACTTATTCTAAAATTATCAGTAAGACGTACTAATATGAGCCCTTTCTTACGAAAGTTAAATATTAAAATGCCCATTCATTTGATAACTTGCTCTTCTATGATAGTTGACAATGATTTTATAAAACTTTTCATGTGATAAAGTAGGAAATCCAATATTGTGTGCTCAAATCTCTTTTGAATTACATGTTTCTACCCTTTAATGTTCTGAAAAATCCTAGTCTATGAGTTAGGGAGAGCGTTCCAACTTTTAAAATTGAAATATGCTCTCATCCTTAAAATTCCTCATATTTGTATAAGACGGTTTTCATCAATTTCATGATATCTCACATAAAGAGAAAGAGATTTGTTTTCATTTCTTTCTCTTCTTGATTGTAATTTTGATCATGCTATTTATTGAGTTTGAATTTTTATTTTCTAAAGATACTTAACCAGGTCAAATACAAAAAATACAAATTTTCTTCACTATGACCATTTGAACACAACCTTTTGAAGGTACGAAAAAGATGCACAACATTTTTGGTCCATAACTGGAAAGTCTAGACCTTTATCCGAAAGGTCCTACTTTGGAAAAAATAATTTCGTGTACTTCTTTAAGGAGGAGTTTTTTTTTTTTTTTTTTTTTTTTTTAGAGAAAATAAAGTGATTTTAGTGTTATGGAGACACCATGAAATCAATATTAAGTTAAAAAGGGACTGTATTTTGAGGTTGAGGATGTGCTGGTTCAAGTCGTTACCAGTTCTAGTTGTGCTTTTCTTTGTCATAGTGGTAAAACGTCGTACTTTGGCCTACTTAAATAGCATTTATTATCATATATTGCTCTCATAATTGATTCTTTCTTTTCTTTCTCTCTTTCTTGCTAATTTAATAGTTATTGACAATTTATATATGTAATAGTAGAAATCTTCTTGAACTTTGTAACACAAATTTTCATATTATTTTAATACTACTTATGAAATAACTATGGTTCTTGAAATTTGATAGACATTGACAATTTTTTAATAAGTTTCCAAAATTTCGTAAAAAGTTATAGAGTAAATTTATTTTGTTTTGATATAAGTTTAAATAGTCATTTTTAATTTGCATTGTATCTTTTTTGTAGTGGCGTCCATTGATTTTTATCTTTCCATTAAGCACATGTAGAAGCATGCAATTTTCAACACTCAATCAACAACAACAATGGTAGTAAGAAAAAACACACACACATATCACATATCTTCCGTGTTTTATTTATTTATTTGGAACATTTTAAAATTTACAAGCCCTCCACTTTAGGGCCATTTCGATCCGGTTGTGCAAAGGCAAAAGGAGATTCAACTTGCTTAGAGTGACAGGCCTTGCCTAGCCAAATGACGGGACCTCTCACATTTGAGCAGAAGAGGTGTGAGCAAAGGATCATGACTTCAGAGACCTTACCTAGCTGTGCAAAGGCAAAAGGAGATTCAACAAGAAGAATGGATGCACCTAGATCTAGCAATGTCAAAAGATTATCTTAGTGATCTAGGTTTAAAATTGATCCAGATCACCTGCATAACATTTTTAAATTAAAAATAAAATGTATTGAAAGTGCATTTGATTTTTCTAATGTAAGTAAGTCTCCATATTTATGAATATCTTGTTCATACAAGTAAAATATTTATGAATATCTTGTTCCCGCTCACTCTACTCTCATCAGTGTGCCTCTTCATCATTGACACCTCAAAGGATCTCTACTCTTATATTTGTTCACTGGCCGAGGGGGTATATTCGTTTCGAACAAAGTTACAGACGTATCTCTTGTTACGGTTCTTCTTATATGTAGAGAAATAGGTATAGATATAAGGTTGTGATTATTCGAAAACTGGCATCTAATGAGTCTATTTTGATTATTTGGGTCTGATCTTTGCTGATTGAAATGATCAGAAACAAGTCGCACTTGAAATCTCATACATGAGTCCCCTTTAGCTGAGAATCGCTTCGCCTATTCGATAATTGCTTGAACCAAGCTTGTTTGGATTTTGCCTCTGATTTTGGTTTGTTCCGAGATTATATGAAAGTGTACCATAGGATGGAAATCTTTCATTGATTGTGAACCACTATCCTCTTATTATCCTGCCATTGCTGAGGCCGAATGTAAGTGTGCTTTTGTTACGTGTTTCCTGCACATTATTGCTCAATTCTGTTAATCAGAGTCCATGAGTTGTTGTTTAGGCTTGAATGAAATTCGAACCATGATTAAGTATTGGTTAGTAGTTGTAACTCCTGAAGATGTTGTCTCCTTTGTTTGGATTGAGATAAGCACTTTCTTAATGTCTCTCTGAGTTGCGTTAAAAACGGACACCATATGTTTGTGAAAATGCTTAAATGAAACGACGGACATACTCGAGGAATTTCTTCTGGATTATAATGATTCATATGTTCATAGCATGATTCAAATCATGATTGGTAATTTCGATTCACCCATTTCAACCCTGTTTCTTAAGATTTGCATGTGTGGCCGAGAGTTACTACGATTTTTCTTGTTTTGTTGTTCTATATTTTCATGTGGGTCCTGGTGCCGTTCAATGGCGATTGCTGGAGAGGAAATAACTCAAGATCGATGACTTGAACGTTAATCTCCTTCTTTGGTTTGTCCATAGCTTTCCTTCTATCCACTTGATTCGGTCGTATTTGGATGTGACCGTAAGTGTTGGGTGACTGGTGACTGGAATGATGATTGGCGGTGGCCCCTAACAACGGTGGCGGCGGACGCATCGGTCTAGTGACTGGAGGTTGTTGATAGAGAAGAAGCGTGTCATTTTCGGTTCAAGAAAGAATAGACATGAATCAGTGTCGAAGTTTTGGTTTTCTCGTATGCGTGGGTTCTAGGGTTGTTACGAAGAAGATGATAGGGGCAAGAAAATGAAGCAAAAAAAATTGTAATATTTTTATATCTCTTGAGTGGTCATGAGGTAAATTACTTATGCAGCAAGGAAAAGCTCCTTCTCGAAAGTTGGGGATGAAATTTCGAGGAAGACCACAAAGGTTGGCTTCATGAGTGAGCCCATGACCTAGATCACGAGAATCCACTGCCCTAAAGTTGTTTGTCTGGTTGTGATCTTCATTAGTCCCTACTTTTTGTCAGCCACAATGAAACTCGTGTCACGCAGTTGTACGCGGTCTTCGTTCTCCAAAGTTTGAATATATTATTCTTTGTTGACCCCGCCCCAAAAAAAGGTAATGCATTTTTTTTTTTTTGATGACTCGGGAACTCCTGTATAGTCGATAGCCGGTAGTCGGCGAGGTAATCCCGGGGTGACACTAGCGGAGGACCCACCACTCCGACGTCATACTTAAGATCACATGCGACCAGCAGAATTCGAACTCCTCTCTTCCTCGCAAAGGATCATGAGAGCCTTATCCAATTGGGCCACTGTAGGCGGTGGTAAGGTAATGCATCTTTGCCTCTAGTAAAAGAATAAATCAACAAGAAGATCAAGGGGGGTGAACCTAGGTTGCATCGACACGTCGCGACACGATACAACACGATACATCGATACGTTATTTCTCAAAAATAAAAAATTTCGACACGCTAGGACACGTTATATATTAGATAAATATTTTTATTTTTAATAAATAAATAAAAAGAACTTATTATAAATTTACACTAATCATTCAACATTTTCGATAAGATTCTAAGTTTTTTTTTTTATTTCATTATCCCAAATTTACTTTTATTTCTTTAAATTCAAACCCCCCCCCCAAAAAAAAAAAAAACCCCGCAGGCCCAAACTCCCACTTTTTTTTTTTTTTTCCGTCGACAGACCCCACCCCCAAATTTTTTTCACTTTTTTTCCCTCCCCACCACGACAGCCGTCCCTTCCCCTCCCTCCTGTCATTTCCTCCTTCCCCCAACACGCAAGCCCCTTTTTTAATCTTTTACTTTCCTTCACAGTTCTCAAGACCCAAGCAACACGGCACCTTCTTCTCCTCCTCCTCAGTCCTCGCCGCACAACGCCTATCTTCGAAAGCATCGAAGACTCGCAAGAAAAGCACCAGCATTCGCCGAAGGAGCGGAAAATGGAGTAACCCAGAAAAAATTTCAGTGGAAGGGATCGGAAAAGAAGGCGGAACGCGCGGTCCCTGTGCGCGGAGAGGCTGCACACCGCCGCGAACTACTCCTCCTCCCCCTTGCCGCCGCTGCCGCCCCACTCGACGACGCCGCCCTCCCCCACGAGTGCCTCCCTTGTGAAGTTCCTCCTCACGGCCCTCGCCTCACTCTTTTCTCTTTCTCTGGCCGTCCCTCGCCATCGCGGGCTCGCCTTCACTCGTGGCCTCCGCCCTTTTCAAACACGCGTGTCAAAGCGTGTCCGAACGTGTCCGAGTGTGTGTCGACGTGTCTCGGAAGCTCCGACAACGTGTCGGTGCTACCTAGGGGTGAACTACCTGAAAACAGAGTCTCAAATTTTCAGCAAATAGTCATTGCCGATTGGTAAACTCCATCATCCGATGGCTTCTTCATTGGAACCCAAAAGATTTATGACGTCTTCTTGAGTTTCAGAGGTGCAGATTTGCGCAACAACTTCATTGGCCATCTTTACCAAGCTTTACACCGAGATGGAGTATACACTTTCCGGGATAGTGAGGAATTGAAAAAGGGTGATCAAATATCGCCAGTACTTATGAAGGCTATCAAAGAATCGTGCATCGCAATCATCGTTTTCTCCGAGGACTATGCTTCCTCTAGGTGGTGCTTGGAAGAGTTGGCGAAGATTATAGAGTGCAAGGAGCAAAAGAACCTCATAGTTCTACCAGTGTTTTATAAAGTGGACCCAAGAGAAGTGAGAGAGGGCAGAAAGAGTTATAAGACATCTTTGGCTAAGCACGAGTTTAAGCTTGGGAATGATTTTGAGAAAGTGAAGAGATGGAAGAAAGCTCTTTCCGATGCTGGGAATTTGTCTGGGTGGCACTTGAATAATGGGTAAGTAGAGTGGAGTCCAGTTTTTCTATAAGAAAAGTAATCTTTACAATTAAGTATGAATATTACAAAAAAAAAAAATCAAGACACACGTGCTTATAAGTATATAGATGCTTCATCTTATGTTTCTTGAAAATTCTTATGTCTGTTATGTTAGTAATTTCATAAAAGAATTGGTGAATCTAAGTGTAGTTAAGAAAGATTAATAAAATTTAGCAAAAGATAAGAAAAATTGATAACTAAAAGAAAAATAAACTTGACAAGTAACTCAGACAAGAATTGTTAACCTAAAATTAGTTGGTAATTTAATCGAAGAAAAATTGGTAAGTCACTTAAATTAAGATTGACAATCTCAAAAATGAGTAAGTAAGAAACTCAAATGAGAGCTAGGAACCCAATAGAAAAGTTGGCAAATTAAAGGAACAAGTAAATATTGATAAGTAGCTAAATTGAGATTTGGTAATCCAAAACTAGTAAGTCATTATCTAACATTGTCAAAGATGGTAAGTCACTCTAATTATGTTAGAATAATTTCAAATAAAAATTAGTAAATTCAAGGCCGTAAGTTATGCAAATCAAATTTTGTAAGTTAGTATGAAATGGGTAATGTGCAGTTTATAGAAAGTTGTTGGTGATTTTATGAAACTATTGGTAAGTCACTAACAAGTTATGCGAAAGAAAAATTCACCGATTTTTTTTTAATGGCAGTTTTTTGATTTTTTTACAATTACCAATATTTATTAAGATTCACTAGCATGAAAAAAAGAAGTGTAATTACCACCGCCTACGATGGCCTAGTTGGATAAGGCTCCCATGACCCTTTGCGAGGAGGAGAAAAGTTTGAATCCCGCTGGCCGCACGGGATCTTAAGCATGACGTCGGGGTGGTAGGTCCTCCGCTAGCGTCACCCCGGGTTTACTTCGTCGGCCCCCAGCTATACAGGGGTTCCCGGATTACAAAAAAAAAAAAGAAGTATAATTTTGGGCATCGAATAAGACAATTATGCCTTTAGCTTTTGCTAAGCCCTGTTTCATTCGGGTAAGGTCTGTGGCTCTTTCTTTTGGATCCTTATTGCCCTCCTCAAAGTGTAATAAAAGTTCTAGAAATTTTATCAGTGGGCTATTGAGGTCTTCTCGTTTCATTTTGGTAAAACTGAGTTCCGTAGATTTTTGATTTTGGTCGACCAAGTCCTAAACTCGTTACAACTGGCATTTTGAGTTCGAAAAATTACATGTGGCTTTTCATAGAACAGAAACTTGGCCTTTTTCAATAATAGAAAATCGACACTGGGACTTTATCGGCTGAAAAATTCACCGGCTCATCTGAACAGAATAAAATATTAAAACTTGATTGACCAACGGACAAAATGTTAAGTAGTATTATTGCAATTTCCCCATTTCTTTGGAAGGAAAAAGATCACAACGCTTGATACAGGATGATTACTGTTTACAGGCCACCTAAAGGCATTAACATCGTGCTTCAGGGTATTCAATAATTTTGGAATCAAAATTGTAATCACCGTTTAATGTTCTAAGGAGCGCTTTTTGATTAAGCGTATAAATAAATTACTTTTTTGTCACGTAAATCGTCATGTATAAATCAAGAGAACATGAATCACTTGGATAACTAAAGGTTAAAACCTTGAACTTATTTTGATTGGTGTGGAGCTCTTGGAGTTCTAGTTCGGTGGGAATACATTGGCTGTCATTATCTGAAAATGTGAGCACTGCTTGGTCATTGTTAGCAGTGTGCTCCCGTTATTTGTTTATTCAAATCGCTAAAATGATTCTACAACTTGTTTCTCTGTTTATGTCAGGGACGAGTCAGAGCTTATACAAGAAATTGTGAACAAGATCTCCACTTACCTAGACCGTCCTTTACATGTTGCTAAGCATCCGATTGGCATATATCCCCGAGTCACTGAGTTGAAATCGATGTTAAAACTTGAGTCTAATGATGGCGTTCTTATGGTGGGATTATGGGGACAGGGAGGTATAGGGAAGACATGTTTAGCAAAAGCTCTTTACAATGCTCTGTTCAGAAAATTTGAGGGTGCATGTTTTCTAGCAAATGTCAGAGAAACTTCAAAAGATAGCAGGGGTTTGGTTACTTTGCAAGAAATAATACTAAATGATATATTATTACCGCAACAAAGATTAAAGGTGTCCAATGTGGATGAAGGTATTAATCTAATACAACGTAGACTTGGTCGCAAAAAAGTTCTCCTGATCCTTGATGATGTGGATGCCTTGTGTCATTTGGATGCTTTAGCAGGAAAAGGCGAGTGGTTTGGTAATGGAAGTAGGATCATTGTTACTACAAGAGATAAACAATTGCTAACTTGTCACCGGATAGATCAAGATCATGTATATAAAGTTGAAGCACTATGTAACAGTCAAGCTCATGAGCTGCTTAGTAAGCATGCTTTTCAAACACACCAAATCAGAATAGATCTAGTGGATGGTGCTTTGAAATATGCTAAAGGCCTTCCTTTAGCACTTGAAGTGCTGGGTTCCTTATTATGTGGTACAACAGAAGATGTATGGGAAAGTACAATAAAGAAACTTTCTAGGAATCCTAACAAAGCCATTAATAATGTGCTCAAAGTGAGTTTTGATGGATTAGATGAAAATGAGAAAGAGATCTTTCTCCACATTGCATGCTTCTTTAAGGGGTGGGCAAGAGAGCATACAAAGAAAGTTCTTGACAGTTGCGATCTTGAGACAATTGTGGGATTTGATATTCTCATTAAGAGGTCCTTGATAAGCATTGAGGGTGGAATCCTACAAATGCATGACTTGATTCAGGCGATGGGTATGGATATTGTGAACCAAGAATGTAAAGATGATCCTGGAAGACGCAGCAAACTATGGTTGTATGATGATGTCGTTGATGTTCTGTCACGTGACATGGTAAGACTTGTGAATAAGATCAAAATTTTGCTACATTTTTTACTCTTTTACTGAAAATGCGTAGTCTAAATTAGTTGTGTATTTACAGGGAGATTGTGCTGTAAAAGCCATAGTGTTGGAACTACCTGAGCCAACAGATATGTGTATCAATCCCGATGCTTTTATAAAATTGAGAAGGCTTAGATTGCTCATCTTGCACAACGTGCATACTTCTTTTCAAGGTCCGATATGTCTTCCTAATGAGCTTAGATGGTTTGAATGGCCTGGATGTGCTCACCAGATTCCAAAATTTTCAGCTAGTCCAAAGAAATTAGTGGGACTTAATATGAGTAAAGGCAATATCACAGGAGTTCTTAAACAATTTAAGGTAAGCATTACCGACATAGACCTTTTTATTATCTACTTAATTTGTATATGTAGATGCATATTATATGTATAGTATATGAAAGGGAGTGTTGGTTCCTCTGTTTCAGGCACCACTTTGCTATTTTCTTTCAAATGACCCTAGTTATTTATGTTAGAGAAATTTTTACGTGCAGCAAAATTGACATTTGAAAAATTAAGCAAAAAACTTCATTAGAAATACTCAATGAAAAAATTTTTGTTAATAAAATACAAAATCAAAAGAAGTTTTATACATATATGTGGAAAGAGAAAGATATTGCGAGATTTGAAATTTTCTTACGAAGCCCATTGCATCATTAGAAAATTCAAGTTTTCATATTGAAATATGTGACCGACCAAAAAAAATATTGAAATATGTGAGAGATAAAAATAAAATAATCAATTTCATGTGTATGTCCATTGTATAATATCTGTGGAATAAGTAATTGAGGATACTTGATGGAAGGAATATAAAAAAAGAAAAAGATTGAAATCTTTTAAAGTACGAGATCATCTTTACCTTATATATAGTATAGACAAAGTTTACATACTTTTTATAGCTAATATCTCTAACTACTAACATAGATATATTTCAAAATCAGATCAAATCTACCTAGTGAAAAATTCAAAATGCAATTTGCTGTCGGTTGTTTATGTATGAACTTTATTATTTTAAAAAATTGTATAATGATCGAACAAAAGGGAAATAAAAATATGACAAACCTACTGGTTGACATGTATGTAGAAATAAAAACACCTAAGAAATGGCTGGTTTAGTGGTAGGCCACGTACCCAATGCACGTTCCTAAATGGTGAGGATTTGCCTAGCATCAATAAAATTAGTTGAGTCGAAGGTTTGAAGGCAAGTAATGCATTGTTAGTTGCTTAAATCATTTCTTAAGGAGCAACACTTCTAAGTGGACATGATGGAGTATTTATTAGGAACTTTTCCAGTAATGTGTGCACAACTAAATCAATGTGAGTGATCCAGTAGGGGCATTCCACTAGTTTCTTAATAGAAAGTTAGAGTTAGATTTTGAAACGAGTGTATGAAATTTTTATTTTCTTCCGAATGTTTGTCAAAGTTGCATTCATTGTCCTTGCATGACTTCAAAAGAAAAAAAAAACCAAAGTTTTTTAATCTTTACGCAAGTACATTTTGAAAGTATTTATATCCCCTATTCATCAATAGTTAAAGCTAGACCTAGCAGAGTCTTCATTTCTATGCTTGCCACATGGTACTTCACTTTGTTTTTGCGATTGCCATATGACATCACAAATGGAATAGTTTTGTCACATGGCCGAAAATCCGCACTCGCCATGTGGCACTTCATTATGCTTCTATGGTTGTCACGTGGCATGACGTGTGGCATAGTTTTGTCATGTGGCCTACATTCGCATGCTTGCCACATGACACTTGATTTGAATTTTGTGATTGCCACATGCATGACACGCGAGATAGTTTTATCTCAAACTAAATTTCATCTGCCAATGGAGGGTAGATTTGGGTGAGGAGTACTAGTTAAAGATTTTTTGTTAGACAAAAATTAGTTTGGGATAAATATTTCATCATTGTACTAATTAAGGGCTTTTGTGAGATGAAAACTAGTTAGAGGTAAATTTGCATAATGATTTGGGATTTTTAATGGTATTTATTCTAATTTTTTAAATAACTCTTAACCCAATTTTATTTGTGAACTTTTTTGCATTGTGTATCTATATATTTTCAATTTTTTTCAAATAATATCTAAATGTAAAATGATGAGAGTTAGCTCTAATTTGCTCATCTATATATGCGTAAGTACTGGTAAAGTTTTTAAGTTTTTAGTAATTTCTCAAGACAATATTTAATTCTCGCAAAATCAGTTTAAAGTAACTTTGAATGAAAAGTTAATTACTAGGTTAAGAAATTCAATCGGAAACTTGACTAGTGGGTTCCAAGTTGTCCGATCTACAAAAGCTCCTTGCTTCCGTCCACAAGAAAGGCGTTGTGGCCTGAGCATATGTAATTATCTAGGTCAAGATAGATTATATAACAGTCAAGGATATATAATTATCCCTGAGATACCCAATCTCCCCCACGTGTTGTGTAGCCAATTTTATAATCCTCAATCAAGATAAGCCCCTACAAAAAAATTATGATATTATTAATGATCAATATATAAAACCATGGACAATGTGAATGATGTCCGAAATTACATTACCACCATTTCACGAGTTTCGACTCCCCCGCCTATGTACAACAACTTACATAGGCCTATTTGTGGACGCCACGACAAATCATTTCTACTTTAAATAAACAAATTGCTCCATATATCGACGACTTGATATATATAATAATTTCATAGTGTTTATCAAAGTTGGTTTCTCTGTTTTTGCAGGACTTCCAAAATTTGAAGTACATCAAATTCAATCATTGCGAGTTGATGGTTCGCATGCCTGACCTCTCGTGTACTCCAAATATTGAGAAATTGGATTTCAGTCATTGCAAAAACTTGGTAGAAGCCCATGAGTCCATCGCATATCTTGACAAGTTGCAGGTGTTGAATTTAAGGGAGTGCTCTGAACTTAGTGTTTTTCCCAATGTGCTCAAGTCTAAAAAGCTGCAAGCACTCGATCTTTGTCATTGCACGAAACTTGAAAGGTTCCCTGATATTCCACATAAACTCGAAGGCTTTAAAAGGCTTATCTTAGAAGGGATCGCTATTAAAGAACTTCCCACGTCAATAGAAAATCTTGCTGCTTTGCAAGAAATGCATATAAAGGATTGCAAGAACCTGGATTCCATCTAGCATTTATAAGTTACAAAACCTTATAAGCTTGACGTTGAGTGTTGCACGAATTTAATTAGGTTTCCAAA
Source organism: Eucalyptus lansdowneana (assembly GCA_017140395.1). Lineage (NCBI taxonomy): Eukaryota > Viridiplantae > Streptophyta > Magnoliopsida > Myrtales > Myrtaceae > Eucalyptus > Eucalyptus lansdowneana. The sequence continues at coordinate 50,883,086 of CM029487.1, forward strand.
GTATGAGAATTCAGTTGATTCGTGCATGAAGGCCGGACTTTCAAATTTACGTAACTTAACCCTTAGAGGATGTAATCTATATGAAGTAGAGTTTCTTGAGAATATTTCTTGTTTTCCCCTCTTGAGTGAATTAGTTCTGGCGGAGAACAATATTATTGCCCTTCCTCCATCCATCAATAAGCATGATCGTTTGTCTCAGTTGCAAGTTGAAAATTGCCATCAATTGCAAAAGATTCCCGAGCTTCCCCCATTTTTGAGTTTTTATGCGGATAATTGTAAATCTCTACAAACAAATGAAGATTTATCCTCAATTCATCAAGTTGCCTGTAAAGGTTTGGCTGATGGGCTAGACTCACTTGACCAGGTTAGATACTCTCTCTCTCTCTCTCTCTCTCTCTCTCTCTCTCTCTCTCTCTCTCTCTCTCTCTCTCTCTCTCTCTCTCTCTCTCTCTCTCTCATACACACACAAACACACCATATTGATGTGGAGTATATTATGCTAAGTCCATTGTGTGCTTGTATATTGCCATAGTAGAAAATGCAAGACCGAAGGCTTAAGAAAAAAAATACAAACAAGTATGAAGAGGTTCAGCATGTATATGCATGTAACTTCGGTGGCTCCTATACTTTTATGGGAATGATTTCTATTGCATGAGACTTATGTATTAATGCAAGCAAGGATCAATGGATCTTCTCATTTGGTTACTAATACTAACTTGGATACTTTCTACTGGTCTATCTTGAAAGAGTATGAATTTGAGTTTGATCGCACACACAATCGGTGTGGAGATTTGTATTATATTTATAATATGTACATGAGCGGGAAAGATACAATTGAAGATTTTACAAAGATAACAATCTACAAAATCAGTAAAGATTGTGAAAGATTACTCTATCAATGGAATCGGCGGAATTGACACAAATCATGGAAGATTGGCTCAATCAATGAGAATGGTATAGATTGCAGGAGATTGCTGTATCATGGAAGATTTGCTTTATCACACCCCCTCAAGCGAAATGGTGGCGGAGTCACTTTGTGAGCTTGTCACGTAAAATAAGAAACCGAGAGATGGATAGAGGCTTTGTCATGATATCGGCCCGTTTGAACTTTTGTGTAGGAATGAAACGAACTTCCAACTGCTTCTTTTTAATTAAATCACGAACAAAATGATAGTCAATTTCTATGTGCTTGGTTCGGGCATGAAAGATGGGATTGGCAGCCAAATAAATTGCCCCTACATTATCACAAAGAACAAGTGGTGGCCGATGTAGAGTGTATCGAAGATCTCGAAGGAGTTGTAATAGCCATAATAATTCAGAGGATGCGTTAGCCACCCCTTTGTATTCGATTCGGTCTTGGATCTAGCAACGGTTGGTTGCTTTTTAGAACTCCAAGAGACCAAGTTGGGACCAAAATAAATGCAATAGCCACTAGTAGATTTTCGGTCATCGGGGCAACCAGCCCAATCGCATCCGTAAACGCAAATAAAGGTCAATTGGCGAATAGGTCGCAAGGTAATGCCATAATGAATAGTAGCCTTGAGATAGCGCAAAATCCTTGCTTGACGGCTGACCAATGATCTTCAGTTGGACAATGCATAAATTGACACACTTTATTGACGGCAAAGGATAAATCGGGCCTAGTAAGAGTGAGGTATTGCGGTGCTCCAACCGTACTTCGATAAGTGGAGACATCGATCGGTGGTTCACCACTTTGTTTTGACAACTTAGAAGCCGAGGGAGCCATAGGTGATGAGCAAGGTTTTGCATCGGTCATACATACGGGTTAGAAGATCGGTGGCATACTTGGATTGAGTAAGGGACAACCCATTAGAGGATCTATGGGCTTCGATGCCAAGAAAGTATGATAAATGTCCCAAATCAGTGATTGAAAACTCAGTGCCAAGACGAGTAATTAATTCAGTGATGGAGGAGGTAGAGCTCCCAGTAATAATAATGTCGTCCACATAGATGAGAAGAAGTAGAATGTGATTAGAGCGATGCTGTATGAATAATGAAGAATCAGCAGTGGAGGCTACAAACCCAATAGAGAACAAATATGAACTTAGTCGAGAAAACCATGCTCTTGGGGCTTGTTTTAGCCCATATAGAGCTTTCCGAAGACGACATACATGGCCAGGATAATGCGGATCAACAAATCCTTGGGGTTGCTGCATGTAGACTTCTTCTTTAATGGTCCCATGAAGAAATGCATTCTTAATGTCCAATTGACGTAGAGACCAGTTATATGTGATAGCTAAGGAGAGAACAACTCGAATCGTTGTCGGTTTGATAACCGGACTAAAGGTTTCATCATAGTCTAAGCCAGCCTGTTGAGTAAAGCCCTTTGCAACGAGCCGTGCCTTGTATCTATCAATTGAGCCATCGAGATTTGGTTTTGAGGCGATAAATCCACTTGCAATTGACCACATTCATAGAAGGGTGATGAGGGACCAATTCCCAGTGCCATTTTGAATGAGAGCATTAAATTCATTGGCCATAGCTTGCTGCCGTTGGGGTCTTTGTTTGCAACAGAAAAACAAGTGGGTTCACTTGGTGTCAAGCTTGAGTGAAAACAAGAACAAAGTGGGTGCTTCGTGGAAAGAAAAACCTTTGGTTTGTGAATGTTATTCTTTAGACGAGTGACCATTGGATGGGTAGAAGTTGGCGGTTAAGGTTGAGAAGATTGTAACGATGGAGCTTATGGAGAAGAGGATCCAGAAGATTGCTGAATATGTGATGATGAGTCATCCATGATAGTAGATGGACTTGATGGAGTTGATGTGGTGGTGGACACCCCCTGAAACTGTGGGGGCTTAGTAGAGGAATAACCAATGCAAACAGGAGAACTAGGCGATGGTGATGACAATTGACCAGATTGTGAATTAGCAAAAGGGAAAAAGTTCTCTTGAAAAATTACATGGCGAGAGATATATATTCGGCCAGTGCTACGATGAAGACAACGATAGCCACGGTGATGGGGAGAATAGCCCAGGAAGATACATTGCATTGTTCTGTCTTCAAGTTTATTGCGGGTATAAGGGCGCAACCAAGGGTAGCATGCACATCCAAAAACACGCAATTGTAAATAATCAGGTTTCTGGCCAAACAATTTCTCATAAGGAGACAATCCGCTCAAGACTGTTGTAGGCATGCGGTTAATTAGAAAGACCGCAGTGAGGAAGGCATCATTCCAATATATACGAGGAACAGAAGATCGGGTAAGCAATGTGATGCCAGTTTCCACAATATGACGGTGTTTGCGCTCAGCCCGACCATTTTGCTCCTGTGTGTGTGGGCATGAAAGACGATGTAGGATGCCATGAAGACGAAGGTAAGTATCAAACTTCTTATACTCACCACCTCCATCGGTTTGAAGTGCCTTGATCTTACAATTGAAATATCTTTCCACTTGAGATTTAAATTGCACAAAAGTAGACAAGTGCATCGATTTCATAGTAAGTGGAAAAAGCCATGTATATCCACTATAAGCATCGATAAAAATGATATAATAACGAAAACCATTAATTGAAGTAAGCTGGAGATGGTCCCCATAAATCGAATAAAGTATCTCCAAAGGAGCATTACAAGTAGTTGATGACCTAGGAAAGGGAAGACGACGCGACTTGCCCAAGTGACATGATTCACAGAAACTGGATGAGGAAGACGAAGATATCGGCAAGTCATGCTTTGAAATAAGCGAAGAAGTGATGCGGGTAGTTGGATGACCCAAGCGCTCATGCCAAGTAGAAGCAGAAACTCGTTCACCAATGAAGCGGGATGGTGCTGATGGTGATTTATTTGACTGTAGAGGGACCTTATTGGTGGTACGGGCATTATTAAGATAATAAAGTCCATTCTTATGCTGGCCTTTGAGCAGGAGGTTCCCCGAGGATCGATCCTTAACACAACAGAAAGTAGGATGAAATTCAAATACCACATCGTTGTCTTTGGTAAATTGAGAGACTGATAATAGATTCTTCTTGATAGAGGGAACATGATAAATATTTCGCAGTTTAAAAGAACTAGCAGGAGAATGTAAGATGGAAGAACCGATATGTGATATTTGCAAACCTGATCCATTTGCAGTGCGGATTTGATCGATGCCAGAATAGTCACTCCGAATGTTCAAATTTTCCATGTCTGCTGTAAGATGATGAGTGGCACCAGAGTCTGGGTACCAGTATGGATCAAATGACTCACCAGTTGAAGATGCATACATTGCAGATGGAGAGCCACTATTAGCTTTATAACCAGGATTAAATCTCTGGTAGCATTGGAGAGCGAGTGACCCGCACGACTACAAACTTGACAAATGAGTCGAGAGTGAGAGGAACCTCCTTCATAAAAATTGCGACCACGGCCTCGACCGCGTCCTCGTCCTCGGCCGCGTCCTCGACCATTCGAGGGAGGATTTGAGGCGCGGATGATTTGACCGCAGCATTCACAATAGGAGAAGACTGTATCGGAGATTCAGTGGTGCGGCTTTCAAGAATAATTTCCTGATTGTAAAGCAAGCCGAGGAAGTCATCAAGAGGTAATGGATCAAGACGAGATGTGACTGAGGTAACAAATGCATCATACTCCGAACCCAGGCCACCGAGGATGCTGAGAACTAATTGGGAATCGGAGATGGGATGAGCAGCGGCAGAAAGTTGATCCGCAATATTCTTGGCTTTTTTAACAAAGGCTTCCATGGAAAGAGAGCCTTTCTTTAGAGATCGAAGCTGATACTCTAGCGCATTATGAGAGCTTAAGATTGAGGGGCATAAAGTTTCTCAAGCGAGGTCCAGACATCATGAGAAGTCTCAAGATCAACAATGTGTGAGAAAATAAATTCCGTAAGAATGGAGAGGATGCAGTAGAGGATAAGCTGATCTTGATAATGCCATGCACTATGGTTCGAGTTGTTGATCACAATATTATCGGCATCGGTGATAGTGGGTGCCAAATAAGGATATGAGCCATCGACAAACTGAAGATACCCATGAAGTCAAAATAAAGGAAGAAACTATGCTTGGCATAGGAGGCAATTGTTGCAATCTATCTTGATTTGGAGAACATGGGATAAATTATCAAGAGCAAAAGGCAATTGGGAGAGGAATAACAAGGATGAAGAGTTAGCAATGGTGACGGTAGTAATGGTGTTGGAGGATGTAGAAGAAGACATTTTAGTGGAAAAAAAAATTTGTGAAGCTCTGATACCATGAAAGAGTATGAATTTGAGTTTGATCGCACACACAATCGGTGTGGAGATTTGTATTATATTTATAATATGTACATGAGCGGGAAAGATACAATTGAAGATTTTACAAAGATAACAATCTACAAAATCAGTAAAGATTGTGAAAGATTACTCTATCAATGGAATCGACAGAATTGACACAAATCATGGAAGATTGGCTCAATCAATGAGAATGGTATAGATTGCAGGAGATTGCTGTATCATGGAAGATTTGCTTTATCATATCTTTGTAACAATTTCAGCGACATATCACAATAGTTTTCCCTCAAGGAGAGATGCCCCAATGGGTCCTTCCTATTGAAGAGGATTCTGTGTCTATCATGGTTTCAAAGGACTTGTATGACAAGATTCTTGGATTGTCATTCTGTGGCATTCTTGGCGATGTTAAACCCGACTTTAACATTTTAGCGCGCACACACATTGATGGTAAAGAGTGGGGTAAAATAGACGAAGGGTTCCCTTATCCATTGCATTCGGAACATATTTGCCTTTGCTATGTCAAATCATCTGACTTGTGGGGAGTAATTGATTTTTGTCAAATTGATGGGAAAATTGTAAAGTTGAGCCTTACAAAATCGACAGAAGTGAAAAATTGGGGACTCCGAATAATATGCAAGCAATTAGGGAACGATTTAAAGGTGGATCTTTGAGATAATCAACTTATAGACCTAGCTTTACTCTATGAAGTCGGTCATGAATCAACAAATTCAATAGCCGGGAGTTCACTCATGCACGAAGATAATTCGAGCGAAGCAAATCTACAGGAGGACTTGCAAGATTGTCAAGTGAGTGGTGAGGAGCAAAGTCAAATAGTACCAACGAGAAATCATGAGCTTTTCTCCTCGAGGCATGCGAACCAAGACCATGGGGACTTCTAATTGGGTTGGTAGAGATGAGTATGGCAGTGTTTGCTCGCTGCTTTTGTTGTTAGGATGATGGGAACTTACCAAGGAAGCAATTCTTAGGTAAGTGAACTCAGCTGATCTCCATTACAATGCCTTTTTTTTCCCCTTCTCGTTTTCTTTTCTCAATAACTTGATGTTAGTTCTCACTTTTACCCATATATATAAACTCATTGAGGTTTTTTATGTGTCCACTTCAACTAGTATTAACTTTGCTAGCTACAACGATGGAAATGATCAGACTTGGAAAGAACTAGATGAAGGGGCTTGGGATGTGCATTTTGATGCCGGCGGAGTGGAGGGACAATTTGGAAGAGAGAGACACAAACATCCATTGGAGTATATAGAGGACGAAGGCATCAGAGAAACCCAACAACACTCTCCGTGGGTTCTCTTATCTATCTTTGTTCTCTCATTTTCACTCTCTTTCTTTGCACTTTATTTTCGATTAAGAAATCATTTCTTTTATTTGTAATTTTGATTTCCAGTGCATCCGCTTTTCTTCGCACTTCGTTAGCCCATAAATTTATCTCTCAATCCAAGTCCTCATTCGCCATTTTTATACTCAAATACGGAATTATTGAGCGATCCCACTCCCTCTCTTTTTGTTTTATTATTAAATAAATTTAAACACGTGTTTCATAACAACCTTGAGGGCATAGTTACTTTCACTATGTCATTTTTTTTCTTGATAACTGACTTTTTGAGAATTATAAATGTTGAATTTTTTTGTGAAATAAAAAGAGACATCTTTCTCGACAATTTAACCTTCCGTCTGATATGCACTCCCATCGTCCCCTTTTAAACCATTTTTTATTTCTTCTTTTTCTTTGATTTTTCCCGCTGTTGTAAAGCTTCTTCCTTTTCTCTTCTCTTCCGCCGTAGCCCGAACTTCCAACTCCACTGACGCCTCATCTTCCATCCCCACACCAGCCATCTCCGACGAAATGGAAGAAGAAGAAGAAGAAGAAGAAGAAGAAGATGTCCGTCTTCCCGAAACGGAGTCCCTAGCGAACCCGACGGCGACGGAGACCGGCCAGTGGAGGCGACGGGCTACCACCGCCGACCGAAGCCATGGAAACTGATGACGATTCTCTCCTGAGGTTCGTTCGGGCTTCGTGCGATTGCTATAGATCGGGTAATGCCCGGCACGTCCGATTTTTTTTTTTTTTTTTTTTTTTTTTTTTTTTTTTTTTTTTTTTTTCAAGTTAACGTAATGCTTGAGGTGGATTTTGAATTCGATTCGGTTGGTGCTGCAATTGCGCGGGAACTTGAGGGATGCGTCGTTGAATTTGTTCGAGAGACGCTGAATCGGTGTTTTCTTCGTAAGTTTTGTCTGTGGATGCTGGATAGTGAATTCATAGGTTGTTGACGTTGCACGCTGCAAAATCAGCGACAATCTCTGGAAAGGCATAGCTTTTCTTTCTTTGTTTTCATAGGTGGGGATTTACTGAAAGAAGTAGGTGAAGTCTAGGTTCGAAGGAAAAACAAGTGAGGAAGACTGAAATAATGGGAAGGAGGGTGTACATGGGTTGGTTCAGTCCCCTTCTCAGGTGAAAAATTGAGCAAATCCGGGTGCTGTAGGTTGGGAGGGAGGGAGGGAGGGAGGGATTTGGGTGATTCTGCGGTGTCTAGGAAATGTGGATGTGTAGTATGTACTCATCCTACAGATGTGCGGCGGGTGATCAGTTTGTCAGGAGAATTGAATTCTGAGAAACTTCGATCACTGGGATGGAGGGTTCTGTCTCTGTGTTTTATGAGGCGCTTGAAGAGGCAAGACCATGGAGGAGTGAAGAAGATGCAGTGAGATGGCAATGAACTAGGAAAAGTTGCTCAATAGTGGAGTCCTTTAACTACATCCTGACATTGGCAACTAGGGAGAATTGAAAACCAAGTTTACTTGGAGTGTGAGTAATATCAACATCTGTTGTGTTCATGGATAACTGGTTAGGTGGTTATTTTCTTTCGCCCTGTGAACTGTGAATATGAAAAAGAAATAATCACAATAAACACGGAGTTTACATAATCTATTCAGTAGAACAGAGACAAAAGCACAAGAAGCTGATTGTCGATTCTGAATTCTGAGGCTTTTGCAATAGTTTAGGATTCTTTATTTATCCTTATGTGCTATGGTTTTTATGAAGGAAAATGACTGAGAAGCTAAAACTCCTAGATGCTTCTTGAATTTTTGAGTGAGACCTGATTAATGAAAAGTTAACTTCTGAGGTACCAATAATGAGACACACTGGAATGGGTAACATGTAGTTTCTCATATTAGTTGCTGTTTTTGCTTTGGTGTTGTTAGAGCCATATCAATTTGAGTGTTAGGTGGGATTTGCATCTGAATTACGGGATGAGTATGTATTAATAATCATTACTTGGAAGTTTGTGACCAGAATGTTATACTGGACCCACAAGATCTTGATCTTATAGCTGCAAGATATGGATTCATTCCATTAGTAGCTGCATATTGATACTGAAATATTTCTACTTTTGGCAACTTGATGCCGATTTCTTCCTGAGTTACCTATTGTCCTCATAATTTGTTCTCCTAACAAGTAACGAGACCTATTTGCCTCTTTTGTATAAAGCGCAGAATTGAAGTTCTGGTCATGTGAGAAACTGGTCTCGGTAACTAGGTGCATTTCAGATATGTTGTTTATTTTCTATTAAGATGATTAGTATTTCAGTCTTCATTAGTGAATGATCTCAAATTTATTTATGTTATAGTTTGATTGAACAGCTGTGTGATTGTTGAGGATGCGAACATCATTCTGGCAGGAAGAAACTGGTGTAGTGAGACATGGAATGTATGTTTATCATTGCCATGATTAGCCTGCTAGTTTATGCTAGTTTTTTCTGGAGAATTCTGTGGTCTCCTAGTGAATAGCATGCTCCCAAAAAAAAAAAAATTCCTTTTTTTACCTGGTCATTTGTCAAAACAATTGGGTATGGATAGTGCTCCATACATTTTTGGAAAAAGACTTCCACCTTTAAAATTAGGAATTCATTTTCCTTATTTTTAAACTTGGTATTTTCTGGTTGACTGAAGTCATTTTTCTTTGACCAGCTTATTTTCCCACACCAAACACTAAAAAATGGAAATAGAAATTTTCTGGCAAAATAGATAGAGCCTAAGTCAAAATTGAGTTGCATCTTTCCAAACTACCTTTGATCATAGTAGAAATATAATTGGTCTTTAAGGACCACATACTTTATAAATAGATACTCATTTGCATCTATGCATAACCACCTAATTATGCACGTGTGCATCCCCTTTAACCTTTTTTTTTCTCCTTTTCATTAATTCTTCTTAAACCAGGTTGACTATATATATCCTACTATAATTTTTTGTAATTCTTTCTTCTATCATTCTTTTTTTTTTTTTTGATTCTCTCTCCACCTTCTTTCTTTGATAACTCCTAAGCTCCTTCCTTATCTTCACCATAGGCAAACATTGAACTCCATTGATGCCATTTTCAATATCTCGATTGCTCATCTTTCATCCGACACCAGCGAGCCTTGACGAGTGGAAGATTGCTACTTGCCAATGGAGCCGACAAACAGAGGAAGTTCTTTGTAAAACAGCCTAGTGAACTGAAGGTGACGGAGACTGCCGAGTGGAGGCAACAGACTACCACTACTGACCGCAGCCATGGAAACTGATAACATAGCTTCGGGTGAACGATTCTCTCCTGAGGTTCTGGGTTTTATGCAGCTTGTTATAGATCAGGTAATGTGTGGCACAGCCAAATTGTATTAAGTTGATGAAATACTTGAGCTGAAGTTTGAGTCTGATTCCTTTGGTGCTATAATTGTGTGGGAACTTGAAGAATATATAGTTGAATTTGGACAAGAGATGTTGAATAAGCGTTTCTTTGTAAGTGTTCTGTGGATGCTTGGTAGTGCATCCATTGGTAATCAACATTACATGCAACAAAATTAGCAACAATCTCTAGAAGCAATAGGTTTTCTTTCTCTCTTTTCATAGGTGGTAATTTATTGAAATAAGTAGGTGAAGTCTAGGTTTAAAGGAAAAACAAGCAAGGCCAAGTGCAACAAAGGGAAGTTGGGTGTACATGGGGTGGCTTAGTCCCCTTTTCAGGCAAAAAACAGAGTCAATCCGAGTGCTGTAGGTTGAGAGGGAGGGAGGGATGGATTTGGGTGCTTTGAGTTGTCTAGGAAATGTGGATGTGTAGTATGTGCCTATTATAAAGATGTGCAGCAGGTGATAGGTTTGCCAAGACAATTAAATTGTCAGAAGCTCCGACCACTGCGATAGGACTCTGTGTTAAGTTTCATAAGGCTTTTGAAGAGGCAAAACCAGAGAGGAATGAAGAAGATGCAATGAGATGGCAAGCCACCAGGAAAGGTATTTGCTTGACGGTGGAATCCGTTTACCACCTTTTGACTAAAGCACCTAAGGAGAATTTAAAACCAAATTTCGTTGGAGCAGGAGAATAATGTGAACATCGGTTGTACCCATGGATAATTGGTTGGGTGGTTATTTTCTTTGGCACTGTGGTGTGGATATGGAAAAAGAAAAAAATCATGAGAAACACAGAGTTACACAAGTTTTTCAGTGGAATAGAGACAAAATCCCAAGATGCTGATTGTCAATTCTAATTTGCAAGGGCTTCACAACAGTTTTAGGGATCTCTCTTTATACTTATATGCCATAGCATTTGTAAAGGAAAATGACCCAGAAGCTAAAACTCCAGGAAGCTGCTTGAGTGTTTGAGTGAAACCTCATTAACGAAAGAAAAGCCTCTGAGGTACCCATGATAAGACACACTGAACTAAGCAATGTGTAGTTTCTTAAATTAGTTCTCATTTTTGCTGTGCTATTGTTAGAGCCATATCAGTTTAACTGTTATGTGGGATTTGCATCTGTATTACAGGATGAGTATGGGGTGAGACATGCATTTTTTCCATTGGTAGTTGCATAATGATACTGAAACATTTTTACTGCCGGCAACGTGATGCCAATTTCCTCTTGAATTTGCCTTTATACATGCATGCATGAGAGAATTTTGACTCTCATTCTCATATTTTTTTCTCCTAACAAGTAACAAGATCTATTTCTTTTCTGATATAAGGCAAAGCTTGCGTTGGACAGCCTTGAAGTTCCTGTCACGCCCGATCCTCCGAGCACGCGAACATCCCACTGGTCGATACAAATGCGACTTCCCGGGACACGTCGCCGACCCATTCATTTTTATTGCACATGCGGAAGCGAAACAAATCCCCTGACAACATCTAACTTGGGATAGAAAAGCAGGCAATCAATCACAACCAAACAAGCTTTCTTATAAACACATAGGTTTATATACAACAATGGATTGACTACAAAATAGACCGGCTTAACAAAAAAGGGGCGTCCTATGACCAACTTGTCGACACGTTCGCCGATTCTTCAGCCTCCACTTTCCGAACTCCAGGACTTCTGGTCCTCCATGACCGTCATCTAGGGACCTGAAATATTATCCCACAACCGGGATGAGACTACGTCTCGCCGAGTCCTACCCTCTAAAACTCAATTAGGGAGAAAATACGCCTCGGGCGCTCTAGCCACACAAATAGGATAGAAGGCTTACCTCGCCTCAGTCCCTTTCCTGCACGTCAGTACAATTCATATTCAAACAATGCTCGCACAAGCTGAAACTACCGACATACCCATCGGTCTATCAATTCAGTCAATCCAATTGATATCATACGATCCACATATCTATCAATTCATATCATCTATTAAACCATACCATCTATTCATCCATCAATACAATTACGGCTCGCACAAGCTGAAATGGATGCAATGCTCTCACAAGCTGATATAGATGGTAGCTCGCACAAGCTGATATATACATAGATGATAGCTCGCACAAGCTGATATATGGATCGTTGCTCTCACAAGCTGATAAACGATCATTGCTCTCACAAGCTGATATATATATATAGATCGTGCTCGCACAAGCTGATAAAACGATCTTAGCTCACCAGAAGCTGCCATATATATATGTATATCATAATTGCTCGCCTAAGCGGATACATATATATATAAACCAATGCTCGCCAAAGCTGATCATTCAATAATAAACCATAGAACTGGATATTCAATCCAATAACAACCAACGATTCAACCTAGTCATACAAAGCAATTACGGTGCTAAAAGCCAACACCGGGTATTTTCAAGTTAAATACCACAACTTCATCAATATCATTCAAATTCACACTTTTGGAATTATTAACCATAATCATCAATCACTCAATTTCTCAATTTAAACATACAATTAACACAAACCGACCGCACTGCTGCGATCAGCGCGAAATTTTAACGACCGGCCATCCCGGCATAATTTTCGAAATTATTAAATAATTAAATTTAATTCCGAAAATTAAATAATTAAATTATATATTATAATAATATAATTTAATAAAATAATATTTATAAATTCGAAATAATTAATTAATTAAAAATAATTAATTAGGGCTTGAACAAGATTACACTAATTTAATCATACAATTAGCCCTAATTAAACATCCTTTAAACTAATCATACAACTAATCTAATTTACATTAAAATAATCTAAGTTAATCACATAAACCTAATTAGACTAATCTAAACACCCCTTAAGCGTCATTAACTCACTAAGCAAGAATTAGAGGATAAACTCACCGGATTAACATTCCGGCGAGTCCACGGCGAAGGCGACACCAAGGCGGGCGATAAACCCCAAAGCGGCGACACCAACGGAGGCCGGGAAGACACTGAAAACGGGCCTCGAAGTCTCCAAAACCTTGCTGTCTTCTGCTTCTGATCTGGACTGAACTGCAGAGAAGAAACCAGCAACTTCAACGGCGAAAACGGGCCGATCGGAGCTCCGGCAAGCGGGTGGTTGGCAACCAATGGCTCCCGGGGTCTTGGGGATCTTGTAGGAGGTTGAGATGGGCAAAGGAGGGGTCGGAAAGGGGCGAAACAGCAAGAAAACCCGAAACAGGCGGAACCAGGCGAGTCTAGACGGTCCGGCGAGCGGCAGCTTCTCTCAGGATTTCGGGACGGCCGGAGAATCGTTCCGGCGAGCGGCGAGGTGATCCGGAACGGTCTGGATGTCGTCTTCGCGGCGATGGGTGGCTCGTTCGCTGATTCAACCGGGAAGTTAACTTTTTACTCGGATCTTTGGCGAAAGGTCGGCTGGAGCAGAAACTGGAACGAGGAGAAAACAGGGGAGGAAAACGGCCGACGATGGCCTTCCGGGCGTGCGACGATGGAGGGGCTGGTGAGCTCGGTTCCTCTGGTTTTTGCTGAGCTTCTCTCCTTCAACAACCATGGAGAAAGCCAAGAAAAGAGGAAGAAGATGATCGGCTGAAGAGGGGGGCTCCCTTGGTGGCTCTCTAGCTTGCAACACTTGTCAATCTCTCCTTCCACTTGCCCCCACCATGACATCACATGCCATCAGCCACTCTCTCTCCTCAAGCTTCCTCCACAAGCTTATTAATAGGTGCAAAATGTCCCTAGCCCCATGGCATACGAATTTTAGACATTTGTGCATCAAATTCAATCAATTCTCACCCAATTTCATCCAATTGAAGCTCAATTAAATCAACCCATGTGTCCTCGACCTTCTTATGACATTTCCCCGTCAAATGATCCAACTTGCATCCCGAAGATTCGATTAACAACGGCCCTCTGACAATCCCGAACAAAAACGGCATTACTTTGCTTTTCCGCCAAAAATCTCGGTTTGTAGAAAAATCTTCTGGAGATGAGTCGACATTCCTAAAATGAATTGTGACTTGACAGAACTTCCAATTTCTGTAATCGGGTTCAATTTCACGGTTAAATTCAATCTGGCGCGACTTTAGCGAGTCCTAATCTACCGGGTAGCTTTTAGGAATTTTTCTGTGCAATTGACTGTGGTTGATTATTCTCAAGCCACAAAGTGCATCTTCGACACCTTGGCGACTCTCGATTGTCGTAGAAATCTCGAGGTTTCGATTACGGACACAGGTACCCAAAACGACGAAGAATCGGTCTAGTGTCGGTCGATGAGGATATTGTGATCGGTGGAATCACCCACACTCTAATCACATATCTCGGTCGAATCGACCATCGATCTCGTTCGATTTCGACGTGTCGTAATGATCATTGCAGATTAATACGGTCGAGTAGCCGATTCATGGTCGAATTCTCAAGTCTATTGCGTTTAGATTCCTTAACGGCTTCACGATAGACTAGTTATCTCGTGAGTGGCCAACTCAGAGAAGAAAGCTATAGACGCGAAGATGAAATGCCCGACTTATTTAATTGAAACCAGAATTGGAAAATCGGGATGTCACAACTCTTCCCCTCTTATAAAAATTTCGTCCTCGAAATTTAAACCATTAAAATTCTTCTTCAAAATGGTGGGGTATTGTCGTCTCATCAATTCTGCTTCTTCATTCTGCTTCGAACTTCCGCTTCGCACTGCTATCCAAGATCCTCGATGCCAACGAAACATTTCCAAATTAACCATACCAATTCTTGATTCCCAAAAAGGCTAAGCACTTGTCCAACTTTACAAAAATTAAAAACTGCAAAAATTTTGGTTCTTTTTCTTTTTCTTTTTATTTTTCCATAAAGCGGCTAACTGCCGCGTCGGGGATTCGAACTCCCGACTTCGGACCACTGCTTCACACCCGGATACCACTCGGCTAGAGGCGCCGACGGTGTCCCAAACCGCTTTCTTTTTCCATTTAAAGCCAAAATCCTTCTTTGAACCCAAATTTCGATGGATTCCGATTTAAATGCTGCTTCATCTTCATTTCCTTAACCAAACACGATGTCCCTTTCATAGGCGACATTTAAGGAAAAATATATTTCCCCTACTTGAAATTCCAAGGTCTGCGATACTAATCTGCGAAGCTAAACTGGCGATTCTGAGCGGTCTCAAATCTGTCACTGATAACTGCAACTGAATCACTGATTTTTGAACCAACTCTGGACCTGCGATTTTCTATCTCTGACCTCAACTCAACCAACTGAAGTTCTGAATACTCTGCTCTGCACTGACTAAAAAGGAACTATCTGACTGATCTGATGAAACTGGGAACCTCTGGTCAAGATCTGACATAACTCTGACACTGACACTCTATGCAAACGAATCATCTAATGCACAAACACCTCTGCATGTCTAATCAAATCAAGATCCTTCCACACAGCCACAAGGTGGGCTGATTTCATCAGTCTGTCAATTACTACCCGAAATGAGATTATTAACACACAGACTCCTCGATAGATCTAAAATGCCATCTCAGACTGGCCATCGGTCTGAGGATGATAAACATTACTATACTGTAACTTCGTTCTCAAAGCACTCTGCAAACTTTTCTAGAAGGTAGCCACGAACCTCGGGTCTTGATCTAAAATAATCATCACCGGCACTCCAAATCGACGAACTCTCTTACGCACGTACAACTCAGCGTACTTGTCCAAAACAAGGTCATTTTCTATTGCGATGAAGTGAACTGACTTCATCTATCTATTCACCACTATTCCAATCGAAATCATTACTCATCTGGTTCTTTGATAAGCCTGTCACAAGATCCATTGTGACACGATCCCATTTCCGCATTAGGGACTTCGAGAGGTTACAAGAATCCTCTCAGATTACAATGCTGAGTCATCATTTGCGAACACGTCAAACGTTTGGCGACATGCTTGGCAATGTCCGCCTTCATATCAGACCATCGATAAAGTTCACGCAGATTCTGATATATCTTCGTACTAACAGGATGAATGCTGTAACTGCTACGATGAGCTTCCAACCAACTCCTCTTTAAGCGCTGCATCGTCAAGTACACGCAATCGTCCTAGGAACCGCAATGTTCCGCCTTTAAAAATCTGAAAATCAACCTTCTCTCTTCTGCATCTGCTTGTACGACCTTCTGAAACTCTGTATCTGACAGCTGAAGCATTCTGATTCTGATCTGTACTTCCGGCTCAATTCTGAGGATGGCCATAAGATTTAAAAGGTGGCCTACCTCAGATTTGAAAATTGAATCTCCACTTTCTCATGTAAGGTCCATTCTTTAACCAGCATATGCACAAATGAAGACTCTCGACTCAATGCATCAGTGACTTCTTTCATCCTTCCAGGGTGATACCAGATACCACCATCCTAGTCCTTCAAAAGATTCGGTTCACAGCTCTATCTCATATTCAATTCCTTCTGAGAGAATTAATACTTTGAGACTTTAACGGTCAGCGAAGATCTGGAGTCTTTCTTCACACTAACAAAATCTCTAAATCTTCAGAGCGAAAATTATTGCTGCGGTTCCAAGTCATACATCTGTAATTCTGTTCACGAGGTCTCAACTGACGGGACGAGTATGCAACAACCTTGCCATGCTGCATTAGCACGCAACCCAATCCTCTAAATGACGCATCACTATAGATCTCGTAACCTCCAGGACCAGACAGTATGGTCAGCACAAGTGCGGTAGTCAGCTTTTGCTTAAGCTCTTGGAAACTACGCCCACACTTGTCTGTCCACACGAACTTCTCTTCCTTCTTCAGTAGTCGAGTCAACTGCGAAACTAATACTGAAAACCCTTCCACAAACCTTCTGTAATACTCTACTAAACCCGGAAAACTTCTGATCTCTTTCACTGTAGTCAATCTCGGCCAACTAATCATTGCTTCAATCTTGGACGGGATCCACGGAGATTTCTTCACCTGAAATCACGTGACTTAGGAACGCAACACGAGTCATCCAAAACTCGCATCTACTAAGCTTATCGTAAAATTCAAGAGTCCACGAGGTCCGAAGTATCATCCTCTAATGTCTTTCGTGCTCCTCAGCACTCTTTGAACACACCAGGATAACTTCAATGAACACAATCACAAACTAATCCAAGTACTCTTTGAACACTCTGTTCATCAGACCCATACAAACAGCTAGAGGATTTGTCAAACCAAACGATAATGCAGTGAACTCACAATTGCCATATCAAGTACGAGACACTAAATTCGGTATGTCTTCCTTTCAAATCCTCAATTGATGATACCATGTCCTCAAGTCGATCTTGGAGAATATCGATACACAAACGCAACAAACCATCCTTCTTTTTCACAAACAAGACTAATGCTCCCCAAGGTTATGCACTGGGACGTAAGAATCCCTTATCTAACAATTCCTGCATCAACACTTTCAGTTCTTTCAACTTTGATAAAGCCATCCGGTAAGGAGCCTTAAAGACGGGCTCTGATCCGGTTGCTAATTCAATCACGAACTCTATTTCTCTTTCTAACAGCAGACCTGGCAACTCTTCAGGAAACACCTCAGAAAACTTCTGTACCACGACTAAGTTCTCCTTACTTGGTCCCTCAACTGTCGCATCCACTATAGTTGCCATATGGATTAGGCAACCTCCATCCATAAACCAGGTCGTCTTCAGTGACGAATAACAGGGATTGGAGGTCCTTTTTGACTTCCAGTACTTCAAAACTTTCGCACACTAACTGAACCAACTGAATCATATCACTGCCACGATTCATAACAGCAGAAAGCTCCTCGAGCCAAATCTTTTATAAATGACTCTCAGGTCATATATAAGCAAACCCTTCTAGAACAGCTATAGCCAGAGATTCATCTTCATTTTACTTTATTACAACAACAGAAACTTCACAACCTTCACTCAAAATCCAGCTGCGCTACTCTGATAATACACCTCAAAACATTCTTCCCTTGATCGATGCATGGTCAATCCATTCCTATTCCTTTCGCCATCCTAGTGGCGTCATGTCGGCGGTAGCGATGCTCGAGTCCTCTTGGACTTACATGGACAGTTCCTAGCCCAATAGCCATGCTGGCCACATTCAAAGCACGCTCCCGTTACACTTGGTCACCAGGCTGACTCACACTTCTTTTCTCAAACTTGACACACAATCAGTGAGTCCTCTATCTACTGTCAGATGACAGCATGCACTCTTTCTTGTACTGAAGGCCTGTTCTACAACCCCACGATGCGTTCTATGGCGCACTCCTTTCGATCTGTCTCATCGGCTTTCTAAGACCGTTTCTGGCTAGGTAACCCTGATGGTCACACACAAAACAAGCACCTGTCTTACCAGGACATGGGGCGAATCCATGTCGGCTTCCGTCAGCACGACCTACTCCATTCTGATCCATTGCTGACCTGCCATTCCACATTTCCAGTTGGACGGAAATGGGATACTTTTCTCTGATCATAGGCTCCTTCCCAAACTGATTTCCATCTCTACTGAATCTGAACCTCGACTCGGATGCAACGGCTTGCTCCCATATCACAACTCCAGGCTGGGCCTCAACAGGCGCGACAATAACAACGGTTACAACACTGGCGGCGGTAGCAACAGCGGCAACAGCGGCGGCTCGGTCCTGAGCTTACTGACCCAACAAGCTTCCAAGGAACACTAGCGCCTGAACGATCCCATCAAACCTAGGATCGCTCGGTGCTGCTACACTAGTACCGACCTACAGCGGTACTCTCACACACGCTCTGGTCTAAGCCAGTGCTCCACCACGACCACCTCGGGTACCGATCCCTGTCGGCATACCACCCCGAGTAACTGGTCTAAAGGTTCTCTTTAGGAGTCCTCTGCTCCTGATCACTCATCTACAGGATCTTTACAGAGACCTATTTCCCAATTCTAATCCCAGATTAGAATTTGAGTGATTTACACCAAACAATTTACCAAACAACTATCAGCCACATGCACCAGCATGAATTAAAAGCCATTCCTACTAACTATCCCATGACTCATCGCACCTTATCACTCCATTCATAGACCCGCTCTGATACCACTTAAACGGGGATGTCACGCCCCGATCCTCCGAGCACGCGAACATCCCACTCTGGTCGATACAAATGCGACTTCCCAGGACACGTCGCCGACCCATTCATTTTTATTGCACATGCGGAAGCGAAACAAATCCCCTGACAACATCTAACTTGGGATAGAAAAGCAGGCAATCAATCACAACCAAACAAGCTTTCTTATAAACACATAGGTTTATATACAACAATGGATTGACTACAAAATAGACCGGCTTAACAAAAAGGGAACTGTCCTATGACCAACTTGTCAGACACGTTCGCCGATTCTTCAGCCTCCACTTTCCGAACTCGGGACTTCCGGTCCTCCATGACCGTCATCTAGGGACTGAAATATTATCCCACAACCGGGATGAGACTACGTCTCAGCGAGTCCTACCCTCTAAAACTCAATTAGGGAGAAAATACGCCTCAGGGCGCTCTAGCCACACAAATAGGATAGAAGGCTTACCTCGCCTCAGTCCCTTTCCTGCACGTCAGTACAATTCATATTCAAACAATGCTCGCACAAGCTGAAACTACCGACATACCCATCGGTCTATCAATTCAGTCAATCCAATTGATATCATACGATCCACATATCTATCAATTCATATCATCTATTAAACCATACCATCTATTCATCCATCAATACAATTACGGCTCGCACAAGCTGAAATGGATGCAATGCTCTCACAAGCTGATATAGATGGTAGCTCGCACAAGCCGATATATACATAGATGATAGCTCGCACAAGCGATATATGGATCGTTGCTCTCACAAGCGATAAACG
Organism: Eucalyptus lansdowneana; assembly: GCA_017140395.1. Classification (NCBI taxonomy): domain Eukaryota; kingdom Viridiplantae; phylum Streptophyta; class Magnoliopsida; order Myrtales; family Myrtaceae; genus Eucalyptus; species Eucalyptus lansdowneana. Next base: position 50,902,859 of record CM029487.1, read on the forward strand.
ATCATTGCTCTCACAAGCTGATATATATATATAGATCGTGCTCGCACAAGCTGATAAAACGATCTTAGCTCACCAGAAGCTGCCATATATATATGTATATCATAATTGCTCGCCTAAGCGGATACATATATATATATACCAATGCTCGCCAAAGCTGATCATTCAATAATAAACCATAGAACTGGATATTCAATCCAATAACAACCAACGATTCAACCTAGTCATACAAAGCAATTACGGTGCTAAAAGCCAACACCGGGTATTTTCAAGTTAAATACCACAACTTCATCAATATCATTCAAATTCACACTTTTGGAATTATTAACCATAATCATCAATCACTCAATTTCTCAATTTAAACATACAATTAACACAAACCGACCGCACTGCTGCGATCAGCGAAATTTTAACGATAGGCCATCCTAAGCATAATTTTCGAAATTATTAAATAATTAAATTTAATTCCGAAAATTAAATAATTAAATTATATATTATAATAATATAATTTAATAAAATAATATTTATAAATTCGAAATAATTAATTAATTAAAAATAATTAATTAGGGCTTGAACAAGATTACACTAATTTAATCATACAATTAGCCCTAATTAAACATCCATTAAACTAATCATACAACTAATCTAATTTACATTAAAATAATCTAAGTTAATCACATAAACCTAATTAGACTAATCTAAACACCCCTTAAGCGTCATTAACTCACTAAGCAAGAATTAGAGGATAAACTCACCGGATTAACATTCCGGCGAGTCCACGGCGAAGGCGACACCAAGGCGGGCGATAAACCCCAAAGCGGCGACACCAACGGAGGCCGGGAAGACACTGAAAACGGGCCTCGAAGTCTCCAAAACCTTGCTGTCTTCTGCTTCTGATCTGGACTGAACTGCAGAGAAGAAACCAGCAACTTCAACGGCGAAAACGGGCCGATCGGAGCTCCGGCAAGCGGGTGGTTGGCAACCAATGGCTCCCGGGGGTCTTGGGGATCTTGTAGGAGGTTGAGATGGGCAAAGGAGGGGTCGGAAAGGGGCGAAACAGCAAGAAAACCCGAAACAGGCGGAACCAGGCGAGTCTAGACGGTCCGGCGAGCGGCAGCTTCTCTCAGGATTTCGGGACGGCCGGAGAATCGTTCCGGCGAGCGGCGAGGTGCTCCGGAACGGTCTGGATGTCGTCTTCGCGGCGATGGGTGGCTCGTTCGCTGATTCAACCGGGAAGTTAACTTTTTACTCGGATCTTTGGCGAAAGGTCGGCTGGAGCAGAAACTGGAACGAGGAGAAAACAGGGGAGGAAAACGGCCGACGATGGCCTTCCGGGCGTGCGACGATGGAGGGGCTGGTGAGCTCGGTTCCTCTGGTTTTTGCTGAGCTTCTCTCCTTCAACAACAATGGAGAAAGCCAAGAAAAGAGGAAGAAGATGATCGGCTGAAGAGGGGGGGCTCCCTTGGTGGCTCTCTAGCTTGCAACACTTGTCAATCTCTCCTTCCACTTGCCCCCACCATGACATCACATGCCATCAGCCACTCTCTCTCCTCAAGCTTCCTCCACAAGCTTATTAATAGGTGCAAAATGTCCCTAGCCCCATGGCATACGAATTTTAGACATTTGTGCATCAAATTCAATCAATTCTCACCCAATTTCATCCAATTGAAGCTCAATTAAATCAACCCATGTGTCCTCGACCTTCTTATGACATTTCCCGTCAAATGATCCAACTTGCATCCCGAAGATTCGATTAACAACGGCCCTCTGACAATCCCGAACAAAAACGGCATTACTTTGCTTTTCCGCCAAAAATCTCGGTTTGTAGAAAAATCTTCTGGAGATGAGTCGACATTCCTAAAATGAATTGTGACTTGACAGAACTTCCAATTTCTGTAATCGGGTTCAATTTCACGGTTAAATTCAATCTGGCGCTACTTTAGCGAGTCCTAATCTACCGGGTAGCTTTTAGGAATTTTCTGTGCAATTGACCTGTGGTTGATTATTCTCAAGCCACAAAGTGCATCTTCGACACCTTGGCGACTCTCGATTGTCGTAGAAATCTCGAGGTTTCGATTACGGACACAGGGTACCCAAAACGACAGAAGAATCGGTCTAGTGTCGGTCGATGAGGATATTGTGATCAGGTGGAATCACCCACACTCTAATCACATATCTCAGTCGAATCGACCTATTACTGATCTCTCGTTCGATTACGTGATGTCGTAATGATCATTGCAGATTAATACGGTCGAGTAGCCGATTCATGGTCGAATTCTCAAGTCTATTGCGTTTAGATTCCTTAACGGCTTCACCTGATAGACTAGTTATCTCGTGAGTGGCCAACTCAGAGAAGAAAGCTATAGACGCGAAGATGAAATGCCCGACTTATTTAATTGAAACCAGAATTGGAAAATCGGGATGTCACAGTTCCAGTTGGGTAAGATACTGGTTTTCAGTAACCAGGTGCATTGCATATATGTTACTTTATTTTATAATTAAGATGATTAGTAAGTCAGTCTTAATTAGTGAATGATTTCAGATTGGACTCTTTGATTGAACAGCTGTGTGATTGTTGAAGATGGGAATGTTATTGTGGCAGGAAGAAACCGGACTAACGAGACACGGAATGTATGTTTATCATTACTTCTCCACCCTTTTATATGGATTTTGGCCAACAGCACTTTGTTATTGTTCCAAATTGATACCCTCAAATTATCCACTTGTAATTTATTGTCGATCATTTTATGTTTCTCCCTTAATATGTGTTGAGAAATATTGTGAGTAATAAGGGTAAAATAGTAACTTAGTTATGAGTAGGGTTAAGCACACATATATATATTTGTAACCCTTCTCTTTCTTTTAATTAATCAGAATACAATTATCATTTACATGGTATCGAGCCGCTCTTTTAAAAAAAAAAAAAAAAAAAAAACCCTAGCAACCTACGACGTTGGAGACCCTTTGTTCCGTCACCGGAAAAGGCCGCACCTCCGGCCGGCAACCTACAACGTTGATCAGCGCCGGACACCGTCGAAGAGCAGCGTCACCACCGATCGGAGGCTCTCGGATCTCGTTGCCTCACGTGGCTCGTGCGAAGGGAATTGAGGCCCTATCTGTGCGCGTGAAGATCTATGGAGTATTGATCAGATCGGGCTGAGTTTCGGAGGAAGCCGGGCGCTGCCCACATTAGTTTCCTTCACAAGGAGCGCGAATTCCTTCCCTTCTCACGGATTTGATTGAAGGGGAGGTCATGTCAACAACAATTGGAGGTTACGTATAAAGTTTTGTTTTGTCTGGACGTGTAATTGCAAACTTTTCTTTCGTTTTCATGCTCCAAGTTAGGTGCTACTGAGATTTCTTTAAAAAAAAAAAAAAAAAAATATATCTCCTTGAATGGGCTTGGAATCTCACGAAACCGGCCGAGTGTTGTTGAGCTGGTTGATTCTAGACTATCAGAGTTCAATGAAGAAGAGGCAATACGCATGGTTGCAATAGCGCTCTTGTGCACTCAAACGTCGCCAGCACTAAGACACCCAATGTCCCGTGTGGTGGCAATGCTCTCCGGAGATACTGAAGTGGCGACCGTGTCCACGAGGCCAGGATTCGCAAGGATTGGCGCGCGAGGAGAAGCTGTAGGAGCACCCGATTGATCCCCCCACGATCTTGAAGTCGTTCTTTCTTCCGGGGAAGTGATTCTGAAGCAATCTCGTTCTCTCGGATGATGCTAAAGTCGTCCTTTCTCCTGTGTGAAAGCTAGATATCCTAACTAGTGGACATGATAGGATGCTTTCTCTTATATTAATTATTAATATTAAAAATTTTGTGCTGGCTGTGAGATGTTGGAAAGGCTTCTAGAAATGGCGAATGATGGGATATTTTCTGGTGGTGGACGGTAACCTACTTTATTGCAAAATTTTAGAAGTGACCATTGTGGAGAATAGAGTTGCTGTTTGCACTTGAAAGTGATTTGCATTGAATCAATAGAGATATTGTGAATAAGTATACTGGTGCTTTAGTGATTTGTATGGTGATTCGATTGAAGCCTTTTCGTTGGAACTTTTGTGTATTTGATTGAATTATTGGAATTCGGTATTGGCAATTGTGAAGTTCATTTATTGGGCTCAATCATTCTTTATTCACTAATGGCAACCAATGGATCGACTTCCGGATCTCCTTTTGGTCACTTTCAATTAACATCTGTCAAGTTAGATGGAACTAATTATCCATCTTGGTCTAAAGCGGTCGAGGTCTATCTTACTGCCACTAGACAACTGGACTATCTCACGTCTACAATACCGTCTGACATGAGTAAAGCTGCCGATTGGATTGCTGGAGATGCGATGATTCGGACCCTATTGTGGAATAGCATGGACCCTAAGGTCAGTCCTCACTTTATTCAATGTGATTCTGCTAAAGCAGTTTGGGATAAGTGTGCATTACTCTATTCGGGGCAAAATAATATGATGCGAGTATGTGACACGTGGGAAAAGTTATTTGATATTCAACGTGGAGATCAATCTTTGTCTGATCATTATGCTCTGTTCACCACTCTCTGCCAACGATTGGATACTTATCTTCCTGCCTCGAATGATCCAGATGTTTTGGCTAAACGCCAAGAGGATTTGAGGGTAATATTATATCTCAAGTCATTGGGGCCTGAGTATTCATCTCTTCGTCAGCACATTACATCTCAGAGTTCTCTTCCCACAGTAGATGAAATCTTCTCCCAGGCTCTCTTTCTACAATTCTTGAGAAGAGTTCTTCCACGCCAGTGGTGGAGATTAGTGCTATGCTTTCTCGTGGTTCTAGTGGGTGTGGAGCTCGAGGTCATGGTTATCGAGATCGTGGACGCGGTGTTGTGCATAGTGGAAGTCGTGGAGGCCGTGAAGGGGAAGTTGGGACTCGTGGTACCATCAATTCTGGGAATAGTTGTGGTTCCCACTATTGCTATCATTGTCAAAGAGCTGGACATTCAGAAGCTTATTGCTATACACTTCACCCAGAGCTCAAACCACCTATTGCTGCATATGCAGAGGTTGAGAATTCTCATTGTCCTCCCTCAATGGCTCCACCAAGTTCAACTCAAGTTCTTAAGACAGGCGATTCAGTTACATTAACACGTGCTGAGTATGATACATTGGTTCGCTCCCAACAAGTGACAGGATTTTCAGCTCCTACTGCTACTCTGGCACAAACCTCTAAAGGTAGTTCATTATGTTTGTTGTCTGCATCGTCTGATTCTTGGGTTATAGACTCTGGAGCTACCAATCACATGACTGGTAACTCTAACCTATTGTCTTCTTTTCACTCTACATCTCCTTCATTATCGAATTCAGTTACATTAGCAAATGGTTCACAATCTCAAGTTATCGGTATGGGAGTTGCTCATTTGAGTCCCTCTCTTTCTTTGTCATCTGTCCTTCACCTATCAAAATCTCCTTATAATTTGATTTTCTGTTAGCTCATTGACCAAAGAACTAAATTGTTCCGTGACCTTTTACTCTTCCCGTTGTGTTTTTCGGGATTTGAGGATTGGACAGATGATTGGTGGGGGACATGAATCCAATGGCCTGTACTACCTTGATAAGAAGGTGTTAGCTGCATAGCAGTGGAAACAAGACATCCACCGATGTATATCGGATGCATTGTCGTGCTGGTCATCCACCACCAAATCTACTTCGACGTCTATTTCCTGAGTCTAAGTTTGTGAGTTCCTTTCAATGTGAAGCTTGTCGGTTTGGTAAACATCATAGAGCTTCTTTTCCTTCCCGTATTCGAGTCGTGTGTCTAGTCCATTTGAGTTGGTTCACTCGGATGTATGGGGTCCATGTCGTGTCCGATGTCTCGGATTTAGATATTTTGTTACATTCGTGGATGATTTTTCTCGAATGACTTGGTTATTCTTAATAAAAGATCGTACAGAGATTTTTCATTGTTTTCAATTATTCTATTTCGAAGTGTTGAATCAATATAATATCTCTGTCAAATATTTACGATCAGATAATGCTAGAGAATACCTTGCTACAACGTCTGGTTTCCAACCCTTTTTGGAATCTCATGGTATTATTCATCAGACGTCCTGCTCATACACTCCACAACAAAATGGCGTAGTTGAACGTAAAAATCGCCATCTTCTTGATGTCGCCCGCTGCCTCATGTTTCATAAGCATCTACCTAAACATTTTTGGGGCCATGCTGTTCTTACGGCATGTTATTTAATTAATAGGCTTCCAACTTCTGTTCTTCAAGGAAATACACCATTCTCTATTTTACATCCAAATCGTTCTCTCTTTTTCTTACCTCTTCAGGTTTTTGGGTGTGTTTGTTTTGTATAGAGTCTTACTCCAAGTCTTGATAAATTGGATCCTTGTGTTGAAAAATGTGTTTTTGTGGGATACTCTCGAACTCAGAAGGGATACAACTGTTATAGTCATACTCGTCGTCGTATGTTTGTGTCTACATATGTGACATTCTTTGAAGATCGGTCATATTTGTCTTCTCAAAATGTTCCACAGACACATGGTGATAGTGATGATTATGTCCTACCAATACTTCCACTACCTTCCATCTCACCAGCTATCTCTAGAAAATTTCAGTTTGCTGACCGCACCTATCGTCGATGAAGTACAGTTCCAATTATGATAGTACAGTCTTCATCAGCACCTGATTCATCTGTTTCCCCATCAGTTACAATGCCAACCTTTGATCCTGATCCACCCATTACTTCTCGAAAAGGTACACGTTCTTGTGTCGGTCGTCCTGTTGATAGTTATTTTGGTCTATCTTATTGTGTTAGTAGGCGTCATCCTATTTCAATTTTTTTGCCCTATGATCATTTATCTCCTACCTTCTCTACCTTTGTCTCGTCGTTGTCTTCTATTTTTGTGCCTAGCAGTGTTGCTGAAGCTCTTGCTCATCCGGGTTGGCGTCGTGCCATGGAAGATGAAATGCAGGCCCTAATTCAGAACAAAACTTGGCAGCTTACTTCCTTACCTACTGATAAGCAAACGGTTGGTTGTTGTTGGGTGTTCACTGTTAAAGTTCACCCGGATGGTACTCTTGATCGATTGAAGGCACGATTAGTTGCAAAGGGGTATACTCAAACTTATGGTGTCGACTATAATGACACCTTCTCTCCCGTGGCCAAAATTCCCTCTGTTCGTGTCTTCATTTCATTGGCTGTGCACTTTGGTTGGAACCTTCATCAATTGGACGTCAAAAATGCCTTTTTACATGGTGATCTAGCTGAGGAGGTCTACATGGAGCAATCACCAGGTTTATTGCTCAGGGGGAGAATGTGGTATGTCATTTACACAAAGCTTTGTATGGACTTAAACAATCTCCTCGTGCTTGGTTTGGTAGATTTAGTGATGCAGTTATCAAATTTGGATTAAAACGGTGTCAGGTAGATCATTCAGTATTCAGCTCTGTATCTTCGACTGGCTGTATCCTCCTAGTTGTGTATGTGGATGATATCATCATTACTGGCAGTGATTCATGTGGTATTCAAAAACTTAAGCAATTTCTGCATAAAGAATTCAATACTAAAGATTTGGGACGTCTTCGATACTTTCTTGGTATTGAAGTATCCTATTCACATGCTGGTATCAATTTATCGCAACGAAAGTATGTACTAGATATCCTTGGCGATGTTGGATTTCTTGGAGTAAAGCCAGTCGATACCCCTATGGATCCCAATATGAAACTTGATGCAGAACATGGAGAATTACTACATGATCCAGCAAAGTATCGAAGATTAGTTGGTAAGTTAAACTATCTTACTACTACAAGACCTGATATATCCTTCGCGGTTAGTGTAGTAAGTCAATTCATGAGTTCTCCTCGTACCACTCATTGGGATGCCGTACTTCGGATCGTCAAATATTTGAAGGGAGCACCAGGTAAAGGACTACAGTTCAAGAATTATGGCCATTTAAACACTACAGGTTTTTCTGATGCCGACTGGGCTGGATGTCCCGTGGATAGAAGATCTACTTCAGGCTATTGTGTGTTTCTTGGGGGTAATTTAGTTGCATGGAAAAGCAAGAAACAACATGTAGTTTCCCGATCAAGTGCTGAAGCTGAATATCGTGCTATGGCACATGTGACAAGTGAATTACTATGGTTGAGAATGTTACTATCAGAGATTGGAATGTCACCATCAAATCCATCAGTGTTGTATTGTGATAATCAATCCGCTATTCATATTGCTTCAAATCCAGTCTTCCACGAGCGAACTAAGCACATTGAGGTTGATTGTCATTTTGTGCGAGAAAAAGTTCAGAAAGGTGACGTTATTCTTCAACATACAAAGTCGGAGGATCAACTGCAGACATTTTTACGAAATCTCTACGGGGGAATAGAGTGAGCGTCTTATGTAACAAGTTGGGATTATTTGATATTTATATCCCAACTTGAGGGGAGTGTTGAGAAATATTGTGAGTAATAAGGGTAAAATAGTAACTTAGTTATGAGTAGGGTTAAGCACACATATATATATTTGTAACCCTTCTCTTTCTTTTAATTAATCAGAATACAATTATCATTTACAATATGTATTTATTCGATAATAAATTAATATATCTGAGCAAATCTGTTAATGAGTTGAATATTCCATGCATTGTTAGGTTGTAAGGGCTTTTGTTCCCATTACCCTTCATAAAATATGGCTACATTTAACAATAACAATAATCTTGCTTTATTATGCACAATGTTTTATGTTTTTCATTTGCTGTTGTGCTATGTCTGTAACCATATTGCGGTCTTTATATGCTTGTGTGAAGTTTTTAACATTGTTAGGCCACATGTAGCTAGACTTTTGTTATAGTTATATGGCGTAAAAATGCATTGCTACCATTTTATTGCCTTTTAACATGTCAGAATCTGCGTCTTGGGCAGAGTTCTTCATACAATGGCAATTTACACAACTAGTTTAAGCCTGGTTCTGGTTGAGATCATCTCTTATCTAATAGAATATTTCTGTATTCATTTACAGTCATGAGGGGACATTACTATAGATGAACTTATGGATAGTAATGGATAGTTGATGCCAAAAATATATGGCCCTGTTAGTATCTTGTGGAGCTTAATAAAAAAACAAAGGCACCTTGCTACGGGGTATAGTTAAAAATACAGTTAGAAAAGGTGGAGGTGGCTGATTCAATGAGAAGCCTCTTTTTCCATGTGAGATTTTCAGCAACTTCAAGTGAGCAAAACTTATTGACTTAATGTAGTATTTGCCTTGATCAATCATACATGTACTCTAAATCAGTTAATTTAATGGAGAAAATTCATTTCTCAAGAATTGCATTTCCAAAATTTATGTTGAAACTACACTATGAGCAATTGTCTCTTTGACAAAGCTCCTAAGTTTTGATATGCTTGCTTTGTTTTTCTCCTTGTGCTTTCATAGGCAACAAGACATGCAGAGATGGAAGCTCTTGATGTTCTTCTTGTACAGTGGCAGAGGACTGGATTTACAGCTGCAGAAGTTGCAGAGAAGTTTTCAGCATGCTCCCTTTATGTGACATGTGAACCATGCATAATGTGTGCAGCAGCATTATCGATCATTGGTATATCTGTTTATCATACTGAAATAAAACTGAACTCTGCTAAAAAAAAATTATTTGTAAATGATTGGATGACTCTTGCCCTTTTTAGGTATAAAGGAAGTATATGATGGTTGTGCAAATGATAAATTTGGAGGCTGTGGCTCAATACTGTCTTTGCATTCAAGTAGCTCTGAGGCATCTTTTAGGTCAGTTTCTGAACTTGCTTTTGCTGCTGGTGTTGTATTGACATAGCTTTACTTTGAAATTGTGACATATGACAATTGACAAATAAAGCTTACTGGAGGTTTCTGATTCCTTATGTTGATAACTGATGGATGTGGGTTCATAGCGATATTGTATATTGTCACGTGTCGAATATTGTAACATATAACCATTAAAATTAATGGAGGTTTATGGAACTAATTTTCCATATTTTCAGTGCTTTCCTTTGTCTAAATGGAAGAAAGTGGTGTTTCTGGAAGCATCAAGAAGTCAAGTTTATAATCATTCTTTCTTTTACCTCTTTGTTTCCTTTTTCTTAAATTCTTTGTGACTTGTTAAACATTTCAGTATTCTTTATTTGCCTAAAAAGTTTACAGTTCTGAGAAGTGCTACAAGTTAAGCTAACATTAGTTTCTTTTTCCTTTTCCCTCTCCCCCTCATTTCTTCATTTCTTCTTCCTGACTTTTTTCACTACAGCGAGATTCTTTGATGTCTTTAATGTTATCATGTTTAAATCGAGAAAAATAGTATCTTCAAAGAAGTATGATATTCTAACTATGAGGAAATTTATGCTTTCTGATATGCCATAGGCAACGTACTTGATAAAGAAATCTCATTTCTTGTCTGATAGTTGCAATTGTCTCTTCTTGCATACATGAGAGCATGTGCCCGCTAAATGGTGGGGTATGGCTTGTGTTTCCAGCTTGATTTTTTTATCTGTCTGTGCTGTAATGAGTTAACGTTTCATGTTTCCTGAGCTTGATCAGAGCTCATCAATTTTTTACTGTGACTTTGTTGACATAAAAGTTAAAACGTAGTGAAAAAAAATCTGTTTCATTGTGATTTGAGCAGTACATGAAGTGTGTAATCTAGATTATGGACATTGTTTTTCTTTGAAAGTGTTAATTTTGAAAGAATAAGCTCAAGTAAAGGGGAAGAAGCAAGAGATGTACCAAGGATGCATCTAAACAAGAAGTTAAGGCGGGCGGGGGGGGGGAGCCATGAAATATCATACTTTAGATCTTGAAATTTATGGTTATGTTGCGATTAATAATCTGATTATGAGTCAAAAGCAATGTGTGATGCATCTGCCTGATTTATAAATGTTTCCAACTTTTTTTTTCTTGTTTCTCTTGCAGCATTGGGAATTCTGGATCAAAGGGTTTCAAATGTTATGGAGGAATAATGGCATCAGAAGCCATTTCTCTTCTGCGAGATTTTTATGAACAAGGGAACACTAATGGTATAAATGGCAATCAAGCATTTTGGCCAGTTGAAATGTCTGTTTGAAAGAATGTTATTATACTGCAGTTTGCACCTATATACACTAGATAACCTAAGGGAAATGGTAGGTCATTTTCGGCAGACCCATAGTTAAAAAATACATTTTAAGAGGCTTCTATGAGCATAATAGAGATATCCTACTTTTGAACCAAAGTTTTCTTTATCAATCAATGAAGTTGAGCATTGTGCTTGCTGGCCACTTGAAGACCTTCCTGAAAAATTTATCTTTTGGTGCCTAATATGGTGGTCTTCCTAGCACTGATTCCCTTCCATAATGGTTAAGAAGAATTCAGGAAGCCTCTTTATATTTCTTCTTCTCAATCCATTCTCTCAACCAGCAATAGAAAGAACTGTAGCTGGGGCTTTCGGTGATTGAAGATCTTACTGAACAACTCTCTCTCTCTCTCTCTCTCTCTCTCTCTCTCTCTCACACACACACACTAGTCCATATGTAAATTGTTTGCTGCAGTGAAGATACGTTGTTGTAGCCTTGGTCTGGAGAATTATCTGCACTCCCTGGTAAATAAAGCTGGCCCAATGGAATGTTTTGGAATGACTAAGGGCTAGTAAAATTGCAAGCATAGAACTAGTAGGCCATTGGATAAATAAGAACCCATTCAGAAGTTTTCTCCATCAAGGAAAAGGTGCTTAAGAGTGCTCATCTTGACATGGTGCATACACTTATCCAGACTGACATTCACTGAGTATGGTTGTCTGAGTGGAGCGGTGTTCAGCCTTATTATAATGATTGCTATGAATTGGTGTAGAATTGGCCTAATAAACAAAAGGCAAGAGTTTCAGATACCCATTTTTTTTTTTTTTGGCTAATTTTCAGATGCCCTGCTATCATATGTAGCTTCCTCTAGACTCGGTACACCTAGCCAGATTGCCATTTGAAAAATGGGATGTCATGTCCTTGGTTAAGGAAAAAGACGAAGTGCAGTATCTTAATAGTTGATAATCCATCGGTTAGACTCGTTATTCCTATTGTGAATTACTAGGCATAAATAGTTCTTGGTCGAGCAACTGTCCAATTTGTGCTCTTCAATTGCATATATTTCAAAAGACTGATTGGACCGTAACCTTTTCATCCCTCTGCGATAATTAGTATGCTTTGGAAACTGATTATATATAGAAAAGATGGTTAAATAATTTTTTGCAATGATAAAATCTAGTTGATTCATGTTTTTCTTTGTTTTGTTGAACCTTGTTGCATGAAGTATCATTTCTCTCCTCCTTTTTTCCCCTCCTTTTCCATTCATTTTCTATTTATGACATTGTGGAATCTATGATTTGTTCATATATATGTATGCTGAATGCTAATATTTGATTTTCAGCTCCAAAGCCTCACAGGTCACGGGTTACTCAGGCTTAAAATTAGATCTACGTGCATTGATTCTTCCTGTTGAATCTTCTCATGCCTTTGCACTACTAGGTGAAAACTTTGAACTTATGATTCCTTGCTTTTCTGAACATCATGTACATATGGAACGATTATTGGTTACTTGTGCGTATAACAAGTGTAGTGCATGGTGTGACCTTGCTGTATTTTAGCCTTTTAGCAACAGAATGGCATGGATTAGGGCGCTTTGGCAATGTTTCTTGCTGTAGCAGTATGATATGATGCTCATGCGACTTTTGAGTATACCTACAGCTATAAATTCCCTTGTATGGTGTTTGCCAATGACAATGAGGCACTATTAAGGTCTTAGAGATGAAGTTAGACAACATCCTTGTTCTTTGTTCCTGATTGCTGGTTTATTTTGATTATTTTGTTCATTGTTCTTAATCCTGTCAGTTCATCTCTTCATTTGTCTAAAACCTAAAGTCAAACTCGCAGTTCAAGGTAGTTCCTATTCTTAAGGTGAACTCATTGCAAAATTACTTTCAAACTATAGTTTTGTGACTCTTTGTATTCTACATTAAAGTGCAAATATGGATGTGAGATCATTGTTGCAGATTCTGGCATTGTAAGATTCTCTGCTGTTTGTATGTGATCGTAGAAATGGTTAATGGTTATTATTTTGTCTCAGGACCTTAAAAAGTTGCATAATCATAGTGTGTTCAGACAGCTCTTTAAGTGAAGAGATCCCTGTGAATCGTTAATACGATAATTAGCATTCTATTTATGGTATGAGGATGTAGTTAAACATCTAGAATTCTATAAAATGTCTTCAAATGATTTAGTGCACTTTGACTGACAATGCATGCGCCATTTACTGCTTTTCCAATTACAGGATTTCATCAAGGACCTGATAAAGAAAGCGTGAACGTCCAGATCAGTTTTTGCTCCGATGTTCATGTGTTTATTGAGGGTTGCAGCTTTGGTCTTCCATTTTATGCTTTAACTTGATCATCTTATTGTAACATAATTTATGGCAAAATCCTGTGTAGGCATAACTTTTTTTATGCTAATTTTCGTCATCAACCTATCATGTAATCCAGCTCGATTATTTTTATTTTTATTTTTTTATGAGCTTTCGAGCTTTGGGGTAATTCTAGGCGTTTTATTTATGTGTCTAAACTTCTTAATTCTAGTCTATATCATGTGTGATCCCTAATGGTCAGTGACCTAATGGCCTGGTGCCTAGCCACAGGCCCAAGCATGTCGGTCTGTCTTGTGCCCCACCACAATAATATCCTCTTGCATGTACATGTTATATTCTAAGAGACAAGACTCCAAATTCTATGCAAACGAACCTCTTCCAAGCAGCCTCGGCCCTATGAGTATGGTTTGATCCTCTACACAAATGCTGAGCATTTGGCGTGAATAATAAACATTTGGCCAGAAGAAGAGAAATATTTTTTTATTTTTATTTCTAGATAAGTTTCTAAGCAAAATTACCCATTTAATAATATATAAAATTTATACTCTCAAAATAGAAATTCGTTTAATAATGGCGATATAAAATTTCTCCCTTTGGATGGCGGCGGTGGTGGTGGTCGGTAGCAATTGATAGCTAGCCACCGACTGTAGTAGTGGCGGCAATTGACAAGTGACCGGCGGTTGACCTATTCCCAACGATGATGGTGGGTGGCGATGATCGGCGCCTACGATGATAGGCAATGGGTGACAGATCGACGAACGATGGTCAACGGTGACGGATGGATGACCAATTCATAGCAATAATGAATAATGAGAATAATTTTTGTTTCTCATTTTTGTTCCAGAAATAGAAAAAAAAAAATTAACTTCTTATTTTTATTCAAAACTTATTTATGGAACAAAAATCTATTTCAAAAATAGGAAAATAAATAATTTTATCTAAGTGGATTTCTATTTCAAAACAAGTCTAGAATGGAAATTTGTTTTTGAAATATAAATTTTGGTTTGTCATACACTCCCTTAATATCAACTTCTTTGGCATAGTAAAATTTTGACAATAAGAGTTTATCAAGCTGTAAATAATAACAAACTTGATCAGTTGGAATTATTCTAGTTGTAATGTTCCCGATCAAGGGCCTACATTCTTTGTTGCTTAGTCGACCAGGGATGGAGGAAGACCTTGAAACTTTATAGACAATTTCACCCTTTTAAAACCACCAGATTGAAGCAACTCAGCATTGTCTCCATCCTTGTATCCAATAAATATATAAATAAATAAATAAATAAATAAAACTCTACCTTTCAAGATTCAGTTTCAATCTAGAGATGCTTTAAAATATAGGGTTAATATTACGAAAAACTTCAAATTTTGATATATCTATCATAATTTTATCATAAATCAAGTTTTTAACCACCAAAAATTTCAAATTGATACGACTATGATATATCTTAAACAAATCTTTTGATCGTAAAAAACTCTAAACAGAGTCAATTGTATCAAATTTATCCTTCATTAATTTCCATTAAATTGGTTAATATCAAGAAAAATCACAAACTGGTACGTTTGTGATAAATTGAGGATAAAACTCTAAACTGGTATATTCATCAATTGTTACATGTCATCCAACTCAGCAATTTGATGGTAAATTTAATGAAAATTAATTGAGTGTAAATTTATTATATGTGTATCAGTTTGTGATTTTTTATAATAAAAAACTTAGTTTATGATAATTTATAACTAGTGTAACGGTTTAGCGTTTTTGTTTATTGACTTTGAAAAAAATCATAGAGTCATCTGCAAATTGCTTAGGCACATTTATGCTCCTCAAAACAGCAAGCTGAAAATTCCAATTTTACTAAATTAAATGCCTCCGTCATGTCAGCCTTGATCATCCAATAATTTTACTATTTCATGAGATAAAGTCCCGCGTGTGTCGTCATGATGAGATTTCGCGCCATTTTCCCAAATCTCATATGCTCCTGCACACGTTCATTGCCTTCTTCATGGCTTCGTTCATCCGAAACCTGCACCCATCTCTCCAAGCGCTTCTTCAGACGTGCGAGTCATGCGACCCGTGACGGTCGCGCAGTCTCTGGACACCTTAGGAACGAAAACCCAGATAAAACTCGGGAGTTTCTGGACAAATTTCAATGCCCAGATGTTCGTTCGTTCACGAAGATGATCGTGGGTCACGTGTGAACTGGTCGCCTTGACGACGCCCTGAAACTGTTCTACAAAATGCCTTTGAGAGATGCAATTTGCTGGAACATGATGATCAAAGGCTGCCTAGATTGTGGGGACTCGACGACGGCGGAAGAGCTTTTCGATGAGATGCCTGAACCAAGTGTTGTTTGTGGATGACGATGATAGATGGGTTCTTTCGATTTGGACAGGTTGAGGGGGCTGGGGTATTTTTCAGATAGATGCCCATAAGAGATCTCACTGCGTCAAATGCGATGCTTCATGGGTATTGTGAGAATGCGAGGGTGGACGATGTTGTGAAATTGTTTGAGCAAATGCCATCTCGGAATGTGATTTCATGGACTTCAATGATTGGTGGGCTTGACCAAAACGGTAAGATTGAAGAAGCTTTAATTGTATTTGAGAGAATGTTCAAGTCTGGTGTTGTGCCCAATCCGAGTATTTTACGTGTGCATTGAGTGCTTGTGCAAATGCATTGTCTTTTCTCTTGGTGTGCAGATTCATGGTCATGTTTTCAATTCAGGATTCTGCCTTAGCATATTTGTATGTGCTTCTCTTATCACGTTCTACGCTAACTGCAAACGGATTGAGAAAGCAACCCAAGTCTTCAATGAAGCAGTGCATAGGAATGTGGTCATATTTATGGCTCTTCTAACTGGTTATGGCTTGAATAGTAGGCATAAAGATGGCCTGAAGGTGTTCAGTGACATGATGAGAACAAGTGTTCTTCCTAATCAATCTTCTTTTGTAAGCGCTTTAAATTCTTGCTGTAGTTTAGACTCTCTAGATCGAGGTAAGGAGGTCCATGCATCAGTTGTAAAGCTGCAATTGGTAAGTGATGTATTTGTTTGCAATTCTCTTGTAGTCATGTATAATAAGTGTGGAGCTGTTGATGATGCTGTTGTAGTGTTCAAAAGACTCAGGGAGAAGAACACTGTCACCTAGAATGCCACTATATGTGGTTGTGCACAACATGGCCGAGGGATGTGGGCTATGGAGTTGTTTTGCCAAATGATACGCCGACTGGTAGAACCAGACGAGATCACACTCACTGGATTGCTTTCTTCCTGTAGTCATTCTGGGATGTTACAAAAGGGGAGATGCTTGTATCGAATTGAAGCACGAGCATCATGCATGTATGGTGGATGTGCTAGGACGATATGGGAAGCTAGACGAAGCAGAGGATTTTGTAAGAAACATGCCCCTTAAAACTAACTCCATATTGTGGCTTGCTTTGCTTAGTTCTTGCAGGATGCATTCTAACCTAGATTTGGCAGAAAGAGCTGCAAACTATATTCTTGACCTAGAACCACATTGGAGTGCTGCTTATGTTTTATTGTCCAACTTCTATGCTTTTTCTAATAGATGGTGCGATGTCTCACAATTAAGAGTGACTATGAGGGATAAAGGGATTGTGAAGCAACTAGGTAGAAGTTGGGTCACTATAAAGGGGCAAAAGCATTTATTTCTTTTCGGGGATAAATCCCACCCTTTGAGTGAGAACATATATTGGAAGCTGGATTGGTTGATTATGAAGTTGAAGGAATTGGGTTATGTTCCAAATAAGAGATTCTCTCTCCATGACGTGGAAGACAAACAGAAGGAAGAGTCATTATTTTACCATAGTGAAAGGCTTGCTGTTGCATTTGCATTGATTACTATTGTTGAGGGAAGTACAATAACTGTAATAAAGAATCTTTGCATTTGTGGGGATTGTCATTCTGCAATTAAACTTATTGCAAAGATTGTTGATTATGAGATCATTGTGAGAGATTCCAGCTGCTTTCATCACTTCAGGAGTGGCATTTGCTCTTGTGGGGATTATTGGTAGCAAGGGCATGAGGTTATTTCTCATGTCATGAACCTGTAAGCATCCTGAGTTTGCTCATTATGTTAAGCATTGATGAGAGTGGAGCTGCTAACACGAGCACTATTCAATATGGGCTTACTTTTATTGTTGATGTAATAGACAATGAATTCATGTGGAGTCCATGGCTTTTTTTTTTTTATCAGCTCTGGTTTAGTCTAGGAGGCTAAGGGAGTTCAAGTATTTCTCAGCTGTATGAGTTGGGCATGTGGAAAGTTGGAGACTTGGGAGGAATTCTTGCTTTGGATGGCAGTGCCATCCATTGGCTCCATGCAGGGATTTCTGTTGAGAATTGATTATTATCACTTTGCTTATGGCTTTGATCCCACTGGAAAAGAAAGAAAAAAAAAAGAAACTATTCACATGTAAGATATCCCTTCCGCAGAATTAAATTAAGTGAGAAAACCCAGATCCTTGAAAATAGCTACTTTCCATCTCTCTCTAGCATAGAGAGATAGAAATTTGGGCATTTAGAGAGAAGGAAGTTTTGCTTTTTAAAAGAAAAGAAACCTGCCCTCGAGAAGTAAGTATTGCTGGTAAAAGAAAAGAAGCCCACCCAAACAAAAGAAAGGCACCATCCCTGCCTCCTCTTCTCTGATTTTGGAATTGAAAGTTGGTTCTTTTATGAAAAATCCCATCAACTCTTCTCCTCTCTTACATTGTTAGAGCCTCTCTATCTCTTCATCAGGTCTATTAGATTAAACAAAAGCTTCTTCATCTCTGGATAAAATTCGACTTCACCCAATTTTCTCATACAATTTTGTTGTATCTCTTCAACAAATCGATAGTACTGAGTGAGGTTACTTTATTTGTGGTGCCAAAATTAGTACTCTCATGTTGTTTGTGTTGTCCAAGTTGAGCAAATGTTAGTGATAATAATTGGTAGTCACAAGAACACAATAGAATCTCGGTAGTCTAGCACAATTGATCAGTTATTGATGCATGCTTATGTATTGCACGAGAAGTGGAAACTATTTCTTTTAATAGTGATTAGTCAACTCTTCATTTTACAGCTTTTGGTATCTTAATAGGTCTGTCTACCTAAGAGTTCTTTTGCTTTTCCTGTGGATTATTTTGGATTCATAATGCCATCTATATTGGCCAATATTTGGCTTGGGAATTTCACAGTGGATTTAATATCTGTGCCAATAATATTGTATCACTAACTTGTAGGATTCCTTATTTCTAATGATAAAAACTGGATCTTAGAGTGCATTTTAATTCATAGTCCTGACGATGCATGCTTGAAGTTAGTTCATATGTTGTAGGTTTTAGGTTGTGCTTACCAAGTTTAACACTTTCCACAAATGGAAGTTACGCTTGACATTTCATTTGAAGCCGTGTGAACATTAAGAGAAAAGAGTAATGTTTTTTGTCGGACTATTCATGTTCTTTGGTCTCCTTAAACTTGCAGATTATGTCAAGACTGGAGAGTTGTCTCCTAAATTGTTTGCATAAACTGGTTAGATTTTTACTTTTGTTTTACTTGGTCCACGAAATGCTAACACTCCTTGCCCTAGAGTTACTTTTCATCTTGCCATTATTTTTATATAGCATGACTTCATTTTGGTCTTATATGAAGAACTAGTTTTATTTCGATGTTAGAGGTATAAACTTTGAAGAATTGACTCTTTTGACATCTGATTAGGAATGTTGTGATTCGTTGACCATTAGAAAGTATTGTTGTCGTATGTAGGGTAAAACGGAGCTTTGTCATTTGTTTACATATGAATGGGATTGATATCCAAGCGGATCTAGACTCATCATTCTTGAGTCATTTCATGTTGTGATCTGATTCACAACAAAGCTTTCTTCATATTCATTGCTCGCCAGCTTGTATTAGATGTTTATAACATAGCATACATATATGGCTGTGTGATGTCTTTCTTCACTCCCACATGACCCATAAATTACAATGGTCACTGGTCACTTTATCAATGAAGTTTTCACAAGATAATCATATAGGCATATCTTGTGTCTTTTGCAGTGTGGAAATTATAAAAGAGGTTTCACTAGAGAGTGATTGGCTATTTTGACTCGTGGCCTTTACTTTGCAAGAAACAGGAAGAGAACCATGTAAGCAGCTTTTTGAAGTACATGTAGAAGATTGTCGTTAGGAGATGCAACAACCTTGGCTGTGTTTGTGGTTGATGTTCTTGGATATATGTTTTATACCGTTAATTTTCTTCTATTATTGTTCCACTAGTTCATGAAGGTAAATCTCTCTTGACTTTACTTTTGTGTGTACATTTCGTGTAATTACCTATAGGCCCAAATCATAGTGCAGTCACCCTTTAGTAACAAAGGCATTGGCAAGTGCTGCTCGAGAGTTTCGCTGAATATCTCCCATGATGGTTCTCTTACCCGAAGCGAACAACCACTTCCAGTTGGGAAAGCTGCAGGTGAAAGAATGACTCACTATGGGCGTGAGAGGTTGATGTTTTTGTAGTTGCTTGCAGCACTGGAAGGAACTGGCTTGGCAGAGAGAACACGGAACAGTAGCCTTCAACTCTTCATTGTCTTCAACTTGCCTCTGGTTTGGTGGAATATGCATTACAATCGTGGATAAATTAATGGGAGCTAGTTAAAATCGGAAAGTACAATTTGGAAGAATATAAAAATTTCAATAGTGTCAGATTTATTTTTAGGGGTAATTACACCACAATAAATTTTTGTCAGTTTTATATGCAAGTGCCTCAATTTTTTTTTTTTTTCAGTTGAATACCTAAAGTTTCAAAATGTAGCTCAATATGGTGACTTGCTTACTCAGCAAAGGATGATACACATTGCTATATAGGAGTGCCAACTCAATTTAAAATGGATTAATTTTTTAATCTTAAAATGGTTTTTGTACACATTCAATTGACCCTCTAGGGAGAACCTGGTGTGGGGATGATATTGAAGTGAGAAGTTACCAATGTTCAGCTTATCTTTAGTGTGAAATCATTGGTATTCCTTGATAGTGGGGAAGAAAAATATACACTTCCAACGAGGGGATGAGGTTTGCAGGCACCGACAAGTAAAAATAAGGAACGCAGTCCTACTGGGCGCCCTAGTGGGGGACTACTAGGAAAGGCCCTTATCGGTGGAAACATCCCTTGGCTACCATTTACGGCCTACTGAACTAGCCGGTAGTCGAGGCCCCCCATTCAGTAGGCCGTTTCCTTTTGATCTTCTTTCATGCTCAGCCATGGTCCACACTGTACAATGCCGTTGCTGCCGCTTCTTAATGCTATGACTTATGAGGCCATCACCGTGCTGTTGTTGTTGTCCACCCCACTGGATCTCTCTCACTATCCCCAACCTCCACGACCTCCGCTTGAGGTTGCTGCCTTGAGTCCAAGGACTCGCAACCTCAAATTTGATGTTGCAACCTCTGATTTGAGGTTACGAGACCTCAATTCCGAGATTTACGCCTCAGCTAGCCACAAAGAGAGACGACAACGATGAGTTTGAAGTTGGTGGTGGTGGTCGCTTGGGTGGTCGGAAGTGGCTGTTAAAGGTTGGCCGTGGTGAAGGTGGTGGCAGAGTGATGGTTGGTTGCGGTTGCAGCGGTGGTGAACAGTGGGTGGCAGTTGTGGTGGTTGTCCCTGCTATATCCACTAAATTCAACTTTTCAGATGACATTTGAGGAGTCATTTACTTGGTTGGGCACAACTAGACAGTGTGGCTGGCCTGTTTTGCTGGGAGACAGGACGGGGCTGGCATCCTACTTTTCTTCCTCCACCTCGACTTCTTCCCCCGAAAAGGATTAAACCCCACATTCTCCTCCTTGACATACTTGGTAAGGTGGCTTCTGTGGATCAATTGTTCAATGTCTCGTGGCAATCATCTCCATGGTGGCCATAGTTTCTACGAAAATGGCAGTATGGAGACATTTCCCGCCGGCAGCGAGGAGTCTTCAGACAACCTGGTCAACGTAAGATTCCTTGAGGCGTGACGGCCAAACTCGCTTTCTCCTTCACTCTCTTTCCGGCCGGTTGGACCATTGTTGTTTGCATCGTCGTGACAGGAGCAGATGAGCGTGGAGATGGTCCGACAGTCTTCTCTGCCTTGACATCCATAGTCGCGTGGGTTAATAGTTCTTAGAGAGTGGTGGGCCGCTTTTTGCTGACAGAAAACAAGAATGGAGAAGTTTGAAGAGCTACTATGGCAACTGGTAAAGAATCAGTAGAAGGAAGATTTGGAATATCAGTGGCCACTTCCACTAATCTGCGGAGAAATCTTTCAATTATTCTTTCAACTGCTGCTTAATATCTCGGCGTGAATTTTCCGTTCTTTAGAAGTGTCGTTTGCTGGAAAAGTGAGTATAAATGTATCTAGAGGTCGACGAATTCATATGCCAGATTGCGGTTTCAATCCACTAAATTATATCCGAGCTGCCTTCATTGGGTTGCTGCTGGGAAGGCTCAACATGTGATTGCAGCTGGTGCTGCATGCAGCGTCATGGCAGCCCGAAACAGTTCAACGTGATCCGGAGGATCTCCCAAGCAATCGTACCAGTGTAAATTGTGCAATTTGAACCCTTTTGAAAGAGGATCGACCAGTATATCTTTAGTGAACTTAGGAACATGATGGTAGGAGCTTGTTGCCGACAACTTAGGATGAACAAACAACATCTCCCTTTTCACGCTCCATTTCCGTAAACCGTCGATCCACCAGATTCGTGGGCTGAACTGCTGGCACCCCTCCCCAGCAACACCATTAGCAACTTAATCCGGTGGACCCCACCTCTAAGAGCATGTCGACCTTTTTTTCTGAGGTGGGAAATTGGTCTCTGGTAATGAAACCAACATCCGATTTCGAAGTAGGCTCTTGGGACACGTGGGTTCGCATAAGTTGGCCAAAATGACCATACTTTGGAGAAGGAGCAGGGAACTCTCGAAGGTTAATACTTCGAAAAATCTCAAATTAGGACAGTTGTGATAAATTTACTCAAAATTAATTTTTTATTTATTTATGAAAACCACAAATTGATATACTTATGATAAGTTTACCATAAACTGATTTTGACTACTAAAAACTCTAAATTGATATTCCGTGACAAATTTACTCTAAATTAATTTTTTAACCACCGAAAAATTTAAACTGGTATATCCATGATGAATTTACTCTATATTATTTTATGTTAAATTTTATCGTTAAATTGCTAAATTGGATGACACGTGATAGTTGACGAATGTACCGGTTTGGGATTTTATCCTTCGTTTGTTACAAGCGTACTAGTTGTGATTTTTCCATGGTATTAATCAAATTTAACGGAAACTAGTATCATTTTGGGGTTTTTAGTGGTTGATGGTAAATTTATCACAAATGTACCCGTTTACCATTTTTTGTGGTAAAAAATTAAGTAGAGATAAATTTGTCACAAAATATACTTGTTTGAGGTTTTTCATGGTAAAAAAATTAATTTGAGGAAAATTTGTTACAAGTATATTAGTTTTAGGTTTTTCATGGTAAAAAAAATCAGTTTGAGGTAAATTTGTCACGAGTATACTAGTTTGGGATTTTTGGTAGTCAAATAATTAATTTGAAGTAAATTTGTGACAAGTGTATTTGTGAGTTCAAAGCCCCGCAACACAAAGGGAATTAGGCCATTAGGTGATTTACGCGTGGCACCCTGGTGGTGGGTCTTGGGCTAGCATTACCTGGTGGTTTACATGGCAGCTGTCGGCCAAAGCGGTTCCTCTAGCATAAAAAAAAAAAAAAGTATTTGTCTTAGATTTTTGGTGGTATTAATCCTATTAACAAGGTAAGTTTTATGTAGGTGGTTCGGTGAAGGAGCTTGCGTGTTACCTTCCTAATTGGGGTTTAGGGCGTGAACTCGCTGAAACATCATCTCACTCTGTCGTAGACTTAATCTTTTCAGGTCCCTAGATGGAGCAGTGTCGGGTACGGTACGGGGTCCGTAGACAATGGATTTTGAGTTTCCCGGGACCACCCTGACTCGGGAGTTGGTTGAGTCTATGGTTTGGGATCGATGAGGGCCTACTTGAGTTGGTACCTCACCGATTCAAGGCATGGTTCATTGGCTTCTGACAAGGGGGTTGGGAGGGTCCCTTATGAGGTTTCAATGGGCCTTTCGTCAGTACTGGGGAGTGGGAGATAGCGCATCCTTTGGATCTTGACACTCCTGATGGTGTCGTGATAGATTCGGAGCCCTCGGAGGCCATGGATGAGGAGCCTAGTGACTAGATGGTTTAGTGGCTCTTCTTTTTGGAGCGGACTCTTGTGTATAGACTAGTTGTGTATAAACCTGGTGTGTTTATAAATGTGTGTTTGTGAAACTTGATTGTCCTGTTTTTCTATCCCATGTTTGTGTTGTTTGGGGATTGTTTATTATATGCTTATGCATGTGCATAATCGATTGGGTCTGCGACGCGTCTTGGGATGTCACAAATTTATCGACCATCGAGGGATGTGTGCGAGCTCGAGGTTCGGGGCGTGACAGCTTATGACCTGAATTTTCCGAAAATTATGTCCGGTATTTGGAAAAGTGTCGGGATCATGGATTTCCGCAAACTTGGTTGAAAGAATGATCATGGTGAAAAGTCACAATATCTTTCTCATTGAAATTCTGATTAACCTAATTCTCAAGGCTTTAGTTGTGACTAGGTATACCTTAGTTCATCACTTAATCTGGGAAATCACAATTTTCTCAACACCGTCAAGATCGGACAGTTGTGGTTAAAAGTTGTGATATCTGTTTTCTGGCAATTCGATGCGCGCAAATTTGGGCATTTTTGTTCTTGCAGAGCACAACCCAATTACATCAATTGATTGTAATTTCAAAGAACTCTTTTTTCCAACACTCAAGGCTCTGACACATTTGAAATCAAGAAATTTTTTACCGGAGCAAGTGCTATCCGAGAATAGTTTGCGTGTTCAACCATTGGTAAAAAATGAGGTGCCTTCAATAATAATTGCAAAGAGAGAAGTACTTGTATCCGTTTGTGAAAATTTTAAATCCTCGTGCGAGGCAAATACTAAAGAATGCAAAAGTAATTGAAGGCCACCATGAGTCCATGACAATGAACTTTTTGTCATTCCACTAACTAGCAAAGCTGGAAACTTTTTCCCTCCACTTTGGAAAAATTTTAAACTCTCATGCAAGGCAAATACTAATGAGGTGCCTTCACAATCTTCGTGACTATCTCAAAGTGTCATTCCACTAACTAGCAAAGCTGGAAACTTTTTCCCTCCACTTTGGAAAAATTTCATTGGATTGACTTAAAAGCCGTCACTCTTCTTCTTCTTCTTCTTCTTCTTCTTCTTCTTTTTGGTGGTGCTTAGAGAAAAAGAAGATGTCGTTCCTCATGGTGAAGGAAACCTTGTTAAGTGGGCAGCGGGACTGACATTATGCTCAAGACGTTCATACTTGAATTGGATTCAACAGCAATATGCATTTTTAGAATTTTCTTTTGATAACTATAGCATACATCGTTAGTGTCAAAAAACAATTATACAAGTGGTCTTAAGAAAAAAAGGTATTACAAACTAACGTCAATTGTGGATAGGTTGATTTTGGAAAATATTTTATAAACTCGTGGTCACTTTTTATTTGTTGTCATGTCTTCATGATAATTAAGATACAAGATAACTTGATTTATACAATGATTTCCAAATATGGTTTTGGGAGGGGAAGAAACCTGTGATTGTAGAGGACTTGTCCTGAGGCTTCCATATATGGTTTTTGGGAGGGGAGAGAGACCAATGATTGTAGAGGTTCTCAAGCGAATCTTTTCACAAGAGAGGATAAGTGTTACTCAATGTAATACCCATCAACTAAAACCGGTGATTATAGAGGACCTTTTCCTAAGGTTCAAACGTAATTCTTTTGGTTGGAGAGGGTAAGTGTTGTATATGAGTAATACCATTATTCAGATGAATGAAGTAGAGAACGTGTGAGAGGAGATTTGGGCAATGTTAAGGGACTTGAATGTAAGGTGGTTGGTGAGAATTTGATACATTGCTATTGGAGACAACAAAGCTATAGTTCGGTTGTGAACTTAACTATCAAATAATTTGTATGGTATTTATAGTGAAGAACGAGAAATTTCCTATCAAACATGATGGTATATTAAATTCGGTGCATGGTGTATCGCCACGTATAAGGAAGAAACAAGTTAGAAGTAGCCCGTGTCAAAAGGTTACATTCCAGTTGTCTTATGGGCATTCACATTCTTCATGACTATCTCAAAGTGTTGCCATTCCTCTAACTATTAAAGTTGGAAACTTTTTCCCTCCACTAAGGAAAAATTTCATAGGCTTGACTTAAAAGTCATCACTCTTGTTTTCTTTTGGTGCTAAGAGAAAAAGAAGATGCCTTGTCTCATGGTGGAGAAAGCTTTGTTCAATGCTCAACTGGACCAATAGTACACTCAAAACGTTTGAACTTGACTTGGATTTGATGACAAAAAATTTCAAGTTGAGAATTTATAATGAGAATTTATAATCTTCCACGGGTTAAGTTCAATTTTTGAGGTACTTGCTAAGAAAAATCCTCTCACACCTATAATAGATCATGAGCATTAGAACTCATTCTTTGCCCACAAGATCATCTATTGTGATCGAGGGATTAGGAGCATGGCTAAAAATCTCATATGCTAGAAACATTATGATGATCCCTCTCATTTCACAAATTCATTTAATGATTTCGATTTACAAAGGATGATTGGATCGTACACATTAGATAAGGTGGGTCCTATGTGATGTCCATCCTTTTCAACAGAGGAGATTTAGCATATTGAGATTAGACAAGTGGCATTATTTCCATTGAATTGTCAAAAGGTTAGTTGAGAAGTAATGGCATGGTCATTTATCTAGAAAAATTATTGAGTGAACTTAGTCTATAAATTAAATTGAATCTGAACCATTAAAAACAGTGGACTTCACAAGAATCTCTTCAACTTTTCGGATTTAGATTTAGTTTACCATATACATACTTTTCATTTAATAATTTCTTACTTATTAGACGCAAGTAACAGCCTCCAAGATTGGACTTTGGTCGTGAAAAGCACCTAAGACATGGAGCGAAGAAGATCGAAGATGAAACAATTGCAGTGGGGAAAAGCACGTGGAAACAGACCGAATAATTGCACTGGGGAAAAGCATGCGGAAACAGACCGAATTATTGGAGTAGGTGGTTGATGACATGATGCTTTGAAAGCGTCTAACATTTTCTCACAAAAAAAAAAAAAACAATTGTGAATGAGCTATTGCTGGCTCATTAATTTTATAAATCTTGCCCATTACATTTATATGATTGAGAATGAAGAATTTAAATATAAACAGGAGTAAAAACTACAGATTGTCAACAATGTTGATCCACATAATTCAGCATAAGACATTTTATGATTAACAATTTAGTTGTACCAATTTCCACATGAGTCCACAATAATTTTATTATTTGGAATTTCAATCTCCCAAAAATTTGAGTCATGTGATAAAGCAAATATAAATTATTTATACAAGGAAGATGTTGTTAACCAATGCAGAAATATTTATTATATCATATATTTTTAATATGCCTAAAGCCTAAAACTTTCATAAGGCTTGAACACCAACTTGATCGCTTGATTATGTGCAACATGGGAGACCTCAAATCCCTCACAGACACTAATACATCAAAGACAAATTCTGCAACAATGAGTATGGATACTATAATACATAGGGAAGATGTTGAAATGATTTTTGAGAAATTCAATATGACGGTAAATTTTCTATGCCATAATAAGAAGAACTTAGTGTGATTTAAAGATTTGATATGTCAGTTCTATGTTTTGATTTTTCAATACATATCTAGATAATTGTGAAAAATCCAAGGAAAACTTTATTATTACAAGGTTTAGCACATAATTTTACCAAAGTTATCCTTCGTATACTATTTCATCTAAAAACTTACTAAAATGATTTGCAAAATGTTAGTGCCGTTTTTATGGTGTTCATTATATTTTGAAAAATAAGCAAAATTAATTGTTCAATTGTCGGTGTCCCTCCGCTAGCCATCAACGAGGCCCAATGATGGCTGGTGAAGGGAAAAAGTTCATAAAATTGAAAAAAGGAATTGCTAGTCAATGTCGGCGGTGGCCGTGACACATGACTAAATTGGCAAGTTGTCAAAAAGGTTAGGACTAAGTACAATTGAAAAGTTTATGATTGAATTGGCCATTGTATAATATGTTTAGGATTTTTTGGATAATTTTCTTATAAAAACGACAATTAGAATACTTTTGCGATTTGCAAATTATAAACTACACAAACACTGAATTTAATCTAAAAGTTAATCTAACGCAACAGAAGCATGCTGGATGAATCAAAATCATGCAAACAAACAATAAGGTCAGTCCGAGATACTTCAAGGGGCCGAACATGGACGAAACATACGCTGTCTATTACAATCATGCATAAGGAACAGTTAGGCAACATCATCTTTAGACAAGTTCATGTGCAAAGGATTAAGCATAGTGAATTTCATATCAAAATAGCGTGAGAAACGAATTGTAGACTTTGTGACTCTAAAACTTTTTCCTTCCGCTCCCCGCTATCTAATCTTGGCGGATTCTGATTTTCCATTGCTTTCCAACTTCTTAGTAAAAAATCTCCCTGTTTGGATTCCCCAGCCACGAAAGCCACCCGCCCTCGAAGCTCACGATCGGTTTTGCTTTATTAAAGAGCCCCCATCTCTTGTATTTTTCTCTTTTTAAAAGGAAGCACCGAATCTTTTCCTCATCCTGTCTCCGAAGCTCTCGGTCAGAGTTTCCTCAATCAATCATCGAATGACCCGCTTCCTGTTTTCCTCTCTTATCTCATCCTTGGCCAGCTTATGTTTTATTTTTTTTGTGTAATCCAAATCTCTTGCCCGTATTATGCTCCTTCAAAAATCCTCTGCAAAAACAGGTTGATTTTTTGTAACAGTCCGCTCTCTTGGCCAGCCTCTACTCATCTAACCCTCATCTTGAAGTCCTTTGATCCAAACTGCCACAATTCTCTGAGTTTGATCCACCTTGTCCAAATCATATCTAACTCCACAGAAGGAGTTAGGACTGATTTCACTATCTTGGAGTTGCATCCAATCACGCTATCATGAAATTGAAGCTAACTCCTACGATTTTGGAGTTTTTAATTCTAGTTAATCTCACTTGTCAAGCCATCCATCGGGCCAATTAATATGAAGTTCATAGTCGAGCCCTTGTTTTATTCGACACAAACAAGCTTTGTTTAATTCAAATGCATTATGCCACAACATAAATATGTCTATTTTCCAAATGCAGAAAAATGCAATAAAAGATGCTAGTGTGGGACTAAGCTGAGCAAATGTTGTTTGTTATTAAGGATCCAATAGCATCGCTATCGACGAACTCCATTTTAGTTTTCTTGTGAAAGAATGAAAAGTCTCAAGCAAAAAATTGTGTCAACACAAGTTTAGAGGTACAAACTTTGAAAAACGGATTCTTTTGACATTTGATGACGAATGTTGTGATTATCTAAGTATTAGAAAGTATTGTTGTCGTGACATGTGTCATATATCATTTGAGTAGTCATGTATTAAATTATTACCTAGTAAAGAAGAAACCAATCAGAGGTTGGGGATGCCATTTCGAGGAAGTGAGCAAATTTTTCTTAATTAGTAAGCCTACGATCAGATTAGAAAAATCCAACACCCCCCAGTGGTTTCTCCACTCCTTTTGTTGCCCACAAAGAAGCTTGGATCAATAAGAGAATCAGAATAATCGGGTAGTGAAAATAAGTCCATGTGTTTATATCTATTAAATATCTTGGTCCATACTTAAGCACCGTGTTTTCCCAATGTTCTACTATTATTAATAGATCCAATGTTATTTTTTTCTGTTACACTTGATTGTGCATGTAACTATATATCTCTTGAGTGGTCAAGTGGTAAATTATAATATAGCAATGAAAAGATAACTTCTCAAAAATTGGGGATGAAATTTCGAGAAAGACCACCAAAGTTATTTTTATGAGTCTATGACCTTGATCACGAGAATCCACCGCTCTAGACTTGTTTGGCGGTTTGTGATCTATTACTAGTCCCTACTTTTGTTTGCCACAAAGAATCTTGTGTCACGTGGTCTTCATTTTCCAAAGTTTTAATATTATTCTTTGTCTACCCTACCCCCAAAAAAAAGGTCATGCATCTTCGTCCTCTAGTATAAGAATAAATCAACAAGAAGATCAATTAGTGAACGGACTACCTGAACAAACAGTTTCAAATTTTCAGCTTCTAGTCATTGCCGATTCTTGAACTCCATTGTCCAATGGCTTCTTCGTCGAAACCTGAAAAGATTTATGACGTTTTCTTGAGTTTTGGAGGTGTCGACCTGCGTAACAACTTCATCGGCCATCTCTACCAAGCTTTACACCGGATTGGAATATTCACTTTTCGAGATAGTGAGGAACTAAAAAAGGGGGACAAATTATCACCGGTGCTTATGAAGGCCATCGAAGAATCATGCATCTCAATCATTGTTTTCTTTGAGAACTACGCTTCCTCAAGGTGGTGCTTGGAAGAGCTAGTGAAGATTATAGAGTGCAAGGAACAAAAGAACCTCATTGTTCTACCAGTGTTTTACAAAGGGATCCAAAAGAAGTGAGGGGGGGGGGGCATAAAGAGTTATCAGAGAGCTTTGGCTAGGCATAAGTCCAAGTTTGGGAAGGATTCAGAGAAAGTGAAGAGATGGAAGGAAGCTCTTTTTGATGCTGGGAATTTGTCTGGGTGGCATTTGAATGATGGGTAACTAAAGTGGAGTCCATGTTTTCTGTAAGAAAAGTAATCTCTACAAGTAAGCGTGAATATTTTTTTTAAAAAAATAAATAGATCAAATAAATAAATTGACGCACACATGCCTGTAGGAATATGTATAGATGCTTCATCTTATGATTCCTGAAAATTCTTAAGCGTATTAAATTTAAGTTAGTCTCATAAAAGAATTGGTGTTAGTCTCATAAAAGAATTGGTGTATCTAAGTGTAGTTAAGAAAGATAAATGAAAATTTGGCAAAAGATAATAAATTTGACAATTAAAAAAAAAAAAACTTGACAAGTAACACAAACGATAATTGTTAACCTAAAATTAGTTGGTAACTTAATTGAAGAAAATTGGTAAGTCACTTAAATTTAGGTTGACAATTTCAAAAATGAGTTAATAATAAACTCAAATAAGAGCTGGTAATCCAATAGAAAAATTGGCAAATTAAAAGAACAAGTATACATATATATTTTTGGTGACCCAGGGAACCCACTGCATGGCCAGCAGCCGGGAAGTAAACCTTGGGGAGGCACGCAAGAAACCACCACCCACGCACCCCGGGCAAGACATCACGCAATGCTTCAGCCTCCTTGCTTCGCAGGGGCTTCGAAACTGGGACCTCTTGTGTTGGAATCCTGTAGCCCTACCATCCACGCTGCAACGATCGGTGGTAAGAACAAGTAAATATTGATAAGTAGTTGAAGTGAGAATTGGTAATCCAAAACTAGCGAGTAATTTTTTAACATTATCAAAGATGGTGAGTCACTCTAATTTGTATTAGAATTTTTACATAAAAATTAGTAGATTTGAGGCCATAAGTTATGCAAATCAAATTTAGTCTGTTAGTACGAAATGTAATGTGCAATTTATAAAAAGTTGTTGGTAATTTTATGAAAGCATTGGTAAGTCACTAACAAGTTATGTGAAAGAAAAAGTCACCGATTTTTTTTTTTTTTTACTGACATTTTTTTTTAACAATTACCAATATTTATTAAAATTCACCAGCATGAAAATAAACCTTTTTTTGGGCATCGAATAATAGAAGTATGCCTTTAGCTTTTGCTAAGCCCAGTTTCGTTCGGGTAAGGTCTGTAGCTCTTTCTTTTGGATACTTGTTGCCCTCCTCAGAGTGTAATAAAAGTTCCACACATTTTATCAGTGGGCTATTGAGGTCCTCTCGCTTCATTTTGGTAAAATTGAGTTCCATAGATCATCGATTTTGGTGGACCACGTCCTAAACTCGCTACAGCTGGCATTTTGAGTTCGAAAAATCACATGCAGGCTATCCATAGAACATACACTTGGCTTTTTCCAATAATAGAAAATCGACACTGGGACTTTACCGGCTAAAACTCATTTGAACAGAATAAAAGATTAAAACTTGATCGACCGATGGACAAGATGTTAAGTAGTGTTATTTTACTTACCCAAGGAATCAAAAAGTTTAAAACGCGTGATATAGGATGATTAGTGTTCATACGCCACGTGAAGCAATAATATCGTGCTTCAGGGAATTTCAAAGTTTTGGAATCGAAATCTTAATCACCGTTTAAAGTCCAGTATGATGCTTCTTCTTGATTAAGAACATAAATAAATCACATAAAATAGTCAGAACAAAAAATAAGTAAATCGTCATGTATAAATCAAAAGAACAAGTTCTCTTGGAAACTAAAAGTCAAAACCTTGAACTTATTTTGATTGGTGTGGAGCTCTTAGAGGTCTAATTCAACTGGCTGGGAACACATGATTATCTGAAAATGTGACGCACTGGTCTGTTACTGTTAGCTAGGGATTGCTGGTTATTTGCTTATTCAAATCCCTAAAATGATGCTACAACTTCTTTTTCCATTTTCATCAGAGATGAGTTAGAGCTTATTCAAGAAATTGTGGAGAAGATCTCCACTTACCTAGCTCAAACACCTTTGCATGTTGCTAAGCATCCAGTTGGGATAGACTCTTGAGTTGTTAAGCTGAAATCTATGTTAAATCTTGAGTCTGATGATGGTGTTCTCATGGTGGGAATATGGGGACAAGGAGGTATAGGGAAGACAAGTTGAGCCAAAGCTCTTTACAATGTTATATTCAGAAAATTTGAGGGTTCATGTTTTTTGGAAAATGTTCGAGAAACTTCAAAAGGTACGAAGAGTTTAGTTACTTTGCAAGAAATATTTCTAAATGATATACTATTACCACAACAAAGATTAGAAGTATCCAATGTTGATGGAGGTATTCAGCTAATACAACGCAGACTAGGTCGAAAAAAAGTTCTCCTCATCCTTGATGATGTGGATGACTTGCGCCAGTTGAATACTTTAGCAGAAGGCAAGTGGTTTGGTAATGGAAGTAGGATCATCGTTACCACAAGAGACAAACATTTGCTAACTTGTCACCGGATAGATCAAGATCGTGTGTATGAAGTTGAAGCACTTGATGACAGTCAAGCTCATGATCTACTTACTAAGCATGCTTTTCAAACACACCAAATCAGAATAGATCTAGTGGACAGTGCTCTAAATTATGCTAAAGGCCTTCCTTTAGCACTTGAGGTGCTAGGTTCCTTATTATGTGGTACAATAGAAGATGTATGGGAAAGTACACTAATGAAACTTTCTAGGATTCCCGACAGGAAAATTAATAATGTGCTCAAAGTGAGTTATGATGGACTAGATGAAAATGAGAAAGAGATCTTTCTCCACATTGCTTGCTTCTTTAATGGGCGGACAAGAGAGTATACAAAGAAAGTTCTCGATAATTGCGATCTTCTAACAGTTGTAGGATTTGATACTCTCATTAAGAGGTTCTTGATATGCTTTGAGTGTAGAATCATAAAAGTGCATGACTTGATTCAAACAATGGGTAAAGATATTGTGAACCAAGAATGTCGAGATGATCCTGGAAGACGTAGTAGACTATGGTTGTATGATGATGTTGCTGATGTTCTGTCATGTGACATGGTAAGGCTTGTGAATAAGATCAAAATTTTGCTAGTTTTTTTTACTCTAATTACTAAAAATGCATAACCTAATTTTGTATATATAGGGAGATTGTGCCATAAAAGCCATAGTGTTGGAACTACCTGAGCCGATAGAGATGTGTATCGGTCCTGAAACTTTTACAAAAATGAGAAAGTTGAGATTGCTCATCTTGCACAACGTGCATGATTCTTTTCAAGGTCATAAATGTCTTCCTAATGAGCTTAGATGGTTTGAATGGCCTGGATGTACTCATCAGATTCCAGAATTTTCTGCTGGTCCAAAGAAATTGGTGGGAATTGATATGAGTAAAAGCAATATCACAGGGGTTCTAAAACAATTTAAGGTGAGCATTATCAACATATACCTTTTTGTTATGTACATAATTTTTATATGTAGATGCATATTATATGTACTAGTATGCAAAAGGTAGTGGTGTTCCTCTATTTCAAGCACCACTTTGCTATTTTCTTTCAACATGACCCTAATTACTTGCGTTAGAGATATTTTTATGTGAAGCAAAATTGACATTTGATAACGTAAGCAAAAAAATTCATTAGAAATACTCAATGGAAACATTTTTGTCAATAAAATACACAATATAGAGAAGTTTTATACATACATGTGGAAAGAGAAAGATATTGCAAGATTTGAAAAAAAATTTATGAAGGCCATTGCATCATTAGAAAATTTGACTGTTCATATTGAAATTGCGAGAGCTAAAAAATAAAATAATCAATTTCATGTATATGTCCATTACATAATATCTATAGAATAAGTAACTGATGATACTTGATGGAAGGAATATAAAAAAGAAAAAAGATTGAAATCTTTTAAAGTAGGAGATCATCTTTACCTTATATATAGTATAGATAAAGTTTACATACTTTTTATAACTAATATCTCTAACTACTAACATAGATATATTTCAAAATTAGATCAAATCTACCTAGTGAAAAATTCAAAATGCAATTTGCTGTCAGTTGTTTATGTATGAACTTTATTATTTAAAAAAAAAATTGTATAGTGATCGAACAAAAGGGAAATAAAAATATGACAAACCTACCGGTTGACATGTATGTAGAAGTAAAAACACCCAAGAAATGGCTGGTTTAGTGGTAGGCCATGTACCCAATGCACGTTCCTAATTGGCGAGGATTTGCCTAGCATAAATAAAATTAGTTGAGTTGATGGTTTGAATGCAAGTAAGGCATTGTTAGTTGCTTAAATCATTTCTTATGGAGCAGCACTTCTAAGGGGGCATAATAATTTTTTTTTTAGGAACTTTGCCAGTAATGTGTGCACAACTAAATCAATGTGAGTGATCCAGTAAGGGCACTCCACTAGTTTCTTAATAGAAAGTCAAAGCCAAATTTTGAAATGAGTATATGAAATTTTTATTTTCTTTTGAATGTTTTTTAAAGTTCATTTATTGTCCTTGCATGACTTCAAAAAAAAAACTTTAAAGTTAATTAATCTTTATGCAAGTACATTGTGAAAGTATTCATATCCCTTATTCATCTACGATATATGGTTAGAGACAAACCTAGCAGAGTCTTTGTTCCTATGCTAGCCACATGGCACTTCACTTTGTTTTAGTGATTGCCACATGACATCACACGTGGAATAGTTTTGTCACATGGCCCACCTTGTGTCACGCCCCGAACCTCGAGCGTGCGCACATCCCTCTGTGGTCGATAAAATTGCGACGTCCTAGAATGCGTCGCCGACCCATTCATTTTATTGCACATGCGGAAGCGAATAAACAAATTCCCAGACAACACAAATATGAGATAGAAAAACAGGACCACGATTTCACAAAACACCTTTATAAACAACCAACTGGTTTATATACAATAAGTCTATAAACAAGAGTCAACTTCAAAAAGAAGAGCCACTCAGCTAACTAAGCTAACCACCTAACATGCATAATTAAGCAAATAAATCACTAATCTAAACTAACTAACCACCTAATCCATACTTAGTCTAAACTAATTATCTATTAAACGTCATTAACTCCCTAAGTAGAGTTTAGCAAGTAAACTAACCGGTTTAGCAGACTGGTGAGTCCACGGCGACGGCGACGCGGAGGTAAGCAACAAACAAGCCTGCGATGACACCAACGGAGGTTCGGATGGGCCTTAAAATAGGCCTAGAAGTCTTAGCTAGGGGTTGAGAATTCGGTTCTGCTTTGGGCCGAGAAAAGCTGGACTAGGGCTTGGCTTGGGCTGAGACGGGTTAGGTGGGGCGACAGCGGTTGCAAAGGCGACAGCGGTGGCTGGATGGCGATGAACGGCGGCCAGGTGAGCTACGACGATGGATGCATGGGTGCAAGCGACGAGATGGGCACGCGAGCGGGAAGCTGGCGATGGCTTGGGTGTATGAGCGCTGGATGACAAGCAAGGGTGGTTGATGGCAAGGGGGGAGGCTACTTGCTGGTTCTATGGTTTTTCTTGAGCTTAAAACACACAAAAATGGAGAAAGCAAGGGCAAGAAGAAGAAGATGGCTGCTGCAAGAGGGGGGGGCACAAAATATCAAGAATACTCAAGTTTCATGCCCTACCATCCTTGGCCGTCATCCTTGCTACATCAACGCTTGTCACATCCTGAATTTTTCAACTTGTTTTCTACTGAATTAATCGGGCATTTCATTGACGCGTTTATAGGGCTATTCTCAGAGCCGATTACTCTTAAGATAACTAGATTAGCTGGGGAAGTTATTAAGGACTTTAAAGCAAATAGACTTGAGAATTCAATCAGGGATCGGATTCTCAACCGTGCTTATCTTTAGAGGCCATTATGACACAGTTAAAAATCGATTTAAGATCAGAAATAAGTTTGTTCAACTGAGATGTGTGGCCGATCATGGGTGACTCCACTAAATTGGAAAATTCTCGTTGACCAACACTAATTTGATTTTACTGTCGATTTGGTACCCTATGTCCGTAATTAAATCCTCGAGATTTTCACGACAATCGAAAGTTGCCATTGAGTTGAGTGGGTTTATAGTCACTTGAAGAAAATCGAACACGGGTCATTTGCCTTAAAAAGTTTTGAAAACTACCCAGTAGTTTAGGTTACGCTAAAAACGCGCGAAATGTGAATTAACCGTCAATTTGAGTCCAATTTCATAAATTGAAGATACTGTCATGTCACAATAAATTCTAGGACTCACAACTCAATCTCAGAAGATTTTTTACGCTTGACACTTTTTGGGAAAAAGTTGTCGCGTGGTCATTTTTGTGCAAAACAAGCCGATGATTAGTTTTGATGGCAAATTTGAGAAGCATGAGAGATTATTGGATGAGGAGAATGATCAATTTTTCAATTGAGACATCAATTGATTTTTATGAGAGCCGATCAAAGAGAATCAAGAGAGAATTGAATCAAATTGAAGCCACCCCACTTCAATGTCGTAGCACCCCATGAGACCCAACCTTTGGACCCCTTAAACATTCTAGATAGGGGCATTTTGGGTTGAAAAGAGCTGGTGGAAGACAGCCTAGCCTTGGATGAGGTTGAGGGGGAACAAGCTTGTGGAAGAAGCTTGCAAAAGGGATCCATCTCTCTCTTCTTTTCCCTTCTCCCCCAACCGGCAACACTCTCTCTCCTCTCCCTCATGTTGGTGTGACTCCACCCAACAACTCCAGAGGAAGAAGCTATAGCCACGTGAAGACAGGAGTAGCTAGCGGTCGCCATTTGCGCATCGCACGCCGCCCGCCGTTACGCCATTCATGCGTGCACCACCACCACCAAGCTGCCATCTACCCCCTCATGCTGTTCCAGTCATTGTCTAGTAGCCAGGCCAGAGTCGTTTGGCCACCATCAGCCTCTGTCCGACCACCGTTCGGCCTCACCGGAGCCCTACTCACCCTTTGCCGACCTTGCTTCGCTATCTTAGCCACCAGAGCAGCTTCGATCAGCCAAGAACAGCAGCTGAAAAATGGGTTTCTAGTAGTGATCCAAGCCCCTTTTTGAGGTGTTCCGGGCCCCAAACCCAAAGTTCGCTTTGGAGTTTATTGTTCCTCGCACCGTTCCCATCGGATTGATCCAACTTGTGCGTAATTCCGGTGAGCAATCTCACTAATCATTGCTTAGTAGACTAATTATGCTTAAGGATTGATTAGTGTTAATTAAATATGATTAGCTGGTTATATTAGAATAGATTAGTGATTATTAGTTAATTGCATTGCATATTAGATATGTGGTTAGTGTACTTAGCTAGAGAATTGCTTATAGTATTTAATGAATTCATCTCGGGATTTTTCCCGACCCTTATCGGGCTTCAATTAGGCATTACAAGCCTAAATTGGATTTTTTAATATTTATTTATTAATTTTCGAAATTAATTAATTAATTATTTTTCGGAAATTAAGTAGGGATATCTAATGGCCGAAATTTTATGCTGATCGTTGTGATGTAGTCCATTTATTTATTTGAGCTCTAAGTTGTGCTAAATTGAATTGATTGTGTAATTTGAGGAATTATTCCTAAATTGATGGAATTGAGTGAAATTGAATGATTGATTGGTAGATGGCCAAGTACGGTTATTTAGCATTAATAATGCATTGATGAGTTGTAAAGTGGAGAGAATTGTGAGATTGAACTGGGAATACTCTTGGCTGAGACCGATCAGGTACGAGGTATATACATACGTGGTTCGGTGATAAGGAAATCACTGGTGAAAATGGCGTCTTAAAGAACGCATGAGTGCTGTCTACTACATGCATCTTTATGGACATATGTGATTTGGTGATAAATAAATCACTGATGAAAACAATGCCTTAAAGAACGCATGAGTGTTGTCCATTACATACGTCACTTTGGCGAAAATACTGCCCGAGAGCATTACTGTAGCTCTATGACTGAGTATACAATTAGAGGTTATATAATGAGGAGTGAAATGACCTAGAAATGGTTTAACTGACATGTAATCGACTAGGTCGATTGATCAATGATTTGATCCGTTTATCATGAATTGATTGATTGTTTGATGTGAAATATAAGGCATATGTGTATAACCTTAAATTGTAGGTTGGGATTGATGCCAAAGTAAGTCTTCTGACTCGTGCTATGCTTAGGCAACCATGTGGTGTATTGGTTTCCTAATCGAGTCTTAGTAGGGTAGAACTTGCTAAGACGTAGTCTGAATGGTTATTGTATAACCATTTTCAAGCCCCTAGATGGCAGCACCGGTACCTCCCCCTCCTTTAGAGCAGTTTGGCATTCCTGTGACATCCTGAAATTCGACCCCGTTTCGATAAAGTGAAATGGGCATTTCGTCGGCGTGCCTATGGCCTTTTTCTCTGAGCTGATCACTCACGAGTTAACTAACCTATTGGGTGAAGCCGTTAAGGGATGTATCGGCCGTAAAATCCCTAAAAGCTACCTAATTGGTTGGATTGAGCTAAAATCACGTCTGATCGATTTTTAACCACGAAATTGAACTCGATTTCGGGAATCGAATTTTAAGCGCGTCATAATTCTTATTTTTAGGATCCTGTCTCATCGCTCGTCAATTTATTGACGAGTCCGAAATTTCAATAAAGAAATTATCGGAAGAAAATTGAAGTCCGAAAAGAAATTTGAAAGGGAAAGAGAAAAGAAAAATCAAATAAGAAAAGTAGGGTTATTTATTTTTCTTTCTCTCTCTCTCCCTTCTCTTTTCTTTTCTCTTTTCCCTCTCTCCCTCTCTTTTCTTTTCTTTCTTTTCTCTCTTTTCTTTCTCTCTCCTCTCCCCTCTTTCCCTCCCCCTCGTGCGAATTGCCCCCACCGCCCACTTTCTTCCTCTCTTCTTTGACTAGTCAAAACCCCACACCCTTATCTCTCTCTTCTCTCTCCTCTCTCTTCTTTCTTCCTCTGCACGCTCGACCGAACCCCCTTTTCTTCTTTCTTCTTCTCCTTCTTTCTTCACGCCGAGCGAACCAGAAGCTGCAGCTCGCCCCTCAGCCGCTCGCCGCTCGTCCCACTCGCCGCACCGCCGCACCGCCGCCCGCGGCTGTGCGCCCGCCGCCGTCCGTGCACGCTCAGGCCGCGCGATCCAGCCGACCCAGCTGCTGTTCGCTTCTGTTCCAGCTCCGTCCAGCCACCTCCGGCCACCGCCCAACCCCGCCGGACCTCCCCCGCGACCCCCTCGCCCTCCGCCGGCCTTCCCCCGCCGCCCTAGCCGCCGGAGCTGCTCCGTTCAGCCGCGACCAGCAAGACCCACGGAGTGGGTTTCAGCACCTTCGGGCTCGCTTTTGGACCGTTTCCCGGCCCCGGATCCGCGAGTCGCTTTGGGAACAATCGTTCCTCGCGTCGCCGCCGTCGGATTGATCCGATTTGCGCGCGATTTGGTGAGTAATCTCACTAATCCAGGATTAGTGGCTAATTTATGCTTAAGGTTGATTTAGATTTAATTAATCATGTTTAGGTTGTTAGATTAGATTAAATTAGCAATTATTAGTTAATTGTGTTGCAATTTAGATAAATTGATTGTGAAATTAGCAAGTAGACGTGGTCTACTAATTATTGGAAGTGCCTCGGGATTTTTCCCGACCCTTAGTGGGCTCCAATTAGGCTTTCCGGGCCTAAGTGGATTTTTTAGCATTTAAATATTAATTTTTGGAATTAAATTAAATAATTATTTATTTTCCGAAAATTCGACTGTGATGGCCTGGAACCGGAAAATTATGTTGATGACCGTGGTGAAGTCCGTTTATTTAGTCGGGCTTTAATTTGAGCTAAATTGAATTTTAATGTTAATTGTTTAATTTTCGAAATTATTATTTAATTATTTATTTTTCGGAAATTAAGGTTGAGATGGCCAGTGACCGGAAAGTTATGCTGATGATCGTGGTGCAGCCCGTTTATTTAAATTGGCTTTATTTTGAGCTAAATGGAATTTTTATAATTATTAATTAATTTTCGAAATTAATTAATTAATTATTTATTTATTTTTCGGAAATTAAGATTTTGATGGTCGACGACCGAAATCTCGTGCTGATCGCTGTGGCGCAGTCCGTTTATTTATTTGAGCTCTACGTTGTATGGAGTTAAGTAAATTGTGATATTTTAGGGATTTACCCTAAATTGATTGGAATTGATTGAGATTGAGTTGGCCAAGTGGGTTATTTAGCATTTATAATGCTTTGTTGAGTTGATTTAATTATTTGATTGAGAAATCGTTGGCTCTGTGATCAGTGTATCACCTTGGCGAAAAAAGACGCCGAGAGCATATTGAATTGTTTAAGTTGGCTCGTGATCAGTGTATCACCTTGGCGAAAAAGACGCCCGAGAGCATATTGAATTGTTTACGTTGGCTCTGTGATCAGTGTATCACCTTGGCGAAAAAGACGCCCGAGAGCATATTGAATTATTTACGTTGGCTCTGTGATCAGTGTATCACCTTGGCGAAAAAGACGCCCGAGAGCATAGTAAAGTATTCACTGTACGTCACCTTGGCGAATCGACGCCCGAGAGCATTGATGGAGCTCTGTGACTAAGTACAGGCATCGTAAAAAGGGCACGTGGGCTCGGTGACTTGATGCATCACTTTGGCGAAAAGGTCGCCTGAGAGAATGCACGTGGGCCCAAGGTTCGAGGCACGTGAACTCGGAGACTTGGAAGGTCGTCCTGGAGAATGCACGTGGCCTAGATTTTAAATATCCCACAGTGGGGATTGAATTGTATGACATGTAATCGACTGGTTCGATTTGTTGAAGTGAATTGGTGTTTATTGTGAATTGTACTGACTTGCAGGTGGGATTAGAGGCCAAGGTAAGTCCTCTGCCCTGTGCGTGTTTAGGCAGCCTTTAGTATAATAGTTTACTAATCGGGCTTAGTGGGGTAGAACTCGCTGAGACGTAGTCTCATCCCAGTTTGGGGAAAACCATTTCAGGACCCCGCTGAAGAGCTAAGGAGGAAAAATCCGAGAAGGAGAACTCGGAGGTGAGATCTGAAGATAAGGATTTTTGGGAGAAGAAGACAATCCTGAGAGGGGTCTTGAGTATGGCCCCGGTTGTCTAAGTTTCGTCTTCTTTTGAGATCTCCGTTTTGATATGAATAGTTATGAAAGGGTTTGTGGTTTGTATAAAAGTTTGGTTATAAATTTCAATATGAAAAATATGGCCCTGCAACCACCGCCCGCGGTGGCCGCGCGGTTAAGGCTTGGTACCCTCCACGCCAAGGGGAAGAGTTCGAGACTTCGTGGACGCAGTGCTTCAATGCTCAACGCGCGACTTACCTGCGCTTGGGGGTCAGCGGTGGGGGCCCCCGGCGCTCCAGGGTTTACTCTCCCCGCGAAGCGGCGATCGGAGGTTCCCTGGGTCATCAAAAAAAAAAAAAAAAAAAAAAAAAAAAAAATATGGCCCTGCTTTTCTATCCCATCGTTTTATTGTCTGGGGATTTTAACTGCTTCCGCATGTGCTTAAAAATGAAAGGGTCGGCGATACATTGTCCTGGGATATCGCATTATAAAATCGACCAAGTCAGACGGATGTGTGCGTGCCTGAGGATCGGGGCGTGACAATTCCAGTGGACATCATCGAGAAAGAAACTCACTTCCATGTTCATCCTCATATAGAAGGATTAGAATATGTTTTGATTGAGTCGATAGTGTGGGTTGAAGTCGGCCAAGATGACCTAAGGCCCCATGAGTATCAATCTTGGTATCATTACTATTTTGATGGGTGAAGAGTAGTTCCCATCCTTGAAAAGAATATAACTTACCCCGTTCTTGAGAAAACTTTTGGTAAGGGAACTGCAGACCCCGAGGGTGGAGGTGTAGATGATGCCAGAGACCTTGTGCTTTGGAGTGAGTCGTCATCCCCAATATTCACTGAAGAGGATGAAAACTTTGAGGAAGGTGAGATCATGGAACAAGAAGTGGAAGCTCCAGAGGAAGATGAGGATTAGGGAAATGCTGAAGAGGAGCCAGTAGAAGAAGAGCCTAAAGAAGATGAGGAGCTTAAGGAGGAGGAAAGCGAGTCAGAAGAGTCAAAAGAGGATCAAGATGATACTGAGTACGACCCGGATGAGGACTGAGATCCCATCCTCTTTTGTGAACCTTGTTTATATGTGAATAGAGTGAAACTAGGAAGTTGTGAATAGTTTGTGAATATACTTTGAGTTATGCTTTGTATAAAAGTATGGTCATGAATTTCAATATGAAAAATATGGCCTTACTTTTTATCCCACTGTTTTATTGTTAGGAGATTTATAACTGCTTCCGCATATGCTATTAAAAAAAAAAAAAATGAAAGGGTCGGCGATACATAGTCCTAGGATATTGCATTATAAAATCGACCAAGTAAAAGGATGTGTATGCTCGAGGATCGGGGCATGACAACACTTCCTCAAGAAATCTCCCAAATGGTCCAAAAGGTTGTAGCACCCCCTAGCTACGAATTTTAGACCTTTGGCCTCCAATTTCATTCAATTCCTCACAAAAATTTCTTCAATTGAGCTCAATTTGGCCCCGATAAAATTAGCCAATGTCCCATCATCTATCTCATGATTTTTCCTCGTCAATTGAATCAACTCGACGGTAAAAAATGCGACAAAAAATGGCCCTCTAATTTTCCAGGTCCAAAAAACGCCTAAATTTGATTTTTCGCCAAAATCTCAAGTTTGTAGAAAAATATTTAGAGGATGAGTCGACATTCCTAAAATGAATCGTGACATGATAGAACTTTTAATTTCTAAAGTCGGGTTCAAATTCGCGGTTAATTTCAAGCAATCGCGATTTTAGTTTAACCTAACCTACTAGGTAGCTTTTAAGAATTTTTAGTGTAATTGACCCGTGGTTGATTATTTTTGAGTCACATTGTGCATTTTTGACTCATTGGAGACTCTTGGTTGTCTTGAAAATCTAGCACATGGGACTTAAATGACAGAAAAATCAGTTTAGTGCCGTTCAACGAGAATTTTGCAATTAAGTGGAATCACCCACACTTTAATCACATACCTCAGTCAAACCGACTTATCTTCAATCTTTGATAGATTTTTATAGTGTTGTATTGACCCTTGCAGATTAGCACGGTCGAGCGATCGATTTTTCACTTTCCTAGGTTACTCATTCTGTGCTGTAGTGTTGCCAAACCACTTTAACCAACACGATTGTCTTAGTGCGCAGAACCTGTTCCTTTCAATCTATAATTTGAACCAGTCTCTCTACGTACAACACCCTATTGTCCACGTCTAACTCTTTAAAATTCAGCACATGGGTCGAGTTAGGTTCATACTTTCTCAATATCGACACATGGAAGACATCATGCACTTGTGCCAACTTCGGCGGTAATGCAAGATGATATGCTAGAGTCCTTATTCTTTCTAGAATCTCAAAGGGACCTACGTACCTCGGACTTAGCTTCCCTTTCTTGCCAAAGCGCGAAGTACCCCTCATTGGCGACACCTTCAGAAAGACGTGCTCACCAACTTGGAATTCCAAAGGTCTTCGACGCTTATTTGCGTAGCTTTTCTAGTGACTCTAAGTATTATTTAATCTGTCTCTAATAATTGCAATTGCATCCATTGAGTGCTAAACCAACTCTGGGCCTGTGATTTTCGGTTCTCCAACCTCATTCCAACACAATGGCGTTATGCACGCTCTGCCATACAATGCTTCAAAAGGTGTCATTTGAATACTCTGCTAGTAGCTGTTGTTGTAGGCGAACTCAATGAGATGAAGTTATTCCTCCTAGTTTCCTTCGAAGTCTAGCACACACGCTCTCAATATGTCCTCAAGAGTTCGAATTGTCCTCTCAGACTAACCATATGTCTGTGGATGGTAAGCCGTACTAAATTGCAA
Organism: Eucalyptus lansdowneana; assembly: GCA_017140395.1. Classification (NCBI taxonomy): domain Eukaryota; kingdom Viridiplantae; phylum Streptophyta; class Magnoliopsida; order Myrtales; family Myrtaceae; genus Eucalyptus; species Eucalyptus lansdowneana. The sequence goes on from CM029487.1 coordinate 50,946,842, forward strand.
TTTTGTTCCCAAGGTGATCTGCAAACTTTTCCAAAAGGTAGCTGTAAATCTCGAGTCTATCAGATGTAATTGTCATTGGCACTCCAGGCGGATGAACAATCTGACGCACGTACAATTCTACATATCTGTCCAATGTAAGGTCCTTCCGTATAGCGATAAAGTGAGCTGAATTCGTCAGTCTGTCGACCACAACCCAAATGGAATCATTACGCCTATGACTCCTCAGTAAGCCCATCATAAAATCCATCGTGATATGTTCTCATTTCCACTCGGGAATCTCGAGAGGTTGCAGAAGTTCTCTTGGTTTACAGTGCTGTGCCTTCACTTGCTGACACGTCAAACATTTGGTGACATGTTTGGCGATATCCGCCTTCATACCGGTCCACCAATAGTGTTGACGCAGATGCATATTATGATACATTTACAGACAGCGTTGAGTCGGAATTCTTCAGTTGCACAGATGATGGTTAAAGAGTGGATTTTATTCGAGAGAGCTTGAGATTCGGTTTCAAATTCGAGAGAGCTCAATTCTGCGACTTTATTAGCCTTTCCAGGGTGATACAAGATATCACAATCATAATCCTTCAAAAGTTCCATCCAGCGACGCTATCTCATATTCAACTCATTTTGAGAGAATAGATACTTAAGACTTTGATGATTTGTAAAAATCTGGAACCTTTCTCCGCACAATTAATATCTCTAAATCTTCGGAGCGAAAATAATCACTGCGAGTTCTAAGTCATGCATCGGGTGATTTAGCTTATGAGGTCTCAACTGATAGGACGCGTATGCAACGGCTTTGCTATGCTGCATTAACACGTAACCCAGTCGTCTAAACGACGCATCACTATAGATCTCCTATCCTCCAGGTCCAGATGGAATTGTTAACACTGGTGTAGTAGTCAACTTTTACTTAAGCTCTTGGAAACTACGCTTGCACTTGTTTGTCCACACAAACTTTTCTTCCTTCTTCAGCAGTTGAGTCAACAGTGAAGCTAAAGCTGAAAACCCTTCTACAAACCTTATGTAGTATCCTGCCAATCCCAAAAAGCTTCTGATCTCTATCACTATCGTTGGTCTTGGTCAGTTGATAACTGCTTCAATCTTGGTTGGATCCATGGAGATTCCTTCATCTGAAATCATGTGACCTAGGAATGCCACACGAATCAACCAAAACTTGCACTTACTAAACTTAGTGTACACTCCATGATTCCGCAGAGTCTGGAGCACCATCCTCAAATGCCTTTCGTGCTCCTAAGGACTTCTCGAGTACACTGAGATATCATCGATGAACACAATCACAAACTGATCAAGATACTCTTTGAATACCCATGTCATCAGATCCATGAAAGCAGCTAGGTCGTTCGTTAAACCAAATGGCATTATAATGAACTCATAATTGCCGTATCGCATACGAAACGCTGACTTCGGCATGTCCTCCTTTCTGATCCTCAGCTAATGATACCTTGTCCTCAAGTCAATCTTAGAGAATATCGACACTCCTTGCAACTGGTCAAACAAGTCGTCGATCCTCGGCAGTGGATACTTGTTCTTGATCATCACCTGATTGGGTTAACGATAGTCGATGCACAGACGCAACAAACCATCTTTCTTTTTTACGAATAGAACTAATGCTCCCTAAGGTGATGTACTGGGATGTATGAATCCCTTATCCAACAACTCCTACATCTGCACCTTTAGTTCTTTTAACTTCAACAACGCCATTCGATAAGGAGCCTTAGAGATTGGCTTTGTTCCGGGTGCTAATTCAATCACGAACTCAATCTCTCTTTCTGGCGGCAAACCTAGCAATTCCTTTGGGAACACGTCCTGGAACTCTTGAACCACTGCGATATCTTCAATCTTCAGCTCCTCAACTGTCATATTCACGACAATTGCCAAGTAACCTTGACAACCCATGTCTAACAAATGGGTTGCCTCAAGCGACGAGATTAAGGTAATTGAGGGTCCTTCTCGACTCCCCATAAACTCAAAACCTTCACCTGGTAATGGGTTAAATTGAATCGCTTTATGAGAACTGTCCATCTTAACTCATTGCTTGGTGAGCCAGTCCATGCCAATTATTACATCAAAATCATACATGGCTAGGACTATTAAATCTATTATCCCTTCTCGCTCACCAATCACTAACTTGCAATCAGGACAGCCCATCGTAGACAACATCTTATCCTTTAATGGTGTTGATATACTAACCACTGACTCCAACATTTTAGGACTCAATCCTACCAACTTAACAAATTGCCCAGCTATAAATGAATGAGTTGCACCAGGGTCAAATAAAGTATAAGAAGCGTGGTCGTTTGGGGAAACAGTACCTGTAACCACATCAAGCGAGTCCTTTGCCTGTCTCCTTGTGACGGTGCACACTCTTCCTTGAGTTGGAGGTCTGTTCAATCCACCCTCTCGTGTGTTATGAGGAGGAAACCCCCTATTTTGTCCCATTGATGGCGGCGGTGGCAATTGCTGCAGTCCCATCGGTCTCCTGGGACAATTTCTAGTTATGTAACCCTGCTGGGCATACTCATAACAAGCACACGGCTTAGAATGGCATGGAGCTTATTTGTGTTGTCTTCCGTAGAAGCGACGCCCATCTAGCTTGGCGCAGACTTACCTATACCACCGTTTGTTGAGCGGAATAGGGTACCTTCCTCCAACCATAGGTTTCTTCCCAAACCTATTTCCATCTCTATTCGAACTACACCGCGACCTAGATGCAACGGCTTGCTCATTTAGATTCCTCTCTATCAACTAGGCCCGCCTATATAGCTTGTTGTAATCCTTTAGGTCGAATGGCACTAGTGGATTCTTTAGCTCTGGTCAGAGACCATTCCTAAACCTCCGAGCTCTATCTTCAGGATCTTCCATTAGTCTGGGAGCATATTGTGATAGCTCCATAAATTTAGCTTCATACTGATCCACTATCAGCATGCCTTGATGGAGGCACTGGAATTCCTCCATCTTTTGCTCTTGGGCGCTATTAGAAAAATATTTGCCATTAAAGGCCCTGAGAAAGGCGTTCCACATCAAGATCATGCCTTTATGAACTATTCTACCGACTGGAGGCAGTGCTACTCCACTAGCGTTGACTTGAGCTGATGCTCTACCACGATCACCTCTCGTACCGACCCTTGTCGCGTCCTACCCCAAGTTACTGGTCTAATGGTCCTCTTCCTAGGAGTCCTCTACTCCTGATCACTCATTTTGTAGTCTTTCTACAGAACCTATTGCCAATTTCATACAAAATTAGAAACTGAGTGATCCTCATAAACAAACTACCAAACAGCTATCATTCACTTGCATCAACATAAGATAAAGGTCGTTTCTACTAACTATCCCATAACCCATTGCGCATTATCACTCTAACTACCAACCATCTCTAATACCACTCTGGGTGGGGATGTCATGCCCCGAACCTCGAGCGCACGCACATCTCTCGGTGGTCGATAAACAAATCCCTAGACAACACAAATTTGTGATGGAAAGTAGGACCACGATTTCACAAAACACTTTTATAAACAACCAACTGGTTTATATACAATACTAGTCTATAAACAAGAGTCAACTCCAAAAAGAAGAGCCACCCAGCTAACTAGGCACACGACTCTTCAGTCGAGACCTCTGAGACCTCCAGGCGATTTGGGTTTTCCACGACACTATTAAGGGGATCAGCTACCCCCTCACTCGCTGCGGCGTTGACCTCAACGGCAGGGATGTCGGAACCCTGCAGGGGACCTTCCATGATCCCATTGATCCCGTGGCAAAACCACACTCTAAATCGATGAGGTACTAATTGTGGTTGGCTCTCATCGACCAAGATAGTAGTCACTATGAGCTTATGGAGCTAGGGACTCCTGGGGATAGTGTCACACCTCGGATCCTTGAGTGCGCGCACATCCCTTGGTGGTCGATGAAATTGCGACGTCCCTAGGATGCGTCGCCAACCCATTCAATTTATTGCACATGCGAAAGTGAACAAATAATACCCTTGACAGCAAACATCATGAAATAGAAAAGCAGGATAACAGATTCACAACCAAAACACACCTCTATAAACAACCAACTAGTTTATATACAATATTAGTTTATCTATAAAAAAAAGATCAACCCTCAAAAAGGAAATTGCCATGTAACCCTCTAGTCGGACACGTTCACCAACCCTTCAAACTCCATAGGCTTCGGGGGTGGTAGGTCCACCATAGCACCATTAGGAGGGTCAATTGCAGCCACACCCAAGGCAACGTTAAGCTCAACAACAGGGATATCAAATCCTTGAAGGGAACCTACCCTATACCCATTGAGTCCATGGCAGTACCACGCCTTGAATCGATGAGGTACCCTCTCAGGTAGGCCCTCATCAACCCATATAGTGGTCACCACTAGCTCATAGACCCGATGACTACCGAAGACATGAACATCCATGCCCTGGTCAGTAATGGCCCGCGGCTGACCAAAAAGAAATTGGTAGGGCCGCCATCTAAGGACTTGAAAAGAATTGAGCCCATGACGGGGAGATATAATGTCTCAGCAAGTTCACCCCCTAAACTAAGACTAGGAAGGAAATAGGCCTAGCCACACAATCAAAACAGAGGACTTATCTTGTCTCAATTCCTCCCTGCATGTTAGCACAATTCATATACACAACCATATGTAGTAATCAACTCAAATAATTAGAATGCCACCACTTTTATCTCAATAAACACAAGGGTCTAGATTATAAGGCCAAATCATTATGACATGTCCCATTCAGTACGACACAATATTGTCCCATAATCAAGTGTGTCAATTTCACTCAATATGCGTTTCAATTGTTAATCACGGCCACACATGGCCACGGCCTACTCGACGTTCCGCAGTTTTCTAGCATAACTAGGCATCACCTCATCCCTTGAGCGTGGCAACGTCCACCCAACACACATTGGGGACGGCACTCCTAAAGGAGCTTCGGTTTAGCCTCTACCGCGATCCGGCATCCATTGATAGGGCATCCCATATAGGGGCACGTCCACCCGACTCATTTCGGGGATGGTTCTCTTAACCTACACACGACCATTCAATCTCAGCCAATGACACCATGCATTGCACTCAAATGCCTCGATTAAAATAGTGAATTTGGCCTATTTTCTTCATATTAAAAATACACGGTAAAATAATCGTGTGTGGGTACATGGTCAATTTGAAAAACTGATATCTCCACTTTTAAAATCCCACTATTTGATATAGTCTTTAAAACCATTTTCGATGTTATAACTCGACACTCGGGATTTTCTAATTAAATATCAAAATTCCACAAATTTGGGATAAATGACCAATATTCCAATCACTGCTCAATTTGCACAAATTAACACTCGATTGCATAAACTAATCACACCATTGCAATCAACACGAAATTCTAGTCACCAACTATCCCGATATAATTTCTGAAAAATAATAAATAATTAAATAAATTCCAAAATTAATTAAATAATGCAAATTAAATACTAAAAATACCAACTTGGGTTGGAAATTCTAATCTAACCACCTAAACGGGTCTAGAAAATTTCCGAACATATCTAGATAAATAGCATGGCCTATTTAGTCCTTAATCAATCTGTTCTAACCACCTAACATGCACAATTGAATAATTAAATCACTAATCTATTCTAACTAACCACTTAATCCATAATTAGTCTAAACTAATTATCCACTAAGCGTCATTAACTCTCTAATCAAATTTTAGCAAGTAAACTCGTTGGTTTTGCGATTCGGTGAGTCCACTACGACGGCGACATGGAGGCGAGTGATAAACAAGCATGCGGTGACACCAAGCGGGGTTCGGATGGGCCTGAAAACGGGCCTTGAAGCTTCACAGCCCTTGCTGGCCTTTGGTTCTATCCAAGAACCAAAAGAGCTAGGTTGAGTGGCTAGACGGGTTGGAAACAACATAGGATGGGTGGATGAGGCTACTGTGGGCAATGACGGGCGATGGCGGTGGTTTTAGCGGCCTGGACGGTGGTTTGGAGGTCTCGACGGTGGGCTGGGGTGGCTCATGGAAGGTAGCTAGGCGCGACAAAGGTGTCGGGTGAGCGGGACAACACACGTTGGCTAGAAAGCGGCGCAACAGCGTGCAACGGCACTAGATGGTGGTAGGGATGGTCGATGATGAAGGGGGAGGCTGTGCTCGGTTTCTCTAGTTCTCTTAAGCTTCCGAGCACACTAAACAATGGATAAAGTGGGCCAAATGAAAAAGAAGCTGTTAAAGATAGAGGGGGACCCAAATGGCCTAAAGTCAAGCAAAATATCTCCAAATCATCATCAACCTTGCCCCCACCATTTCAGCCTTCAATCCTCAGCCAAAATGCAGCACAAGACTTCCCCTAGAAGCTTCCCCAAATGGTCCAAATTTTGCTACCCCTTGGTCCTACGAATTTGGACAATTTCCCTCTTCAATTTAATTCAATTCCCTTCCAATTGAGTTCAATTGAAGCCCAAAAAATTTAGCCAAGGTGTCCACATGAAATTCAACATCTTTCTTCATCACTTGAACTAACTTGATGGCAAAAATTGCAACAAAAAATGATCATATGATTTTCTCGGTCTAAAACGACCCTACTTTGAATTTTTGTCGAAATCTCGGGTTTGCAGAAAAATCTTCAAAGGATAAGTCAACGCTCCTAAAATGAATCGTGACATGATAGAACTTTCAATTTCTGAAATCGGGTTTAAATTCATAGTTAATTTCAACCGAATGCGATTTTAGTGTCATCTAGCCTATCGGATAGTTTTTAGGAATTTTTGATGCAATTGACTCGTGGTCGATTATTTTCGAGCCACATTGTGCATCTTTGACACATTGGCGACTCTCAGTTATTGTGAAAATCTCAAGGTTTCAAATACGAATACAGGGTACAGAAATGACAGAAAAATCGATTTAGTGCCGTTCAACGAGTGGAATCACCCACACACTAATCACATACCTTTGTCGAATCAACTTATCTCCGATCTTTTATCGATTTTGATGGTACTATAATGACCCTTGCAGATTAGCATGGTCGGGCAGTCGATTTCTGATCGAATTCTCAAGTCTATTATGTTAAAATCCCTTAATGGCTTCACCAGATAGTCTGGTTATCTCGTGAGTTATTAGTACAGACAATAAAACTATAGGCGCATCGATGAAAAGCCCGACTTATTAAATTGAAAACAGAACCTAAAAATTGGGATGTCACAAACATGGACGTCAGTACTCTGCTCTGTATACCCCCTTGGCTTCCCAAAACGTACTGGAGAGACTGCCATCTAAGGACCTGAAAAGAATTGAGCTCATGACAGGGTGAGACAATGTTTTAGCAAGTTCACTCCCTAAACTCCGACTAAGAAGAAAATATGCCTAGAGGTGTCCTAACCACACAACCACAAAGACTCACCTCGCCTTAAATCCTCCTTGCACGTCAGCATAGTTCAAATTCACAACCATATGCAGTAATAATACTTAATCAATTGGAACAACTCAACTTTCATCTCAATAAACATAAGGGTCTTGATTATAAGGCCAATTCGTTATGGCAAATCCCATATTGTGCCACACAATTTTGTCCTATAATCAGGTGTGTCAATTTCACTCATTCATGCATTCTAATTTTTATCACAGCCCAACGCGCACGGCCTACTCGACGTTCGGCGGTCTTCTGGCGTAACTAGACATCGTCTCACCCCATTGAGCGCGGCAATGTCTACACGAGACAACATTCTCGACCTAGCCTCTACTGCAACTAACATCCATCAACGAGGGGCATCTCATAGAGGGGCAACGTCCACCTAACTCATTTCGGGGATGGGTTCTCATAATGATTCATGCACCCATCCAATTCCGGCCAAGACATCGTGCTTTGCTCTCAAATATCCCAATTAAAATAATGTACTTTGCCCATTTTCTTCGTATTAAAAATGCACGGTAAAAGAATCGTGTATAGGTACATAGTCATTTTGAACCAGAAAAATTGATACCCTCCCTTTTAAGATCCCATTGTTCGATATAGTATATAAAACCATTTTCAGTGTTAAAACCCGACACTTGAGATTTTCTCATTAAATACCAAAATTCCACAATTTTGGAATAAATACGCAAAATCACAATCACCACTTAATTTGCACAAATTAACACACAATTGCATAAACTAAGCATACCACTACAATCAGCACGAAATTCCGGTCACTGGTTATCTCGGTATAATTTCTGGAAAATATTAAATAATTAAATAAATTTAAAAAATAATTAAATAATGCAAGTTAAATCCAATAAATGCTAACCTATGTCGGAAATGCTAATCTAACCACCCAAATGGGCCTAGAAAATTAATACACTTATCTAGATAAATTGTACAATCTAATTAGCCCAAAATTAATCTAGTCTAACCACCTACCATGCATAATTAAGCAATTAAATCACTAATCTAAACTAACTGACCACCTAATCCATACTTAGTCTAAACTAATTATCTACTAACCATCTTTAACTCCTTAAGCAGAGTTTAGCAAGTAAACACACCGATTTAGTGGGCCGGTGAGTCCACGGCGACGGCGACACAGAGGCAAGCGATAAACAAGCCTGCGATGACACCAACGGAGGTCCGGACGGGCCTTAAAATGGGACTAGAAGTCTCAGCTAGGGGTTGACAATTCAATTCTACTTTGAGCTGAGAAAAGCTGGACTGGGGCTCGGCTTGGGCGGAAACGGGCCAGGCAGGGTGGTAGCGGCTGCAGGGGCGACGACGATGGCTCCGGTAGCTGGACAGTGATGAATGGCGGTCAGGCGAGCTATGACGGTGGATGCACGGGCATAGGTGAGCAAGACGGGCGCGCGAGCAGGAAGTTGGCGACGGCTTGGCGAGCGGCGTATAGGCGCAGGACAATGGCAGGGACGGTCGACGGCAAGGGGGGAGGCTTCTGGCTAGTTCTCTAGTTTTTCTTGAGCTTAAAAGACACAAAAATGGAGAAAGTAGGGGGAAGAGGAAGAAGATGGCTGCTGCAAGAGGAGGGGCCACAAAATATCAAGAATACTCAAGTTTCATGCCCCACCATCCTTGGCTGTCATCCTCAGCCCTTTGATGCACCAAGGCTTCCTCAAGAAGTCTCACAAATGGTCCAAAAGGTTGTAGCATCCCCTAGCTACGAATTTTGGACCTTTGGCCTCCAATTTCATTCAATTCCTCACTAAAACTTCTTCAATTGAGCTCAATTTGGCCGCCATAAAATCAGCCAAGGTGCCATCGTCCATCTCATGATTTTTTCTTGTCAATTAAACCAACTTGACGGCAAAAAATGCGATGAAAAATGGCCCTCTAATTTTTTGATCCAAAAATGCCTAAATTTGATTTTTCGCCGAAATCTCAGGTTTGTAGAAAAATCTTCGGAGGATGAGTCGACATTCCTAAAATGAATCGTGACATGACGGAACTTTTAATTTTTGAAATCGGGTTTAAATTCGTGGTTAATTTCAACCAAGCGCGATTTTAGCGTAACCTAATCTACCGGGTAGCTTTTAGAAATTTTTAGTGCAATTGACCCGTGGTTGATTATTTTCGACCCACATTGTGCATCTTCGACTTATTGGCAACTCTCAGTTGTCTTGAAAATCTCGAGGTTTCAAATATGGACATATGGTGCAAAAATGATAGAAAAATCAGTTTAGTGCCGTTCGATTGAGTAGTTGATTTTTGGTCGAATTCTCAAGTCTATTGCGTTAAAATCCCTTAACGGCTTTACAAGAGAGACTAGTTATCTCGTGAGTGATCAGCTCAGAGAAAAAGACTATAAGTGCGTCGATGAAAATGCCAACTCATTCAATCCAAAAGAGAGTCAGAAATTTAGGCTATCACACCCCGCACTCGCCATGTGGCACTTCACTATGCTTCTATGGTTGTCATGTTGCATGACATGTGGCATTGTTTGTCATGTACTCTATATTCACATGCTCTTCATATGATACTTCATTTGAATTTTGTGATTGCCGCCACATGCATGACACACGACACAATCTTATCGCAAATTAATTTTTGTCTGCTAATGGATGATAGATTTGGTGGGGAGTACCGGTTTTTGTTTGAAGAAAATTAGTCTAGGTGACTGCATTATAGTGGTACCAATTTAGGATTTTTGTGAACTGAAAATTAGTTTAGAATCAATTTACGTACTAATTTGGGATTTTAAATGGTATTATTTCTCTCTCTCTCTCTCTCTCTCTCTCTCTCTCTCTCTCTCTCTTTAATAATTGTCTAACAGAATTTTATTTTTGATTTTTTTTATATTATGTACCTATATATATTATTCGGTTCTTTCAAATAATATCTAAAATGTAAAGACATAGGAGTTTTCATTGATAAAACCTAGTTGTGCACGTGCTACATGACACCACTTCATGCAAGCTTTGCCCCCAATATATTCTAGTAATTGCCGGTAAAGTTTAAAAGTGTTTACTAATAAATAAATGCAACATATAATTTATAAGAAATCAGTTTATAGTATCTTTAAATGAAAAGTCAATTAATAGGTTAGACAATTTACTCAGAAATTGTATAGTAGGTTTCGAGTTGCCTAGTCTACCAAAGCTCCTTGCTTCCTTCCACATGAAGAGTGTTGTGGCCTCAGCATATGTTATGGCATATTCACCTGATCAATACTGATCATATAACAGTGAAGGATATGTAATTGTGACATATCCTTTCCCTAAGAAACCCACTCTCCCCCACATGCTGCATAGCCAAATTTGAAAACCTCAATCAAGCAAAGCCCCTAAAAATAAATTATGATATTATTAATGATCAACATATAAAACTATGGACAACAATATTTATGATTAATGAGTGAATGACTTTCGATATTGTTTTACCATCATTTCATAACTGTGAGTGGCTAGTTTGCAAAAACTTGGTAGAAGTCCACAAGTCCCTCACATATCATGACAAAAGAACTCAAAAAATGTTCAAATTCTCAATCTTGCAAATTGCACAAAGTTTGAAAGGGCATCAATACAAAATCTCATCTCTCTAAAGCAAATGTCTTTGAGTACATGCAAGAACCTGGTAAGTCTTCCATCTAGCATTTATAAGTTACAAAACCTTGAAGCATTGCTAGTTAATAATTGCACTAATATAGTCGGGTTTCCAAAGTACGAGGATTCAGCTGATCCGTGCATGAAGACTAGACTTTCAAATTTATGCCGGTTATACCTTTCAAGATGTAATATGTCTGAAGTAGAGTTTCTTGAGAATCTTTCCTGTTTTCCACTCTTGAGGACATTAGATCTGGTGGAGAACAATATTATTGCCCTTCCTCCATCCATCAAAAAGTGTGATCATTTGTCTTTTTTGTATGTTGAAAACTGCCATCAATTACAAAAGATTCCCGAGCCTCCCCCGTTTTCGAATTTTTATGCGGATAATTGTGAATCTCTACAAAAATATGAAGACTTATCCTCAATTCATCAATTTGCCCGTAAAAGTTTGGTTGATGGGCTTGACACACACCAGGTTAGATACTCTCTCTCTCTCTCTCTCTCTCTCTCTCTCTCTCATACACACAAACACACCATATTGATGTGGAGTATATTATGCTGGGTCCATTGTGTGCTTGTATATTACCATAGTAGAAAATGTAAGATCGAAGGCTTAAGTAAAAAAGCAAACAAGTATGAAGTGGTTTTGCACGTATATGCATATAGGCGGTTCCCGTACTTTTATGGGGATGATTTCTATTGCATGAGACTTGTGTATTAATGCAAGCATCGATGGATCTTCTCATTTGGGTACTAATATTAACTTAGATACTTTCCATCGGTCTATCTTTGTAACAGAATCAAAAAAGTTTCAACATAGTTCTCTGTGAAAGAGAGATGTTGCAATGGATCTTTCCTATTGAAGATGATTCCATATCTTTCATGGTTTCAAAGGACTTGTATGACAAGATTCTTGGATTGACAATTTGTGTCATTCTCGATGATGTTGAATCCAGCATTATGATTTTATCACATGTTGATGGTAAAAGTGAGAGAAAAATAAAGCTACCATTCCCCAATCTGCTACATTCAGAACATATATGGCTTCGCTATATGACATGACCTCATTTGTGGGAAGGAGTCGATTTTGGTCAAATTGATGGCAACTATGTAGAGTTTAGCCTTACATGTTTGACGAAAGTGAAAAAGTGGGGATTTCGAATAATATGCAAGCAACTAGGGAATGATTTAAAGGTTGAGCTTCGAGATATTTAGCTAATAGATCTAGCTTTACTCTATGAAGTTGGTCATGTATCAACAAATTCAACAACCGGGAATTCACTCATGTATGAAGATAATTTGAGCAAAGCAGATCTACATAAGGACCTGCAAGATTGTCAAGTGAGTGGTGAGGAACAAAGTCAAATAGTACCAAAGAGAAATCATGAGCTTTTCTCCCTCGAGGCATGCGAAACCAAGATCATGTGGACTTCCAGTTCGATTGGTAGAGATGAGTATGGTGGTGTTTGCTTGCTGCTTATGTTGTTAGGATGATGGGAACTTACAAAGGAAGCAATTCTTAGGTGAGTGAACTCAGTTGATCTCCATTATAATGCTTTTTTCCCCTTCTGTTTTCTTTTCTCAGTAACTCGATGTTTAGTACTCACTTTTACCCATATATATCCACTGAGGTATTTCATGTGTACTTCAACTAGCATCGACCTATGTAGCATTGACATGGACAAGCGACACGCGACACGACACGACACAACACGACACGACACAACGACACATCATTCCTAAAAAAAATAGAAAATTTCGACACGTTTCGACATGTTATATATTTTTATATATAAATGCAAAAGAAAAAAAAGAATTAATTTATACCAAAAATATTAATCCAACATTTGTTAATATCATTCATTGTTTTAATTTGATAGAGATTGAATGAGAAATTCAAAAATTGCAAACACAAAATAGTAAATTTGAAGGAACATGTCTTATTTTCTTACATTTGTCTGAGATTAGTGAGATTTCTTATAGTCCCAGACAGAGTTCGGAGTTCATAATATAAACTGGCTTGGAGCTCTTTTGCAAAACAAGGTTTGAGAAAAATAACAATCCAAGACAAGGGAAATAACTAAATTCGCCATGGAAAATGTGAGAGATAACTCACAAGCTACTGACATAGACTAAAAAAGATAACTCGTAGGCGACGCCTGTGAGGCGGAAAGAAGAAAAAAAAATCACAACTTTAAGTCTGCGAGGGCGGCGGAGCGACACCGGCGATAAGAGGGGCGTTCCATCGTCACTCATGGGAATGTCAAAACTTATAAGTGAGAAACTTGAGAGTAAGAATTTTCTTATTTCCCATTTATTTTTGTTATTTTCATTGTTTTTTCATATATTTATATTATGACCTCTCAAGTATTGAAAATTTTTAAAATTGATCCTGTGTGTGTCGAAATCGTGTGTCGGAATTTCAGATTTGCATGTCGGAGCGTGTCGGGAAGAGTTGACCACGTGTCGGATTTTTCAACACTCGTTGACCACGTGTCGGAATGTGTTGAACACGACACGAAGGCTTTGGAAGAGTGTCGGTGCTTCTTAGGCATTGACTTCGCCAGCTACAATGATGGAAATGATCAACCTTGGAGAGAACTAGATAAGGGGGCTTGGGATGTGCATTTTGATGCCAGTGGAGTGGAGGGACAACTTGGAAGAGAAAAATACAAACTTCCAGTGGAGTATACGGAGGACGAAGGCATCAGTACGAGAGAGACGCACGTACCCAACCCAACAACGCTCTCCGTGAGTTCTCTATCTTTGTTCTCATTTTCACTTTCTCTTTCTTTGCACTTTCATTTCCATGTATTTTCAATTCAATTGATTTCCTACATTTTCTTTGCACTTCGTGATCTCATAGATTCATCACTCAATCCAAGTCCCCATTCGCCATTTTTATACTTGGGTACAGAACCCTAGAGCAATCTCCCTTTGCTTTGTTATTACTGTAAATAAATTCGAACACGTATTTCATAACAACTTTCAGGGCATAGTTATTTTCGCTATGCCTTTTTTTTATTGGTGGGAAAATTGACTTTTTATGAATTATAAATATTGAATTTTTTGCGAAATAAAAAGAGGGTATTGAAATCGATTTTCATCTTTCTCGACAATTTAACCTTCCCTCTAATTATGCACTCCCATCGTCCCCTCTTAAACCTTTTTATATTTCTTCTTTTTCTTTGATTTTCCCCGTTGTTGTAAAGCTTCTTCCTTTTCTCTTCTCCTCCACCATAGCCCAGACTTCCAACTCCACTGACGCCTCATCATCCATCCCCACACCAGCGATCTCCGACGAAATGGAAGATCGCCACCTGCCAACGGAGGCTACGAACGATGGCAGGAATTTGTCTTCCCGAAGCCATGGAAACTGATGACGATTCTCTCCTGAGGTTATGGGCTTCGTGCAGATTGCTATAGATCAGCAAACGCTTGACATGTCCTTTTTTTTTTTTTTTTTTTTTTTAAAGTTAACGTAATACTTGAGATGGATTTTGAATTCGATTCGGTTGGTGCTGCAATTGCGTGGGAACTTGAAGGGTGTGTTGTTGAATTTGTTCGAGAGACGCTGAATCGGTGTTTCTTCGTAAGTTTTGTCCGTGGAGGCTGGATAGTGAATTCATAGGTTGTTGACGTTACCTAATTTGAGGGAAAACGGTTCAATTCTAAAGGAATTAGTCCAATCAAACCACATAAATGCGATCTACTGATTTTCTATTGAATTAATTGCTTGAGTATCATGATAAATAATGGACCTACACCATGGGTACACATAATTGGACATTATAGGCCAAATTGGACAATGTCACAATTTTTCGTTCAAAATCACAAATTAATCGAAATTGAATTCAATTAATATGGCGATTCACCTATTCGACTAATTGATCATGCTTAAGATAACCCCTTACATCCAAATTGACCTTGAATTGATGTTGGGTCTCTTACGCTAAAAATGAATCGAGGTCTAATATTGAAATTGAACCTTGATTCACGAAATTAAACTCTAATTTCAAATGGGTCAACTCGAATTTCCTTAATTGAAGCTCATTAGCTTAGTTTTCCTATATTCAAGAAGGTAAAATTCCTCACATTGGAAAGTTCTCGAGTGAATTTTTTAAAGCGGATCATAGATTCGGACTTATCTCGAGAAAATGAATGACATGAAAGTGTCCGTTCGCAAGTCATGAAGAATTAACTCGAACCCCATAATTAGGGCTAAAAAAATGGCAATTCGCATTTCAACACGACCGTTCTTGAAACTAAGTGAAGGAGTGAATGAGAAATAGTCCATAAACCAAATGTCATAAAAGGAACTAAACCTAATTATGATTAGGGTAAAAGTAATTTTATTTTCAGTCAATTTTGAACCTAAGACCGAAAAATTCAGAAAACAAGGTTCTTAATCGATTTTCAGAAAATTCTTGACACCAAACTCAAATTGGCTCTAAATTGAAGTATTTTATGGATTTTTTATATTTGATATTTTTTTTTTGTCAAAGGTTTGACCAAAAGTCAATTATTCAATTGACTTTTCCTAAAATGTTGATTTTTGTGTCGATATTTGAAATTTTCAAAAATTAACTTTGCTAAAGTGAAATTAAGACTATTTAACATATTTTGGTATACAAAGTCAACTTTTGACTTGGAGTTGACTTTTGATTGAAATAATTGACCAAAAGTTAACCCAAAAGTCAAATGTTTAACTTTTTTGGTTTTCAATGGAAATAAATGAGAAGTCACTTAAAAAAGACAAAGTAAAAAAATAAATAAATGAAAAACGACATTTTTTGGTCAAGAAACAAATTCCTTGCCCGATCGAAACCTTAATCTCAATTTTTTTTTTTTTTTTTATCTTTAATAACTTGTCGATTAAAAATCGATGTCGTAGTTGTGGTTCCATAAAATTTAACATGATATCGGAGCTAATTGTCCTAAGTTCACATCTTTTTAGACCCTATTTGTCTGTCCAATTAAATATGCACATGCTTAGGGCCCGTTTGGTTCGGCTTTTGGGGAATGCATTTGTAGAAATGCAAATACCTTTGGGTAAATGGGTTTTTTCGAAATGTAAATGGCGTTTGGTAAAATTTGCATTTGTAATTAACTTTTATTAAATTAAAAAAGCAAAAATATGTTTATATATATTTTTTTAAGTCTCGGCCATTGCCATTGAACCGCCTAAATAAAAAATATGTTTATATTTTTTATATAAACATATTTTTATATAAAAAATATAAAAAATATAAACATAAAATATATTTATATAAAAAATAGATATGTTTATATCGCCTAAATAAAAAATATGTTTATATTTTTTATATAAACATATTTTTATATAAAAATATAAAAATATAAACATAAAATATATATAAAAAAATAGATATGTTTATATCTATATAAAATATATATAATATAAAATATATTTTAATATAAATATATATTTATTAAACATAAAATATAAAAAATAGATATGTTTATATTTTTTATATAAAAAATAAAAAATAAAATATAAAAGATATATTTTTATATAAAAATAAAAACATATTTTTTTATATAAACATATTTATTTTTATATTTATTTTTATTTAGGCGATCGATCGCCTTCTCCACCGGAAAGATGAACAATATCAGAAGTTGCATTATGAAGATGCAACTTTCCAAAGGATGTTAAGAGCTGCATTGGGCTAAAGGCCTTTAGAGCTACTTGGAGATCCAATTGTATCTCGCCAAAGTTGCGCAAAAAAACGAACCAAACACCTTTGTATTTGGCCAAGGGACTTTAGAACCCAAATGAGCATTTCAAATACTGAACCAAACAAGGCATTAGTAATAAGCAAAAAGACCAAACTAAGCATGAAGGAAAGTGTTAGCATAATTAAATATTAAATCACTTATTCATTTAACAGAGTTTTTAAGCTTTTAGAACAGTTAGTAATGGTTTCATAGAATCTTACAAAAATTATTCTAGGTGTTCATACCTATTAGATGTCTTTATCCACCAACCATGATTTACCAAAGTTTTAATATTATTAATATATATAATATTATTTTATGATGATATACTTATTTGTGCTTATTATTAATCTCTTTTGAGTAGTCACGTGTTAAGTAATTATGTAGTGAAAAAAAAAAAAAAAAAGACAATTATTCGGGGATTGCGAATGCCCTTTCGGGGAAGCCCGCAAATTTATTTATTTTTGTTAGTTATAAGTGAGCCTATGACAAAAGCTAAACTAAGGACATGAAATACTTCAATTACAAAGAGAAAAAAGCGGACTAAACGGATCAAAGCCATTTCCTTGAAGCTGGATGCGGTCTTTATCGAAATTAAGTCCATGTGTTCATACATATTACATATTTTGGTCCTTACTCAAGCGCCATATTTTTCCGAAGTTCTACCATTATTAATAGATCAAATATTATCTTTTGCTAGTACAATTAAATGGGCGTATAATTATATTTTCTTGAGTGGTCATGTGGTAAATTATAATATAGCAAGGAAAAAAGCGGTGGTTGGAGATGACATTTCAAGGAAGCCAGCAAAGTTGTTTTTATCAGCGAGCCCATGACCCTTTTATCAGCGAGCCCATGACCCAGATTACGGAAGTCCACCATCCTAAAGTTTTTTGTCGGTTTGTGAAATGATTGAGTCCTCTAGGACCAGTACTAATCAACACCATTCACTACTTTTATCGGCCACAGAGAAGCTTCTGTGACTCTTAATAGCCCGAATAATATGGTGGCGGGCGGACTTTAAGGTGCTGCATGGCAACGTTTCTGTTCCTCAAAATTTATGTTCTTTGGTTAACAAAAAAAAACGTTAAAACCTATTTGTTAACGCTAAGTTGTTTTTCTATTAGGGAATATAAAGTTAGCCCAGGAATAGATTTGGAGCGAGAAATGAGAAGCGAAAAAAAATTTGCTTCTTGTCCGGAACAATTTCTAGAAATAAGCTAATTTTTTTTTTAATTTTCTTTTATTTCCTTTTCTTGCCGCAACCACGTCAACCGCCCGAGCCGCCGCCACCGTCGCCGCGGCCGGGCGGCCGGCGGCCGCCGCGCGTTGGTCGCTGGCCGTCGGTGCCTCGCCGCCGCCGGGTTGCCGGTCCGGTCGGCCGGCCACCCGCCGCCGCTAGTCGCCGGTCGTCGGATTCGCCGGGCTGGCCGCCGTCGTTGTCGCCCGCCGTCGCCATCTCTAGCGCCATCGCATGCCGTCACCGCCCGCGTCACCATCGCCCCGGGCCATTGCGGCCGTCGCCGCCGCCGCCCATCGTGGGCCGGGCTGCCCGCGGCCGCCCGCCGCGTCACCGCCGGTCGACAACCGTCATCGCCGGCCGCCGCCGGAAGCCCATCGGCCGTCCCCTCCCACGGCTGCCCGGTCGCCTTCGGCGGCCGGCAGCCGGGCGGTCGGCGGCGGGGCGTGCGGCGGAGGCGGCTAGCGGGCCGGCGGCCACGATCGACGGGCGGTGATTCGTCGGCAAGAATAAAAAATGAATAAATACAAACAAGAAATTGTTGCGTTACCAAACGCATTTCTATTCTTTTTCTATTCTAAGAGTAGAAATTTTGTGTCGTTACCAAACGGGTTCTTTTACTCAAAAATTGTTCCCCGGAGTAGAAATAGAAAAGAACCATTTTTGAAAAAAAACTCTTCCCGGGAAGAAAAACGTTGCCATGCGCAATCTAAGGGGCTGCATGTTTTCACTCTTTTTTTTTTTATGTTTATAAACAGAAATTCTGTTCTTTTGTTCCCGGGAACAAAAAAAGAACATAAACGCGTTTGGTTGCGTTTCTGTTCTTTTTTTGTTTTTTTGTTCCCGGAACTCAAAAAGAACAGAAACGAGAAAAAAAAAATTGTTTCTCGTTCCAGAAATAATTTTGAAGAAACAATTTTTTGTTTCTTGTTTCTTCTTCTCTCTCTTCTCTTCTCTTCCTCTTTTCTTCTTTTCTTTCTCTTTGGCCGGTCGCCGGCCTCGGCCTCGGCCATGGCCGGCCGTCGAGGGCCGGCGACGCCGTTGAGGGTCGGCAACCTCGCCGGAGCGTCGCCGGCCCCTGGCGAGGCTCAGCCTCGCGAGGGGCCGGTGAGCCTCACTGTGGCTGGGCGAGGCTGCCGGCCGAAAGAAGAAAAAATAAAAAAGAAACGAAAAAATGAAAATATTAAAAAATTAAAAGAAACAAAAAATAATAAAAATTTACCAAACGTGTTTCTATTTATTTTTTATTCTAGGAACAAATTTACCAAACGCATCTTTTTGTTCAAAAAGTGTTCCCCAGGAATAAACATTTTTTTTTTTTTCATTCCTCCTGAACAAAAAAAGAACGTAAACGTTACCAAATAACCCCTAAGTGAAAATAAGTCCTTGTGTTCACACCTTTACATGTCTTGGACCACCCTTATGCACCATCATTTTTCAAAGTTCAAAAATAAGTCATGCATCTATGTCCTCTAGTATAAGAATAAACCTAAAAGAATTTACTACGTCTTCATGAGTTTCAAGAGCATGGTTCTGTGTAACAATTTTCTCTATCATCTCTACAAATTTTTATTGATAGCGAGGAATTGAAAAAGGGAGACCAAATATAGTGAGGAAAAAACTATTTTTCAGTGGTTGGGGATGAAATTTCGAGGAAGCCAGCAAAGTGGTTTTTATCAGCGAGCCCATGACCTAGATCACAGGAAACCACTGTCCTAAAGTTGTTTGTCGGTTTGTGCAATGATTGAGTCCACTAGGACCAGTACTAATCAACACCATTCACTACTTTTGTCGGCCATGGAGAAGCTTTTGTCACTCTAACAGCCCGAATAACGTGGTGGTACACGGACTTTAAGTGAAAATAAGTCCTTGTGTTCACACCTTTACATGTCTTGGACCACCCTTATGCACCATCACTTTTCAAAGTTCAGAAATAAGTCATTCATCTCTATCCTCTAATATAAGAATAAACCCAAAAGACTTTACTATGTCTTCTTGAGTTTAGGGAGCATGGTTTTGTGTGACAACTTTCTTGATCATCTCTACAAAGTTTTAGACCAAAATGAAATATACACTTTTATTGATAACGAGGAATTGAAAAAGGGAGACCAACTATAGCTGGTGCTTATGAAGGCCATCAAGCAATTGTGCATTGTAATCATTATTTTCTCGAAGGGCTATGCTTTGTTTTGATTATGAATAACATTTCATTATTAGGATCAGGGCTCGTGCGTGCCCTCACACGCACAAACAAATATATCAACAAAACTATCAATTCATGATTGTTACCATGAGTCTTAAGAGTGCTTCGAATAAAAATCGTGGACATTATTCGGCCGTGGAATCATTTGAGCTCGTGGAAAGGAAAGTAAAAAAAACAATTATGTGAGGATCCTTAATATGATATTTATATTTTGTTATTATAATCAAGCAGTTCAAACGCTTTTATAACATGGTTAAAATATTATACATTTAATTTCTCGTGAACATTCACATATCCTAAATTTCGAGTAGGCTAACATTGCGTTTGTCTAGACGCACATGATTTTCTAGATCCACCATTTCTCACAAATTTGCTGTTCCAATGGCGTGTTGTCGACCACGTTACTCGACCTCCAAACCTATGATCTTGGTGCTCATGGTGCCACCACAGATTTCATGGTCCCTTTCATTTTATAATGACAAGATATTAATTAATTGATTAGCGTCCCGTCCACTAATATAAAGGTACATCAGTCATCACTCACAAATTTGCCATAAGTCTACATGCATAAAGCTAAGCAAGATAATATACCTTCACCTCTAATTGAAGGTATAACATATCACTTAGCTATGATATTCTTAAATTTTTGCATATACAATTATATTTCTCAAGAGTAGTCATGCATTAAATTATTATTTAGCAAAGAGGAAATAGCTACTCAGAGGTTGGGAACGCAGTTTCGAGGAAGCCAACAATGACCTAATCAAATGCACTACTTCATTTACCACATAAGGAAAGTGAAGACGAAGATTATTTAGATGAAAGTCATTACCTTAAAGCTGGCACATTAATTAAAACTTTATCTTATGTTGAATGTCATACTCATCAACAATTTAAGAATATAGTCAACATCAAATAAAGACAGTCGTTTCAATATGAAGATCCGAATAGTGATGTGATATATGGTCTTAAGTGAAAATAAGTCCATTTGTTCATACCTATTAGGTATTTTGGTCCATACTTAAGAACCAAGTTTTTCCAAAGTTCTGCTATCATTAATAGATCTCATATTATTCTTTTCTGATACACTTAATTACATGTATAATTATATGTCTTTTAAGTAGTCATGTGTTAAATTAATATTTAGCAAAGGAGAAACAAAAACTCAGAGGTTGGGGATGCCATGTGAAGGAAGCCAACGAAGTTATTTATTTATTTATTTATTAGTGGGCCTCTAAACTAGATCACGTGAATCGACCACTCTAAGGTTGTTTTTGTTCGTGCAATGTGTCCTATGATATTCACTACTTTGTTGGCCATTTGTCCTTTTCACGGGTCAAGTTTATCAACACTTTAACAATAAATTCAACATCAACCAAAGAAACTTGTGTCAATCAGCCAATCCGAATAATGCAGATGTGTCTTTAGTTAGTGAACATAAGTCCATGTGTTCACATCTATTTAATATCATGGTCCATCCTCAAGCATTATCATTCTCTGAAGTTCTAATATTATTCTTTGTTGACCCCACTCTAAAAAAGTCATGCATCTCCATCCTCTAGTATAAGAATAAATCAACTAGAAGATCAAATGGTGAACAAGCTACCTAAAAGCACTGTATCAAATGTTAAGCCGATAGTCTTTGCTGATTATCAAACTCCATCATCCAATGGCTTCTTCATCAAAACCCGAAAGGAATTATGACATCTTCTTGAGTTTCAGAGGCACGGATGTGCGTAACAACTTCCTTGGTCATCTCTATAGAGCTCTTGACCAAAGAGGAATCTACACTTATATTGATAGTGAGGAGCTCAGGAAAGGAGAGCAAATAGCGCCAGCGCTTATGAAGGCAATCGAGAAATCGCATATCGCGATCATCGTTTTCTCAGAGGATTATGCTTCCTCATGGTGGTGTTTGGAAGAGGTGGCGAAAATCATGGACTGCAAGAAAGAAAGAGATTTTGTGGTCTTTCCATTGTTTTACAAAGTGGATCCCAGAGAAGTGAGAACGCCAAGAGAGAGGTATAGAAAAGCTATGGTTAAGCATCAGTCCAAGTTCGGGAAGGATGCAGTGAAGAGATGGGGGAAAGCTCTTTCTGACGCTGGTAAATTGTCTGGGTGGCATCTGAAAGATGAGTAAGTATAATGGAGTTCATATTTTGTGTAAGAAATTTTTTACAAGTAATATAGAGATCGTTTGTTAAAAATCTGCACTTGTATGATTGTAAGTATAATTATAGATGGTTCATCTTATAATTCCTGAAAATTCTTAAGTGGGTTAAGTTAAAGTTAGTAATTTCATATAAGAGTTAGCAAATCAAAGACTTATTTAAAAAAGAAAAATAAAATTTGGCAAAATTGAAGAAAAGTTGATAATTAAAAGAAAATTAAGCTTGGTAAGTAACTCAAACGAAAATTGATAATCTAAAATTAGCTGGTAACTTAATCAAAGAAGAATTGTCACTCTAATTAAGATTGGCAACTTCTGAAATTAGTTAGTAAGTAATTTAAATGAGAGGTGGTAACTCAATAAAAAAGTTGGTACATTAAAGAACAAAAGTTGCTCAAGTGAGAGTTGGTTGTCAAGCTAGTAGATAATTTTTTAATGTGACAATGTTAGTAAGTCACTCTAATTTATGTTGGTGATTTTGAAAGTTAGTAAATCTGATGCCGCAAGTTATGCAAATCTGATTTGGTAAGTTAGTACAAAATTGGTAAATTGCAATTTATAATAAAAGGTTGGTGATTTCGTAAGACTGTTGTAAGTTGCTAACAAGTTATGTGAAAGGAAAAGTCACTGCTCATTTTCTCGCAACATCTTTTTTTTAAACTTACCCACATTTATTTAAATTCACCGGCATGGAAAAAAAAAATTTCGCGCATTGAACAATAAAATTCTACCTTTGGCTTTTGGATCCTTGTTGGCCTCCTCATAATGTAATAAAAGTTCTACACATTTTATCTATGGGCTATCCCGGTCTTCACGTTTCATTTTGGTAAATTGAGTTCTACGCATTTTCAATTTTGGTCACCGAGTCATAAACTCGTTACCAGTGGCATTTTGAGTTTGAAAAATCACATGTAGCTAACCATAGAATAGACATGTGGCTTTTTCTTGTAAAAAAATTTGACAATAGGACTTCATCGCCTGAAAGTTTTACTGACTTATTTGAACAATATTAAAATGCTAAAACTTGACCGATCAATGGACAAGATGCTAGGTATGTGTTACTGCACTTACCTTATTTTTTTGTAAGGTAGTGAGATCGTGCTTCGGGGTATTTTAATAGTTTTTGAATCAAAATGTTAATCATCGGTCAAGGTCCTAAGTAACTTTTTTTGATTAGGCGTACAGATAAATCACATATAACAATTCAACAAGCAAAATAAGTAAATTGTCATGTATAAATCAAAAGAACATGAATGACTTGGATGACTAAAAGTTGAACCCTGAACTTGTTTTGATTAGTTTGGAGCTCTTTTGAGTTATAACTCGACTCGGTGGGAATACATTTTGTTTTGGCTGTGGATACATGAAAATGTGGATACATTTTGTTTTGGCTTTTGTCATTATTGGCTAGTAATTGGTTGTTATTTGCCTATTGAAATTGCTAAAATGAGGCTACTACTTCTATTTTTCATTTTTTTTTTCAGAGATGAGTCAGAGCTTATACAAAGAATTGTGATGGAAATCTCCACTCACCTAGACCGAACAATTTTGCATGTTGCTATGCATCCGGTTGGGATAGATGCCCGAGTGGTTAAGTTGAAATCGATGTTAAACCTTGAGTTTGATGATGATGTTCTCATGGTGGGATTGTGGGGACAAGGCGGCATAGGAAAGACGACTTTAGCCAAAGCCATTTATAATGATATTTTCAATCAATTCAGGAATTCATGTTTTTTGGCGAATGTTCGAGAAATTTCAAAAGATTGCAAGGATTTAGTTACTTTGCAAGAAAAATTACTATTTGAGATATTAGCGTTGAAAGAAAGATTAGTAGTTTCCAATGTTGATAGAGGCATTAATCTAATACAAGAAAGACTTTGTCACAAAAAAGTTCTCCTCATCCTTGATGATGTGAATGACTTGAGCCAATTACATGCATTAGTAGGAGAAGGTAAGTGGTTTCATAAGGGCAGTAGGATTATTATTACTACAAGAGATAGCCATTTGCTAACTTATCTCGGGATAGATCAAGATCATGTCTACGAAGTTAGAAAGCTGGATGACAATGATGCTCGTGAGCTATTTAGTAAGCATGCTTTTCCGGCGCACCAAAAGTTTAAAATCAGGACAGATCTAGTGGATAGTGTTCTAAATCATGCTAAAGGCCTTCCTTTAGCACTTGAGGTGCTAGGTTCTTTCTTACGTGGTAGAAGAGAATATGAATGGGAAAGTGCACTAGATGAAATCTCTACGGCTCCTAAGAAAGGCATCAATGATGTGCTCAAAATAAGTTATGATGGACTAGAGCCAAAAGTGAAAGAGATCTTTCTCCACATTGCCTGTTTCTTTAAGGGGTGGGATAGTGAGTATGTAAAGAAAGTTGTCGATAGTTGCGATCTTAAGGCAGTAATAGGATTACAAATTCTCATAGAGAGGTCCTTGATAAAAATTGAGTCCGGGATCATACAAATGCATGACTTGATTCAATTGATGGGTATGGATATTGTGAACCAAGAAAGCGATGATCCTAGGAGACGCAGCAGACTATGGCTATATGATGATGTTGCCGATGCTCTGTCAAGTGACATGGTAAGACTTGCAAATACCATCAAAATTCTACTCCTTCTCTTTTTTATTCTAATTACTAAACATGCATAACCTAAATAGTCTTGTATATATAGGATTGTGCTGTAAAAGCCATAGTGTTGCAGCCACTTGAGCTTACAAACATATGGATTAGTGCCAATGCTTTGATGAAAATGAGAAGGTTGAGATTGCTCATTTTGCACAATGTGCACGATACTTTCCAAGGTCCTATTTGTCTTCCTAATGAGCTCAGATGGTTTCAATGGGATGGATGTGCTCCCCGGAGTCTAGAATTTGCCTCTGGTAAGAAGAAATTAGTGGGACTTGATATTAGCAATTGCAGTGTACCATTAGTGCCAAATCAATTTAAGGTGAGCATTTGCCTACATTGACCTTTTCATTATTGTTCCTCTGTTTTAGAAACCATTGCTCTAATTTCTTTCAAGATGATGCTAACTACTTACGTTAGAAATATTTTTAAGTGCAGCAAAATTGGCATTTGAAAAATTAAGCGAACATCTTTAGAAAATACTCAATGAAAACATTTTTGTTAACGTAATACATGATAAAAGAATTTTCATAAGTATGTGGAAACGAAACATATTTCAAAATCTGAAATTTTTTAATGAAGGTCATTGCATCATAAGAAAATTCAATTTTTCATAATGAAATATGTGAGAGATAAGAAAATAAAATAATCAGCTTCACGTATTTGTCCATGGTATAATATATGTAAAATAAGTAATTGAGGACAATTGATGGAAGGAATATAAGAAGAAAATATTGATATCATTTAAAGTAGGAGATCATTTTGACCAAAAAAAAAGATCATCTTTGCCTTATATAGTAGTAAAGTTTACATACTTTCTAAACCTAATATCTCCAACTATCAATATAGATGTATTTCAAATTCAGATCAAATCTACCTAGTGAAGAAATTCAAAATGCAATTTGTTGTTGGTTGCTTACATATGAACTTTTTTATTTTACAAAAAAATTGTATGACGAGCCTACTCGTTGACGTGTATATACAAGTAAAAACATCGAATGAGTAGCTAGTTGAGTGGGTAGGTCACATAGTCAACAAGTAATAGAACCTTACCCAATGCACATACCTAAATGGCGGGGATTTGTCCAGCATCAATCAAATTAGCTCGGTCGAAAGTTTGAATGCACCATTATGTAAAAGAAGGCATTGTTAATTGCTTAAATCATTTCTTATGGAGCAGTACATATAAGTGGACATAATAGAGTATTTATTAGGAATTTTTCCATTGATGGTGTAATGTCAATGTGTGCGCAAATAAATCAATATAAGTGATCCAGTAAGGGCATATCACTAGTTTCTTAAAAGAAAGCTAGAGCCGGGTTTTGAATTGAGCATGTGAAAATTTTTATCTTCCTGCGAATGTTTTTCAAAGTTGGCTTCATTGTCTTCGCATGTCTTTAGAGAATTTTAAGGTTTATTTATTTTTTACGTAATTACATTGTGATAGTATTTATAGCCTGCATTTATCTATTATATATAGTTAAAATTGGAACTAATAGAGTCTTCATTCATATGCTCATCCCATGGCACTTCACTTTGTTTTAGTGATTGCCACATGGCATGACACATAAAATAGTTTTGTCACATGACTCACATCTATACTATACATGTGGTACTTCAACATGCTTCTATAATTGTCGCATGGCATGGCACAGAGCATAGTTGTCATGTGGGCTACATTCGCATGTTCACCACGTGACACTTCACTTTGATTTATGATTGCTATATGCATGACACACGGCATAATTTTATTCCAAACGAATTTTCGTCTACTAATCGAAAATAGATTTGGGTCAGGAGTACCGGTTTGAGATTTCTTGATAGAAGAAAATTATTTTAGAGTTACCATGTCATAGTAGTCCAATTTAGGATTTTTGTGAAACGAAATTAAGTTGGGGTAAATTTGCATGCTGATTCGGGATTTTCAATGATATTAATTCTAATTCTATTAATAATTCTCTAACACAATTTACATTGTGAAATTTATATATCATGTACATATTCAATTCTTTCAAACAATATCTAAAATGTAAAATGATAAGGATTTGCTAAAGCGACAATGAATACTAAATTGCTGGGTAAAGCTTGGTCATATATGTGCCACGTGATACCACTTCATGCAAGCTTTTCCGCGAGAGAGAGGGAGAGATATTTGTAATTAAAGCTAAAGTTTGAGTCATTTCTCAATGCAACATAAAATTTACAATATGAAAAGTCAATTAATAGGTGAAGAAATTTACTCAGAAGCCTGACTAGTAGGTTCCGAGATGCCTGATCTATGGAAGCTCCTTGCCTCCATCCCCATGAAGAGTGTTGTGGCCTGAGCGTATAATTATGACATACATACCAGGTCAATTTAGATTATATAACAAACAAGGAAATGTATTTATGACACATCCTTTCCCTGAGAAGCCCAATCTCCCCCACATGTTGCGTAGCCAATTTTATAACCCTCAATCAAGATAAGCCCCCAACAAATAATTTATGATATTATTAATGATCAATATTATAAAACCTTGGGCAATGTGAATGACATCCGATATTAATTTACCATCATTTCACAAGTTTGGCTCTCCCTTTGTATGTATAACAACTTACATAGGCCTATTTGTAGACTCCGCAGCAGATCACTTGTTCTTTAAATAAACAAATTGCTCCATACGATATTTAATTATATATACGTATTTATAATTACTGGTAAAGTTTATAAGTGATTAGTAATTTCTCAATACGTTATTCAATTCACACAAAATCAGTTTACAGTAGCTTAGAATGAGGAGTTAATTAATAGGCTAAAAAATTTACTCAAAAAACTTAATAGTAAGTTCTGAGTTACCTAATCTACCGAAGCTCCTTGCTTCCTTCTACATGAAGAGTGTTAGGGCCTAAGCATATGTAATTACAGCAAATTCACCCGGTCAATGTATAGATTATATAACTGTCAAGGTTATGTAATTATCCCTGAGAAACCCAATCTCCCTCACGTGTTGTGTAGCCAATTTTATAAACCTCAATCAAGCTAAGCCCCTACAAATACATTATGATACTATTAATCATCAATATATAAAACCATGGATGACATGAATGACATTTGACATTGTTTTACCATCATTTCACGAATTTGACTCCCCCATCTATTTACAACAGCTAGCATAGGCCTATTTGTGGACTCCACAACACATTACCTTTACATTAAATAAACAAATTGTTCAATATTCACAATGAAAAATTTACAATGTAATAATTTCTTGAAAGATCAATACTGAATATGCTTTGATAGCAACTTATTCTCAAATGGGAATTCCATGGTTTAAATGTAAGGAAGCAAATCATCATACAAACACCCGTTTTTTTTCCCTTTTCAAAATGTTTATCAAAGCTGGTTTTGTTGTTTTTGCAGGGCTTCCAAAATTTGAAGTACATTAAATTTAGTCACTCCGAGTCGTTGGTTCACGTGCCTGACCTCTCGTGTACTCCGAATCTTGAGGAATTGCATTTTAATAATTGCAAAAACTTGGTAGAAGTCCATGATTCTCTTGCACATCATGACAAGCTACGAGTGTTGGATATCCAGGAGTGCTCTAACCTTGGTGCTTTTCCAAATGAGCTCACGTCAAAAAATCTTCGAACTCTCACACTTAAAAATTGCACAAAGTTCAAAAGATTTCCTAGTATTCCATATAAACTCGAAGCCTTGAAATGGCTTCACTTACAAGGGACTGCTATAAAAGAACTTCCCGCATCAATAGAAAATCTTGTCTCTTTAAAGGAAATGCATTTGAATACATGTAAGAACCTGGTTAGTCTTCCATCTAGCATTTATAAGTTACAAAACCTTGAAATATTGCGCGTTAAGTGTTGCGCTAATTTAATTGGGTTTCCAAAGTACGGGGATTCAACTGATCCATGCATGAAGACTGGACTTTCAAATTTACATGAGTTAGACCTTGAAGGATGTGGTCTGTCTGAAATAGAGTTTCTCGAGAATCTTTCTTGTTTTCCCCTCTTAGCTAAATTATTTCTGACGAAGAACAATATTACTACCCTTCCTCCATCCATCAGTAAGCGTGATCATTTGTTTATAATGAGAGTTGAAAACTGCCATCAATTACAAGAGATTCCAGAGCTTCCCACATCTTTGGGTTGGCTTTGGGCAGATAACTGCGACTCTCTGCAAAAAAGTGAAGATTTAACCTCCATTCATTATCTTGTTCGTAGAGGTTTGGCTAATACGGTTGACTCATTTGGCAAGGATACGGTCGACTCACATGGCAAGGTTAGATTCTCTCCTTCCCCAACCAACCCCCCCCCCCGGCGGCCGGCACAACACACGCACTCATCCACAAACATGCCCATATTGATGTGGAGTACATGCTGGGTCCTTAGTGTGCTTGTATATTGCAATAGCAAAAAATGCAAGATTGAAAGCTTAAGAAAAGCAAACAAATATGAATGGATTCTGCACGTATATGCATATAACATTGGTGGCTTCAGTACTTTTGTGGGAATGATTTCTATTGCATGAGAGTTGTCTATTAATGCAAGCAAGGGTCAATGGATTTTTTCATTTCAGTACTAATACTGACTTGGATACTTTCTACTGGTCTATCTTTGTAACAGTATGGGCCAAATTTCAAAATAATTCTCCCTCAAGGAGAGATGCCACAGTGGGTCCTTCCCATTGAAGAGGATTCCATATCTTTCATGGTTTCAGAGGACTTATATGACAAGATTCTTGGATTGACAATTTGTGTCGTTCTTGATAATGTTGAACCCTCATTTGAGGTTTTAGCACATGCTGTTGATGGTGATGGGCAAAATGATATAGAGGAATTGTTCTTCTATCCATTGCATTCAGAACATATTTGGCTCAACTATATCACACCACTTCAATTGTGGGGAGTAGTCGATTTTGGTCAAATTGATGGGAACAATTTAAAGTTTAGCTTTACAAAATCAATAAAAGTGAAAAGGTGGGGATTTCGAATAATATGCAAGCAACTAGGGAATGATTTGAAAGTCGATCTTCGAGATAATCAGCTGATAGATCTAGCTTTACTCTATGAGGTCGATCATGAATCAACAAATTCAATAGCCGGGAGGTCACTTATGCATGAAGATAATTCGAGTGAAGTAGATCTACAGGAGGACTTGCAAGATTGTCAAGTGAGTGGTGAGGAGCAAAGTCATATAGTACCAACTAGAAATCATGAGCTTGAGGCATGCGAACCAAGACCATGGGGACTTCTAATTCGATGGACAGAGATGTGCATGGCAATGTTTGGTCGCTGCTTTTGTTGTTAGGATGATGGGAACTTACCAAGTAAGCAACTCTTAGGTAAGTGAACTCAACTGATCTTCTGCCCAAAAAAAAAAAAGAACTCAGCTAATCTCCATTACAATGCTTTTTTTTTTCCTTCTCATTTTCTTTTCTCAATGACATGATGTTAGTACACACTTTTACCCACAAGTATATATATCCATTTTTCATGTGTCCACTTCAACCAGCGTTGACTTTGCCAGCTATAGCGATAGAAATGATCAACCTTGGAGAGAACTAGATGATGGGGCTTTGGATGCGCAATTGATGCCGATAGGAGTGGAGGGACAATTTGGAAGAGGAAGACACAAACTTCCATTGGAGCATATAGAGGACGAAGGCATCAGACAAGAGAGAGACACGCATCCAACAACACTCTCTGTGAGTTCTCTATCTATCTTTGTTCTTATTTTCACTCTCTATTTCTTTGCACTTTCATTTCCACGTATTTTCAATTCAATTCACTTCCTCTATTTATAATTTTGATTTCCAATGCATCTGCTTTTCTTCGCACTTTTATTTATCACTCAATCCAAGTCCTCATTTGCCATTTTTATGCTTAGATACGAAATCATTGAGCGATCCCAATCGCTTTCCCTTCACTTTACTATTTCTATAAATAAATTTAAACAAACGTTTCATAATAACCTGGAGGGTATAGTTATTTTCTCTATGTCATTTTTTTCTTGAAAACTGATGTTTTGAAAAATATAAATGCTGAATTTTTTGCAAAATAAAAAGAGCGTATTGAAATTCGATTTTCATATTTCTTGACAATTTAGGGCGCGTTTGGTAACGTTTCTATTCAAAAATTGTTCTAGGGAACAGAAATAGAAAAAAGTGTTTCTGTTCTAGGGAACAATTTTTGACCAGAAAGATGCGTTCGGTAAATTTGTTCAGGAATAAAAAATGAATAGAAACACGTTTGGTAAATTTTTTTTTGTTTCTTTTAATTTTTAAATATTTTTATTTTCTTTTTTCTTTTTTTTTTTTTTTACGGTAAGCCTCACCTTGGTTGAGCGACCTCGGCCTCACCCAGCCATAGCGAGGCTCGGCCTCGCGGCCCCCGAGCTCGCCCGACCAAGGCGAGGTTGGCCTCGCCCGCTCACGGCGAGGCCGAGCCTTGCCTTGGCCGGGTGAGCTCGGCTCACCTAGATCAGGGGAGGCCGAGCCTCGCCTTGGCTGGGCGAGCTTGGCCTCGCCGAGGGCCGGCGATACTCCGGCGAGGTTGCCGACCCTTGATGGCGTCGCCGGCCAAAGAAAAAAGAAGAAAAAAAGAAGAAGAAAAGAAGAAGAAAAGAGAAGAGAGAGAAGAAGAAACGTTTATTCAAAATCGTTTTAATGCTAAAACAACTTTTTTTTTTTTTGCGTTTTCATTTCTTTTTGTGTTAGGGAAAAAACAAAAAGGAACATAAATGCAATCAAAAGCGTTTATGTTCTTTTTTTTTATTTCCGAGAATAAAAAAAAATAAAAAATCTGTTTCAGAAATGAAAACATGGAGGGCCTTAACCTTCCGTCTAAATACGTACTCCCATCGTCCCCTATTAAAACCTTTTTTATTTCTTCTTTTTCTTTGATTTTTCCCGTTGTTGTAAAGCTTCTTCCTTTATTTACTCTTCTCCTCCGCCATAGCCCAAACTTCCAACTCCACCGACGCCTCATCTTCCATCCCCACACCAGCCATCTTCGACGAAGCGGAAGATCGCCACCTGCCAAGGGAGGCTACGAACGGACGGCAGGAGTCCGTCTTCCCGAAACGGAGTCCCTAGCGAACCCGACGGCGACGGAGACCGGCCAGTGGAGAGGCGACGGGCTACCACCGCCGACCGAAGACATGGAAATTGATGACGATTCTCTCCTGAGGTTCCTTCTGGGCTTCGTGCAGCTTGCTATAGATCAGGTAACGCCTGGCAGATCCGAATTTTTTTTTTTGTTTTTGTTTAAGTTAATGTAATACTTGAGATGGATTTTGAATTCGATTCGGTTGGTGCTGCAATTGCGCGGGAACTGGAAGGGTGTGTTGTTGAATTTGTTGGACAGACGCTGAATCGGTGTTTCTTCGTAAGTTCTGTCTGTGGATGCTGGATAGTGAATTCATAGGTTGTTGACGTTGCACGCTGCAAAATCAGCGACAATCTCTAGAGAGGCATATAGCTTTTCTTTCTTTTTTTCATAGCTGACAATTTACTGAAAGAAGTAGGTGAAGTCTAGGTTCGAAGGAAAGACAAGCGAGGAAGACTGAAATAATGGGAAGGAGGGTGTATATGGGTTGGTTCAGTCCCCTTCTCAGGTGAAAAATTGAGCAAATCCGGGTGCTGTAGCTTGGGAGGGAGGGAGGGAGGGATTTGGGTGCTTCTGAGGTGTCTAGGAAATGTGGATGTGTAGTATGTACTCATCATACAGATGTGCAGTGGGTGAACGGTTTGTCAGGAGAATTGAATTCTGAGAAACTTCGATCACTGGGATAGAGGGTTCTGCCTATGTTTTATGAGGCGCTTGAAGAGGCAAAACCATGGAGGAATGAAGAAGATGCAGTGAGATGGCAAGGAACTAGGAAAGGTTGCTCAATAGTGGAGTCCTTTAACTACATCTTGACATTGGCAACTAGGGAGAATCGAAAACCAAATTTACTTGGAGTGTGAGAGTAATATCAACATCGGTTGTGTCCATGGATAACTGGTTTGGTGGTTATTTTCTTTTGCCCTGTGAACTGTGGATATGAAAAAGAAATAATCACAAGAAACACAGTTTACATATCAGTAGAACAGAGACAAAAGCACAAGAAGCTGATTGTCGATTCTGAATTCTGAGGCTTTTGCAGTAGTTTAGGATTCTTTTTTTATCCTCATGTGCTGTGGTTTTTATGAAGGAAAATGACTGAGAAGCTAAAACTCCTAGATGCTTCTTGAATTTTTGAGTGAAACCTGATTAATGAAAGGTTAACTTCTGAGGTGCCAATAATAAGACACACTGGAATGAGTAACATGTAGTTTCTCATATTAGTTGCTGTTTTTGCTTTGGTGTTGTTAGAGCCATATCAGATTGAGTGTTAGGTGGGATTTGCATCTGAATTACAGGATGAGTATGTATTAATAATCATTACTTGGAAGTTTGTGACCAGTATGTTATACTGGACCTGCAAGATCTTGATCTTATAGCTGCAAGATATGGATTCATTCCATTAGTAGCTGCATATTGATACTGAAATATTTCTACTGTTGCAACTTGATGCTGATTTCTTTCTGAGTTGCCTATTGTACTCATAATTTGTTCTCCTAACGAGTAATGAGACCTATTTGGCTCTTTTGTATAAAGCGCAGCATTGAAGTTCCGGTCATGTAAGAAACTGGTTTCGGTAACTAGGTGCCTTTCAGATATGTTGTTTATTTTCTATTAAAATGATTAGTATTTCAGTCTTCATTAGTGAATGATCTCAAATTTATTTATGTTATAATTTGATTGAACAGCTGTGATTGTTGAGGATGTGAACGTCATTCTGGCAGGAAGAAACCAGTGTAGTGAGACATGACATGTTTGTTTATCATTGCCATGATTAATCAGCCTGCCAGGTGTTCGTTAAAATTGCCTAGGGAAAATTGTGTTGAACATCTCACCGGGAAAGCATCTTTTGCGGATGTATACTAGAGATGACAAAGGTATATTAGAGATGATGTAGAGAGGACCTTAAACGAGCACAGAAGTACAGAATCTGTACCTGCACTTGTCCTGCTTTATTCCTGGTCTGAACTCAATTGGGGAGAGGGCTTGTCAGGCTGTGGACCTCTGAGTCAATGATGGAATTTTGTATTGGTGTGTGGTGAGGTACTGCTTGGGTGGTGCATCAATTAGACTCCACTGAAACACGATTTTCCCATATGGGCAGTTTATGCTAATTTTGTCTGGAGAATTCTGTGGTCTCCTAGTAAACATGCATGCTCCAAAAAAAATCCTTTTTTAACCTGATCATCTGTCAAAACACTTGGGTGTGGATAGTGCTCCATACTTTTTTGGAAAATGACTTCCACCTTTAAAATTAGGAAGTCATTTTCGTTATTTTTAAACTTGGTATTTTCTGGTCGACTGAAGTCATTTCTCTTTGACCAGCTTATTTTCCCACACCAAACACTAAAAAATGGAAATAGAAATTTTCTGGCAAAATATTCTCCTTCAAACAAATAGAGCCTAAGTCAGAATTGAGTTTCATCTTTCCAAACTACCTTTGATCATAGTAGGAATATAATTGGTCTTTAAGGACCGCATACTTTATAAATAAATACTCGTCTGCATCTATGCATAACCACCTAATTATGCACGTGTGCATCCCCTTTAAACTTTTTTTTTCTTATCATTAATTCCCCTTAAACCAGGTTAACTGTATATATCCTAAAATTAATTTCCGTAGTTCTGTCTTCTATCATTCTTTTTTTTTTTTTTTAATTCTTTCTCTCCACCTTCTTTCTTTGATAACTCCTAAGCTCCTTCCTTATCTTCACCATAGGTAAACTTTGAACTCCATTGACGCCATTTTCAATATCTCGATTGCTCATTTTTCATCCGACACCAGCGAGCCTTGACGAGTGGAAGATTGCCACTTGCAAATGGAGCTGACAAACAGAGGAAGTTCTTCGTAAAACAGCCTAGCGAACTGAAGGTGACGGAGACTGGCGAGTGGAGGCAACGGACTACTACCACCGACCGAAGCCATGGAAACTGATAACATAGCTTGGGGTGAACGATTCTCTCATGAGGTTCTGGGTTTTATGCAGCTTGCTATAGATCAGGTAACACCTGGCATGGCTGATTTTATTAAGTTGATGAAATACTTGAGCTGAAGTTTGAGTCTGATTCCTTTGGTGCTATAATTGGGAACTTGAAGTTGAATTTGGACAAGAGATGTTGAATAAGTGTTTCTTTGTAAGTGTTGTCTGTGGATGCTTGGTAGTGCATCTGTTGGTAATCGACATTACATGCAGCAAAATCAGCAACAATCCCTAGAAGGTATAGGTTTTCTTTCTCTCTTTTCATAGGTGGTAATTTATTGAAATAAGTAGGTGAAGTCTAGGTTTAAAGGAATAACAAGTAAGGCCGAGTGCAACAAGGGGAAGTTGGGTGTACATGGGGTGGTTTAGTTCCCTTTTCAGGCAAAAATCAGAGTCAATCCGGGTGCTGTAGGTTGAGAGGGAGGGAGGGAGGGATGGATTTGGGTGCTTTTGAGTTGTCTAGGAATTGTGGATGTGTAGTATGTGCCTATTATAAAGATGTGGAGTGGGTGATAGGTTTGCCAGGACAATAAAATTGTCAAAAGCTTCGATCACTGGGATAGGACTCTGTGTTAAGTTTCATAAGGCTTTTGAAGAGGCAAAACCAGAGAGGAATGAAGAAGATGCAATGAGATGGCAAGCCACTAGGAAAGGTGTTTGCTTGGTGGTGGAATCCTTTTACCACCTTTTGACTTTAGCACCTAGGGAAAATTTAAAACCAAATTTACTTGGAGCGCGAGAATTGTGTGAACATTGGTTGTACCCATGGATAATTGGTTGGGTGGTTATTTTCTTTGGCACTGTGGTGTGGATATGGAAAAAGAAAAAAATCACAAGAAACACAGAGTTTACATAAGTTATTCAGTGGAATAGAGACAAAATCCCAAGATGCTGATTGTCAATTCTGATTTGCGAGGGCTTCACAACAGTTTTAGGGATCTATCTTTATCCTTATATGCCATAGCATTTGTAAAGGAAAATGATGCAGAAGCTAAAACCCCAGGAAGCTTCTTGAATGTTTGAGTGAAACCTCATTAATGAAAGAAAAGCCTCTGAGGTACCCATGATAAGACACACTGAACTGAGCAACATGTAGTTTCTCAAATTAGTTCTCGTTTTTGTTGTGCTGTTGTTAGAGCTGTATCAGTTTAACTGTTAGGTGGAATTTGCATCTGTATTATAGGATGAGTATGTGGTGAGACATGCATTTGTTCCATTGGTAGCTGCATAATGATACTGAAACATTTTTACTGCCAGCAACGTGATGCTGATTTCCTCTTGAATTTTCCTTTATGCATGCATGCATGAGAGAATTTTGACTCTTATTCTCATATTTCTTTCTCCTAACAAGTAACAAGATCTATTTCTTTTCTTATATAAGGTAAAGCTTGCATTGGACAGCCTTGAAGTTCCAGTTGGGTAAGACACTGGTTTTCAGTAACCAAGTGCATTGCATATATGTAACTTTATTTTCTAATTAAGATGATTAGTATTTCAGTCTTAATTAGTGAATGATTTCAGATTGGACTCTTTGATTGAACAGCTGTGTGATTGTCGAGGATGGGAACGTTATTGTGGCAGGAAGAAACCGGATAACATCCCGTGTGTCCTGCCCACGGGGACAACAGGAGCAGAGGAGCCTGTCGTCATGATGAGATTTCGCACCGTTTTCCCAAATCTCAGATGCTCCTGCACACGTTCATTTCCTTCTTCATGGCTGGGTTCATCCGAAACCTGCACCCATCTCTCCAAGCGCTTCTTCAGATGTGCGAGTCATGCGACCCGTGACAGTCCCACAGTCTCTGGACACCTTAGGAACGAAAACCTAGATGAAACTTGGGAGGTTCTGGACAAATTTCAATGCCCAGATGTTTGTTCATTTACGAAGATGATCGTGGGTCGTGTGCGAACTGGCCGCCTTGATGACGCCCTGAAACTGTTCTACAAAATGCCCGTGAGAGATGCAATTTGCTGGAACACGATGATCAAAGGCTGCTTGGACTGTGTGGACTTGACGACGGCGGAAGAGCTTTTCCATGAAATGCCTGAACCAAGTGTTGTTTCGTGGACGACAATGATAGATGGGTTCTTTCAATTTGGACAGGTTGAGCAGGCAGAGGTATTTTTCAAGCAGATGCCCATAAGAGACCTTGCTGCATGGAATGCGATGATTCATGGGTATTGTGAGAATGCCAGAATGGACGATGCTATGAAATTGTTTGGGCAAATGCCTTCCCGAAATGTGATCTCATGGACTTCGATGATTGGTGGGCTTGACCAAAACGGTAAGAGTGAAGAAGCTTTAAATGTATTTGAGAGAATGTTCAAGTCTGGTGTTGTGCCCAATCCGAGTACTTTGACGTGTGCATTGAGTGCTTGTGCAAATGCATTGTCTTTTCCCCTTGGCGTGCAGATTCATGGTCACGTTCTCAAGTCAGGATACAGCCTTAGCGTATTTGTATGTGCTTCTCTCATCACGTTCTATGCTAACTGCAAGCGAATTGAGAAAGCAACCCAAGTTTTCTATGAAGCAGTGCATAGGAATGTGGTCATATGTACAGCTCTT
Organism: Eucalyptus lansdowneana; assembly: GCA_017140395.1. Classification (NCBI taxonomy): domain Eukaryota; kingdom Viridiplantae; phylum Streptophyta; class Magnoliopsida; order Myrtales; family Myrtaceae; genus Eucalyptus; species Eucalyptus lansdowneana. The sequence continues at coordinate 50,984,526 of CM029487.1, forward strand.
CTAACTGGTTATGGCTTGAATGGTAGGCATGAAGATGGCCTGAAGGTGTTCAGTGACATGATGAGAACGAGTGTTCTTCCTAATCAATCTTCATTTGTAAGCGCTTTAAATTCTTGCTGTAGTTTAGAGTCTCTAGATCGAGGTAAGGAGGTCCATGCGTCAGCTATAAAGCTGCAATTGGGAAGTGATGTATTTGTTGGCAATTCTCTTGTAGTCATGTATAGTAAGTGTGGAGCTGTTGATGATGCTGTTGTAGTGTTCAAAAGACTCAGGGAGAAGAATATCGTCACTTGGAATGCCATTATTTGCGGGTGTGCACAACATGGCCGAGGGATGTGGGCTATGGAGTTGTTTAGCCAAATGATACGCAGACTGGTACAACCAGATGAGATCACACTCACGGGACTGCTTTCTTCATGTAGTCATTCTATGATGTTACAAAAGGGGAGATGCTTGTTCAGATATTTTAATGAGAACACTTCTATTGAATTGAAACACGAGCATTATGCTTGTATGGTGGATGTGCTAGGACGATGTGGGAAGCTAGAGGAAGCAGAGGATTTCATAAGAAACATGCCCCTTAAAACTAACTCCATAGTGTGGCTTCCTTTGCTTAGTTCTTGCAGGGTGCATTCTAACCTAGATTTGGCAGAAAGAGCTGCAAACTATATTCTTGTCCTAGAACCACATTGTGGTGCTGCTTATGTTTTATTGTCCAACTTCTATGCTTCTGCTAATAGATGGGGTGATGTCTTGCGATTAAGAGTGACCATGAGGGATAAAGGGATTGTGAAGCAACCGGGTAGAAGTTGGGTTACTATAAAGGGGCAAAAGCATTTATTTCTTTCCGGGGATAAATCCCACCCTTTGAGTGAGAACATATATTGGAAGTTGGATTGGTTGAATATGAAGTTGAAGGAATTGGGTTATCTTCCAGATAAGAGGTTCTCTCTCCATGACGTGGAAGATGAACAGAAGGAAGAGTCATTATTTTACCATAGTGAAAGGCTTGCTGTTGCATTTGCATTGATTACTACTGTCGAGGGTAGTACGATAACTGTAATGAAGAATCTTCGCATTTGTGGGGATTGTCATTCTGCAATTAAACTTACTGCAAAGATAGTTGATCGTGAGATTGTTGTGAGAGATTCCAGCCGCTTTCATCGCTTCAGGAGTGGCATTTGCTCTTGTGGGGATTATTGGTAGCAAGGGCATAAGGTTATTTCTCCTATCATGAACCTGTAAGCATCCTGAATTTGCTCATTATGTTAAGCATTGATGAGAGTGGATCAGCTAACACAAGCACTATTTAATATGGGCTTGCTTTTATGATGTAATAGACAATGAATTCATGTGGAATCCATGGCTTTTTTTTATCAGCTTTGGTTTAGTCTAGTAGTCCAAGGGAGTTCAAGTATTTCTCAGTTGTATGAGTTGGGCATGTGGAAAGTTGGAGACTTGGGAGGAAATCTTGCATTGGATGGCATTGATGGCATTGCCATCCATCGGCTCCCATTGCCATCCACTGGCTCCATGCAGGGATTTCTATTGAGAATTGAGTACTATCACTTTGCTTATGGCTTTGATCCCACCATAAAAAAGAAAAGAAAAAGAAACTATTCACAAGTAAGATATCCCTTCCGCAGAATTAAATTAAGTGAGAACCCAGAGCCTTGGAAATAGCTACTTTCCATCTCTCTTGCAGAGAGAGGTAGAAATTGCGGCATTTAGAGAGAAGGAAGTACTGCTTGGTATAATAAAAGAAACCTGCCTTAGAGAAGTAAGTACTGCTTGGTAAAAGAAAAGAAGCCAACCCAAACAAAAGAGAGGTACCTTCCCTGCCTTCTTTTTTATGATCTGGAATTGAAAGTTGGCCCCTTTCTGAAAAATCCCATATACTCTTGTCCTCTATTACATTCTTAGAGCCTCTCGTCTCTTCATCAGGTCCATGAGATGCAACAAAAGCTTCTTCATCTCTGGATGAAATTCGACTTCACCTAATGTTCTCTCACAATTTTGCTGGATCTCTTCAACAAATCGACAGTACCGAGTGAGATTACTTTATTTGTGGTGCCAAAATTAGTTTTGTCATGTTGTTTGTGTTGTCCAAGTTGAACAGATGTTAGTAATAGAAATTGGTAGTCATAAGAACACAATAATATCTCAGAGTTCTAGCACAATTGATCAGTTATCGATTTATGCTTTTGTATTGCATGAGAAGTGGAAACTATTTCTTTTAATAGTGATTAGTCAACTCTTCATTTTGCAGTTTTTACTGTCCTAAGAGGTCTGTCTCCCTAAGAGTTCTTTTGCTTTTCCGGTGATTTTTGTTTTTTTTTTTTTTTTTTTTTTTTTTTTTTTTTTTTTTTTTTTTTTTTTTGTGTTGTGTGGGGTTGAAGTCCATAACTCTTGTGCCATCTATTTTCTCACATCTTCCTAATATTTGGCTTGGGCTCCCAATTGCCTGAGTCTTACTGACCACAATGGATTTATGTTGAAGATGAATTTCACAGTGTCTCTGACAGTAACATTGTGGCACTCTCTTTTAGGATTCCTTTTTTCTAATGATGAAAGCTGGATCTTAGAGTGCATTTTAATTTATATTCATGACAATGCTTACTTGAAGTTAGTTTGCTTGTTGTAGGTTTCGGTTGTGCTTACCAAGTTTAACACTTTTCACAAATGTAAGTTACACTTGGCATTTCATTTGAAGCTGTGTGTGCTTTAAGAGAAAATATTATGGCTTTTTTGTTGAACCATTCATGTTCTTTGGTCTCCTTAAACTTGCACATTATGTCAAGATTGGAGAGTTGTCTCCCAAAATGTCTACATAAATTGTGTTAGATTTTTTCTCTTCCTGTTTTGCTTGGTCAACGAAATGCTGACTCTCCTCGCCCTTGAGTTACTTTTTATCTTGCTGTTATGTTTAGAAAGCATGACTTCATTCTGGCCTTATTTGAAGAACCAGTTCTCTTTTGAGGTTAGAGGTATAAACGTTGAAGAACTGACTCTTTTCACATCTAGTCAGGAATGTTGCGATTTTTTGACTACTAGAAAGTATGTTGTCATATGTTGGGTAAAACAGAGCTCTATCATTTGTTTACATGTGAATATGATTGATATCCAAGAGGTCTAAACTCGTCATTCTTTAGAGTTGTGTCACGTTGTGATCTGATTCGCAATAAAGCTTTCTTCATATTCATCACTTGCTAGCTTGCATTAGATGTTTATAACATAGCATACATATATGGCTGTGTGATGTCTTTATTCCCTCTCACATGGTTCATAGATTACGATGTTTACTTGCCATTCTTTAGAGTCGTGTCACGACGTGATCTGATTCGCAATAAAGCTTTCTTCATATTCATCACTCGCTAGCTTGTATTAGATGTTTATAACATAGCATACATATATGGCTGTGTGATGTCTTTATTCCCACATCTCCTAACAGAAAATATCGCAGGGAATTAGGAACCAACAACTCACAACTTTATACAGAAAAGGATCATACAGACATGACCCATACCAAAGTGATGGTCACTGACGAGAGGAATCGGGCATTCAAACTGATGGTCAAAGCATCGGTCTCTAAGCTCAGAGGCGCTGGTTTGATTGCGGCACTTGTTTATCCAAGTATGTTTCTGTTCCTATGCTTGAGTGATTATGGCTTGTGTGAGTGACGGTGATCCGGTAGGGAATGGAGAGGCCGATAATGAAATTGAATTGGTTCCGTGGTGAACCGAGACTGTGATGGAGATCCAGAGATGGTTGCTGGCAGCAGACGTTGAGGGGAAGGAAGTTTCCCAGAAGGAAGTTGACATCTATGGATCTCAAAGTTTCACTGGCAATATAGTTTTATCGCATTTATTGATGACACGCTTCATTATGCTTTTTGAATAAGGTGTAGAAATCATCTACTCAGTAAAATCTGACAGCATATGAGTGGTTTCAAATATTGGAAAAGTTCCATTTGATGCTCCCTTCATCCAAGTTATTTACAACTTGTCAAGTACCAAATTATATTTAATACATTTCTCTAAATAGCATGGTTTATTTATAAAGGATGACGTTTTGAAATGAAACTCAGGTTGTTTTAAAGAAAATTTGTTGGCTGGCTACCTTTTTCTAAAAGGTTTGATGTTTTGTGAAAAATATGTTAAGTTTAAAAGTCAACAGTACTTCTCAAAATTTAATTTGAATTTGGGTGAAAACCAGAACTAATGATTATTTGGATTTAATGTGAATCACTAAACTGAACTTTTAGACGAACCTACATTTGGTATATTTTTAGTAGGCTCAGCTTGCTAACTTGCGTGTTTTGCAGTATGTTAAATATTTGACATAGCAAGAGTCAATATTTGAAGATTCTCAAAAGAAATTTGTGCATATCTTTGGTAATTGTGGTTACCAATGTAAAAAAATAAAGTATCTTGAAATGTTAGTGGTGACATGCTTTTAAATCGAAAGCTTTGACACCATTAATGTTTTTGGCCACTTCTTTTAACATTCTTTACAAGTATAGAAAGTAGTTGAATGGAATTACGTTTATCAGTGGAAGTTACTTATATTATCATGCCGGTTACTATGTTTTGACGTTTCATAGTTGGTTCCATCTAGAAGGCACTGAAAAGCAACTGAAATCATTTTATGGCATATTTTCTTGTAGAAACAATGAGAAATCTTTGCAGGTGCATTACAATGTCGAAATTTTTGGAAATGTTAATTGATTTTGATCAAAGGATTGGAGTACATCATTGATCTTGTGAGATTTTGCAGGACAATTGCATCATTGCTAAGGTCTGGAAGATTTAAACTTATGATTCTTGTTTTGATATAATGTGAGATTTTGTGGGACTATTGTAACTATTTTAAAAGCTTAAGTTATTAGATAAATGCGTGATTTAATATTTATTCATTTTAATATATATTTTTTAATGTGGATAAAGTATTACTAATTCTAGTAAGAAGTCTCGAGATTGGATGGCTATGACGGTTTTACTAAAAGGATACACAATAACATAAAATATTATCGCAAGGCTTAATATCATAAGAGACATATGGGGCATAAGTGTCAATTGAGTTTCTTTGACTGGACTCTAAAATAGCATTAATGGATCGCATGAAGAAATGTCATTTTCGGCTATGTTACCACATTGACCCATCCCGATAGAGTAGCATATAGCATTTGTCGTCATGGTTGTCTGACATCGATTGATAGAGGGATTATGATGGCTATGGTTCGATGTTGGTGTTTTTGTTGGTGGTGGTTGTTTAATGTATTAATAGCCTTCGAGTTATTTTATAATATTTATTTTTTTTTTTTATAAATGTCTTGCTATAAACAGTGCCCAAATGAAAGAATGTTGGAAATACTTGTGAATGTGGGCTAATATGAATTGTACAATATTTTAGTCTGTGAAACAAATTGTTATAGAGTTAATAAAATATACAAGACAATGCTAAATCACCAAGTACGTTAATGTAATTATATTACCTTGGGCATAGCACATCTTGGTTATGGTGATCATCGTGGTTGAATGGTCAATATAGGTAAGTATTTTAACAATGACTTGTAATGGATGAGTCTCTTAGAATATGCTATGTAAATATGTTATAGTCCTCTCTCCTCTTCTAATTTCATACGCTTACTGTTTATCCAATGAGACTGTCCAAAGGAGAAGAAGGACAAGGAGATCTAATCTCGAATTCGTACGATTTCGTTTGTTTTGATCAATTCAAGAACATTGATTGGCTAAACCAGCTATGTGTTTTTAATTTAAGAATAGGTATTTCTAAATTATGTATACCAATTTTAGACTGTTGAATTTCTTACATTATCAAAACCAAAACATGTAGTGAGACGGCAAACTGCTTTATCAAGCCTAGCCCTCGAAAATATTTTGAGAATAGCTTTCATTGATTTTCCTACCTTGACACATGAATATTTTAAAGATTAAAAGGAAAAAAAATGGGGCCAGATTCTGATATGAAAAAGAAAAAAACAATATATAACATATAGGCATAGTAACGTAAAACACCACAAATTCTCAGTAATTATTTCCACTCATATTTCCTTTTTTTTTTAATTGTTAATTACACATAAATAAATGTTGTGCATCTAGGGAAGGTCCCTGGAAAGTCCAAACACGAGTAGCTTCGGCCTGAGCCCGTCTAGGTTATTGAATATTGAATTGTTTGCCACTCCTTCCGTATATTTGGAAACTCATTGTGATTTTTCACAATCTAACCGATGTGGTGAATGATATTTCTTGACTTTTTTTGTGCATGAAAGAGCCGTGTTTGATGAGTTGCCAGCTGAAAATCAAACAAAGAAAAACAAAATTTTCGCGACATCCGGAGAAATGCTAATTGTTGCAAACAGATGGAACGATGGTTCCTACTTTTTCTCCACTTTAAATTTTTTAGAGAGAGAAAGAGAGAGAGAGCCATGCAAAGATGCAATGAAAATACAAGCGCCTGCACATTGAAGCATAAATAATCTTTATTGCTTCGATAGTTCCTCAGCATTTTTTTGATTCGTATATTTATAGATGAGGAAAAAAGAAAACCACTCCCCCATACACCATTATTATTGTCTCATAGTCACATGATTGATTGAATTAATACGCCATACTTTGGTGCTAAAGTTGGTTCTAGAACAATGATCTCATACTGTGACATTATATACACCTATGGCCAAGTGGGATCTCGAAGAATGCATTGCTCCATCACCGCTTTAAGGTCCGACACGAACCAGCACCTTAGCCCACTGCAAAACCCCAGAAAATGTTCCGTCATGGCGTATCCATCGTTCCATCTGGAATCAGACCCTCCCTGGTGGCCGATACTTTGATGATGGCCATCCTGCCTTTAATCAGACGTAGTCGGCGATGCCCATAATAAGGCCAATTGGGGCGGGATCATTGCCAGAGGATCCCCATGAACTCGGCCTTTACATCACTATCGTAGGACTGGAGGAAGTCTAGTCCCCTTGGAATTGGTACTGTTGTTGGTCGTGATGGTGTGGGTACATCCATTCGCAAGGAAGCCCTCGATTACCACAAGCTCCACCGGGTAGCCTCGTCCCCCACCTTCACTTTGAACATCTCCAAGACGAACTCAAAAGCGGCTAATAAAGCTTCCACATCATATCCAGATCCTATCTTGTCCCTGAATCTTGTGTTCAGAGTGTCGGAGGTATAGTCGAAGACTTCACAGCTGAAGTCTCGAGCTGCTTGTGCTGGTTTCAAAGCAACGTGGACAAAGGTGGAGAAGAAAGAGCTTCAAGGGTCTCATCTTGAAAAGATGTAAAAGTACCAATGATGATTCGTGTAATCTCGAGTCTTTTCATGGAGCTCATACGTAAGGCGTCACAAGAATAAAATGAAACACACGGGATATATTCAATTAATGTAATTGATTATTGTATCCATATATGTTTTAGTAATTATTCATCACTGTTGTAGTCTGTTTCTATCCTAGGCAAAATCCTAAGAAAATTGACACCTTAGAGAAATTATAATTTTGGAAGGGCATCGCTCTTTATATTTTTCTCTTCCCTCTAGAATAATATATACGATTCCTTTAATTTTTGTTTTTGTTTTAGAATCTAGCCTTCTAGTTGAGGTAACCTAGCTATCACGAGAAAGTATAAAAAAAGAAGCAACACCTGAAATGCATGAGCAATCACATTGAAAACAAGTAGTCCCTTCATCCCACCACTGTCATGTGTTGGATATATTGTTAATATAGTCCAAAATAATATATTCACATACAAGCCCAATAGGTGAAAGTACGGTTAGTTGGGTTCATATGGGCCGTAGCCTAATAACTTGTATATAAACTCTAGGGTTCTCATATGCTTGAGGTAACACTGTTGAGCGTTCCAAACTTGATGTTTCTTGATGTAATACTTCAAGTAACCGTTTCTTCTTTCTCAAACCTATAACCTTCAACAATTTTCAAGTATTTGTTCATGTGTCAAATTTGAGCGAGTAAGGTGTCTTCTTGAAGATTTCGTCAAGACGAATTCACGGGTGTAATTTATTTTCGATTTCGACAGTGGTACTGGTTGGGATCTGAGTTGGAAGATTCGGGTGACCGAAATCTTTGATTCAAAAACCCAAAAATTATAGCCAATTTTAGAGGGCGAAACCACTTGGGCTTTGTTCTACTTATCGATACGAATGTTTTGAGTGGTCGCTCGCGTTGATCGGAGGTCGGATGGAGAAGTTACGGCACTCGGAAGTTTCCATTTGAATTTCCAACGAATTTTGGCAACGAAATTTCCAGTGAATTTCGACGACGGAAATTTCCAGTGAGTTTTGACGACAAGGGCAATTCATGATACGGTTTTTGGGCGTTCCATATCTATTTTTGGGATTTGTTTTGGCAAATTCCATATCTACAGAACGGTTTGAATAATGTTAGGGGAGTTATTCGACTTTGTAACTCTGAGGACTCCAAGGTGTACTATTTCTAACACTTTGCTTTGATTAAAATGACAAAGCATAGTTCCTATGATATTATAAAGTTGCAATCATTTGATGTTATTGAATTTCATGGCTAGAAATTACATGTTCAATTTGGCATGAAAGAATGTGACATATTCTATACCGTATTAAGTGATTTTGCATCTACCACTGAAAATGTTGATGAATATCAATAGAACACAGATGATGATTTTTGTAGAGATTACTTGTTGACCTCTCTAAATCCTAATATAGCTATGACTTATAGTGAGTATAAGACGACGACAGAGATATGAGATCACTTGAACGCTTAGTTCCAAAAACAAGAGGGGCTCTCTAAAACTCTCCTATCGGATAAATTTTTTGACTTTAAATTTACTATGAATTCAAACATTACCTCTTAGTTAGTTGAATTTAAGAAAATGAGGAACAAACTAAAAGATGATAACTCTGACATTTCCAATAATCTCTTTGTCGGTCTTGTGTTGAACAAGCTACCAACTGAATGGAGTTCTTTCAAGACTGAAATGCACAAACTGAAGGTACAGATGGGACTAGATGAATTCAAGAGGTATATTCACATTGATGATCAAAACATTACTAGAAAGAGTTTGGAACAAGTAGGACAACAAAAGTTAGTTGCCAACTTAGTTTCACACTCCAATAAACCTTAGAAAAAGTCCAAGTCACCAAAAGGTGAATCCTATTTACAGTTAGAGGCCAAAAATATTTTCTTAGAAAAGAAAAAGAAGGTCAAGTGCCATAATTGTGGAAAGTAGGGTCACTGGGTAGCAGAATGTAAGTTACCAAAAAAGCAAAAGAATGACACTTTACTAAATGAGGCCAATATGCTAATTAGTGAATATGAGTCTCGAGCCTTTGTTGGAATGATGAAGAATGGAAACTTATCATACTACAAATGACAAGAATTTACTAACTAATATCACAGAAGTGAAAGACACTGTGGGAAATTGCAATGATGATGAGGTAGAGGTGACTCATGTTGGAATTGCAAATTTGATGCTTTCTTCGGGTAAATTACTAACTCTGAAATATATTAGAGTAGTATATTTACTTAAAAAGAATTTGATATCTATGAGTTTACTTGATAAAGCTGATATGTTTTTTTCAACTATGAATGGTAGAGTAACTTTATCTGTTAACTCATGTTATTTCAATTGTGCATTCATGGTTATTAGTATGTATAGGTTGAATTTAAATACTAATAGTGTAAACCATGTGAATTCTACTTTGATTGATCCAAAGATGCTACACAATAGACTTGGATATATGAATTACAGGAAAATGCAACATCTAGCTAAAACTCCCAACATTCCATTAAATACTTCTATTCGATTTGACAATGTGAAGTGTGTGTATATGCTAAAATCACTAGAAAACCCTTTAAGTTGGTTTTTAAAAGCACACAACTTATTGAACTAATACATTCTAACATTTGTAACTTTAGAAATTACATTACTAGAGGTGGTCGGAAGTATCTAATAAAAAATTTACATACAATTTTTCTAGATATTGTCATGTCTATTTTTTGAAATCGAAAGATGAGACTTTTGAAAAATTTAAGATTTTCAAGTCTATAGTAGAAAATCAACTCAACTTGAAAATTAAGAGGTTTATGAGTGATAAAAGAGGAGAATATACAATGACAAGGTTCAAGGAATTTTGTGTTTCAGAAAGTATAATACTTGAAACCACTGCCCCTTATTCACCCCAATCAAATGGTGTTGCCGAGCGTAAGAATAAGAAGTTAATTGAAATGTTAAACTCTATGTTTCCTATTAGGGGGAAGTAGTTCTAACTACTAATCACATCTTCAACATGTTGTCGCACTTTAAGTTGTCTATGACACCTTATAAGATATGGCATAAATGCTCTCACAGATATGATACTTTTAAGACTTGGGGTTGTATTGCTTATGTAAATATACCAAATCCTAAGAGACCTAAGGTAGGACCTAGAACCATTACTTATGTATATCTAGGTAGTGCAAAAGATAGTGCTGCAAATAGGTTTTAGATCTGTCTATTAACACAATGATAGAACCTATAGATGCAGTATTCTTCGAAAATAAGTTTCTCAAAGATCAAGACTTGAATGTTTCTGGATTTATAGATATGATTTCAGAATCTCCTGTAGAATCTGAAGCAGGCCATTTTGATACTAATTCCACACGGTTGATTGTTGAACCATTTTTAGTTAGAGTATCTACAGGAGAGAGAGTTCCCAAAAGTTTTGGTGATGACTTTGTTACTTACTATCTTGAGGATGATCTATTCTCCTATTAGGAAGCAATGAGATCTAGATAATCCCTACTGTGGGCAGAAGCCATAGATGATGAAATAAGCTCTCTGCAGCAGAACCACACTTGGCAGCTAGTAAATTTGCCAAAGGGGCTAAGGTTATAGGCTGTAAATGGGTATTGAAGAAAAAACTGAATAGTGATGGAGCTAGATACAAAGCACGTTTAGTAGCTAAAGCTATAAATAACAGAGTGGAATATACTATTTTGATGTCTATTCACTTGTGTGTCATCTATCAATTATAAGAATTCTTATTGTTTTGGCATTTATTGAACACTTTATAGTGCATCAAATAGATGTAAAAATAGCTTTCTTAAATGGAGAGTTAAATGAGAAAATTTACATAGAACAACCGGAAGGATATGTTATAAAAGGTCTTGAGGACAAAGTTTGTAAATTGAGCAAATTATTGTATGGTCTTAAACAAGCACTTAAGATGTGACATCTTAAATTTGACAAAATGGTAAAGAGTTATGGCTTTCAGTCTAGTTATTCAGGTAAATGTCTTTACTAACGTTCTATGTCAAATAAGATAGTCATTATTTGCTTGTATATTGATGACATGTTAATTCTTGATTCCGATCATTCTGTAGTGAGTGACATAAAAGCTTTTTTAGCTAAAGAATTTGACATGAAAGATCTTGGTATTGCTAATACCATTCTTGGTATGAAAGTAAATTTTAAACGGCAAGTCATCTTCCTTAGTCAAACTCATTATATTGAGCATCTACTTTCTATTTGGGGATACGATAAGTGTAAACCGAGTGAGACACCATGTGATTATAATAACAGACTGGGTCCTAATGAATGGACCATCGTGGATCAATTAAAGTACTCGAAACTATTTGGTAGTCTCATGTATGCTATGAGTTGCACTAAACCCGACATAGCCTTTACAGTTGGCATGCTGAGTCGTTTTACTAGTAATTCTAGTAAAAAGCATTGGGATGCATTCACTAGTGAATGGACCTAGACTTAGAACCAAGGAAGGAGAGTAAATTTCATGCAGGTATGCATCCCACATTGGGCGAACAACTCCCGTTCAAGCCCTTCAGGGATAGCCTTTTAGCAGAAAACCACTCAGCCCTTTAGTTCAGAGCCTAGAGACACCCAAAAAATACCAGGATGGAAACGTTTCTAACCTACCCAAGCTGCATTTCTCGAAGGATCATACCAGGCTAGAGAAGAAGAGGAATTTAGAAGGCCATGGAGAATTTTTCACAAAGCACACTTTACTTCAAGGGACTCTGCCAAACACAATACATCATCCTTGCCTTTTATAGGCAACATGAGGTCACAAGGCAACAAACAAGGACCAAGCTCATGGGTCCGGGTACAAACAGGGGCAGCGGAAATTTCCGGGAGGGAATTATTCTAATACTATGAACAGTAACTGTACTGTGAACAGTACATTCCCTAGCCTAGTGCTACAGTAAAAGTGAACAGTGACTCTGCTACAGTGAAATTGTACGGACTCAACGGTCTTGTCCGTCGCGGGCATTGTAGCTACAGACTAAATCTGAGTCATCTGAGCTGTCTTCTAGGAGATGAGCTTCGTACTTTTGCTGAAGGGCTTCAAGATCTTCTGGTGAGAGGATCTGATCTAGCCTTCTTGATGAGGATGCTTGTACATGAGCCCAGTGTGATGCTTCTTCTTCTACCCAGTTTGTTTCTTCACTTGTAGGACGAGCAGGAATGCTTGGCTGAGGCCAATTTGATGTCTGTGCATAATACGATGTGTCCATGTTCTGGAAAGAGGACGAAGTTCCCTGTTCGTAGGGATCCTGGGACAGAGGACCTCCTAAGCGTGCATAGGGGTCTTGAGTAGATTGGACAATGTCGTCTTCGCTTGTCATCTCATGCTCTTGGGACGATGCAGCTTGTCTGTACTGATTGAGTGCTTCCTTAGCTTCTGGTGCTAGGTCATAATGATCCCATGTAATGGGTGCATTATTCCAGACATCTTCGGGAATGGTCTTGTTTTCTTGGCATAGGATTCTCTGGAGTTCTCGATACTCGTTTTCACACAATCTGATAGATCTTGGATAAGATTTGTGAATCCGGGCTTCTCGACTGTTCAAGTGGGGTTTATAGGATGTGGTTCCTATTTCAAGTGGCCTATTCAAAATGCTACCATTATTTCTGCAAAAATTCCATGGACGTCTGAAAAACAGGATGGTGTGAACTTCAGGATTTTGAGTCATGGTTCTCAGTTCATTTTCTAAGTCTTGTTTCCAACATGTAGGATGATAAAACCAATTAAGAAAGTCTAAGAGGTTCTTATCACTTTCCTTTTCGATGTTTCTTCCGAGCATGAATATCCTTGTGAGGTTGGCAATGAATCTTCTGGTAGGAATTTCAATGGCTATTAAGTACTTATTGGTTAAGTACCATAACAGCGTTTTGAGCTGGTCGGGGAAATCATCTTCTTTCTAGATAAGAGGATGAATGAAAGGATAATTCAAATTCAACCCAAAAGGATAAAGAATCGAACCTCCATTGAATCTGAATAGGTCTGTGTGGGATTGCCACATGAGGTTCTCCAGGTTCTCAGTAAAACTGTCGTTCTGGACTTGCTGAATAATCTCCTCAGGAAATTTCCAGCTTGGCAAATCTTTGATCTTCTCAATCTTGTACTTGACACCATGATTGAGCATATGGAACGCAGGTCTCTTGATGTACATGTTGATCTCGGCTGGTGCTTTTGGTCTTGATAAAAAGTCAGCAAGCACATTCTTTTTCAGGATTATGCCTGGTTTCAAAAGAGTATTTTGAAAACCATTCAGCCCATCGAAGTAGTTGAGAGTTTGGAATCTGCTTCTGTTTAAACTTGGTCATCTGAGGAAAAGATGTCATGTTTGATTCTACCAGGAAGTGATGGCCGATGAGATGAAATTCAAACTTTTTGATTCCATTTTTTACTGCCAGGATTTCTTTGAAAGTGGAATGATAATGCATTTCAGCTTGAGAAAACTTTCCACTTTTGTGAGCGCAAAGAAGTCTCTTACCATCAATTTCTTCGAATAGAACGGCTGCCCAGTATTCATCACTGGCGTCAGTTTGAAGAATTCTTTTACCTATTGATGGTATTTGTAGTGGCGGGAGATTCTGCATAATCTCCTTAAGCTCAGCAACTGCTTTGGTCTGAGTTTTACCCCAGGGTGGGGAGTTCCTTTTCAGCATGGATTGCAAAGGGCTCAGAAGCTTTGCAATATTGGGGACAAAATCTCTGAGATAATTGATTATCCCAAGAAATTGCTGGACTTGCTTTGTTGTGAAGTTGTCTTTGGGAAACTTCAATAACTCCTGAGCAATGTGTGGCCCTGGATAGTATGTACCCTTGTTGAGGTGCATACCAAGAAATTCAATTTCTGTCTGGGCAATGTTCATCTTTCTTTGAGAGAGCATGATGCCATGCTTTCTCACTATTTCTGCAAACTGCTCAAGGAGTTGGCAGTGTGATTGCTCATCAGGACAGTAGAGCAAAATATCGTCGATATATACAGCTGCACCTGTCAAGATTGGTTAGAAAATACGACACATGGCCTTTTGGAAAAGGGATGGTGCTACCTTTAACCCAAAAGGAAGAACTTTCCACTGGAAGTGCTGGTTGGGTATACAGAATCCTGTTTTGGATCTGTCTTCAGGATGAATACCCAATTGCCAAAATCCGACTTTGAGGTCGAATTTGGAATAAATGTGGGCTTTGGTTAAACCAATAAAGAGAGAATCTCTTGATGGTAAAGGGAATTTGTCATCTTGGAGAAAAAGGTTGAGAGGTTGATAATTGATTACCAATCTCATTTTCCCTCTGTTTTGCTCAGCACGTTTATTGACACAAAAAGCTTCACAAGCCCATTGAGAATTTGAGATTTCAATAAGGCCTTGCTATAATAATTCTGAGCATTCCCTTTGAGCTAAAGCCAAGTGTTCTGGCTTCATTCCCATATGACTTGCCTTGGTCGGGTTTATGTCTTCATTCTTTTTTAAGGGAAGGCGGACAAAGAACTCAGGGTTTTCCCATAAAGGATGAGAACATTTCTAGGCAAATTCTGAATGGGATTCTGAACAGGATTCAAGCAACTTTTGCATGATTGGATCTAATAGACTCATCTCAATGGAAAAGAGTCTCTGAATGTTAACGAACTCAGAGAATTGGTCTTTAAATCTAAGACCTTTTCTAGGAATGATTTGAAGTTGAGAGATTTGAGTCATGATATCCCACCCAATTATCAAATCTTTATTGGGAAGGCTTGATCCAAAAATCTTTGTCGTTATGGAACACTGAGGAAAAAACTGGACAGTGACTGGTGTAGTTCTGACATTCGTGGAGAAAGTATCTCCTGAAGCAGAATTGAAATATCGAATGTAAGGGGTCCAGAATTCTTCAGGTAGAACTTTTGTGTCTAGAATGGAACAACTTGCTCCTGCGTGTCAATAAGAGCAACGACATTGATAGGTTTGGCAAACTTCGAAGTGAGGATTTTAACAGGGAAATGAGGACAGTGAGTATGACTTGAAAATATGTCAGGATTTGGCTCTGAAGATGTGGGAGATATGTGAAAAATATCTTCAGATTCAGAGTCAGACTTAGTGTCGCTAGAAGTTTGGTAGAAAGGAATGACACAAAGGGTTTGTTCAGTTGGTTCATCATTAGCAGAGAATAAAGATTCAATATCATCATTTTCAAGTGAAAAACCTGTTTCATTCTCAATGAGATGATTCTGACATTTTTTCGCCTGAGGATAACTTTTGGCAAAATGTCCATTTTTGTTGCAAATGTAGCAACGGCTTGACTTCTTATGGCTTGTGCGATCCTTCCTTTTGCATAGGTATCGCCATTTCTTCTTTTTTCGGAAATGCTTGGAGCCATGTTTGGATTTCTTAATCGAGTATTTCTTGTAGTGCTTTTTCTTCCGGGAATACTGGCCACAAGTACCATCACAATCTTGTTTGGAGCATTTGATCTTTAACTTCTGGTGGGAATAAGCTGATTCAAGAAGCTTGTCATCTGTGATGTATGTCCGGACCATTCGGCGCTTTAAGCATAAATCTTCAAGACATAAATGGACTTCTTGCTGAATTTCTCCTAAGGGAACGTCTTGTATTATTCTTTGCTTTCCAAAGAAAGATCTTTCAACCATCTGTGAGAGCTCTTTGGGGATAGAAGTGAGGAAGACATGCTTTAGATTTGGATCTGCACCAATTTGGTAAAAGAGCTGAAGCATTAGTCGATAATGCTTATCAAGATGCTTCTTTTGAAGAGAGCAACATCTTCTTTCGAAAAATTCTCTTCTTTTTAGCTCCTTGAGATCTCCCGGTGTTCCCACAAAGACATGATATAAATAAGTAAGGGCATGGCTGAAATTGGGTGACATTAAAAAAGTGATCTGGTCCTGTTCTGTGAGTGATTGCCACCAGAATTTAAGGCTCCCTGTGAACCTTGTAACAAAATTGTAAAGGACATCATTCATATCATGGTTGGTAATGGATTGTGTACTCAACCAAGTATGAAACTCTTCAAGTCTTTCTGGCCATTTTGGATAAGGAATATCGTCAATGGAGAAGAATTGTTTTGATGCCATAGACACATGTCTGGTGGAATTGTTTCTGGTGGGATTACTTATCTGTCCAAATTCTGGATCAGCATAGTTTGATTCCATTTCATAGTCATAGTCTGGAGGAGTGTCGGCCATGAATATTTGTGAAGTTGGTGGAACAATAGGGGGAGAATCAACTGTATGATCTGAGAAGGATGAGAAAGAGGAAATGGATGCTGAGTCTGATGTAGTAGAGGAAGTTTGTTCAGCATGCAAAATCTGCTTTTCTTGGATCACAGGATCAGGCTCAGGCTGTTGGGTACTAGGATCAGTTTGTTGCTTACTCAAATCCTTCAAAAAGGATTCTAATGGATTTGATAGCATCATCTGGTCTGGCCTTTCTCTTATAACAATTGAGCTTGATTCTATCGGTGGTGTCTTTTCTTTCCCTTTTTCCTTCTGCAGGGCTTTGAGACGATTTCCTATTTCTGCCATATCTGGTTCTCTTCTAGAGGTATCTTCTGGAATATTGGCAAAAACAGATGCTTGTGGTGGTGGAGGTACATACCCAGTTCGAACAGAAGGTGCTAATGGATCGAAAGGTCTGAACCTTCCTTCTTCAAGAAGTTGGATCTGCTTCTTGAGTTTATTTATTTCTGGCTTTGGACTTTCAAGGTAGTGGTACCCAAGATGTTGTCCTGATTCCAAGGCGTGAAGCCTTTTCTGGAATTCAGAAAGTATCTTCTTGGTACTCTCATCATATCTTCGGAGATCTTGTTGCACATTCCCAATCTTGGAATAAATGGCCTTGAAGGCATTGTTTTGTGCCAACAGAGTCTCTGATTGCCAGTTTAGAACGGCTTCAGCAGCAGGGGTTTTTTTTTTCTGTCTTCCATGTTCATCCACATCTGTGGGAGTAGGGATTTTAGGAACATGGCGGTATCTGCCATGTGGATCAATAAACTCTTCTGTAGCAGGAAACGAGAGTTTAGAACTTTCCTTGACAAGAGGGGGAAAGTCAGTATCCTGGAACATGGCAATAGTAGAAGTGGGTGGTGCTTCTGATGGGACTTCAAACGGGTAAGAATGTTTCTTAGCCCATTTGAGGATTGGCATATAAAATGGAGAGAGGGCTTGCTTTTTCTGAGGCGGAGAGGGTGGAGGTGATTTTGGTGGATCTGGTAAGACTTGAGATGTGGTACCGGATTCTGGTGGTGGAGCTGGTGCATAAGATACCATAAACTGGTATTTATCACACTCACCAAGAGTATCTACGGAGGAATCTCCATCTAAGTATCTTTGGTACATCTTATCCTTGGACTTTTTCCGTCGGGGAGGAGATCTTGCAAGAGGATCTACCTCGTCGGGGGATTTCATACAGTAGGAACATTGGCAAAAGGGATCCCAAAAACAATGACCATAATTGTCTTTATAGTAATGAACAGGATGTCCATCACCATCAAAGTGTCGTACATGCTTTTTTGGATCTGGTTCAGAAATGGATTCTGGAACACATGGTTCAATCATGAGGATGGTCTGGAAGATAGAGGGAGCTTCTTCTTTTTCCTTGCCAAATTTGATGGAAACAGTTCCATCTTTTTTCCGTACGAATTCAGAGTCCGTGGACTGGAAAGGCTTGTTATGCTGGTGTAGCTTTTCATAGTTGGTGATCCAAGTCTCTGGAAGGAGCATGGCCAACGTATCCTTTGGGATTTGTCTGGGAACATGGATGCAAGACTCCTGGTCATTCTGCATGGAGATGAACAGTGCATCTTCATTACCATTATTGAAGTTGAGGTCGAGAGCATGGTTTTGTACTCGATAAACCATCTGGTAATGTAGGGTTGCAGCTACAGATTCAGCAGTTTGAGGGGCTCCGTAAGCTGAACTTGTACTTTCAAAAAAGATAGAAGCTGGGGGTCTGAAAGAGCAATGTTGAAGTTTGGATATAAAGTCATAAAGACTGTTCCGGCATTTAAAGTAAAGTGTGTGCTTTGTGAAAAATTCTCCATGGCCTTCTAAATTCCTCTTCTTCTCTAGCCTGGTATGATCCTTCGAGAAATGCAGCTTGGGTAGGTTAGAAACGTTTCCATCATGGTATTTTTTGGGTGTCTCTAGGCTGTGAACTAAAGGGCTGAGTGGTTTTATGCTAAAAGGCTGTCCCTGAAGGGCTTGAACGGGAGTTGTTTGCCCAATGTGGGATGCATACCTGTAGGAAATTTACTCTCCTTCCCTGGTTCTAAGTCTAGGTCCAACTGTGGATGGATATTCTGATGCCTCATGGTGCTTAGATATTTAAAATAGTAAGTCCACTAGTGGATATGTATTCACTTTGGGCGGAATTACTATTACTTGGAAATCCAAATGACAGATTTGTATTGCATTGTCGTCTATGGAATTGGAACTTTTTGCTTTAGCCTCAACCGGCGAAGAGGCCGAGTGGATAAAGAATCTGATTATGGATATTCCTTTGACTTGGTTAAAGATTAATTCTTTAAGCCTATTATGTGATAATCAAGCAGCTGTTCAAGTCGTCAAGAATGCTCTCTTTAATTCAAAGCGAAGACATGTGAGACTAAGACATGCGTTGTTGAATTATTTGAGAGAACAAGGGGTTATCACCTTGATCAATGTGAGATCGAAGGATAACATATTCGATACTCTCACTAAAGGTATGCCTAAAGATCGATTATTCAAAATAATGGAGTAAATGTGGTTAAAGACTATAGAGGCAAGTCCTAACTACCATTTACTTACTTTCTAATTGTGTGTTTTGAATTATCGAATCTTCCTTTATTGGCTATAATGATAAGTACAGTTTATATGTTTTATGTTTCATCGATGTTCATAGTTGCTGACTAATTTGAAAAGGGTGAATTGTCTCATTCCAAACTTGATGAAGATGACTTTAACCTAATTTAAATGTTCTATCGAGGAAGCTTGTGTCATTACAAACTTGATGATACAATTCCACTAGGTTGGACTATCCTTTTGGTTAAATGATCTCATTCCAAATTTGATACTATATTATTTGACTTTAAGGAATCAGTAACTGTGACATTCCAAATGGAAACATAGAAACGGTTGTTTACATAAGAAGCCTGCTGATCTTATTCTTAATTGAAACTTGATATTACATTACTAGGTTATTGTAAGTAACTTGACTATTGATCTTGTTCTTTGAAACTAGACAATGTTTATTCTCCTACAAATAAACTTGAGTTGATTGCTCTTTGTAAATCACATTTTTTAGGTATTGTTCATAATTTATGAAATCGGCTTGATACTTATGAACATGATATTATGATGCTTTATGACATCGGTATATGTTCTTCTCTGCCGATGGAATGGTGTTAAGTTTTTATTTAAATGATTGAATTCATGATAATATAAAATTCATATTTGACATTCTATAGGGGATGATAGAGATGGAGGAGAGCTTAATGAGTAGGATCATGACCAGGATGACCCACTTAATGAATGAATATATATTATTTAGAGTGTGTGGGGACTTGACAGTTTATTTGCTATTGTCTATTTTGAAGGAGTCCATTTACTTGAGACTTGCATTTTGCCATATCTATTTTGTGAACATTATTATGCTTGTTTCTTATATTTGTAAGGCCTTAGACTATTTTGACTTGCCTACTTAGACTTGACTATTATGCATATATTACTTGTAAACTGAGTCTGAGATTTATTTTGGGATTTGGAGATGAGTTTAGACTGAATCTAAAAACTCCTAATACTTATTTTGATTTGTTGATTTCATAACATATTCATGATAAGAATGATTCACTTATTTGGATTGCAAATGATGATTGAGTTTAATACTTTACTGTTGAAAAACTCTTTGACCGATCCGAGTTGATTGTCTTGGACTGAATGTGGATGATTCTTGTTTGTCTGAACATTACACTAACCACCTTATTGGATTGTGATGTACGGTGAACATAGGAGGAGATTGTTTGATATGTTGTTAATATAGTCCAAAATAATATGTTCACATACAAGCCCAATAAGTGAAAGCACAATTATTTGGGTCCATATGGGTCGGAGCCCAATAACTTTCATATAAACTCTAGGGTTCCCTTACGCTGGAGGTAATATTGTTTAGCGTTTCAAACTTGATGTCTCTTGGTGTAATACTTCAAGCAACCATTTATTCTCTCTCAAACCTATAACCTCCAACATCATGTAGGGTGACCAAAGAGAAGTGTTTTCACTTGATTCTTCAAGTATATGATCAGGAGGCATATTTTGTGTTTGAGGTTTGAATCATCTCAACCAACATGATATTTTATTACACATAAATAAAGATATCTCTCAATATAAAGGGTATGGAGCTATTCTAATTTTCTTTTAATCCATGAACTAGTATACTGGAGCAATTTTCAATGAAAAGAGAGTGAATCAATTTCCCTAATCCTTTTAAAAAATTGCCGTGTTGAAGTCGCATTAATCTTACATAAGAAATTACTCCGACAAGATATTACACCGACTAGGAATTTGAATTTGTGACCTTGCATTGAGCCTAGATTTATTTGGGTAGATGATAATCTCTTGGAAAATGGACCCATTTCGGCAGCAAAAGTTTTATCTGCTTGTAGGAACAAACATCACATATAAATAGGTTGCATCAATATTAAGTGAGTTCTATAAATTAAAGACTCAAAATAAAAGATGCATGCAATTTTGGTGATAAAGGCTATGGTGTTCCTGAAACAGAAGCGCATTCCATTTGTAGCATTCAAAATTCTTTTCCCCACTAGATTAGGTTGGATTGCATAAAATAAAAGAACAGTATCTCGTCCCCCCAAAAATAAACAATAGTATTAAAATGGTAGCGCAGGATATCAAGGGGTTGCTTTAATATCGTGTTGCCAATTTAATAATCGGTACATTAGTAGAATTGGAGCTGTCTTCCTAAGCTAATAGATAATGATTTTATTGATAATATCGGTCACTAGGAAAAGCATCCGCCTATCATCCGGAGGCAAAAACAAACAAGAATAACAGGTAATAATTGTGGACCACAATCAAAAGACAAAAACGCTGATGGACCGGCCCAATCGACAATAAACAGATGGGCAAAAGATCTGGTAGTACGAATTTTAGCCATGGATTTATATTTTTATTATATAATACCATTATGAGAGAACATTTTATTTAAGTACAAAATCTAAAGCATGACAAATTACATATCAATCGTCAAATAAGAATTTTTTTGTGAAAAATCAAAATAGTTACCTTTTACACGAAGTAATGTTTAGTATGATAAGAAGTTATAAACCTTCAGTATTTGATACAATCCAATGCCAAAAAAATTACCCAAGCAGCTTGAATCCACCATTGAATTAAGAGTGGGTAGTTATACTACTCAAGTCAATGTAGATAAAACCCCTTGATATTAGCGATTAATGCTTTATTTTTTTCTCTTTTTAAAATGTGATGCACTTTAATGGGTATTATCATTGTATACTGCTCAAGTGATGGTGTCAGAGATTTGAATGTACACGACAATGGAGAAGTGATGATCAAATTGACTAGACAGTCTTTTAGATAAACAAAAAAGTAGGATTTTGGCGCATCATTTGAAAAATTTATAACTCATTAGGAACAAAAAAAGGCTTACCACGTTCCATACATAAAAATTTAAAATTTTAATATGTTTCTTATCTTTTCCTTTTATGAAAAATTAAAATGTAAATTTTATTTTTGCATTTATTAGATGTTATTTGGTCCTTTCATATTCTAACAGGTCAAGTTTATAATTACAAAATTTCGTGGGGGTGGAAGTCTACAAAGAGATTGAAAGAGGTCAAATATTTTATGGTGGTGTGAC
Source organism: Eucalyptus lansdowneana (assembly GCA_017140395.1). Lineage (NCBI taxonomy): Eukaryota > Viridiplantae > Streptophyta > Magnoliopsida > Myrtales > Myrtaceae > Eucalyptus > Eucalyptus lansdowneana. The sequence goes on from CM029487.1 coordinate 51,006,703, forward strand.
CATTATGAGTGGTTCCAGTGCTATGAAGAGCGTCAAGGTACTATTGTGGAAGCATATAATTTTGAATAAATTGTTATAGCAATGTTTTGAGTACGCAACTATCGGGAAAATTAAGACCTTAAATTAAAAAAAAATAGCACCTACAGTTAAAGTGTATGTGCTTTATTGTTTGCCTCTCCCATTTAAATAATTTCTGAGGATGCATATTGTTTCTATTTTTTTTTTTGGTTATTTTATAGATGGCGTTTGTCTCTTTTTGGTTGCTAACGGAGCAAACCCAAGGAGAAAAAGAGAAATTTCTTGCAAAGGTTGGATTGGTAAAAAAAGTGGGAAGCAATTGTTATACATGGGAACACTATAAAGCTGAAGAACATGAGAAGAAAGACACGGGGAATTTGATCCCCAGATTTAGGCTTAGGCTAAGAAGATGTTACTCAAGGAATGTATATGGCATGGAATTCGAATTTCCTTTAAGAATAGCCCTAATCTTATTGGTAGGAATGTTGAGGAATTGACTTAGAAGAATCTTGTCCAATAGGAGTGGTAACAAACCCTTAGGAAACTTTGCCTAACCCAACAGCTTTTCGAAACTTCTCAATTGTTGGGGTTAACTCCCATCAATTAAACACAAAGGTGGAGGTCATGGGATTCCAAAAATGGGCCAATCCCTTCACCATTGCCATACAAGGTTCAACCTTTAGCAAGGTCGGGAGGAAACCTATACGCTTCTCCACATAATTTTGATGTCTCGGATCGAGATTCTCCCATATGATCTTGAGATTCCCTAGGACCAGGACAACATCCAATTCAGGCTTACTCATCTAAACCAAAACCTAAAGGGCACCCATGATTAAAAAGTATTGTCATTGAAAATAAAGTGAGTAATTAAAGTACGGAAAGAGGGAATAATAATGATAAAAAAGGAACGATGTCTTACCCACCAAACATAGGCAAGCGCAAATCACACGTCGCACGAACTGTGAGGTTTTGATGCCTAAGGCAAGAGTGCTAAAGGCTCAAGGTCCTTATCCCAAAGGACAAAAATAATTTACCTACTGCTACTATCGTCGGCTAGTACTATTTTATCGATTGGGACGACTGGGTTTATGTAAGTAATAAATTATCTCGAGTGTTCACTCACGAATTCCACCTATAAATCCTCTTAAGGCTCTAAATGGGGTGATCGGGGTTTTAGACCATGATAGTGTGTGCGGTGTCATGCTAAAACTTGTAAACATGTGTTTAAGTTTAAACAACTAGCACTTCAATATAACCCAACAGACATACATACATCCTTTCACCACTTGCTAGACAAAGGGTTTACAAGCACGCTTCCCCTTATAACTCTCACTTATAAGACCATTTAACACGAGGTTAGTGACTTACCTCATTTTTCACATGACTTTGACATACGGGCAATCCTACATAATACATGTTAGCTAACACGACAAACATTTTTAATGGCTTCAAATCCTCTTAATCTAGTAACCATTCTCTAGTGGAGTAGCCAAGCCTATCACGACCTGATCTCACTACCAATCCCCCATCACAAGGAGAGGAAGGGGTAAGGTTGGGTTTAGGAGTACCTAACCATGAGAATTCCCTCACAGCTCGTGTTCCAAAAGACATCATCACCTTGCCTTTTGAATCAAGCCTCTTGTGAGTTCCCTCCATAATATCACCAGCTCTCCCTAACTTGTACCCTGCGACGGGGAAGTGCCACGATCCATAACCATACGGGAGACACACCTCGAGAGAGGAGGTCGAGTGTGGATATTGGATTTAATGGTACCTTTACCAAGATAGCCCTCTCTCAGGTACTCTATACCCTAAGGATGTCATCACTTCATATATTAGGAGCTTTTCGCAACGGGTATGCTAAACCATGGTGAGTTTCATCGAAACTCATACCCCTCGCAATGGGTTCATTTATACGGTCTAGTTATTTTAAAACAACCTAGAAATAAAATGGGAGTCGCCACTAGCCTCGTTTTGGGGGACGGCAAGAAAACCCAATCGAGGGTTGGGAGTATTTTCTTAATTCCTACACAACCAAATATCTAGGTTTAGGGACTTAGGTTATGCCGATATCTCTATTAACACCCTTTTGGTACCTAATAGTATATCATGTTTAGCTAAGGTGTCCACGCGTACCTTCTTACATTTTTGGGCTCATTAGTCCTAAACTAAGCAATCATGCATGGTTGGTCATTTTCGTGTTATTCCATGTTATTCCATTTCTAAGGAAAATGAAAAGCAAGCATCAAATTGAATCGAAAGAGTGAGATAGTAAGTAAACAACCGGGGAAAGCATAAATCTACCATGCAACCCTAGAAAATGTAAAATAGAAACACAATTGAAAAGAATAAAAGAAAGAAAGAACCCACAACTCGTCGGGTTTAATACAACAAAAGGGACCTAAGACATATGTTGGGAAATGAATATTACATAATAATGGTTGAAATGGACATTGACCTCCACCGTGTTCAGAATGCTAATTTAGATCTATCCTAGGAAATCTTTAATTAGGTACATACAATAGAAAGAGACAAACGTAGAGATCAAAACAATAAAAAACACAACATCATGTTGAGATCAATTGCTCAAAGAAAGCTCAATGCAAAAACTCAGATTTTGGCCTTGAGGTCGGCCTCTGTCTTTCATGTATAGGTCCCTCTAAGACATCTACCCAATCCATTTTTGTGACTTATAGCCATTATCGACTAATTATATTCTCCCTTGCCCAATAACATTTATAAGTCCCTAATGAAGCGGTCTATATGATCCCAAGATTTCCCCTTGATATCATGCATCGATCCTATCATTCATCTAAAAATCACATGCATTGCGAGAATTAAACATGCGTGCAGGTCTTTCGGACTTTATTTCTAAAAAAATCAAATAGTAAAGTGATATTGATATTGAATTAATTTGGCCCTAATGGAGTTTATAATGTACTCCTTGACTTTATTGTGAAAAGTCAACTATAGCCCTAAACTCATGTTTGAATGTTGACCATCCCCCCCATGTGGAGAATCATCGAAATTGGGCTTGAAATCTTGAATTATCATAGTCCCTAAATCAAATTTCTAAAAAATTAAATTGATGAATTTTGAAACCTTCAATCGAGGGTCAAAGTCTTTGGTTTGACTAAAAAGTCAACCCAAAAGTCAACATTTGATTCATTGAAAAAATGGTACCTAAAATACAAATAGAGTGGAATGCTCTTAATTTCTTACTCTAATAAATGATTATTTTTTGTCGAGAAACGAACCTGCTGCCATTAAGAATCTCAAGTCTTGAGTTTTAATTCTATTGGACCCGCTGGCGAAAGTTCATGTGTCAACACCAAATATCCAAAATGGAAGAGGAGTTGTTGATCTCATATTTGATGGGTGAACTGTTTGATTGATTTCTCAAGGTGATTCGAGGAATGATATTTTTCATGAATCATATGATGTTGCAGATCCACTGGTGGTGTCAAGGAGGTGATGTTGAGGTGATTGGATGATAGTGTAAAGCAACGGGTGATGCTATAGATTGAGATGAAAATAAATTTGGAGGAATTGAATGCTAGCCTAAACCGAGGGAGATCGTGTTCGTATGCATTTTTAGGATTTTTCCCCCATAGTTATAGCATATATTGTCTATGTAAAATGGATTCACACAAATGGCCTTATAGTTACACCACTGATTTAAGAAAGAGGTATTTTGATCCTAACATCAATTGTGGTAGGTTGATTATGTAAATTTTCTACAAATTCTTGGTCTCTTTTTCTTCTTTTTTTCTCATTTCTTTTCATGATAATCAAGATTCAAGATGACTTGATTTATACAATGCCTTCCATTTATGATTTCTGGAGGGGGGGAGAGAAATGTGATTGCAGAGGACCTTGTTCTAAGATTCACACACGATTCTTTCAGCAAGAAAATTGAAGAGAATCTATACGATTGCTTCCACATATGGTTTGAGGGGGGAGGGACCAATGATTGTTGAGGAACTTGTCCTAGAGGTTCTCACATAACTCTTTTAGTAATAGAGGATAATAAGGATCGCACATGGTAATACCAATTCTGGGATCAAGTTATACAAAGGACACCTTGTCTAGTGGTACACACGTAATTCTTTAAGCTAGAAAGGGTAAGCGTTGCCCAAAAGTACTACCGATTATCTAGATGAATGAAGTAAAGAAGCCACGAGAGTAGTTTTGAGCCACGTTAAAGGGGATTTGAGTGCAAGGTGGCAGGAGAGAGTTTGATACATGGCTATCAAAGAGATTAAATATATACTTCTTCTTCGACCAAATAAAAAAAATAAAATATATAGTTCTTCGGTTGTGAAATTAACTATCAAATAGATGGTCTAGGGTATTTATAGGGAATTTGTTTTTTTTGTTTTTAAGTCATAAACCTATTGCCTTTGTATTAATTTAGTCATAAACTTTTTAATTTGGCCAATGTAATCCTAAACCTTTTGACAATTTTTTAATGTAGTCCACCTAGTTAACTTTGGTCGGAACTCACCAACGTAGAGCTAGCCATCTTACATGGTATCACTAATGCTAACATAGATAATTTTTTTTAACTTTTCAGTATTTTTTTAATTTAAAATTATTTATTTATTCTTCTTTTTTCTTTTATTTCCTTTGTTATAGCTAGCCACTAAGTGAGGACCTACGAGCCCTCACTAGTCTTTGGCAAGGATCACCTCACCCAAACCCTTGTTGGCTACCGGTGAGGCGACCCTCTCCCAAATTTGGTGAGGGCCGGCCTCGACTATGGTCAGTGAGAGTAGCCCTCTCTTTTGGCCGTTGAGGGCGGGCTCACTCGGGCAAGGCTATCCCTTGCCTATGGCCGACGAGGGTGGCCCTTGCTAGATTGGCTGAGGGCAAGTCCTCTCTAGGCATTGCTGATGACTGGCCATCACTTGAGACTAACTACTAGGAAAAAGGAAAGAAAAATACAAAAAAAGAGTGGCCCATATCATAAGGGCATAAGTTGAGGTAAAGTTTAAGCCAGGTCACTTTATTTATTTAATTCTTTTTTTGTTGCCACTAAATTTTTGAAACTCTCTTCTTCAAACTTACCTTTTTGAAATTGGGACTTCAAAATTACATTTTTCTTTAAGATATTTTTATCTGTTTTCAAATGGGTTTATGTTTGGTCATTACACTAAAAATAACTATCGTATTAGTAACTATTGTCGCTGTGACAATAGCGTGGGCCCAAATAAACATTGAATTGCACAAATAGTAAGTACTATAATTTTTTAAAAGTTGAATGCATTTGTATTCTAAATTATTACTCAAAAGAATCACGACAATCTAGTGAAGGCAAATTAGAAAAAAATAATAATTATTCTCGCATAAAACCTTTGGCAAAGGCTTTGTAACAAACCTAGAAACTCATCTTATGGTCGTTCACACTTTTCATCACTTTCTCGAAACGTCCTTTCACTAACAAGAAAATGCCGGAAACTTTTTTTCCTCCACTTTAGGAAAATTTCATAGGCTTAAAGTCGTCACCGTTGAAAAAGCTGGAAGGAAATTTTCATAGGCTTGACTTAAAGTCGTTGCCGTTCTTTCGGTGCGAAAGAGAAAAGAAGATGCGTGTCTCATGGTGAAGAAAAATAATTCCTCAGTGTGCAGCGGGACCGACCGAGCCTACATTTTTCTAACATTAGTGTTCTCCATCACCTACGCAATCTCTTTGAAAGAAAGATACAAACACTCAAAACATTTGAACATGACTTGAATGTGTTGAGAAGAAACTCGAGATTGAGAATTTCTAATGAGAATTTATGATCTTCCATGAATTAACTTCAATTTTTGCGGTACCCAGCTGAACTAATTCCTCTTCCACCTATGAAATGAGATCATGGGAATCACAATTGATTCTTAGCCCAGAAGATCATCTATTACGATCGAGGGATTAGGAACAAGGCTAAACATCCAATCTGCTTGCACCACTATGATCATCCCCCTAATTTAAAAAAATTGTTAATGAATCTGGTTTACCAAGGATGATTGGCTCATGCACGATACAGAAGGTGGGAGTCATGCCAGATCCGTGCTCTCAATGCATGAGATTTAGCATATTGAGAGTCAACAAAGTTTTATTATTACTGTCAAATTCTTGAAATGATTTATCTTAGGCATTAGGAAGTAGTGATACGATTATCTATCTAGAAAAATTATGAAGTGAACATAGTGCATAAACTAAATTGAATTTGAACATTAAAATTAGTAGACTCCATATGAATCTCTTCAACTTTTACTATTCAGATTTAGTTATATATATATATTGTTCATTTACTAATTTCTTACCTATTAGACCCAAATAACTGTCTCAATGTTGAACTTTTGGTTGTGGCATATATCTCTAAATTGTAAATCAACTGGCACTCTTAATGAGAGCATAAAATAAACCAAATTCCTAAGCCATATTGAAGCGATAGAATTATTGCAGTGGGGAAATGCATGCGCAAGTAGAGATTGTTAGGTGCCACGCCTAAAACATCTTGTCCAACCATTTTTAAAGTGGAATTCACAAGTACTCTCACTTCACTAAAGTTCATTTGGTAAATGTCATTCACAAGTACTCTCCACGTGCCCCCAATTACTATTCTCTGTTCTCGTGACATAGAATGGCAATATAATGGGAGAAAAATATCATGGCTCAGCAAGTGACAATTATCATTATTTTTTATGACATCAAGTAAAGAATAATGCAGTCTTATAAATATGTATCGAAAATATGCATTTTGCAATATCATACCGGTGGATATTATCAAATAACATGAATATTCCATGTACTGTTTATAAATCAATGCATAATAGCAAATGTCAACGTCAACCACTCATATCAAGGAACCTCATGGTCATGTTTCGCTTATGCTTCATTTTCCATATAAGAGAAAGAAAAGTGAAGACTAAACAGATGAAAGCCATTTCCGATTGTTAATCAATCATCCAATGGCTTCTTCATCAAAGCCCAAAAGTAATTATGAGGTTTTCTTGAGTTTCAGAGGCACAGACCTACGTAACACCTTCCTTGCTCATCTGTACAAAGCTTTACATCATAATGGAATATACACTTTCATTGATAGCGAGGAACTAAGGAAGGGAGACCAAACATTGCTAGCGCTCATGAAGGCCATCGAAGAGTCATTCGTCGCAATCATTATTTTCTCTAAGGACTATGCTTCTTCACGATGGTGCCTAGAAGAGTTGATGAAGATTATGGAGTGCAAGGAGCAAAAGGACCTCGCTGTTCTACCGGTGTTTTATAAAGTGGACCCAAGAGAAGTGAGACGGGGCAGCAAGAGTTATGGGAAAGCTCTAGCAAAGCATGAGTCCAAGTTTGGGAAGGATTCGGAAAAAGTGGAACGATGGAAGAAAGCTTTTTTCGATGCCGGTAGCTTGTCCGGGTGGCATTTTAATGACGGGTAAGTAGAGTTGAGTCCATCTTTTGTGCAAGAAGCTAATCTTTACAAGTAAGTATAAAGGCTGTTTAAAAAAGAAAAAAATAATAAATCTACACACACAATTGTTAGTACACATGTAGATGCTTCCTTTATGATTCCCGAAAATTCTCAAGTTCTTGCTCAATTACCAAGTGATATCATTTCTATGGAATTAGTCGCATCGAATCATTTCATTTCTTTGGCTTGGACAATTCTAGTTCCATTCCCAAAAATGAATATCTCATTTGTATTGATAAATTTTTTATAGAGTTGATATACATCAAATATCTAATAGTTAAAAAATTACCGATCATATAAATTTTGAATAAACTATTGATAATTTAACAACACTTTGTGAAATTACTAGCTTTTTGGTAGTTAGTAAATTACCACTTTTTTTTTTTCTGTCCTTTACCAAAATTTATTTGTCTTTTTTTTTTATTGACTGCTTAAATTTACCAACTCTTACGATAGTTTTGGAAAAAGTACCAAAATAGTCATAAACCTATTGCATTTGCATAAATTCAGTTATAAACCTTTTAATCAGATCAATTTAGTCATAATCATTTTTACATTGATACCAATTCAATCCATCTAGCTAATTTAAGTTGAAAATTGCTAACATGGAGAGTGGAGGAAGAGGGGTTGTCTCGTCTTTTGCAGTGACAAGTGCAGTGGGATCCGTCACAATGATCCATGGCTCATATGGGAGCGAAGAAGGGAAGTGAGGAGGGAGCGAACTGGGGGGGAGAGAGAGAGAGAGAGAGAGAGAGAGAGAGAGAGAGAGAGGGATTTGGAATTCAATGATTTGGGCTATCTTTAATTGTTTGCTGTGACTGTTAAAAAGTTGCTTGAGAGAGAAGAGAGAGAGAGAGAGAGAAGCAAACGGTGATTGATCATGGAGGGGAGAGAACGAGTAAAGTGATGGAGCCTCTCTCTCTCTCTCTAGGGCCCTGGGAATGCCAATACAAAACACAAAGCAAAAAAAAAAAAAAAAATCAAAAACTGAAAATCCGAGTTGATCCAAACTGGGGTTTTGATTCAGTTCGTATTCAGTTTGGGTCACGTTTGGTTCATTCAGCCATTTATCCTCACGATTCAGTTCGGTTCAATTTTTCTCGATTTGATTTCCAGAAAACCAAATCAAACCGAACTGAACCTTTGACCCTTACAATAATCATAAAATTGACAAGATGCTTTTTCCAATTATCAAAAATTGATACTAGGACATCATCTGCTGAAACGTTCACGGACTCATTTGAATAAAATCAAATGTTAAAACTTGATCAACCAATGGACCAAATGTTTAGTTTTAATGCACTTATCCCATTTCTTTGCAAGGAATAAGAAAGTTTGCAACACCTGATTCAAGATTATTAGTGTATACAAGCCATGGTTGGCAATGACATCGTGCTTCAAGGAATTTAAGAGTTTTTAAATCGAAAGCTCAATCACCGTTAAAAGTTATAAATAGCTCTTTTTGAGTAAGCGTACATATAAATCACATATATCCATCAAAAAGAAAAATAAGTACATCGTCATGTATAAAGCAGAAGAACATGAATTCTTTGGATGACTAAATTTTGAATCCTTGACTTGTTTCCATTGGTGTGGAGCTCTTGGAGTTCTAATTCAATTTGGTGGGAATACATGTTGGTTTCGGTTGTGATCATCAAAGAATGTGATGCACTGCTTTATCATTGTTGGTTTGTAGTTGCTCGTTATTTGCTTATTCAAATTGCTAAAAATGATCCTACAACTTCTTTTTTCTGTCTTTATCAGAGATGAGTCAGAGCTTATAGAAAGAATTGTGAAGGAGATCTCCACTCTTCTAGACCGAACTCCTTTGCATGTTGCTAAGCATCCGGTTGGGATTAATTCTCGAGTGGTTAAGCTAAAATCCATGTTAAACGTTGAGTCTGATGATGGTGTTCTTATGATGGGATTATGGGGAAAGGGAGGCATAGGAAAGACAAGTTTAGCTAAAGCCATTTATAATGATATTTTCAAACAATTTGGAGGTTCAGCTTTTTTGGCAAATGTTAGAGAAACTTCTAAAGGTTGCAGGGATTTAGTTGCTTTGCAAGAAATATTACTATCGGAGATATTATTATTGAAACAAAGATTAGTAGTGTCCAATGTCGATGCAGGTACTAATCTAGTACGAGATAGACTTTGTTGCAAAAAAGTTCTCCTTATCCTTGATGATGTTGATGACTTGCGTCAATTAAATGCTTTAGCAGGAGAAGGCAAGTGGTTTGGTAATGGAAGTAGGATCATCATTACTACAAGAGATAAACATTTGCTAACTTGTCACGGGATAGATCAAGATCAAGTGTATGAAGTTAAAGCATTAGGGGATAGTGAAGCTCGCGAGCTGCTTAGTAAGCATGCTTTTCAGACACATCAAAAACTAAAAATTAGGACAGATCTAGTGGATAGTGTTTTGAATTATGCTGAAGGCCTTCCTCTAGCAATTGAGGTACTAGGTTCCTTCTTATGTGGTAGAAGGGAACATGATTGGAAAAGTACACTAAAGAAGTTTTCTAAGATTCCTCACAAAACCATTAATAATGTGCTCAAAATAAGTTATGATGGACTAGAGGATAATGAGAAAGAGATTTTTCTCCACATTGCTTGCTTCTTTAAGGGGCAGGATAGTGAGTACATTAAGAAAGTTATTGATAGTTGCGATTTCGAGGTAACTATAGGATTAGAAATTCTCCTTGAGAGGTCCTTGATAAGTATGGAGCATGGAATCGTAGAAATGCATGACTTGATTCAATTGATGGGTATGGATATTGTGAACCAAGAATGTCGTGATGATCCCTGGAGACGCAGCAGGCTTTGGCTATATGATGATGTTCTCGATGTTCTGTCCCGCGATATGGTAATAATTGCAAATATAGTTAAAATTGTGCTCCTTGTCTTTGACTCTAATTACTAAATATGCATTACTTAAACAGTCTCGTATATACAGGGAGATTGTATAGTAAAAGCCATAGTGTTGGAGCCACTAGAGCAGAAAGAGATATATGTCGAGCCTAATGCTTTTACAAAAGCGAGCAGGTTGAGATTGCTCATCATGCACAATCTGCATAATTCTTTCCAAGGTCCTATATGTCTTCCTAATGAGCTAAGATGGTTTCAATGGGCTGGCTGTGCTTCTTGGTTTCCTCAATTTTCCTCTGGTCCAAAGAAATTAGTTGGAATTTATATGAGTAAATGCAGTATTACAGGAGTGCCAAAACAATTTAAGGTGAGCAATTACCTACATAGACCTTTGTATATTACCTACATAGACCTTTGTACATTACCTACTTCATTAGTACATGTACATGTCTATTATATGTTCTAGTACACAAAATAAAGTGGTGCTCTTGCATTATAGAAATCACTTATCTCTCTTTTCTATCAAAATGATCCCAACTACTTGCTTTAGAAATATTCTTTCACGCAACAAATTTGGCATTTGAAAAATTAAGCGTAAACAGAATAAATACACAACACTAGGAAAATTTATAAATGTTTGTGGGAAAGAAAGATATTTCAATATTTGATTTTTTTTATGAAGGTCATTAAGTCATAAGAGAGTGATACATGGAAAGGGAGAGATATTTAGAGATTTGGTTTTCTATTAAAATCCTTGTATCATAAGAAAATTGAAATTTTAGCATTGAAATAAATTGTAAAATGATGCAGAAGTCATCACCTTGAAACTAAATGAATGTGAAATCATCAATGAAATAAATTAGGAACAATAAAGATCATAAGAGATTTTACTTGGTTTAGTCTAGTATCAATACCCACTCCACCAGGATATCTAACAGCAAATAATCTAATAATCAATCAGAGAATTACAGGGTTACAATTGCTAATACACATAACCCACTCCTATGCATGGCTAAAGAAGAGTTTCCCACTTTTTTTTTTTTTTATAATTGCGGATGAAGGGAGACAAAATAAACGAAAGTTACACCTTAACAGCATTTAAAGGAGTTCAACTATTGGCCTCAGTCAAACCTTGGATAAATATGAAGAAATCATTAGGGCTAACAAAAAAAATTTATAGAGGGCTAACTAGATTAATTGAAAACTTAAAACAATTTATCTTGCGGAAGATAACATGATGTACTTTGATAGTAGCAAAAACATATTTGGAAGGATCAACCAAGCTAGTGTTGCTGTGAAACAATTACAGGCAATAATGAGCACATAGAAAATAGCACACAACAATAAATAGTGATCCTACATTCGCTTTTCCAGGTAACAACCTCAACATTGGCTGCAATTCACTAGTAATCTTTAAGAGAAATTACAGTCAACATGAATTACTCTATTATCAGATGTATCACATTATTAGAACGAAAATAATGCCATCATTCTTGTACACGTCCTCTCATCACTGAATACAAAGTAGCAAGTAGAGAGTATTATAGATGGATAGTAGCACAATTTGACCAGAACAAAAAGATGATGTAATAGAACAAGCTTTCTCAATTCTACATCCAACCCTTTTTAGCTACTTTGATCCTATTTATTAGACATCTTCAATACATCCCTTGTAGAGGCTTTTGAAGACGTAAGAGCTGTTGGGACTTGGTTGGAGTTGTCATTAAGGTCTGGATTGCCCATACAATCCTTTCCTCTAGATGATACCAAGGTTTCCCAAAATGGAGTCTGTAGGAGTTGTTACATTAATTGGACCTCTAACTATTTGATCAAAACAATCAAAGGTGCTCTGACTCATTTCCTGTTCTCCGGCTTAAACTATTAACGGCTATATTCTGCTCATATAACAATTATCAAAAAACGCACTTGTTGAGCAATGCCTTTCAAAGACTTGACAACACAATACATTACTTCACATCACCTTATCATACCACGAGCACTTATCACCAGTTTGTCGATGTTGCCCATGGTCAAACTATGTGGAATGACTTGCAATCAATTATTCAATGATCCTCCTCAGTATTTCATCTTCCAAAGACTTTACATTGATGACACATCAACCATCATATCTCAAAGTCCTCATGAACACATCATCATATTTGACTTGTTTTCTGATCATGATCCTCATCCTTGCAATCAATCTTCACTGAACTCACAAAGACCAACACTATTATCACTGTTTTTTTTTTTTTTTAAATCATTGCTGCCTTATTAAAACAAATATCTGCACTTATCATAAGGATAGTAGACCAAGGATAGTTTTGGAATCTTCAAAATACCGTAAGGATGTTTTCGCAACAAAAATCACTATCAATTGACTGAATCTTGGATTCATATATCCAAAAAAATTATAATCCAAGATTATCATCCAAAGAAGGAAACACCAAATCAAAGGCCAACTAGGACTTTCTTTTTACACCTCTTCCAATCTGAGTCGATCTACATCCTCTAATGGGGTCGGCTTCAGTATATAGGTTCAAACATGAGACATAATTTAATAACTCTCTACCTTGGCTTGATGTTTGTGGCCATTATCCACCATAGTAGCTCTCCCAAAGCTCTAATGAGTGCTTATTCACTACAAAGGCTATTTGAGCTCAAGCTTCGCCATCATGTCAAAAGGGTTCTTCGTTGTTGCAATCTTCTTCATAACAACCTTGCCTTTTGCCACAACATCTTGAATTAAATGGTACTTGATTTCGAAATGCTTCCTCGTGATAAATTGGATTATAGGCCAAATATTTTGTACTTTGGTTGTCACAATGTATTGCAATGTTTTGCTGCTCCAACCCTAAGTTCAAGAGCATACCCCTTAGTCATGTAGTCTCATTCACTATAAAATTCGGTGTCATGTACTTTGCCTCAATCAAAGACAAGGCAATGTTGTCCTGTAAGAATGCCTTCCAACTTATTGCACTACCTGCTAGTCTAAGCAGGACCTACACTCATTTAAGTCACTAGCATGATTTGAATTTACATAACTTGTGGTCTCTTTACCATTGCCATCCTTCACTATACCAATATTTATTGTCCCCTTTAAATATATGAGGATTTATTTCATAGCTTCTGATTGTTTATTACTAGGATGTTTTATGTAAGGATTAACAATACTCACAACTTATGAAATGTCAAGCCTCGTGCATACATAATACTACCCCACTGCACTAGAATAAAAAACAAGAAACATATGTTCCTCCTTCTCAGTCTACAATGAGTTAAAAGTTCTTGGCTAAAGGTATACTCGTAGATTTCGTTGACTGCATGTCATAATCTTCTTGATATATTTCTTTTGATATAGACCTGAAACTGCTACAGCCCTATCATGTAATATATTCATACCTAGTATCTTCTTTGCATTACCTAAAGTTTTTCATCTCAAACTCAATACTCAATTGGCACTTCACCACATGAATATCAGACATATTATTAGCTATGATCAACATGTTATCAATATATGATAACAAATCAATCAAATACACATCATTTCTTAGAGCTAGCACAACTATCCAATTGAATTTTTAAATAGTCTAACTAGTCATCGAAGCATCAAAATGTTTATAAAATTACCTAGGAGACTGTCTCAACCCATGCAAAAATTGCTTTAATAAGCAAACATGATCTTCCTCATTGAAATAGCATATCCCTCCGGTTGCCTTACGTAAGTCCATTCCTCCCATGCACCATGAAGAAACACTGCTATCATGTTTAGCTACACTAGCTCGAGATCTTGTGCAGCAACTAAGGCAAGTAATACTTAAAAAGAAAAATGTCTTACAAGATGAGAATGCCTTACTGTGATAAATGTCATTCCATTGAGTATATTACTTCACAAAAAGTCTCACCTTATACCTCACTACCTAACAATGGGAATACCCTCCTTTTGTTTTTAAACCCATTTGCATCATCTTCTAGCTTTTAGGTACTTTGACCAAATCCTATGTCTATTTCCAATGGAGTGACTCCATCTCTTTATTCATACCCTCTAGCCACTACATTGACTTAGCACTAGCCATCACCTCAAAATAAAAATGAATAGTGCAACTATCTCCATCTCATCACCAATAGTCAATGCATGAGCAATATTTGCATGACCACAAATACTAGTAGTTTAATTTGTCTTCTCTGTCTGCTCGTGGCTATATTTTGTTGCAAATTTACTAGTTTTCCAGTATCATCAACTTTAGGAATTGTAATCTCAACCTCTATTACCTGTGATTTGTTTGGAGTATTCACCTAAAGATCCATTCCACAATTGACACCATGATTCGTTTTTCTACTGGTTGTGCCTTAGGACTTCACTGTTGAAGTATAACAATCATGTTTGATTTCACGTCTTTGCCAACTAGAAAACCAGGTGAGTCAGCACCATTGCACCATAGCTGGTAACCTTTCAACCCATGTGCATAACCCATAATTATGCATTTCTTCGACCTTGGTTCAAGCTTACCATCATTTGCTTGAGTTGCAAGACATTCGTATACCTATAGTCTAGAGTAGTCAACAGGATTCCCACGACCACACTTCTTCATGAGCCTTCCACTTAATAACAGATGATGGAGATTGATTAATCAAGTAATAGCATATGTTCACAACTTTAGCCTAAAATTCCTTGCTTAGTCTTGCATGCAAAAGAATGCACTAAGCTCGCTCAATCAAAGTCTTATTCTTTTATTCTACGACACCATTCTGCTGTGGTGTCGAGGGCACTATGTTGTGTCCTACAACCCCTTTTCCTTTGCAAAAATTGGTAAATCTTTACTACAAAACTCCATGTCGTTATTGATCCTAAGGCACCTAATTTGGTCATTGAATGCTTCTCAAAGTGCCTTACACTTCTTAACCTAATTGAACACCTCAAATTTGTGCTTTAGGAAGCATATCCATACATTTTTCAAAAATTTATCAATGAATATCAATATATATCAAACACCTCCTTTCGAAGAAACCTGACACTATGTTGTGTCCCATAACCCTTCTCCTTTGTAGAAATTGGTAAAATATTTACTATAGAACTCCATGTCATTATGGATCCTAAGGCACTTAATTTGGTCACTAAATGCTTGTCAATAAGTGTCTTAAAATTCTTGACTTGATCGAACACCTCGGATTTGTGCTTTAGGAAGCATATCCATACCTTTTTCAAAAATTCGTCAATGAATATCAATATATATCAAGAACCTCCTTTCAAAGAAACTAAAGATGTGTTGTAGACTTCTAAATGAATGTAACCAATTGGTTGCTTGGTTGAATGCGTAGTTGTAGTGAATTTAACTTGGCTTTGTTTCCTAAAGATGCATTGCTCACACAAGTCTAGCTTCCTTATCTTTACTCCTTGCTCTCTCAATTAACTCATCTTTATCAACATATTTCATTGTTTCTGCCACCTTAGCCTTGCCATTCAACGTCCCAGCCAAATCTTGACTTGTTAATAGTGCATGCACCATAAAGCTCTACAATCCAAAGTTGTTCCTCCCATTAAACTTCTCAAAATTTCTACTTTCACTTTACACATAATTGCAACAACATAATTTCTTGACAACAATCAAACAAGCAAAAATCTAAAATTAAATCCAAAAGATTCTAGCAGTAGCTCTTATACCAGTCATGGTAAAATAATGCATAAGCTGATGGATCTTGCAATAAAATTAATGCAAAATTATTAGTAAATAAAAGAGAACTAAAAAGAAGAAATATTTATGTGATTTGGTCTCAGTAATGGTACTTAATCCATGGAGAGAGTCAGCACAAAAACCACTAATTGGAAAATTTCAGAGTTATAATTACTCACACGCTCAAGTACTTTCCAATCCTAGCTACACCAAAACCTATAGTGCTCATAAAAAAAAACAAATCAATTTGGATGTAAAACTACGCTACTTATATATCACCGTGTGTTCCTCATTCCTGAGCCTAGCTAAAGAAGAGCTTCCCCCTTGTTCCTCTTTTGTGCGATTGCAGCTGAAGGAATATAGAAAACAAAACCCACACTTTATTTTCTATCTCTTAAACCCAATAGGACTTTCTTCAGAGTATTCCTTTTTGTTTTCTCTTGTGTGGCCTTTTGAAGGAAAGTCAACTGGGCAGCAATAAGAGGAGTTCAACTCTTGGTCTCATTCCTTGGAGAGATATGAATAAACTTTGTTGGTTGTCGGAACGTTGGATTCATATATCCCAACATAGAAAAACAAATTATAATCCAAGATTATCATCCAAAGAATGCAAAACCATGTCAAAGACTGACTTAGACTTTTCTTTTACACCTCATCCAATACAAAGGTCCACATCCTCCAATCGGGTCAAGTTCAATATACTAACTTAAATTTGATACATAATTATAAAGTATGTGAGATAAAATAGAAAAACCACTTTGATGTATCCGTCCATGAGTATAATATTTGTAAAATAAGTAATTGAGTATAATTGAAGGAAAGAATAAAAAAATAATTGAAATTCCGTAAAAGTAGCTTTATGTACTATATATAATAATATAGATGAAGTTCAAACACTTTTTTTAATCTAATGTCTCTAAAAATCAACATAATTATATTTCAAAATCAAATCAAACCTACCTAATGAAGAATACAAATGTGCTAGTGTAAGCTACGTAACCCCATTCTAATTGTGTCAGTTGTTTACACATAAGCTTTTTTGTTTTACTAGAAAATTTGTATAATGAGCAAATATAAAGGAAACAAAAATATAAAGAACGAATCCGTTGATATTGTATATAAAAGTGAAAACACCCAAGCAGTAGGGAGCTGAGTGTTCAAGCTGCTCGATTTGGATGTGGTAAATTAGAAATCCTAGTCACAACATCTCCTACTGAAAGTAAACTTAAGAGGCTAGTTAGTTGCAAGTGATGGAGCTTTACCCAAAGGCATCGATAGAATTAGCTTTGTCAAAGGTTTGAATGCACTGTGCTGTAAAGGCATTATTAATTACTCAAGTTAGTTCTTAAGGAGCAGCATTTCTAAGCAAGCATAATAAAATATTTATTAGAAGCTTTGCCAATAATGTTGTAATGCATTTACAAATAGTGGGATCTAGTGGTGGCATGCCACTAGTTTCTTAATCAAAAGTCAATATCCATTAGCTTTTTGATTTATCATCTCTAAATTTCAATCTCTTACAATGCATATGTATAGATTTGTAATTACTATTAAAGTTTCTAATTGTTTACTAATTCTTCAATACAATATTTAATTCCCAAACAATCAAATTATGGTACCTTTTTATGAAATGTTGGTTTCATTGTTTTTGCAGGACTTCCAACAATTGAAGTACATTAATTTCAGGAACTGTGAATCATTGGTTCATATGCCTGACCTTTCTTGTACACCAAATCTTGAGGAATTGGTTCTTTGTGATTGCAAAAACTTGGTAGAAGTCCATGAGTCTATTGCATATCACGACAAGTTGCAGTCATTGAATTTAAGGGGGTGCATAAAAATTGACAATTTCCCTGATATTCCACGTAAACTTGGAGGCTTGAAAAAGCTTTGTTTACAAGGGACCACTATTAAAGAACTTTATGTATCAATTGAAAATCTTGTCTCTTTGAAAATAATGGATTTAAGTGATTGCAAGAACTTGGTAAGTCTTCCGTCTAGCATTTACAAGTTACAAAACATTGAACTCTTGGAACTTGCATATTGTACAAATTTAATAGGATTTCCAAAATATGAGGATTCAGCTAATTCGCACATGAATAGCGGACTTTCAAATTTACTCTATTTATCTGTTGGGGGATGTAATTTCGGAATAGAATTTCTCGAGAATGCTTCATGTTTTCCCTTCTTGCAAGAATTAGTTATGGCGGAGAGCAATGTTACTAGACTTCCCACATCTATTCGTAAACGTGATCATTTGACCATATATGCAATTTCATATTGCCAAGAGTTGCAAGAAATACCCGAGCTTCCACCATTTTTGAAGATTCTTTCAGCTAATAATTGCGAATCTCTACAAAAAACTGGAGATGTATTTTCATCTGCTTTTGTCCGTAGAGTGTTGACCGCGACTGACATTCCCTCTCTCGACCAGGTTAGACTCTCTCTCTCTCTCTCTCTCTCTCTCTCTCTCTCTCTCTCTCTCTCTCGGAATATACGCTAGATGTGTTATGTTCTTGTATATTGCAATAGTAGTAAATGCAAAGGCTCAAGAAAAGCAAACAAATATAAAGTGTTTGCATGTAATAAAGTTGGCCACATACTTTTACGGGAATGATTTCTATCACATGAGAGTTGTATGTTAATGCAAGCAAGGGTCAATAATCTCTACTCATTTAGAGAGCTATAGTTTGAAGTGGAATTCACTAGGATTAATCATTAAACTTAAAATGAATTCTTTTATTTGAGTACTACTAATAACAAACTTCAGTACTTTCTAATGGTCTATTTTTATAGCAGCCACCTTCTGATTACATAATCTGGTCCCTTGGAGAAGAGATGCCAGAGTGGGTCCTCCCTATTGAAGAGAGTTCCGTATCATTCATGGCTTTAGAGGACTTGTATGATAAGTTTCTTATAGTCACTCTATGTGCCGTTTTTAGTAATGATGATCAAACAAAGCATCCGATATTTGAGATTTTACCACATGTGAATGGTGAAATGAGGAATTGCAAAGGAGGAAGAAGCTTCTTGACAAAGGATTCGGATCAAATCTTACTTTGGTTTTTCACACCATATGATCTATGGGGAGAAGTCAATTTTGGTCAAATCGATAGGAGTTATGTACACTTTAGCCTTACGGTATCAACTGCAAAGGTGAAAAAGTGGGGATTCCGAATAATATGCAAACCACTTGAGGATGATTTAAAGATTGGGATTCAAGATAATCAGCTGATCGATCTAGCTTTACTCCGTGAGGTTGTTCTTGAACTAACAGATTTAGAAGTTGAGAGTCCACTTATGTACAAAGATAATTTGATCGAAACAAATTTACAGAATGACTTGCAAGATTGTCAAAGGAGGAGTGAGGAACATAGTCAAATAGTATCAAAAGGAAATCCTAAGCTTATTCTCCCTCATGGCATGAAAACCAAAAATATGATGAGCTCTGATTCGACCAGCAGAGATGAGCATGCTAGCGTTGGCTTGCAACTTTTATTGTTAGAATGATTGAAACTTGCTGAGGAAGCAATTCATAGGTAAATGAACTGCCTCACCTTGATTACAATGCATTCTTTTTTTTCCTTTTCTTTTTTTGTTCTTCTCGTTTTCTTTTCTCAAGAAAAACTTATAACCCGCTGTTAGTACCCACTTTTACCCATATATTAACATTGAGGTACTTGGTGTGTCCATTTTAATTGGCGTTAGCTTTGCCAGCTGCAACGATGGAAATAATCAGCCCCATGGAGAGGAGGTCGCCCTACTTTCTCGATTTAATATCGAGAAAATGAGTTTGACCAAGAAAGCACGCAAAGGTTGTGGCTGGAGATCTGCAAGAGGAGGAGGCTCTGGCGAATAATTTCATGCGTGTAGAGCACATTTCTTGCGAAGAAAAGTCGAACAAGAATAAGATCACAAGCTCTTACCTATGGCAAAGCATGCAAACGTGGAAAGTGGTCGGGATGGAGGATGATCTGGTCAGAACGTGAAGGGATTCTAGCACATGTAAAAGAAGTGGGAAGCGATCGTGCGGTTTATCAACGTGGGATGGGCATTTGATGCTGGTGGAGGTAAAATTGGAAGAGAAGGCAGGAACAACTTCCATTCCATGGAGTATAAAGGACCAAAGCATCAGAGGAGAGAGACGAGCGCACGCATGAATACTCTCTCCGTGAGTTTTATCTATCTTTGTACTCCCATTTTTTTCCTTTACTTACACGTTCGGTTCTTGCCACTTTCATTTCCTTATTCTCATCTCAAAATTTATTTCCTTTCAATGTAATCTCAATTCTAGCGCATCTACTTTTATTCACACCGAGTGAATTTCACTTAGATTCGTCCCTTCATCTAAATGCCATACGTGCATTTTACACTTTAGTATGAAACCACAAAGCCATTTCAGTCGTTCTCTCTTCACTCAACTATGACTCTGGAAATGGATTTGATGACATGACTCATAAAAATTATCAAAAGCCTTGACCATGTGGCTGTCCCCGTTATGTCATTTTTTCCAAAAATGACTTCTTGAAAATTATCAATATCAAATTTCTTGCAAAACAAAAGTGTCATCTTAAAAATGATTTTGGTTTTTGTCGAACTACCCTTCCATCATTATAGAAAAATAATATATATTAGATGGTCGCTTGCGTATAATAAATAATTGCCTTTTCTTTTTTGGTTCAAATCCCTTAGACCCTAGTTAGTTAACTTAATTCCCACATAGAATTTGGTCATTCTTTCTTCTCTTTGTTCATTTTCTTTGATTTTCCCGTTGGAAAAAACTTCCGTTTCTCCGCCATAGGCAAAGCTACTTTCAGCATCACGGCTTCTCATCCTCCAAACGACTCAAGTGAGCTCTGACGAAATGGAAGATCGCCACCTGCCAACGAAGGTTACATAAAAAAGAAGTTCGTCTTCCGGAAACTGGTGATGTAGACCAGCCAGCGGAGCCGACGGGCTGCCACCGCTGACCAAAGCCATGGAAACTGGTGACTTAGCTTCGGGGGAACGATTCATTCCTGAGGTTCTGGGCTTCATGCAACTTGCTATAGATCAGGTGACGCCCGGGGCATCCAATACATATCCAGTAATAGTTGAGCTGGATTTTGAATTCGATACGTATGGTGCTACAATTGCGTGGAAACTTGAAGAATGTGTGGTTGACTTTGTTCGAGAGAGGCTGAATCAGTGTTTCTTCATAAGTTTTGTCCGTGGATGCTTGATAGTGAATTCATAGGTTTTCGACATTACACGCTGCAAAATCAGCGACGATCTCTGCAAGGTGTAGCTTTTCGTTCTCTCGTTTCCATAGGTGGCAATTTATAGATTATTCTGGATATGTATTTATTGCTTTACATTACATGAGAGTGAGTTGTTATGGTGGCTTCACCTTTCTTGGTTAAAAAGGTCTAGTGAAAGATGCAAAATTCTAAAGTTATGGGAAGCGAGTTAAGTAACTTTGCAAAATCTTAAGTATAGGGAGGATAAGTGCAATTTTAGATAAACTTTCGAAGAATATAGTGCTTCAGTTCTGGAAACTAGAATACCTAATAGTGAGGAGAAGAGAGAATTGTCCATACTTCACGCGTAAGATTCTCTTTTAGACGCTCAGTGTCGTGGGTATTTGAAGAAAGATCTGAAATTTCCGGATAAGGTGTATCATGATTCTGTTTTAAAGACAGCGATTCTTCCAATAAGATTCATGATCTAATGTAGTTGGCTTTGACGAAAATCCTTTCCCTAGAATACACTTTATGCACTGTAATCTTCCACACTTAGTCTGCATACCGAGCAAAGGATGAACATGATGAAGCCTTAAAAATATAGTCAACACGGAGTAGGTATGAAAGAGGTGATTTGAAGAGAGAGAAGACAAGTTATATTGTGTTGTTATTATTTGCTTTTGTTAACTGATTTTTATTTGCGCTACAAATGCTCCCAACACTAAGAGGAAGAAGGAAACGGCACTAAGAGATGCACCAATTCATAGATAAACTACTGGACTCAATGGTTCATGAAATGAGTTTCCTAAATTAATGTTGAAACTACACTAAGAGCAGCTTTCTCTCTGACCAAGCTCCTAAGTTTCATATGCTTCCTTCATTTTTCTGCTTGCACTTTCCTAGGCAACAAGACGTGCAAAGATCGAAGCTCTTGATGTTCTTCTTGAACAGAGGACTGGATTTCGTCTGCAGAAGTTGCAAAGAAGTTTTCAGCATGCTCCCTTCATGTGACATGTGAACCATGCATAATGTGCGCAGCAGCATTGTGACATCCAGATTTTTCAACCCTGTCTTCGACTGAATAAATCGGGCATTTCATTAACACGTCTATAGGGTTATTCTCGAGCCGATCACTCTCGAGATAACTAGACTATCGGGGAAATGATTAAGGAATTTTAAAGCAATAGATTTGAGAACTCGATCGGAATCGAACTTCTTGACCGTGTCCATCTTTAGAGTCACTACGGCACGATTAAAAATCGATTTGAAATCGAGATAGACTTGGATCGATAGAGATATGTGACTAATCGTGGGTGACACCACTGAATTAGAAAATTCGTCGTAGACACTGGGACCGATTTTCTTATTGTTTTGGTACACTGTGTCCGTAATTGAATCTCGAAATTTTCACGACAATCAAGATTGAGTCGAGTGGGTTCATAGTGGCTCGAAGAAAATCGACCACGGGTCATTTGCCTTAAAAAGTTCTGAAAACTACCCGATAATCTAGGTCATCCTAAAACGCAGAATGAAAATTAACCGCCAATTCGAGTCCGATTTCAGAAATTGAAGTTTTGGCCATGTCACAATAAATTTTAGGAGCATTGGCTCGATCTCGAGAAGATTTTCGGAGATTCGGGAAATTTTACGGAAATTGGGTTCGGACTTCGCGGAAATTTGGCGGAAGTTCGGATTGGCTAAATTAATGGGAAATTGACTTTCGTTGACTGGCCGTTGTGTGTCGGGATTTATAGAAAATCATTTGGGATTTTCTACGTCGAAATGGACCGATTTGGGAATTTATTGGAGAAATTGAAGTTCAAATGGTGAAATTCGTATGATTGGATGAGGCAGCAATTTTGGACTTTAAAATTTTCTTATTTGTGAGTTGATAAGCTTGAAATTGATTGGGGGGACAAAGAGGAGTGAATGGTGGACTTGTGGGGCCAAAACATTAAATGTATTGGCTAAGATTTCTGATTTTTCTTGTCTCCTCTTAGCTGGCTTCTCACGCTCGGCACCCCCATCCGCTCATTGCTCCTGCTTTTGTTTTAATCTCTCTATCGTGCGAGACAATCCATCCAATCTCTCTCCATCTTCATTTTTTCTCTTCCTCAAACGAAGCCCACACACTCTGCTCACGCCAACCTTGAGATCTTCAATCAATCTACTTCTCTCCACTAGTTGCTGTCCCCCGCCAGTCAACTCTCCTCATGAAGATTGATCGAAGCCCCGTTTACGATTTGCTTCTCTCTCGCGCTGCCACCGAATCCCAAATTCCAACATCTTCGTTCATGCCTTGCCAACAGCCACGAAGACCTGCAGCCGCGCCAGCGAAGACTCCATCTTCGTCCACGAGCTGCCCATCTTCGGTCAACAACTTCCACCGAGTTGAAGCCCTCGAAGACTGAAGCCAGTGAAGCTGCTTCTTCACGCGTCCACGCCAGCGGTTCCCTCTCCTTCGCGTGTCCAGCAGTAGGCATTCACGAAACCTTGAAGACCGAAACTCCACCGAAGCAGTTTCTTCTTTGTCGCTGCCATTTGGCCGTAAGCCGACAAACGGTGTCCTCCTCTCCACGCGGCTAGTAGTTCAAGCGGACGTCTCCACTATAAATTGTCCCTTTGGTCAACAACAAGCCATAGAAGCTCCTTGATTGACCGAATCAGCGACCTCACGTCCCAGCTGCAGCTCCTTCGTGCGTCCAGTGAAGTCTCCACGCGTCCGAGTCTTCTCTTGAGTCGGTTAACAACAGCAACACCGAAGCTCCTTGGTTGACTCCCTACTGCCAGCGAACTGCCTCCATCCGTGTCTCCCCTCCATCTCCGCCACGTCCCGATCAACCGAAACCGCAAGCCCAGCCCAACGTCTCTTGCGGATTCCCTTGTTCGGCCCAGCAGCTGGACCACTTGAAGTCCACGCAAATTCCAGCCTAGTGAATTTCTTTTGGGCCACAAGTTAGGCCCAGCAAATTTAGCTCCAAAGCCCAGCAAGGTCAACAGTTTTCAGCCCAAGAGATCAGCCCATTTTCAGCTTAGTTCAAGTCCAGCAGCCCGCGAAGCTCAATCCAGAACTTTCTTCGGACTTGCGAAGTTCTTGGCCCGGCCCAAGTTCGGCCGCCGTAGCGTCGTCGTCGCCGTGTCCCGGTCTTCGTTTTGTGCAAGTGAGTTTTACTCACTAATGCTTTATTAGTTTGCTAATTATGCCTTAGGGTTGGTTAGATTTAATTACATGCGCTTAGGTGGTTAGATTAGGTTAGAACAATTAATTTAGTGACTTGAGGATGCATGTTAGGTGGTTAGACCTAGCTATTAGCAAGTAGAAATGTTTGGTTATTTATTGAATGTATCTCGGGATTTTTCCCGACCCGTTTCGGGCTCCAATAAGGCAATATGGGCCTAAATTGGATTTTTAATGTTTATTTATTTATTTTCGAAATTTATTTATTTAATTAATTATTTTTCCGGAAATTCAACCGGGATGGCCGGTGACCGGAATTTCGTGCCGATTGTCGTGGTGCAGTCCGTTTATTTAATTGAGCTTCAATTTGTATGGAATTGATTTAAATTGTGAAATTTGAGGAATTGTCCCAAATTGTTTGTTATTGAATATTTGATTGGTAATGGCCGAGCAGGGTATATAGCGCCAGTACGTTGATGGGCTATATAGTAGAGAGAATGATGAGAGATAACTGAGAATGTTATTGGCTGAGACCAATCAGGTACGATGTTATTGGACATACGTGGTTCGGTGATTGGAAGTATCACTGGCGAAAACGGCGCCTTAAAGAACGCACGTAAATGACTTATAGACAAACGTGGTTCGGTGATTAAGAAAATATCACTGGTGAAAACGACGCCTTAAAGAACTCACGGTGTTGTCTATTGCCGATGTCACCTTGGCGAAAACGGCGCCCTAGAAAGGACACGTGGTTCGGTGATCGAGGATATCACTGGTGAAAACGGCGCCTTAAAGAACGCACGGTGTCGGTGATCGGTATGTCATTGGCGAAAACGACGCCCGAGAAACACATGTGATTTGGTGAATGAGTACACCACTGGGAAATCGTGGTATGAGTGGGAATGACCTAGAAAGGGTCTGGTTGACATGTAATCGACTTAGTCGATTGACCAGTTCTTGATCGGAGATCGTGAATTGTTTGAATATCTGTGTTTAACCTTGAATTGCAGGTTGGAACGGAGGCCAAGGTAAGTCTTTTGACTGGTGTTGTGCTTAGGCAACCGTATGGCATATTAGTTTATTAATCGAGTCTTAGGGGGTAGGACTCGCTGAGACGTGGTCTCATTGGTTATTGAATAACCATTTCAGGACCCTGAGGAAAAGCTGAGGAGGAAGAACCTGAAAGGGAGAAAGTATTTTGAAGTAGAAGATGATCCAGAGAGGGATCTTGAGTACAACCCAGATGCGGATTGAGATCCCATCCCTTTTGTGCACCCTGTCTTAGTGTAGATAGGTGTGAGACTTTTATGCTGTAAATAGTATTGTAAATATACTATGAGTTGTGTTGTAAATGAAAGTGTGGTTGTGAATTTCAATATGGAAAATATGGCCTGCTTTTCTATCCCATTGTTTTATTGTCTGGGGATTTATAACTGCTTCTGCATGCGTAATAAAAAGAAAGGGTCGGCGATAAGTAGTCCTGGGATATCGCACTTTAATAATCGACCAGATTGAAGGATGGGTGCGTCCCCGAGGGTCGGGGCGTGACAAGCATCATTGATCAATGGTACGTTTGTTGTTCATACTCAATAAAGATGAGCAGGAAGAGATAACCGCTCTCAATATTGATAAAGAGTATGAGATAGGCACATTTTTATTGTACGGCATGTTGATGGCGAAGAGCTGTTTGGCAAGGAACGATGTTGCATATTGTTGGATTCAGATCATATCTTTGTCGAATATTTATCACCATGTGAGTTGTGGAGAAAAGTCAATTTTGTTCAAATTGATGGGCATTATATACAATTTGGTGTTGGAGTAGCGGGTAGAGTCATGAAAAAGTGGGGATTCCAAATAATATGCGAGCAACTAGGGGACCATCAAAATGTTGAATTTCGAGATAATCAGTTGATAGATCTGGTTTTACTCTACAAGGTTGGTCATGAATCAATAGATCCAATAGCCGAGAGTTCACATGTGCACAAAGATAATCCAAGCGAAGCAGATCTAGAGGAGGACTCGCAACATAGTCAAATGAGCACAGGGAAACATAGTCAAATAGGATAAAAAAGAAGACGTGAGTTTAATTTCCCTCTAGGCAAGCGAATCAAGACGATGTTGACTTCTATATTTGACCGATAGAAACGGGCACGGTGGTGTCGGCTGGCTGCATTTGTAGTTGGAATGATTGGGAGACTTGGTACGGAAGCGATTTGTACGTGAGTGAACTGAGCTGATCTCGATTATAATGCCTTCTTTCTTCCTCGTTCTTCTCGTTTTCTTTTCTCAGGAAGACTTCTGACTAGTACCCACTTTCACCCATACATTAACATTGACGTACTTTGATGTGTCCACTTGAGTTAGCATTGACTTTGCCAGCTACAACGAGGAAAATGATCAGCCCTGGGCTAGAGCTCGACAAGGAGAGAAGCTTGACCGCCTTCTCGAACTTAATATCGAGAGGATTAATTCGACCGAGAAAAGCATGCGGAGGTCGTGGCTGGCGAGTCGCGTGATAAGGCTTGGGCAAACAAGAAGACGAAGAAGAAGATCGCAGCATGCTCATCTACCATGTGGCAAAGCATGCAAACATGGAAACGGCGGGATGATGGATGAGATTTGGTCAGAACATGCGATGAAGTGGGAAATCACCGTGCGGTTTATCAATGCGGGATGAGGATTTTTTTTTTTTTTTTTTTTGGGTGACCGAGGACTCCGCCACATGCCCCCTGTGCCCGAACGGCTCCTGAGGACCGGGTCCTTATACTTCAGGAAAGACTAGCATATCAACCCACTGCCATGGCCTCTCACTTAAATTGCTAGTAACGCAGGGTTTCAAACTCTTGACCTTAGTGATGAGAGAGGGACTCTCAACCAACTGCTCTACCCACGGATGGGTATGGGATGAGGAGTTGATGCTGGTGGAGGTGAAAAATTGGAAGAGAAAGTCACAAACAACTTCCATTCCATGTGAGTATGAAGGACCAAGAATGCTCTCCGTGAGTTTTATCCATCTTTTGCCTTTCATTTTTTATCACGTTGTCTTTACTCGCGCCCTCGATTCTTGCCACTTTCATTCCGTGTACTTTCGCTTCACGATCTATTTCTTTTTTATATGTTTTCAATTCCAGTACGCCTACTTTTATTCTCACTTAAATTGATCCCTCAATTCAAGGTTCATTCTTGCATTTTGTTACTTCAATATGAAATCACGGACTGATCTCGATCAGTGCTCTTTTCACTCAACTATCAGATTTGAACTCGACTCATAAAAATTCATTCAAAGCCTTGAAAAACACTTAATGTCAAATTTTGCGTCTCGATAGAAGTACCCTTCCATTATATATGTGATGGTCGCTTGCTTAAAATAAACAATTACTTTTAATTAACCCTAGTTAGTTAACTTTAATTCCCAAACAGATTCTGTAATTCTTTCCTTCTCTTTGTTCATTTTCTCTCATTTTCCCGTTGTTTGGAAGCTCCTTCCTTTTCTCCGCCATAGCCAAACTTCCAACTCCATCGATACGACGCTAGTGAGCTCTCACGCATTGAAGATCGCCACCTGCCAACGGAGTCGACGAACAGAAGAAGAAGCTCGTCTTCCGGGAACAGAGTACCTACCGAACCGACATTTGACGGAGACCGGCTGTGGAAACTGGCGACGTAGCTTGAGGTGAAAGACTCTCTCCTAAGGTTTTGGGATTCGTGCAGCTTGTATAAACCAGGTAACGCCTGGCACGTCCGAATTTTATTAAGTTGGTGGAATGCTTGAGATGGATTTTTGAATTCGGTTTGTTTGGTGCTGCAATTGCGCGGGAATTTGAAGAATGTGTCGTTGAGTCTGTTTGAGAGAGGCTGAATCAGTGTTTCTTCGCAGTTTTGTCTGTGGATGATTGATGGTGAATTCATAGGTTATCGACATTACAGGTTGCAGAAACAGCGACAATCTCTGGAAGGTATAGCTTTTCCTTCTCTTGTTTTCATAGGTGGCAATTTGTTGAAAGAAGTAGGTGAAGTCTAGGTTCAAAAGAAAAACAAGGGAGGGAGAGTGATATAATGGGGAGGAGGGTGTACATGGGTTGGTTCAGTCCCCTTTCCAGACAAAAAATTGAGCAAATCCAGGTGCTGTAGGTTGGGTGTCTTAGGAAATGTGGATTTGTAGTATGTACTTATCATAAGAATATGTTTTTTGAGGCGCTTGAAGAGGCAAAACCATAGAAGAATAAAGAAGATGCAGTGAGATGGCAAGCCATGAGGAAAGGTCGCTTGACAGTCGAGGCCTCTAACCACTTCTTGACATTGGCAACTAGGGAGAATTGAAAATCAAATTCACTTGGAGTGAGAGTAATATCAACATCAGTTGTGCCCATGGATAACTACTTTGGTGGTTATTTTCTTTTGCCCTATGGAATGTAGATATGAAAAAGAAATAATCACGAGAAACACAGAGTTTACATAAGTTATTTAGCAGAATAGAGGCAAAAGCACAAGAAGCTGATTGTCAATTCTGATTTCTGAGGCCTTCACAATAGTTTAGGATTCTTTTTTTATCCTCAGGTGCCTTGGCTTTCGAGAAGGAAAATGACCGAGAAGCTAAAACTCCTGAATGATTCTTGAATGTTTGAGTGAAACCCGATTAATGAAAGGTGAACTTCTGAGGAGCCAATAATAAGACACATTGGAAAGAGTAACATGTAGTTTCTCAAATTAGGTGTTGTTTTTGCTTTAGTGTTGTTAGAGCCATACCAGTTTGAGTGTTAAGCGGGATTTGCATCTGCATTACAAGATGAGTATGTATCAATAATCATTACTTGGAAGTTTGTGACCACCATATTATACTGGACTCACACAATCTTGATCTTATAGCCCCGAGATATAAATTCATTCCATTAGTAGCTGCATATTGATACTGAAATATTTCTACTGCTGGCAACTTGGTGCTGATTTCCTCTAGTTGTCCATTGTCCTCATATTTCTTTCTCCTAACAAGTAACAAGACCTTTATGCCTTTCTTGTATAAGGCAAAGCTTGCTCTGCACAGCCTGTTCTAGTCATGTAAGAAACTGGTTTTCAGTAACCAGGTGCATTTCAGATATGTTGCTTTTTTTCTATTGAGATAATTAGTATTTCAGTCTTCATTGGTGAATGATCTCGAATTTATTTATGGTATAGCTTGATTGAATAGCTGTGCGATTGTTGAGGATGCAAACGTTATTGTGGCAGGAAGAAACTGGTGTAATGAGACACGAAATGTATGTTTATCATTGCTTCTCCAACCCCTACCATAAATTTTGGCCAATGGCACTTTGTTATTGTTCTATATTGATACCCCTGAGAGTCTGTTCATAGTTTATTGTTGATATTTTATGTTCTTCCCTTAATTATTTCTTTATGATAAAATGATATATATGCACAAATCTGTTAATAATTGGAATATCCACGCATTATAATGTTGTAAAGGGTCTGTTCTCATTATTCTTTCATAAAATATGGTTGTGGCTGACAATAACATTAATCTTGCTTTATTATTCCAATGCTTGACATTTTTCATTTGCCACTATGCTTTGTCTGGAACCATATCGCAGTCTTTATATGCTTTGGTGAAGTTCCTAACGTTGTTTTCTTAGGCTGTGTCATAGCTGGATTCATGATATACTTTTTTGGCATGAACATGCATTGTCAATATTGTACTACCTTTAATGCTGTAAGAACCTGCTCCTTGGCCACATTTCTTCATATGATGACCAAATTTACACAAATAGTTTGAGCCTGGTTTCTAGTAGACATCTCTTATCTAATAGTCTGTTGCTGTCATTCATGGTTATGTGGTGACAAAACACAACTATAAATGATTTTGTGGACAGAAATGGATAGTTGATGCCAAAATATTTGGCCCTTTACTATCTTTGCGGAGAATAATTCGAAACCAAAGGTACCTTGCTTCAGGGATATATATAACAAAATACTGTTAGAAAAGGTGGAGTGAGACTCTTGGCAACTTCAAGTGAGCATCTTGTTGACTTTATGTAGTATATGCCTTATCAATCTTATATATAGTCTCAAACAGTTAACTAAAAGAAGAAAACACTTCTCGTTAAAAATCATTGCCTAAATTTATGTTGAAACTACAACAAGAGCAACTGTCTCTATGACATAGCTCCTAAAATTGATATGCTTGCTTTGTTTCCTCCTTGTGCTTTTGTGGGCAACAAGACATGCAGAGATGGAAGCTCTTGATGTTCCTCTTGAACAGTGGCAGAGGACTGGATTTTTGGCTACGGAAGTTATAGAGAACCTTTCAACATGCTGCTTCATGTGACCTTTGAACCATAATTTGTGTAACAGCGTTGTTGATCATAGGTACATCTGTTGATCATAATGAAACAAAACTAAACTTTCCTAGAATTTGTTTATTCCTATGATTAGATGACTCTTAACCCTTTTTTAGGCATAAATGAAGTATATCATGCCTGTGCAAATGATAAACTTCGAGGCGGTTGCTCAATACTTTCTTTGCATTCAAGTAGCTCCAAGGCATGATTAGGTGAGTTTTTGCACTTGCTTATGTTGCTGATTTCGTCTTTACTTAGCTCCACTTTGAAATTGTGACATATGATAGTTGATGACTAAAGCTTACGGGAGGTCGTTTGTGCTTCCTTATGTTGATTACTGCTGGATGAGGATTCTTAGTGATTCGGTTTGTTGTTGCACTTTGAATATTGCAACACATGACCATGAAAAAAAATGGAGGTTTACAAAAATAATTTTCCATCTTTAATGTCCTTTATTGAGTCTAATAGGAAGAAAGTGGAGTTGCTGGAAGCATCAAGAAGTTTATATTAATTCTTTCTTTCCCCACTTTGTTTCCTTTTTCTTAAATATTTTGTGACTTGTTAGATATTTCTGTATTTTTTTATTTACCCTAAAAAATTTACAGTCTCAGGAAGTGCTACACACTAAACTAACATTAGTTTCGACCAAAAAAAAAAAAAAAAACTAACATTAGTGTTTTCTTTCCTTTTCACTTTCCCCCCTGTTTCTTGATCTCTTCTTCCTCACTTTTTTTCACTGCTGTGAGATTGTTTGATGTCTTTAATGTTATCTTATTTAAAATCTTCCAATATGCCATTTGCAAAGTACTTGATAAAGCAATCTCTTTTCTGGTTTTTAAGTTGCAAGTGTCTATTCTTGCATACATGAGAGTACGTGCCTGTTAAATTGTGGTGTATATTTGGCTTTCCGGTATGATTTTTTTATCTGTCTGATGCTGCCATGATCTAATATTTTATGTTTCCTAAGCTTGTTCAGAACTCATAAAATGTTTTAATCAGACTTTGTTGACATAAAAGTAAAAACATAATGTAACGGGATCTGTTTCATTGAGATTTGAGCAGTACACAGAGTAGCTAACCTAGATTATGGACATTGTCCGTTTAAGAATTAGTCTTGAAATAACATGTTCTAGTACAAGGCGAAGAAGCAAGAGATATGCTAAGAATGCATCCAAACAAAAAAATTAGGGGAAAAAAAAAAGCCGGGAAATCTCTGACTTTTAGAGCTTGAAATTTATAGTTTATGCTGCTCCCAATGATCTGATTATTAGTCAAAAGCATTGTAGGGAACATTATCTAGCTCATTGCCTTTCTGAATATGATATCAAGCAAGAGGATCATCTTGCAGATAATGCACCACTTTGCTCAATTTCCACCCTCTAGAGCTCCAAAACTAGCCCTAATTATGGCATAGTTTCATGATAGAGAGAATGAGTCCATGGTTATAATGGTGAACATGAATCTTATGCAATGTTTGGAAGATGTAGCTGATGGGAACTCATCCTACCCTAGTACTAGTATACAAGTCATCAAAAAATCATCTCTATCAGATCACTGGTGCCGAGATTTCTCTGAAGAGAAGTTACCCATCCAAGATAAAAACATCTAAGTATCACTCGGTTTACAGTTCGTTGTTTGTTCTTCAAGGACATTAGGACCTAGAATTATCTTTAAAATAAAAAAATTTCGGCCATATTTACCCAAAACACACCTCTTTTAAATATTGACACTGGAATTTCGTCAAGGTCAATGCCACTTTAGGTAGCCCAGTTACCGTCAATTGAATCAAATGGTACACTTCAGAGATAATATGCTTGCATGAAAACCTATTTCCTGGAGTACAGACATTACTTAATATTGATATTCTAGGACTGTAATGGAAACTTCCTAAACTCTCCTATCAGGGAACTTGTGTTTCCTTAGATATTACCTTCTTTCGCAAAGTGCTTTGTCAATTAGTCTGCTAAATTATCTCTTGCATGATGTACGGACATGTTTTGAAAATGGAATCTGTCTCGGGTTTCAGGCTGAGCTAAGAAAAGTGGTGAATCATTGAAATTATTGGCTGGTTTGCACAAGAATTTCATCTATGTTCCCCCTTTCATGTGAGGCTGATAGGTACAGAGAAAAGGATGCTGGTGCTTCTACCGTCCAGAGTGACGGTTCACGATGGCCAAAAGTGATGACAGACACACCAGTGCCATGAGACTGATGAGACTTTGCCATTACTTACGACAAAAGGACAATTAAGTATAAACCCCGTGCCTCTTCGAGCAATGTTCAGAGGTCAACTGAATTCGAAGATTCTCATTTCATACTCTTGTGCATCTTAGCCTTGATTGCCATCTTCTCTAAAGTATGGGAATTACGAGCTAGAAACTTAAATAGAAAAAGCTACTGTTTCAGCTCCGAAGGTCAATTGGAATACAAACTCTATTCTGCAAAAAAGAAAAAAAAAAAGAAAATGAAATAGATTATAACTTCTAACAACCTGAACTCATGTAATCTGTTATAGCACGAGATTTCTCTTCCCAGTTTTAAAGTATCAAAGGCTGCAGTTACTTGCAAATTCTTCTTTGATTTCATTCGTGTTGATATCACAAACTTAGTCGCTTGTAGCAATGTAAATTATTATTCTTTTGTGTCGTCATTAATATATTTGGCGCTCTTTTAGATTTGATCTGACTGTTCTTTTGACTGAATTTTCCTTTTAAAGAGGCGAAATTGGATTGAATAAGACGTATTAGTGGTATTGTGCTGCAACATAGTTTCAAATCTTTATGGTCGATTTTTCTTTTTCCACCCGTTCTTAGATGATTAAAATAAGACGTACAACGTCAACCTCCTCAACCTCCTCAACCTCTCGAAGTGTCAAACATCTATCTTCTTGTTATAATTTTACGTGGAATGTAATGCGATGACGACTAAGTATGTGTATGAGTGTGATATATACGCATTAAACATGTATTTGGTTGTTGTGAGTGTCCTTTTTTTTTTCAAGTGTGGACTTGTTATACATCTTTATCATGATGTAATTTCTAATCTTGTTTCTATTTTTGAGAATTTCATCCTTTAATATTGGTCCGTTCATCGGGTGGCTTGGCACTTAGTTGCCAGAAATATAGAAAGGAAAATAGAGTAGGTGCGATAATTAGGAGAGAGTATTAGACATATGCCTCGTTCAAAAAATGATAGTAGCCATTATGGGAAAAGTATCAAAAAAGTCATAAATCTATGATATCAATACCAATTTAATTCTAAATCTTTTAATTGGATCAAATTGTTCATAAATATATTCATATTGATATCAATTTAGTCAATTTAGTCAAATTTTGGCTGATTGGTGCTGACTTAGACATCAGTTGGTGCAAGTTGGCCACGAACGCTGACATTACAATTTTTAAATAAGTTTTGTTTTATTTGTTTCCTCTTTTTAAATTTTTTTTCTTTTTCTTTCTCCTCTTCTTCCTCTTGGCTTTCTTCTCCCTGTAGCGGCTCGCGGCCATTGTGTGAGGGCTGCTAAGCCCTCATCGGTGGTCGGCAAGGGCCGCAGTCCTTGCCCCTTGCCTCACCCAAGGTTGTGGGCGAGTCGGCTTTGCCCAGATCTAGGCAAGGCCGCCTTCGCCTGTGGCAAGGCTATGGCGAGGTTGGCCTCGCCCAGATTTGGGCAAAGCCCCCTCGCTCACGGCCCCCAAGTCTTGCGAGAGCCTCATTGACCACCAGAGGAAGAATCCCAAGGAGGAAGAAGAGGAAAAAGAAAAGGAAGAGGAAAAAGAAAAAGAAATTCAAAAAAATTTTAAAAAAAAATTATTTAAAAATTGTCATGTCAATGTTCACTAGCTTGCAAGCATCCACGTCGGCATTGATCGGTCAAAATTGGCACGATGAATTGAATTGATACCAATATGAGAAGGTATATGACTAAATTGATCTAATTGAAAAGTTTAAGACTAAATTAATACTAATACAATAGATTTATGACTTTTTTTTGTACTTTTTCCTGGTGATTATTCGTATTCCCAAAGGTCCAAACTTCTCATGAAAATTGCAGACATGAATAGGGAAACTAAAATAGGATTGAGTAGTGTACGATTATTTAAGAAAGTTGAATTGATATCAATATGAGAGGGTTTATGACCAAATTGGTCCAATTAAAAGGTTTAGGAGTAAATTGATATCAATACCATAGATTAATCACTTTTCTGGTACTTTTCCCCAGCGATTATTCATATCACCAAGGACCAAACTTCTCATGAAAATTGTGGACAAGAATAGGGAAAGTAATGCAGGATTGAGTAATGTACAGTTATTTAAGAAAGTTACACATACTTACAAAATTGGCACATATGTATATAAGAATTTCTGGCAGAAAAGTTCTTATAAATAAAAGTTGTAATGACACCATAATAAGTTGAATTTTTACTAGCTTAGTAACAACTCTCGATGTTCCACTGACCAAAATATCCTCGCGTCCCACAACGACTTCACGCATGAACTCTCCTTCCTCAAGGAACTTGCCTTATGACTAGCAAGTTGGGTTGCAACTGAACTTAGGGGCTAGGGTTTCATTTAGAAGCCAATATAAACCCAATTTATCAGTTTAGGGCAATTTGTTGCCTAAACCGACTGTGTTCTCCACATATTTTTAGTTTTGATATCTCCAATGAGTCAAGTTGTTTTAACTTATTTTTAAACCAATGTCACTATGAATTCTCACGTAAATCGCCAATATCCCTTAAGTAACGACTTTATTGCGCAGAGAGATTAAAGATATGATGGAGCTCTCTAAGTTTCTTTTTTGGGAAGCGGACTGATAGATTTTCATTTGTTCGTCGAATTTCCTATGGCCATTTAGTCCATGGTCCATTGAATGGTCAATGCAAGGCCAAAAATTGGAACATATTGATTCCGCTCGTTCCTGTCCTTCACTTCAGGGCCTATCCCTCGGTGTGGTCAGTACTCCATATTGTTACTGTATCTGCACTTGGGCATGAAGTTAGCTTTCAAACAGACTCTTAGTTAGAAATTCTCTACTGCCTTAACTATCGATATCTTGTCTTCTCCCTCTTTAATCAAAGAGCGTTGCCCGCGTGCTGACTTCCTAATGATTCCAGGAGTTGATTCAACGAAGAAAATCGATTCAATCGATACTATCTCTGTATCCGTCCATTAGGTGGAATTTTGCCAACAGAAGTAACCTTGAAGAAATACGTGTCTTGACCCCTTTATTTACATGGAAAAATCGAAAGCGCCAAGGGATCAGGGGCCTTACTTAAAGGCCATTGGGCCATTGGCCCTCGACTCGTTCCTTAGTAGAGTCGGGCGCCTCTCGGCAGAAAAGAATCAGCACGGGGAATAGGCTATAGCTACAAACGCCATGTGATACGCACTTCTTAGGCGTGCCACAACCTAGCACCGATTTTCCCTTTCTTTGAAGAATCGTTTGTTTTATCTATATATTTTTCCAAACTTTGACCCTCATTTCTCTTTCATCCAATTGACCCGATATTCATGCTCGCAGAAAGATCATGACTTGAAATTTTCGAAACAATTGTTTGTTTTCTAAAGAAGTCTTGCTGTTCTGAGTACAAGCAATACTTCATTCTGGTCTTATTTGAAGAACTGGTTTTGTTTCAATGTGTTGTGACCCTATCGAGGTGAATCCAAGAGAGTTTAATGGATTGCTGAGCCAGCACAAATAACCCTTTTGCAAGATGGCACTTATGCTCCGTAGAAATTATCCCAAGCCCTACCAATCGAAAATTACTTTCTCATTAATTATTTGATTGATTTTAACTAGAGTCGCCACTAAGGTTAGGAGCCAAGTAAGATGTGGGAGACCACTTCTTCTGTGAACTAGAGAATCATAAGCCTAGGAATTTTGTGATGCTAGATAAATGCAATTCTCGTCATGGGTACCATTTCCTTTTATAATAGGCTTTGCATGAAATCTTCCCTATTTTATTTTTTGATTTTTTAGAAGAAATAGAAATCTAAATAATCATGTATGGAGACTCAAAAAATTAAAAACCCATTTAAATAATAACAAAGAAAGTAAAACACAAGGAAAGAAATAACCTGAACCGTATTGGGCAACATTATACATATACAATGTCTTGCTATTAAGTTTTGAGATAGGATCCCCGTGAGCTATGCATAAAAAGTAACATGCATTAAAGTAAATAATAAATATGAGTTTCCTAATTTAGGTGAGCTATGGCCCATTTCATTGCACTCGGAATTTACTTATGTTGCGAGACTTATGATAAATTTAAGGGTAAATCAGAGAAGTGAATCAATAAAGGTCCTCATTTGTGTTGGAAAGGTTGTGATAAACTAGACGGGACAACTTAGCATTCCAAGTTGAAAGAAACCTGCCATGAGAGCATCATGACAGCACGCATCAATGGCTTCACATGCTTAGGTCAAACCGAACGTGATAAATAAACTATCGATTAATTAAGCATTACAATCTTGATCTGACAATAGAGTAATATATGCCACTTTCATTAAAGACTCAAAATGCAAGTTGAGCAAGACCATCTATCATCTAGTGCGTCGAGTGTGTGCTAGTTTTCACTTATTCTAGCTCCGTCCAATAAGAGCAACACAAACTCCTCAAGAAAGAGATGAAATTTTATCTTGCATTTATACCCTATCTTCTCATTCCTTAGCGGATCATTCTTTAAATTAAAGTGGTGTGATTCTTTAACTCCTTTAATTGCTCTTGCTTTTGTGGGGCCATATTCCTTAGAAAGATCAATTACCCATTGTGTTATCAAGGACAACCTATTTTAGAAAAATAATTCAATGGCAACCGTTTATTTTCCTTTTTCTTTTTTCTTTTTTGGGATTTTATCCGTACAATGTTATCACAAATCATATGCTTAAGTCTACATTTTCCTTGTTCAATGAAAGTCCAAGTAGAGCATAAAATGGATGACTAATGGACAAATTTAACGAAACCGATACATTACGATAATGATCCTAAGTACTATTATGATTTAATCTAAGCAAGTGCTAATCGAATGCTTATGAGCTAAGTAAAGCTATATGCATGACCAAAACAGTAAAAGATCCGAACTTTTTGGGTGGATGAAGTCGCAGGTAAAAGGCCAACACTACGTAAAAACGACGAGGAGAATACTTCCAAAAATCGTAAATAACAAACTACACACATACTGGCTGTAACGTAAAAGCGAATCTAACGCAACGGAAACGTAATGGATGAAGCAAAATTATGCAGACAAACAACGAGGTCACTCCATGATACTTCAAGGGATCAAACATATACGAAACATACTTTGGCCAATACCATCATGCCAAGAGAATAACTAGGCGACCTGATTCAGCCCCAGACAAGTTCATGTGAAGGGGATTAAGACTGCGAATTTCATATCAAAATAGCGTGAGAAACGAATCCTACCCCTTTTGATTCTCAAGCTTTTTCTTCCTCTCACAGCTTTCTAATCTTGTCTAATTCTGGTTTTCCTTTACCGACCAACTCTCACTCAAATCTCCCTTTTTGAATTCTCCAGCCACCGAAAGCCATCCCCTTTGAAGCTCACGATCGGTTTTACTTTGTTAAAGAGTCCTCATCTCTCGTATTCCTCTCTTTTAAAAAAAGAACCACCGAATCCTTTTCTCATTTTGCTTCTTCAAAAATCCGCTACAAAAACCAATTGAGCGCAACGGTCCCCGAACCACACTCGGCGACTCCTATCGCATGCATTTCTCTTCACAAAAACCAAAACGAAACGCAGAGAGAGAGAGAAAGAGAGAGAGAGAGACCACCAACGACCATGCAGAGGGTGGATGAGCTTGTGAAAGCCGTCGTTAGTATGACGACGAAGGGGGCCTCGGGTATGACAACGTTGTGCTGGAGCAAGAGCGTTTTTTCCATTGCGGAGGAAGTCGCTAAACAGCTGGTCATCATTGAACCCGAGGTTCTTCTCTTCAGAGTTTTGAAATGCTTCCTTGGTATGCTTTTGCCTTTTTCTTTCATTTTTTCTTTTCCCGTGTTGCCTTAAGGGTTTATCCATGCATGGCATTTTCGCACCCATTGAATTTCTGAATGGAGATATACTTCTCCGTTCACTTATATATACTTAAGAAAAGGGAGAAATATACATGCATGTAGTGCAAAATCTACTCTTGTGTGAACATGTATAGATAGCTAATGAGAACTTTTGATGTGTTGTGTTTGGTAGGTGGAACTGGGGGGATGGGTTCTGCCGCCATTTTTATTCTGGAGGTTATCATCAACTCAAGACAGTGGAAAAAGGATTAATCAGAAGAGACAACGGCACTGCTTGAGGGGAACTGCTAAATTTTCTTATTTTGAAGGTTATCATCAACTCAAGACCGTAGAAAAAGGATTAATCAGAAGAGACAACGGCAATGTGCTTGAGGGGAACTGCTAAATCTTCTTCTTCTTCTTGTTTTTATACTGTGGTTTTCATACTGCATGTTTGTGTTATATGGTCTATCCTTTGGTAATGTAGCCTTGCACAACTTAATGACATGTTCCCCCTCAAATCTTCTTCATGTTAAATGAGAGTTGAGCTCTCAAAATATAGAAAGAACAAACGAAAAAGAAGTGAAAGAGCTAATCACTTAAGTTATTCCGCCGTGCATTCTATAAGTTATAATCAAGTGCATTTATTTCATTATTGATGCCTATGTAAACAAATCAAATGTGTGATAAATTTTCCTAGATGATCCAATCAAACATTGGAGACTGATGTGGGATCGACACCTATTTAGACTTTGTAATTAGTTCTAAAATTTGCAGCGGTGTGTTTGGAAGCATGGACGTAGGTAAGCAAAGTTGGGATAGCAGCGGACCCTTATTGCCACCAATGGACCTTGAATTGATCAATGAAGGCCATGGGTGGACTAATATGTGCAAAATGGAGTGTTTCTATTGGAAGAAGATTCATGATAGGCCTGAGAATTTTGTGCATTAAATCTTGGAATAATATATTGCGATTTAATGATGTTTCCTGAATATTGTATGTTATGTGTGAACAAATTTTCTTACGTCGGTTCTTTAATCAAATATTTACAAGTGTACCTCCAAGGGAGCATTTTACCGTGCATTTCAATTTCTTGATGGGAATGTTGGGCAGAATGCGGTGGCAAATAATTGTAACTAGAGTTTAGATTAGCGAATAATGTTTTTTAACCTGCCATTGGCCAGACTCAAATCAATTTATTAAGCAAGATCGCCACACGAGGCAGATACATTTTGCCTCAAGAGAACATCGTGATTTCTTTAAGACGCTTGACCGCGTAGCGAAGCTCATACACGAGTCGGGATGTTTTTCTGGAAGGAGTTTGAAAACAGTGCTGTCGCCAAGCTGCCCGAGAACTGTCTAGACGCGAAGTGGTGCTTCGGTGAGAGGTGCGGTGATGAGGGTTGCCGTGGCTGCAGCGGCCGAAATTTTTCAAGAGAGGCGTTACGCGAGGCGCGTTAACTGTTTGGTGACATTGCTCTTTTTTCTTTATTATAGAGGATTTTATGCGGATTGTTTTTTCCAACAGTCCGTTCTCTTGGCCGGCCTCAACTCATCTAAACCTCATCTTGAAAGTTTTTCATCCAAACTTCCACAATTCTTGGAACCGTGATCAAACTTCTTTCATTTTTGCTTTTCCCATGTTGCCTTTAGGGTTTATTCATGCATGGCATTTTCGCACCCACTGAATTTCTGAGTGGAGAAAATAATATACTTCTCCGTTCACTTATATATACGTAAGAAAAGGGAGAAATTTGCATGCACATAGTGCAAAATCTACTCTTGTATGAATATGTATAGATAGCTAATGAGAACTTCTGACGTGTTGTGTCTGGTAGGTGGAAGTGGGAGGATGGCTTCTGCCGCCATTTTTATTCTGGAGATTATCATCAACTCAAGACCGTGGAAAAAGGATTAAGCAGAAGAGACAACGGTACTGCTTGAGGGGAACTGCTAAATTTTCTTTTCCTTTTTTTTTTTTGGTTCCTCTGTGGCTTTGGTTCTAGGCTTTAATGTTTTTATACTGTGGTTTTCGTACTGAATGTTTGTGTTATATGATCCATCCTTTGGTACGATAGCCTTGCACAACTTAATGACATGTTCACCATCTTCTTCATGTTAATGAGAGTTGAGCTCCCGAAATATAGAAAGAACAAACGAAAAAGAAGTGAAAGGGCTAAGCATTAAGTTATTTCGCCACGCATTCTATGAGTTATAATTGAGTGCATTTATTTCATTATTGACACCCATGTAAACAAATTAAATGTGTGATAAATTTTCCTAGATGATCTAATCAAACATTGGAGACTGATGTGGGATCGACACCTATGTAGAAAGATCGTAGCCCATCATAGCAAACCCCACGTGCAAAAGAAGCGCGGGTGGGCCCGTGACATGACTTTTGGGCTCTGTTTTCAGTGCAGTTTTTTGCATTATGCTCCACATGCTATACCTTGTTTCTCTAGAGGCAATCTTGGTACATTTTCGCTTAGAAAAATCGAGATAAACTGTATTCAGGCGTAATTTTCTCAAAGTCAGGTGCTGCGATATTACTTTGATACTTTTGAAAAAAAAAATATTTTGTTCTTTGAAAATATTTATCTTTTAAGTACAATATTTTGAGTCATTTTTTAAGTATGCTGCCATAAAAATTTTATTATTCGAACTAGCACGATGAGATTTTTTAAGGACCATGTTGTTTTACGTCAAAGTTGTTTCAACTTAGATGAAGAGACAAGAAATCTCATATCGTAACATGAATGATTGGTTGCCCAAGTGACTTACTTGTGATGTCACAAAAAAATTTCATATGTTATTTGAGCATTTTTATTTGGAAATTTCACGTGATTCAATGTGTGCTTGAGCACCTCAATGCTTCACATATTGAGATCGGCAGAATTGCTCGGGTAATTGTGGACAATCCTTTACATCCCAGTTTTGAGAATACTTAGACGTGGTGATGTGTGTGTTTGATCACCAAAGTAGATTCACTAATCGAGACTCATGCGGCACTCAAAAATCTTTTTTTTTTTTTAATGGGATGTTTATCATCTCATGGTATATGATTACATCGGGAAAATAACAAAAAAAAAAGTCCTGAACCTGTTAAATTGATATCAATTTAGTTATAAACATTTTAGTTAAATTAATTTAGTCATAAATCATTTCACATTAGTATCAATTCAATCTATTTAGCCAATTTTGACCCGAAACCGCTAATGTGAATGTTGGTAATCCTATGTGGCACGGTTGACGATGGTGTAAATAATTTTTTAAATTTTTTAATATTTTTTTCGAAATTTTTTTATCAATTTTTTTTTTTAATTTTCCTTTTTCCTTTCTTTTTCCCCCTCCTCTTCCCTACCAGCCACAAATGAGTGCCGGTGAGGGCTAGACCCTCGTGGTCTCAGCAAGGGCGGCAATGCCTTTGCCAACCCTTGCTTGTGGCTAGTTGTTGGCCATGGCCTTGTATCCCAGGCCAAAGAAAAGAGAAGGGAAAAAAAAAAAAAAAAGGGGAATTTAAAAAAATTAATGCAAAAATTGAAAAAATATTTAAAAATTAAAAATATGTCTACGTCAGTGTTAGCTATGCTATATAGGGTGATCGGCATTAAGTTCTAGCCTAAATTAGTTGGATAGACTGAATTGGTATCAATATAAAAATGTTTAACACTAATTTGGTCATATTAAAAGATTTAGAATTGAATTGGTACAAATATAATAGGTTAGAGATTTTTTTGGTATTTTTTGCCAATCACATCCCAGAGAGCATTATTGTATTTTATACGTCGAGGATTTGAGCAATGTAGTGAGACGCCCTACTTGTTTGTCGCCTTCTCCACCTAACGACCTAAAGATGAGTTTGTAAAAAAAAAAAAAAAAAACACCATTAACTCTTAAAGGTTTTGTTCGATTGTCTCCTTTGAAATGTTTAATTGAAATATGAAGGACTTAGATAATTTCGATAATATAAGACGGAATTTTATAATAGAAATTCTTTGCTAAAGTTGTGGCATCTTTACAGCCTAACAAGTATGTGAGCTCATCATACACAGGTTTTCTACTACATCTTGTTACTAAGTGTAAGTGAATAAGCTTAGTGGTATGCATGTGGTATCTCTTTCGTGAAATGCTTAGACTTGCAAGGCATGAATTCATTTTGTATTATGTGCATGTACTTGAGGCACATATTAAGGTTGATGGACATTTGATCATATTCAACATTATTGCAATTTTACAGATATTATGCTCTTGTATCCGAGGTACGGAGAGATTCTTATGTGGTCAGACTCAAAGAAATTGAGATTTTGATGTTATCAAAATTTTATATCAATATTTAGTTTTCCATTTGAGAGTTGAATGCCTTTAAGGATCTTTGGAACTTCATTATACTTTAGTAGTAAGCCAATTGATTCATTCCAATTTGTGTTTAGTGACAGTAAGAGTGCTACTTTTAGAACATCTTTGTGAAAGGATTATACGGGGACCTAGGTCCGCAAAGAGCACATAAGCTTGAATATTTGTCTAGTGCTTAGAATTATTTTTAAAGAATCAATTTGGGACAATTAGAAATTTTTCTTGATTAATCAATGTTTTTGCAATGTCATTTATATCTGGTTTTTATAAACCTGTATATGATATTTTAGTTCAAGGTTGACTAATTGTGAAAAGTTACCGAATTTTCTATAAAGGCCCTCAAGTTTTTTTCCTTTATATGCGATGTGACCATCCAGCCTAGTTCCATAGACTAGGCCACCAACATGAGTACTCGAAATAACCACACAAGGTGTTGATCATTTGAAGTGGATGTTAACTTACAAATCACATTATGTGACCTCTCCCATTCGATATGAAATTTGAGATATCATAAATTCTCTCAATAAATAATTGATGTCCTCGCCACTGTTGGCCCTATCGCCAAGCATTGCTCTCCTTGTTTGGCATGTGAAAAGAAGATACCTGAAAAAGGAAGAATGATGCCTTTCGTCTATAGAACCTCCGAAGATGAAATGTACTCATCTATCAACAGACCGTGCCATCTAGAGAAAGGCCACAGCCTATAGTTTCTAATACTTATCAAGGTCGGACAATTGATAATTGTGCATCATTAGGAGGGTTCTAGCGCTTACTTAGTTGGACACTATGGGCGCGTTTGGTTGTGTTTTTCGTTTAAAAATTGTTCCAGGGAACGAAATAGAAAAAAGTATTTCTGTTCGGGGAACAATTTTTGAACAAAAATACGCGTTTGGTAAACTTGTTCCGGGAATAAAAATAAACAGAAACATGTTTGGTAAATTTGGATAATTTTTTTATTTCTTTTATTTTTTCTATTT
This sequence comes from Eucalyptus lansdowneana, assembly GCA_017140395.1. Lineage (NCBI taxonomy): Eukaryota > Viridiplantae > Streptophyta > Magnoliopsida > Myrtales > Myrtaceae > Eucalyptus > Eucalyptus lansdowneana. Next base: position 51,050,813 of record CM029487.1, read on the forward strand.
TTTTCTATTTTTTTCTTTTTTTTTCTTTTTTCTTTTTCATTTTTTTTTCTTCTTTTGGCCGGTCGCCGGCCAAGGCCTTGGCCGGCGACCGGCCGGCGAGGGCCGAGCTCGCCCGGCCGGCGGGCGAGGCGCGGCCTCGCGGCCACCGCCGGCGAGGCCGAGGCTCGCCGGCCCCCGGGCGAGCTTCGGCCTCGCCGGCCCGGGCGAGCTCGAGGCCGGATCCGGGCGAGATCGAGCTCGCCCGGTGCCGGCGCGAGGTCGGCCTCGCCTTGATCCGGCGAGGCCGAGCTCGCCCGGCGCCGGCGAGCCGCGGCCTCGCCGGCCACCGCGGCGAGGCCGAGGCTCGCCGCCGCCGGGCGAGGTCGGCCTCGCCGGATCCGGGGCGAGATCGAGCTCGCCCAGCCGCGCGAGGTCGGCCTCGCCATGGCCGGGCGAGCTCGAGCTCGCCCAGATCGGGCGAGGCCGACCTCGCCCGGCCGCCGGCGAGCCTCGGCCTCGGCGAGGCCGAGGCTCGGCGAGGCCGAGGCTCGCCGGCCGCCGGGCGAGGTCGGCCTCGCCGGATCCGGCGAGCTCGAGCTCGCCCAGCCCATGGCGAGGCCGACCCTCGCCCGGCTACGGCGAGCCTCGGCCTCACGGGGGACGGCGGCGTCGGCCTCGCCGGGGCCGGCGAGCCTCGCCGTGGCCGGGCGAGGCCGCGGCCCTCGTCGGCCGGTCGCGGCCGTGGCCGAGGCGGCGACCGGCCTCGGCCGTGAAAGAAAAACAAGAAAATAAAAGAAAAAAGAAAAAAAAAAAGTGTTTCGATTTGTGTTCCGAAACAAGAAACAAGTTTTTTGTTTCTTGTTTCGTTTCTTTTTTTGTTCCTGGGAACAAAAGAATAAAAAAGGAACAAACGCACACAAACGCGTTTGTTCCTTTTTGTTCCCGGAACAAAAAAACAGAAATTTTTGTTCCTGGGAACAGAAACACAATGCAACCATGCAGGCCCTATGTGACAGTGTGACAGACATGTTTTGCTGGTGGACAGTTTGGGTCTAACTTTCTGCTTCTTTTCCTCCATGTCGACTTCTTCTCCAGAAAGGATTAGCCCACACCTTCTCCTCCATCTTGGCGTACTTAGTAAGGTGCCCTCTTTGGATCAATTGTCCAATTTCATTGCCTGGTTCATGGCAATCATCTATATGGTGGCCATAGTTTCTTTGAACATGGCAGTATCGAGGCATGTTCTGGCGGCAGTTAGGAGTATTTAGACGACTTGGCCAACGTAAGATTCATTGATCCTTACTCCATAGCGATCTGGCCTTGGGGCTTAATCAGTGGTGTTGTGATTTTAGCCATTCTTTGAGGTGTGAAGGCCCGACTCTTTTTCTCCTTCTTCACTCTCTTTCTCAATGATGGGGAATATCGTCCTTTGCACCGTCGTGGCAGGAGAAACGAGCATGCCGAAGGTCCAGAGTCCCCTATACATCGATCGACTTAGTGACGGAGGTATAGAATTCTTCCTTAGTGGCGGGTCACTTTTTGCTGACAGAAGAAAAGAATGGAGAAATTTGAAGCCCGGCTAAGGCCGCATCAAAAAGGAGGTCTAAGAACTTGATGGCCACAGTGAAAAAAATAAAATAAAATAAAAAAATTCAAATTCAAATTCAAATAATTTTAAAAAATTGAAAAGAAATATATTAAAATGTTATTAAAATTGTGCATGTCAGTACGCTAATGCCATATAGGACGTCGCGTTCATATTAGCAAATTCAGTTAAAATTAGACAAATGGACTCGATTGGCAAAATATGGAAATGTTTAGAATTCAATTGACAAAATTGAAAGATTTATAATTAAATTGACAAAAGTGCAATAAATTTAAGATTTTTTTGACAATTTTCCTTGTTGTCATAATTGGAAATGCAGTACTTTATAAGAACAACACATGTCTTCCTTTCAACTTTTCAATATTACCGTCCACATATTTGAGCTTTACCTTTCATTAATCTCTTATTCTATATATTAATGTTATTACATTTAGTATCTTCATTTTTCTGGCAAGTAAATATCATCATACACCCAAATAAAAGAAGTGGATTGATTAGCAAGTTGGATCTCAGATCGAATGAAAGATTCAACCACCGTTCATGGGAAAAAAGAAGAGGAATCTCCCAAGTCCAAAGTTTCGGGCAAGCCTGAGCAGGCGAATAAGTGGGCCTTAGGGCCCAACCCCAATTCCCAACATATCATTAGTTCAGCCCATTTAATTAACAGCTTTTCTTAGCATCGGTTTAAAAAAATAGGATTTTTTTTTCTTAAGCACCAATAGGTCTCTCTCCGGATGCTATATTGTTCCCTTCTGCATATAATCTCCAAGCATATCGCCCCTGGTTCCCAAAATTTCATTTCGCTCTCTTTCACGGGATTTCCTTTATCTTCACCACAATTCAAGCAGAAGAGGATTTCGCAAGTGACAAGTGACGTTAAATCATAGCCTCTTTCTTATGTTATTTGGTTTTCTGAGGGGTGACTAATCTACGTACAGTTGAGTATAGCATGGGATGAAATTTTTTAAGTTGGCAATTAATGGGTGACTAATCTACTTATTCTCTCGAGATAGAGATTTTCGCTCTTTTAGCATAATCGAAGCATTCTTCTTGCTCGACGCAATTTGTGGTCCGAGCTAGCTTGATTGCTATGACCGGTTGAAGCGATTCTGATCTAGGCCAGCTTGATTCTTGGGACCGTATGTTAGAGCTGCTTTGTAAAGTACACTTTCTACCATAATCCTTGTTGGTGGTTGGTGCTTTCGGCTGGCCACGCTTGTTTGCTCTCTTATGTTTTTCACTTGTCGCAGCAGATTTTACACATGTGAATCTTTGTTGTGTTCATGGAGGTTGTTATGTTTTAGATAATGATAGAGGTTGATTTCACATCTTTGTTGTTGCGCCATGATACTATAATTGGTAAATGTGTGCAGTCATAAAACATGTATAATCTTAACCGTTGACCGAAAAATGTCATGACTCATCACTTTTAGTAGGTCATGTGCTAATCATGAATCATGATGCAGAAACTTTAATTTGATGTCAAATTTGTTATCTATTTGCATATTAGTATTGATGAAGTTGGTATAAAGGATATTGGCGACTATAGAAGAAGGATCTCTAGAGTGTAGAATTTAACTATGTGATTGTCAAACTTTCCTGGAGAGATGAAAGAAAACTAGAAAATTTTATCATAAACACTAAGATTATCGAGGTAGTTGATTATTCTAAATTGCTTAACATAGCCAAGTTATGTCACTAAAGAGCGTTTAAAAATTTGTACTCAGTTGCTATTAGAGTAAAGATTCACTAAATAATGGCTAAATACTTATAAAACTGAGGCATGGTTCCCAACTGTTAAATCTAATATAAATAAGGTAGTACTCATTTGAGAATTCATCATTAGCTAACATGTGGTACTTTGTAAGAACTACTTATATGTTTCTTTTAACTTCCCCATATTGCCATCCGCATATTTCAACTTTATCCTTTATTTATCTTCTATTTTCATCTATTTTCATCTTATTTTATTACATTCAGCACCTTCTTTCTTTTGATAAGTAAATATCATCAAACGTTAAAAAAGAGATTCACTAATTTCCTCTATAAGGTAACTAAAAAAAAAAAAAAAAAAAAACCTCATAAGATGTACCGTTCAGTCACTAAAAAAAAAACCTCAGCTACAAGAAAAAGTAGTCGCCCTAAAATCCACAAAGAACACTAGCAACAACTAACAATGAACATTTCCTGCCAGCAACAAAAATGAATTCTCCATCTGCGGTATAAATCAAGCTTACTAATATATCGCAGCATTCTAGCTAGTTCTCCATCCACACCTATTCTGGGATAGATGCTGGCAAACTTCCTTCGAGAAGGGACAAGGGGAAAATATATGAGCCCTCAATTCATGACTCTCATTACACAACCATAATTAGATATCACATAACATAGTTGCTCATCCTATCAAAGTGTTTATAACCTATTGAACGTAACCTCCAGTTGACAAAAGAAAATGTGGGGACATTGGGATGAAACCACACCATTGATGCCAAGTCATTGTCAAGCCTCTCTATTACCAACAAGTTCCAAGGCCTCATCTTGACTAAAAACCACTACTTGCAGATTTACTGAAAATAGCTCCATCTTCTATACTTTGATTTGGGAAATGCAACTACCTAAAGTCTCTATGCTCAGAGCTTGCTACAGGCCACCTCCATTCCCTCCTTCAGTCACATAAGCAACTTTGCCGTGGAGACCTAAACCCGAATCATATATATCACCAAACTGGATATATGTGTCCAAGAGCACCATGGGAATATCAATTGTCGAACCATAAAGGTTGTATTTTGCCCAATACCCTTTCACATATTTAATGCATGGCATCAACAAGCTTCTCACATTAGGTATTTCCATCCAAACAAATGTTTTGTCAGCTTTTTCTTTGACTGCCCATATACAGGAGTCTAGGATCACGTTAGTTTAGTTTTGAACCCAAGCAATCCACGAAGAGACCGACTTCATCAGCGCATAACATATAGGGCTGAGCACCGAGCTGTGCCTGCCCTGAGCACAAATAGTTTAGCTTTTAAAAGAGAAATTAAAATGCCATTGCTTTCAAATATTAGAAAAATCCTTCATTTGAGAGTTCATAAATGTTTTCTAGAAGTTACAATACTCAAGTGATTCATAACATTCAAGTGAAAGTAGTATGAAAGCTATAACACTCAAGTAATCGATTGTAAAATAATCATATTAAAGTGAGCATTGTACAAAATTTATGACCCTTTTAATACATCTTTTTTCGTTGCAAATGGCCTTTTTGTTACGATTGACATTCATCACGAGTTGGAAATTCCTCTAGATATGTTTTTCTTTGTAAATCTTGGCCACAGTTGCTTGGGACTTTTTGAGGGTAAGGGAATCGTTTGGGGAAGAGGCTTGGTGGGTACTAGCTTTGGGCATTCATCCCTACAATTTCTTATCGTCAACGAGTAGTTGTGTCTTGCCTTAGTCAAATTTGATTGGTTACGGAGGCAAAGCTGGCATGTATACATTGTTATCACGATATTCTTTGAATGAGTTCCATAGTTATTGTAAGGTGAAGTTAGGATTGTATGGGAATTATCTGACACAGTTATTATTATTGTTGTTTTTGTTCTCCATTATAATACTTAGAAAGCAATTAAATCCTTGTAAGGTGAAGGAAATAAACGAAATTAACAAACGGTGGTAGAGAAAAAGAGCGTTTGAAATTAATATATGAGTAAAGATTGAAAAATGAGAGTAAATGGGGTCAAATGATTACTAATTGGTGATCAATAGTGACTAAACGATCACTTACATATACATATAATTTTAAATTATGGCCCAATGGTCGGCTGTTCGGCCGAATTGGTCACTGACATGATTCTTGGGGATGGTAGGGCCCCATTATTGGATTTGGCCTTCAAGGCTGGACCGGAAAAGAAAATTGGGCCAAGGCCAGCCCATTGGAGCCCATGGGCCTAACTCGGCCTAAGCCCAAAATGTTGCACGATCTGCTACCTAGCAGGCCGCGCCTAGGTGCAATCCTGTTTCTAGCCCAAGTGGGCTGCGTCGTGCCTTGCCAACGCCACAATCCTCTTGAGCGTGCACGCTGTATTCCAAGAGAAAAGACTGTCCACTAGCGATAAAAGGAAGAACCCCCAACCCTCGATAGACAACATTCAACATTTAAAACCACTCAATGGAAGAAACTCAACACTGTATCCATCCTGATATCCAACCAAAAGATCAACTCTATTTTATCAAGATTCAATTGCAATATTAAAAATTGCTTTAAGGCAAAATAAAACAAAGATTTCATTATAGAAAAAAAAAAAACGACATTGTCTTATTATCTAGAAAAAAATGCATATTTAAATATATATATCGAAACAAGATATATAAATTCCTAATGAATTTGCTGAAAATCTAAAAGGATTCACCATTCAGTTATATTTTTATAAAATTATCTAATTGAAGTCCTTGAAGAAGCTTTTGAAGAAGCTCTCCAGGCCACTAATCGAACTAAGAGAGAGAACGAGTAGTATTGATACAAGCTTTACTCCACATAACAAATTGCACCGTCACATTCATGCTCCTCAAAACAGCAAGCAAAAAAATCTCAATTTATTGAATAAAATGCCTTCATTATATCAGTCTTGATCGTACCATAGTTTCAAAAGATCAGATTTCGGGCCATCTTTCCAATTCTCAGATGCTCCTGCGCACATTCATTCCCTTCTTCATGGCTTGGTTTATCCGAAACCTACACCCGACTCTCCAAGCACTTCTTGAAACGGGCGAGTCATGCAACTCGTGACAATCCCGCGGTCTCTACACACCTTGAGGACGGAAAAGCCAGATGAAACTCGGGAGGTTCTGGACATATTTCAATGCCCAGATGTTCGTTCGTTCAAGAAGATGATCGTGGGTTGCATTCAAGCTGGCTGCCTTGGCGACGCCTCGAAACTGTTCAACGAAATGCCCGTGAGAGATGCAATTTGCTGGAACATTATGATCAAAGGCTGCCGAGATTGCGGGGGGACTTGATGACGGCGGAAGAGCTTTTCGATGAAATGCCCGAACCAAGTGTTGTTTCGTGGACAACGGTGATAGATGGGTTCTTTTCGATTTGGACAAGTTGAGCAGGCAAAGAGATTTTTCCAAGGAGATGCCCTTAAGAGATCTCGCTGCACGGAATGCGATGCTTCATGGGTATCGTGAAGATGGGAGGGTGGACAATGCTGTGAAGTTGTTTGAGAAAATGCCTTCTCAAAATGTGATTTCATGGACTTCAATGATTGCTGGGCTTGACCAAAATGTCAAGAGTGAAGAAGCTTTAATTGTTATTGAGAGAATGTACAAGTCTGCCGTTTAACCAATCTGAGTTCTTCGACATATGCATTGAATGCCTGTGCAAATGTGTTGTCTTTTCCATCTTGGTGTGCGGATTCATGGCCATATTTTCAAGTTGGGAGGCTACCTTACTGGATTTGTATGTGCTTCTCTCTTCATATTCTATGCTAACTGCAAGCAAATTGAGAAAGCGACCCAAGTCTTTAATGAAGCGGCATGTGGGAATGTGGTCATATGCACTACTCTTCTAACTGGTTATGGCTTTAAGAGTAGGCATGAGATGGCGTAAAGGTGTTCAGTGATAGGATGAGAACAAGTGTTCTTCCTGATCAATCTTCTTTTGTAAGTGCTATAAATTCTCGCTATAGTTTACAGTCTCAGATTGAGGTAAGGAGGTCCATGCGTCAACTGAAAAGCTGAAATTGGGAAGTGATGTTTTTGTTGGCAATTCTCTTATAGTCATGTATAATAAGTGTGGAGCGGTTGATGATGCTGTTGCAGTGTTCAAAAGACTCACGGAGAAGAACATCATCACCTGGAGTGCCATTGTTTGCGGGTGGGCACAAGATGGCCAAGGCATGTGGTGTTATGGAGTTGTTTAGCCAAATGATAAGCAGACTGGTAGAACCAGATAAGATCACACTCACAGGACTCCTTTCTTCCGGTTGTCATTCTGGGTTGTTACAAAAGGGGAGAAGCTTGTTCAAATAATTTAGTTAGAACATTTCCATTCACAAGCATTATGCTTGCATGGTGGATGTGCTAATCAGAGGATCTTGTAAGAAACATGCCCCTTAAAACTGACTCCGTTGCATGGCTTGCTTTGCTTAGTTCTATGCTTCTACTGATAACTGGGGTGATATCTTGAGATTAAAAATGACTATGAGGGATAGGGGGATTGTGAAGCAACCAAGTAGCAGTCGGGTTAGTATAAAGGGGCAAAAACATTTATTTCATTCCAGTGATAAATCCCGTCCTTTGAGTGAGAGCATATATTGGAACCTGGATTGGCCAAAAATGAAGTTGAAGGAGTTGGGTTATGTGCCGGATAAGACATTCTCTCTCCATGACATTAAAGACAAATGGAAGGAAGAGTCATTATCTTACCATAGTGAAAGGCTTGCTGTTCCATTTGCATTGATTAGTACTATGGAGGATGGTATGGTAACTGTAATGAGAATCTTCATGTTTGTGGGGATTGTTGTTCTGCAATTTGACTTATTGCAAAGATTGTTGATTGTGAGATTGTTGTGACAAATTCCAGCCGCTTTGGTCACTTTAGGGGTGGCATTTGCTCTTGTGGGGATTATCAGTACCAAGGGCATGAGGTTATTTCTTCTGTAATGAACCTGTAAGCATCCTGAAATTGCTCATCATGTTAAGCATTGATGAAAGTGGAGCATACACACGAGCATTAATTTATATGGGCTTACTTATAATGTGCACGTGATAGACAATGAATTAATGTGGAATCTGTGGTTTTTTGTCAGCTTTAGTTTAGTCTAGGAGGTTAAAGGAGTTCAAGAATTTCGAAATCCATGCAGGGATCTTTGTTCAGAAGTGAGTATTTATCACTTTGCTTATGCCCTTTGCCCAAAAAGAAACTATTCATACGTAAGATATCCCCACAGAATTAAGTCAAGCGAGAAATTGGGGCCTTGGAAGTGGCTACTTTCCATCTTTCTCTAGCAGAGAGACAGAAATTGGGGCATTTAGCAAGAAGGAAGTACCGCTTGGTAAAAGAAAAGAAACCCACCCAAACAAAAGAAAGGTACCTGCCCTGCCTCCTCTTTTTTGATTTGGAATTGAAAGTTGTTCCTTTCCTATAAAGTCTCATTAACTCTTCTCCTCAACCCCTCTATTAACATTCTCAAAGCCTCTTTGTCTCTTAATTAGGTATACGAGATATAACAAAAGCTTCTTCATCTCTAGATGAAATTTAACTTCACCTGATGTTCTCTCACAAGTTTGCTGGATCTCTTCAACAAATCGACAGTACCAAGTGAGGTTAGTTTACTTGTGGTGCCAAAATTTTGTCTCGTTCAAGTTGAGTAGATGTTAGTGCTAGAAACTCGTAGTTGTAAAAGCACAATAAAATCCCAATGGACTAGCACATTTGACTCAATTATCGACACTTGCTTATCTATTGCATGAAAAGTGGAAACTATTTCTTTTAATAGTGATTAGTCAACTCTTCATTTTGCAGTTTTCACTATCCTAAAAGGTCTGTCTCCCTAAGAATTCTTTCTTTTTCTTTTTTTGGGTTTCTTGTGGATGAATTCGTGTTGTGTGAGGTTTAATTCAATAATTTTGGTGCTATCTATTTTCTCGCATCTTGCTAAGATGTGGCTCGGGTTCCTAATTACCCGAGTCTTCCTGACCACAATAGAGAACCAGTCTTGTTCATGCTGAGATGAATTTCACAATACCTCTGCCAGTAAAATACTGGCACTACCTTGTGGGATTCCTTTTTCCTATGGATGGAAGTTGGATTTGAGGGTGCATTTTAATTCATCTTCCAGTGACCCATACTTGAACTAAGCTTGCTTGTTGGAGGTTTCAGGTTGTGCCACCAAGTTTAACACTATTCCCAATTGGAAGTTGCACTTGGCATTAAATTTGAAGTTCTCATGAATTAAGAGAAAATATCATTGTGTTTGTCAGATTGTTCATGTTCTTTTGCCACCATCATCTCAAAATAGACTGGATAATTTTCTCCCAAATGTCTGCATTAACTGGTTAGAACTTTTCTCCTTCTGTTTTACTAGGTACCTAAAATGCTACTCGAAACACTCCTTGTCCTTGAGTTAATTTTTCATCTTGCTGTTATGAATACTAAGCATTACCTCATTCTTGTCTTTTTTTGGGAACTAGTTTGTTTCAAGGATAGAGGTATAAACTTTGAAGAACTCCGTTTCGACATTTGGTTAAAAATGTTGTGATTTTTTACTATTAGAAACTATTATTGTCATATGTAATTTAAAACATAGTTCTCTCATTTGTGTGCATGTGAATATGATTGATATCCAAGAGGTCTAGACTTGTTATTCTGTAGTTAGTGTCACGTTGTGATCTGATACGCATTTAAGCTTTCTTAATAGATGATTATAAGCCAGAATATAGGTGTGGCTTTGTGATTTCTTTCTTAGCTCCACACAACCCAAAAATTATAATGGTTACTCCTTCAATGAAGTCTTCACAAAATAGTCACATATATTTATCTCCTATCTTTTGCCCTGTGGAGATGATAAAAGAGGTTTCCCTGGAGAGTGATTTGGCTATTTTAATTCGCAGCCTTTCCTCTGCAATAAATAGGAAGAGAAGCATGTTAGTTTGTAGCTTTTTGAAGTACATGTAGAAGATTTTCATTAGGAGATGCAACAACCTTGGTTGTGTCTGTGGCTGATGTTCTTTATGACATGTTTTATACTGTTAACTTTCTTTTATTATTGTTCCATGAATTCATGAAAGTGTATCTCTCTTGACATTACTTTTGCGTATATACCTTATGTAATTTTGCCTATAAGCCTGAATCGCAGCGACAGTTGCCCTTGAGTAGCAGAAGCATGGACAAATGCTGCTTGAGAGTTTCACCAAATATCTCCCATGAGAGTTCTCTTACTCGACGCGAAACTTCCAGTTGGGAAAGCTGCATGTGAAAGAATGATTCACTATGGGCACGAGAGAACACACGATCTTTGTGAGCACAAGCACAGTAGTCTTCAACTCTTCGTTGTTTTCAATTTGCTTTTGGTTTCCTTGAATATGTATTACAATGGTAGATAAATTAATAGGAGCCAGTTGACATTGGAAAGTAAATGTAAGAAACAATTTGGAAGGAATAAAAATTTCACTCTATCATAATTTTTTAGAGGTAATAACATTGCAAATACTTGAAATTTTTGTCTCTTTCATAATCGAGTGTCTCAACTTTTGTTTTGCATAGTTGAGTATTGGAATTTTCAAAATGTAGCTCAATGTGTTCCTTTCGTTAAATAATGTGCCATGTCATGTTTTTTTTTTCGCTGATGTGACTTACTTACTCAGCAAACATGGTGCATACTGCTAAATAGGAGATAATCGACAAATGGAGCATCACAATGTCTGAGAAGGAAACAAGCTAGAAGGCCCATGCCATAAGGGCATAAGTTGAGATTAAGCTCACAATGAAAATGTTAGGGGTTGACCAGGTAAGACCGTTTTTCACTTAACTTGATAGAGCGTACTAAGTCAAAACTCTCTAAATTACTTCAAATAAATTGTGTTTACTTTGCCACAAATCCTGAGTTGACATACTCCCTTCTATTTAAACTTTGAACTGCCGCTTTGTTCTCTCTCTCTTTTTTTTTTTTGGCTGCCACTTTGCTCGTCTTCAAATTATCTCTGGAATTATGTCTTATTTCTACCGCGAATCGTTATACCTGGGCGAAGGCCTTTCGTCTTTAAAAGAAGAGAAAATTCTAAACATCTCTGCTTCTGGCTCTCTTCGGGGTCAGTGGTCATCATCAACGGGACTTCACACATCCTATTAATGAAATCAAATTTGGACGTGTCAATCTACCTCAGCTCAACTCAAATCCAATTACCAAAGCCAGATTATAGCCCGAAACGTGACTGAAGGAAGTCGGGCATCAAAGCCAAAAAAATTGAAAAGAAATTAAGACACTCAAAACGTTCAAACTCGACTTAAAAGAAATTCATGGTTTAGAATTTCTAATAAGATTTCACAACCTTCCGTTTGACTAAGTCAATTTTTGCAGTATTCACTGGACAAATTCCTCTTTCACCTCTAAAATAAGATCATGGGATTCGAATTGGAACTCAGTCTTATTCCATGATCAAAAGAAAAAACTGATTTCATTCATTACAATTGAGAGATCAGGGACATGGCTAAAAATCAAAAAAGTTGTTCTAAATGTCCTAACCCTATTGTACGGCAGCCAATCTAATCCAAAACCTTTCAATTGTCCAATTAAGTCAAAAACTTATTGTGCGGTGGCTAATTAAGTTCTAAAACTTTCAATTGAGTCAATTTAGTTGTTTTTTTAATGATTTTTTAATTTAGTCATGATCCTTTTGACAATTGATCAAATTAGTTATTCCAACCAAATTTAGCTAAAAAGTGCTTACATGACTACCTAGTTAGCTATGGCCATCAACAGGGCACTGACATTTACATGGACGATTTTTGCATTTTTTTTATCTTCTAAATATTTTACTTCTTTTTTTTTTTTTTTTTCCCTCTATCAGTCATTGCCTATCCTCAGCCTAAGAGGTGACGGTTGCCATTGCCAGACTTCGACAATTGCCTAAGCTGGCATGGAAGGGCAACCTACGCTAGCCCTTGGCAAGGTCCTCATTTGAGGTTGATAAGGGCTAGGTGAGGGCACCCTCACCTAAGGCTAGCGACCTTCATTCGTGTCAATGATGCCTGGTGATGGCTGGCAAAGGGAAAAATGAAAAAAAAATGAAAAAAGAAAAGAAAAGAAAATGGGAAAAATAAAAAAATTTAAAATTTAAAAGAATTTACAAAAATTATCCATGTCTGCATCGGTTGTGCCATGTAGGATGGCCCAATGCCAACGAGACGATTACATCAACGATTTTCAATCAAAATTGATTAGAATGACTAAATTGACAAATCGTAAAAAAGTTTAGGACTAAATGGAAAAATCAATAAAATGTTTAGAACTAAATTGGCACAATAGAAAGGTTTATCACTAAATTGGCAAATGTCAAAAGGCTTACAACTCAATGTGTACAATTGAAAGATTTATGGCTGAATTTGTTATTTTTTGGACAATTTTTCTACTCAAAGTCTAACCCATTTTCACCATTACGATCATCTCCCTCATTTCTTAAATTTATTGGATGAATCTAGTTTACTACGGATGATTGGATCATACACATTAGATAAGATGGGTCTCATGTGAGATCCATCCTTTCAAACATTGACATTTAGGGGCTTGAGTTTACACAAATGGAATTTTAACCGTTGAATTCTCAAAATGACTAGTTGTATGCATTGAGAAGTAGTGGTGGGGAAAGCTATCATGAAAAAATTAATTAGTGCATTTAGTGCATAAAATAAATTGAATTTGACCCATTAGAAATGGTGGATTCCATACGAATCTCTTCAACTTCTATGATTTGGATTGAATTTACTATATATATTTCAGTTAATAATTTCTTACTTATTAGATGCAAATAAGTGCCTCCACGTAGCTGTTTTCTCATCAACAGATCAAGTTTACCAACTATTGTGTCCATAATCGAACGCATTTTGTTAGTGAAGGTGGCATTATTGATGCACAAATAGAGAGATGGTTAGGTTCTCTCCAGAGCAACACATGATTGTCCATTCAACCGGTCTGCTTCATCATAATATTTTTCTTTAGAGGAAAAGTAAAATATTCATAGCACTTGATATAGAATAATGAGTTGGTGGCTGACACGGCCATGCTCTGAAAGCATCTAACCTTTAAAAAAACACTATTGTGGATGAGCTCTTGCTGACTCATTTTTTAATAAATTCGTTATACATCATGTCCATTCTTAGAATATTAATATATGTCGCTTCTTCTTACCCATTATATTTCTATGATTGAGAATGAAATATTTAAATATAAATGGGAGTAAAAACTACACATCGTCAACGACGTTGATCCTCATACTTTTAATTTTATCAATTTCTATGTGAGTCCACAATACTTTTCCTTTTTGGAATTCAATCTCTAAACGATTTATGTGATGAAGAAAATGGAAAATATTTATAAATCACATATATAGACAACCATATTTTTTTTAACCATTAAAGAGATTGCCTCATTTCTTATATTTTTAAAATGCACAAAGCCTAAAACTTCACAAGACCTCAACCGATTTGTTTTCTCAATAATATACAAACTGGGAAAATATAATGCTTCTTTTTATAAGACTGCAAATCACTCACGAACATTAATATACTAAAGACAAATTCTACAGCAAATAGTATGACAATTATATTGCACAAGAAAAAAGTTTAACTGATCTCTGAGAAATTTGACAAGATGGTAGATTTTTTATTCCTTGATAAGAAGAATTTACAGTAATTTGAAGTTTGGAAATGTAATTTCTTCATCATAATATTTCAATACATGATCTAGACAATTTTGAAATGATGAAATAAAATGTCTATTTTTAGAAATTAACACATAAGTTTGCCAAATTTATCCTTGAAATATTTACTTATGTAAATAATTACTAAAAAGATTTGCACAAAAATTAGTGTAGAGTTAACATTTTTTTTTAATTTTAAAAAATAACCGAAATTAATCCTTCAATTCCCGTGCATATCCCGGACTATTTAGGCAATATAAAATGATGTTGGGGGTACAAAGACCCAGTTTATGTAAGACTTTCTCCCCCGGGAAGACGTGGGTATTGATAATGTCATGGGCATGTGGCCACATTGATAAAGACGGAGGACCAAACAGAAAGGTTCTTTTTAATTAAGTTAAAATTTTAAAACTCTGCCAACAAGCATGAAGATGTTAGATTTTCTGGTAGGCCTTCTTTTTTGGTAGGCCAGCAGTTGAGTGCCCATTATGAGTTTTCAATTTTATTCCACGAAAATATTTTAGTATATGAGTTTTCAATTTTATCATACCCTGAATTTATACTTAAATTATAGATGATCATCCGTCCTATAAAGGACGAAGCCTTTAGTGAAAATCCACAATTTCATAAAAATATATGAAGATGTTAGTTTTCTCTCTCTGTTTTTTTTTTTTTTTTTTTTTGGTAGGCCAGCAGCTAATTATGAATTTTCAATTTTATTTCACGGAAATATTTTAGTACATGTATCATACCCTAAATTTATACTTGAATTATAGAGAATGATCAGTCGTCTTATGAAGACGAAGCCTTTAGTGAAAACCAACCATTTCATAGAAATTTAACTTCATAAAAATATCATTCATCTGTCAAAACTTGTATTCACGAACTTAAGAAACAGACGGCTCAACAAGTGATAATAATCATTATTTCTATAACATCAAGTTACGTATGATGCAATTTTATAAATATGTATTGATTATATGCAACGTAGAAGTCATATGAAAGTATATCAAGAAACCCTATGGTCCCATTTCGCCAGATGACAAAGTTTGGAATCCATATATATGTACTTGCACAACAAGTTTTTATTTCTCTCAAGCATATTATTATAAAAGCCATTAATTTATTGCGTGCAAACTGCTATAGCCATTAACCTATTGGGTGATTATCGGATGTTTTATGGGCCTTTAGGTAGTTATGATTATAAAAAAATAAAAATAATGAAAGAGGGTTGGACCAATCATATACTTAAATTGTGAACGCCAATTCGAGGAAGCTAGCAAAATTGTCATATTAGTGTGTCCATGACAAAAGCTAACCTAATGAAAGCGAATACTTAAGAAACAGAAAATTGAAGACTAAAGCGGTGTAAAGCCATCTCCTCAAGCCGGCACATCAATGAAAAAATTTTCTTAAGTTGAATGTCATACTCATCTAAAATCTAACAATAAATTTAACATCAAACAAAGAAAGTTTTGTCAATAAGACAAATATGTTCACACCTATTAGGTATATTGGTCCATCCTTAAGCACCATCATCCAAAGTTATAATATTATTAATAGATCTAATATTATTGTTTGTTGACCCTAACCCAAAGAAAGTCATGCATCTGTGTCCTCTAGTGCAAGCACAAATCAACAAGATCAAATAGTGAACACACTACCTGAATATATAATCAATTGTGGCTGATGAGGGTCGTTGACCTAGTTGTAAGCGAGGCTACCTTCGCTTGCGGCTAGCTAGGCTAGCCTCACAAGTGATTCTTGCCCAGAAGGCCAACATGGCCGCAGGTGAGGCCGCCTTCACCCTCGACCGGTGAGGTTGGCCTAGCCTATATCTAGGCGAGACCACACGAGGGCCGTGCAACCCTTGCCGAAAGCTAGCCAGGTTCTGGTGGCCCTCGTTAGCCTCACCTAGTGGTTGGGGAGGACTCGACTTTGGTGAGGGCTTGATGACCCTCGTGAGCCGTAATTGGAAAAAAAAAATGAAAATGAAAAGAGAATAAAAATGTAAAAAGAAGAAAATAAAAATAAAAAATCGCAAAAATATTAAAACATTATTAAAAATTATTCACATTCGTGTTAGCTGTGATACATAAGACAGCCAGCATCCACATCAACAAATTCTGGCTAAAATTAGACGGATGGATGTAATTAGTAAAATGTCAAAAAGTTTATGAGTTAATAAGAAAAATTGAAAGGTTTAGAAGTGAATTGGCACATGTGTAATTTGTTTATAACTTTTTTGATGATTTGAACCTGTGAGCCATATGACAAAGAACCCACCACCCTTAAGTTGTCGTCACTTTGTTCAATAATTGAGTCTACTAGAACCGACGGTGATCTATACTAAAGAAGATTGTGTCAATCAGATAATCTGAATGACGTGGTGGTAAGTGTTTTCAACAAAAATAAGTCCATGTGTTCACACATATTTAGATATCTTAGTCCATCCTTAAGCACCATCATTTTCCAAAGTTCTAATATTTTTCTTTGTTGACCCCACCATGAAAATAGTCATGCACCCCTCTCCTCTAGTATAAGAATAAATCAATGAAAAGATCAAGTGGTGAGCGAACCACCTGAAATTACAGTTTCAAACCTTCAGCTGATAGTTGTTGCTGATTACTAAATTCCTTCTTCAAATGGCTTCTTCATCATAGTGAAGAAACCTTTGTTCAGTGCATAGCGGGACTAATAGTAATAGTACACTCAAAATGTTCAAACTTGACTTGGATTTGAAGACAATAAATTTGAGGTCGAGAATTTATAATGAGAATTTATTCCACGGGTTAAGTTTAATTTTTGTGGTACTTTACTGAGCAAAGTCCTTTAACACCTACAAATAAATCACGAGAATTAGAACTCATTCTTTGTCCACAAGACCATCTACTACGATCAAGGGATTAGGAACATGGTTAAAAATCTTGTCCACTTGCAACATTATGATGATGCCTCTCATTTCAAAATTCATTTAACAAATGCAATTTGCAAAGGATGATTGGATTGTACACATTAGATAATGTGGTCTTATGCAATATTCATGCATTCAACTAAGAAGATTTAGCAAATCGAGATTAAATAAGTGGTACTATTTTCGTTGAATTGTCAAAAAGGATAGTTAAGAAGTAATGGCACGGTTATCTATCTAGAACAATTATTGAGTGAACTTAGTGTATAAACTAAATTAAATTTGAACTATTAAAAACAGTGGACTTCATAAGAATCTCTTCAACTTTTCCAATTTAGATTGAGTTTATCATGTATATTTTTTATTTAATAATTTCTTACTTATTAGACGCAAGTAACATCCTCCAAGATTGGATTTTTGGTTGTGAAAAGCACCTAGGACTTCGAAGCAAAGAAGATTGAAGACGGGATAATTATAGTGGGGAAATGCATGCGGAAATAGACCAAATAATTGCAGTAGGTGGTTGATGCTTCAAAAGCATCTAACATTTTCTCACGAAAAAACATATAATTGTGGATTAGCTATGGCTGGCTCATTTATTTAATAAATCGGTTGAAACAGAACATCCATTTATAAAATATCAATACGTGTCACTTTAGTCTGATTTATCTTCTTGCCCATCACATTCATATAATTGAAAATGGAGAATTTAAAAATAAACGGAAGTAATCCTACAGATTGTCAACAATGTTGATCCACCTAATTCAGCATAAGACATTATGTATGATTAACAATCTAGTTGTACTTATTTCTATATATGAGTCTACAGTATTTTTATTATTTGAAATTTCAATCTCCAAAAGATTTGAGTTATGTGATAAAGCAAATATAAACTATTTATAAACCACTTATAGAGACAACTCCAATGAGATTTATTTTAACCAATACAGAAATTTTTATACATCGTATATTTTTAATTTGTTTGAAGCCTAAAATTTTCACCAGGCTTGAACACCAACTTGATTGCTTGATCATGTGCACTATGGGAATACATATTGCTTCCTTTTTTAAGACTGCAAATCCCTCACGGACACTAATATATTAAAGACAAATCCTACAAAAAAGAGTATGTATATATAATACATAAGGAAGATGTTGAAACTTGAAATGATTTTGCGAAATTCAGTATGATGGTAAATTTCCTATATCATAAGAAGAACTTATTATGATTTTAAGTTTCGATATATAATTTCTATGCTTTAATTTTTCAATATATATTTAGATCATTGTGAATGATGCAGCAAAATGTTTATCATTAAAAGGTTTAACACGTAGCAAATTTCAGGTCAAAACAGAGTGAGAAACGAACCGTGGAATCTAAAAACAAGTATAGAAATTTCGAACTCATGCAATTTCACATGAATACCTTAGTATTCACACATGGCTTTGGGTTGGGTCTCTGCAAATAAATTGCAAGAGTGGCAAACATGGAATTTGATTCTGATCAAATGAAAAAATGAACGAAAAGGGGAAGGATCAGCACGCTTTACCATGATGACAACCTTTTGACTCCCCACCTTTTTCTTCCACTCACGACGTTCGAATCTTGTCTCGTTCTGGTTTCCATTACTTTCCAACTCACACTCAAATCTCTCTTTTTTGAAATTCCCCACCCACCGAAAGCCATCCCGCGCTCGAAGCTCACGTTCAATTTTACTTTTTCAAAGAGTCCCCATCTCACGTATTTATCCCTCTTTTCTAAAAGAACCACTGAATCCTTTTCTCATTGTCTCCAAAGCTAACAGACTGATTTTCCTCAATCAATCACCAAATAACCCGCTTTACGTTTTTCCCCGGCCAGCTCACTTAACCGAATCAATCTTTTTAAACTCCAGATTGTCTGGTTTGCTCTGTCTTTCGACCATCAACTGCGGTTCCTCTCTGAGTGCTTGCCCATGTTTGATTTTTGTATAATCTAACTCTCTTGACCGTCTTTTGCTCCTTAAAAAATCCTCTACAAAAACCGGTTGATTTTTCGTAACAATCTGCCCTCTTAGCCGGCCTCGACTCATCTAAGCCTCATGTTGAAGGTCTTTGATCCAAACTTCCCCAACTCTTGGAGTCGCCAGCCAACTTGTCCGAACCATTTCTTACTCCACAGCAAGGAGTTAGGACCAATTCCACTATCTTGGAATCATGTCCAATCTCACTATCTTAGAGTTAAGTCATCTCCCGTAATCTTGGATTTGGTTCCAATTGCGGTATCATGAAATTGAAGCTAACTCTCTCGATTTTGGATTTCTGAATTCTAGTACATCTTGCAAATCGAATTGTACATCGGCCGACTAAAATGAAGAAGTTTGTAGTGGAGCCCCCGTTTTATTAGATGCAAATAAGCTTTGTTTAATTTGAATGCATTGAGCCAAAGAATAATGTATCTATTGTCTGAATGCAGAGAAATGTAATAAAAGATGCGAGTATCAGACTAAGCTAAACGAATGTTGTTGTTCAAGGATCCAATCACACTGCTATAGGCAAACTCAATTTTTAGTTGTCTCATGAAATGAATGAAAAGTCTCTTAAGTAAAAATTTATGTGTTAACACAAGGTTAGAGGTGTAAATATAAAAAGCCGACTCTTTTGACATGAATGTTGTGATTATCTAACTGTTAGAAAGTACTGTTGTCATATGTATTGTATATCATTTGAATATTCATGTGTTAAATTATTAATTCGTAAAGAAGAAACCACTCAAAGGTTATGGATGCCATTTCGATGAAGCTAGCAAAGTTTAAGTCAGCCTATGACCACGTCACAATAATCCACCATCCTGAAATTGTATCTCCACTACTTTTGTTGGCCGCAAAGAGAGCTTTTGTCAATTAGAGAATTCGAATAACGCGGTGGTGAAAATAAGTCCATGTGTTCACACCTATTACATATCTTGTTCCATACTTAGGCACCATGTTTTTCCAAAGTTCTACTATTATTAATAGATCAGATATTTGTTTTTTGTTGGTACACTTGATCGTGCATGAAAGTATATCTATCTTGAGCGGTAATGTGGTATATTATATAGCAAGGCAAAAACTACTTCTCGGAGTTTTGGGGATGAAATTTCAACGAAGAAACACCAAAGTTGCTTTTATGGATGAGCCTATGACCTAGACTGTGTGAATCCACCACCTTAGAGTTGTTTGTTGGTTCGTGCAATAATTTTATTGGCCTTAGAAAAGCTTGTGTCAATAAAATAATCCAAATGATGCAGTGGTACGCGGTCTTCGGTGGAAATAAGTCTATGCGTTCACACATTTAAAGGTCTGGGTCCATCCTTAAGCACCATCATTTGCCAAAGTACAAAAAAAGTCATGCATCTCTGTCCTCTAGTATAAGAATAAATCAATAAGAAGAACAAGTGGTGAACGACCTACCTGAAAGCACAATTTCAAACCTTCAGCTAATACTCATTGTTGCTTGTTAAAATCCATCATCTGATGGCTTCTTCGCTGAAATCCAAAAGTATTTACGACGTCTTCTTGAGTTTCAGAGGCGCGGATGTGCGTACGAGCTTCCTTAGCCATCTCTACCAAGCTTTAGATCAGAATGGAATATACACTTTCCGAGATAGCGAGGAACTGAGAAAGGGAGATCAAATATCGATGACGCTTATGAAGGCCATTGAAGAATCGTGCATCGCAATAATCATTTTTTCCGAGGACTACGCTTCCTCATGGTGGTGCTTGGAAGAGATGGCGAAGATTATGGAGTGCAAGAAGAAAAAGGACCTCACCGTTCTACCAGTGTTTTACAAAGTGGACCCAAGAGAAGTGCGAGAGGGAAGAGAGAGTTATAGGAAAGCTCTGGATAAGCATGAGGATAAGTTCAGAAAGGATCTAGAGAAAGTGAAGAAATGGAAAAAAGCTCTTTTTGATGCTGGTAACTTGTCCGGGTGGCATTTGAATGATGAGTAAGTTCAAAGTCGCTCAATTTTTGTGTAAGAAGCTGATCTTTGCGAGTAAGTATAAAGACTGTTTGCATTAAAATCAAATAAATAAAAAAACGACACACGGATAACTGTAGTATAAAATGTTAATACTTGATCTACCAATGGACAAAATGTTAAGTGGCGTTATTGCACTTAAATCCATTTCTTTTAATGAAGTAAGAAAGTTCATAGCAACATATAATTGTTTAGGCTGTGATTATTTGAAGATGTAACCTTGTATTTTTTCATTGTTAGCTTATGATTGCTCATTATTTGCTTATTCAAATTGCTCAATAGATGATCCAACCTCTTTTTCCATTTTTGACAGAGATGAGTCGAAGCTTATACTGCAAATTGTGAAGGAGATTTCCACTCACCTTAACCTAACACCGTTGTATGTTACTAAGCATCTGGTTGGGATAGAGTCTCCAGTTGTTAAGTTGAAAGAGATGTTAAACCTTGCGTCTGATAATGATGTTGTCATGGTGGGGTTATGGGGAAAAGGAGGGATAGGAAAAACAACATTAGCAAAAGTTCTTTACAATTCTATGTTTAGACAATTTGATGGTTCATGTTTTCTCGAAAATGTTCGAGAAGCTTCGAAAGATTCCAAGGATTTAGTTCCATTGCAAAACGAATTACTAACCAATGTTTTATCACTGCAAAATGGATTGGTAGTCACCAATGCTAATAGAGGTATCAATATAATACAACATAGACTTCGTCACAAAAAAGTTCTCCTTGTCCTTGATGATGTGGATGACTTGCACCAGTTACATGCTTTAGCAGGAGAAGGCAAATGTTTTGGTAATGGAAGTAGGATCATTGTTACTACAAGAGATAAACATTTGCTAACTTGTTATGGAATTGATCAAGATCATGTGTATGAAGTTAAACCACTAAGTTACCATGAAGCTCGTGAGCTGCTTAGCAATCATGCTTTTTTGACACGCCAAAAATTAGAAATCAAGACAAATTTGGTGGATAGTGTTCTAAATCATGCTGGAGGGCTTCCTTTAGCGCTTGAGGTTCTTGGTTCCTGCTTATGTGGTAAAAGAGAAGATGTATGGGAAAGTACACTAGAGAAAGTTTCTAGGATTCCCAACAAAACCATTAATGATGTTCTCAAAATAAGTTACAATGGACTAGAGGAAAATGAGCAAGAGATTTTTCTTGACATTGCCTGCTTTTTTAAGAGGAATGGTAGTGAGTACGTAAAGAAAGTCCTTGATAGTTGTGATGTTCAGACAACTGTAGGATTTGATATACTCATTGAGAGGTCCTTGATAAGCATTGACTATGGAATACTAAAAATGCATGACTTGATTCAATCGATGGGTATGGATATTGTGAGACAAGGATGTCGCGATGATCCCAGAAGTCGTAGTAGATTATGGCAGTATGATGATGTTGCCGATGCTTTGTCAAGCGATGTGGTAAGACTTGCGAACATGACCAAAATATTGCTCCTTATTTTTTACTCTAATTATTGAAAATGCATAAGCTGAAATAGTCTTGTATATACAGGGAGATTGTGCTGTAAAAGCCATTGTGTTGGAGCCACCTCAGCTGAAAGAGCTAAGTATCCATCCTAATGCTTTTCCAAAAATGAGAAAGTTGAGATTGCTCATCCTACGCAATGTTCATATTTCTTTCCACGGCCCTATATATCTTCCTAATGGGCTAAGATGGATGGAATTTGCTGGAAGTGGTCCTTGGATTCCAAAATTTCCTTCTGGTCAAAAGAAATTAGTAAGTATTGATATGAGTGAAGGCAGTATCACAGAAGTCGTAAAACACTTTAAGGTGAGGATTTATCTACATAGACTGTTTTATTACCCTACTTCATTTGGATGGACATATGCGTGTTAGATGTACTATTATTCATACAGAAATGGTGTTCCACTGTTTTAGAAGCCACTTATCTATTTTCTTTCAGAATGACGTTAACTACTTGCGTTGGAAATAACGTGCAGCAAATTGGCATTTGAAAAACTGAGGGAAACAACTTTACTAGAAAATCCAATGGAAACATTTTGCTGATAAAATACACAATACAAAGAAATTTCATTATCATATGCAGAAAGAGCATATTTGAAATTTTTTTATGAAGGTCATTGGATCATGAGTAAATTCAAAATTTTAATATATTGAAATATGTGAGAGATAAAATAAAATAACCAATTTCATGTAGTTGTCCATGGGTATTCTATTTGTAAAATACAATTGAGGCTCACGGATGGAAGGAATAAAAAAGAGGTTGAAATCCCTCACAATTATAAGGTTTTTATTACGTTATGTATGAGGACAAATATATACATATTGTGTGTGTGTAGATGAATCTCAAATACTTTCTAAACCTAATATCTCTAACCATTGATGTAGTCTTATTTCAAAATCAAGTCTACCTAGGGAAGAAATTCAAAATGCATATATGCTACTATAAGCTATTTCTATGTCACTAGTTTACATATGAACAATTTTATATACAAAAAAAAATTGTGTAATGATCAAATTAAAGGAAACAAAAACATGATGAACCAACCCATTATCACATATACAAAAGAAAATACACCCAAGGAATAGCCGGCTGAATGGTCAAGCATTTGATTTAGATGTGGTTGGTTGGATATCTTAATCACAATATGTCGCATTCAAAATAACCTTAGAGGCCACGTAGTCTCCAAGTTATGGAGGCTTATTCAATGTATGTCATAAAGGGCGGGATTTGTCCTGCATTGTGCTATAAAAAAGGCATCATTAATTGCTCAAATCAGTTATGAAGGAGCAGCATTTCTAAGTGCATGTAATTAAATATCTATTAGACATCTTGCTAGTTATGCGTATACAAATAATTCGATATAAGTGATCCCGTAGGGGCATGCCACTAGGAATTGTCACCAATTATAAGGTGATATAAATTATAACTAAATTATTCAAAAACTTTTGGCAATCCTTAAATCAATATTTGTTCTCCCAATTATAGGGTGATATAAATTATCTCCATCAACTATATAGTAATAGGAGGAGTCCTTGATCATATCAAAGTAATTTAGAAATTTAAATTAACTAGCCCTTAATTTTTTTTCCATGTTTGTTAACGCGCATTTCTTTAATACGGAATGTAATTATCTGAAATATATATAAAAATAATTTTCATATTTAATGTATCGAAACATTATATGGTATGATTTTGTTATTTGCTAGAATTATCTTTTGTTTAATATATAGTATTTCTTTGTTTGTAAAACCGACATTTAATTTTCTAGTGATCACGATATATCTTTATCGGTCAAGTATGGAGTATCATGTTATATCTAACTGTTTTGATGATTGTCTAGAATAATTTATTTGAAATCTTTTTAATATTGTGTATTATATATTATATAACTCTTCAAAATAATATCTAAAAATAAAATGATAAAATTGGTCTCTTATTCGCTAATGTGATCATAAAAACTAAATTGCTAGGTAGAACTCACTTGTGAGCGTGCCATATGACTTAATCTCGCATAAGCTTTACTATATATACATAAAAATTTGTATATACTGGTAAAGTTTCAAAGGGTTTAGTAATTTCTCAATACTCTTTATATGATAACTTTGAATGAAAAGTTATTAATAGGTTAAGAACTTTGCTTAGAACCCTATATAGTAGGTTTCAAGTTGCCTGATCTAACGATGCTCCTTGCCTCCTTTATCATGAAGAGAATTGTGGCCTAAGGATGAAAATCATTAAAAGTGGCAACGGCATTATACAAATGCCCTTCTTTCCCTTTCAGAATGTTTATGGTAGTTGGTTGTCTTGTTTTTGCAGGACTTCGAACATTTGACGTACATTAAATTGCGTGACTGCGAGTCGCTCGTGAGTACACCCGACATTTCATGTGTTCCAAATCTCAAAGAATTGAAACTCTGGAATTGCAAAAACTTGGTAGAAGCCCACGAATCGATTGCATATCATGACAAGCTCCAAGTCTTGCATTTTAAATGGTGCCCTGAACTTTATGTTTTTCCAAATGTGCTCAAGTCAAAAAATCTTCGAGATCTCAACTTTTCTATGTGTTCAAAATTTGAAAGATTTCCCAATATCTCGCATGAACTCGGATGCCTGAAAAAACTTTCCATACTATACACCGCTATTAAAGAACTTCCTGCATCGATAGAAAATCTTGTCTCTCTAGAGTAAATGCTTTTAGATATTTGCAAAAACTCGGTAAGCATTCCATCTAACATTTACAAGTTACAAAGACTTCAATGCTTCAAATCTTCTTTTGGCCCAATCGTGTTTCCAAACCTCACAGATTCAGCTAATCCGTGCATGAAGGTTGAACTTTCAAATTTAAAAGTCTTAGACCTTCTCAATTGTAATTTGTCCGAAGTAGAGTTTCTTGAGGATCTTTCTTGTTTTCCCTTGTTGGAAAACTTAATTCTGTCGGGGAACAATATTACTAGCCTCCCTATATCCATCAGTAAGCGTGATTGTTTGTCCGAATTATTAATTAGTTACTGCCATCAATTACAAGAGATTCCCAAGCTTCCGCCATTTTTAAAATTACTGCTCGCGAATGGGTGTGAATCTCTGCAAACAAATGGACATTTAACTTCAATTGACCAGTGGGTCCATCGAGGGTTGACCATGGTTGACACTGCTTCAATTGCCAAGGTTAGATTCTCTCTCTCGTGCGCACACATATCGGTGTGGAGAATATGCTCAAAACAATATGTGCTTTTATATTGCAATAGCTGAAAATGCAAAATTAGAGGTTTGAGAAAACCAAACAAATATAAAGTGATCCTACACTAATATGCACGTAATGAAGGTGGCTAGCATAGTTTTTATGGGAATGATTTTTATCACATGAGACTTCGATCTTAACACAAGCTGGGATCAATGGATCCCTACTCATTTACTGAACTCTTTATTCACAAGGATTACTTACTAAACTCAAATTGAATTCTTCTATGGTGCTTTCTAACGGTCTTTTTTTGTAACAGAATTCTCCTTGCACTATTTATCTCCCTAAAGGAGAGATGCCAAAGTGGTTTCAACCAATTGAAGGCAGTTCTGTATCTTTCGTGGCTTCAAATGACTTATATGACAAGTTTCTTGGATTGATTTTTTGTGCTGTACCTAACAATAAAGGCGATCATTGCGAACTTAACTTTAGCGCACATGTTAATGGCAAAAATGAGGGTACCTACCGCCCATTTTACTGCATATGGGATTCAGGTGGCATCTTGATAACCTATTTCGCACCATCTCACTTATGGAAAGCAGTCGATTTTGACCAAATTGATGGGAGTTATGCACAATTCAGCATTACATTAGAGGGCTTTACATCAGATGGCTTTACACAGGAGGCCATGGAAAAGTGGGGATTTCGATTAATATCCAAGCAACTAGATGACAATTTAAAGGCTGCGATCCAAGATCACAAGTTAATTGATCTAGCTTTCCTTTATGAGGTTGGCCATGACTCAACAGACCTAGAAGCCCAGAGTTCACATATACATGAAGACAATCCAACCGAAATAGGTCTATCAAGAAACTTGCAAGGGAGTTCATGTATACTTGAAAATAGACTGATCGAATTTGATCTAGATTGTCCACCAAGTTCTTACGTGCTTGGTGAAGTGTTTGACATTGGATTTCGTGAGTTTCCTTTTCCTGGATACTTTTTTCCTGGAGACCCGCGCAGCAAGGGGAACAAAAAGTACAAGCTTTTCTTGGAAGAATGATGGAAACTTGCCAAGGAAGTAATTCGTACGGTGAGTGAACTCCCGCTGATCTTCATTACAATGCCTCCTTTCTTCTCGTTCCTTCTTGTTTTCCTTTCTCCATGAAAAAAAAAGAAGAAGAAGTTATAAATAAAATTCTGTAATTATGCCTTCTCTTTTATCTCTTTTCTTTGCGTGAAGTTCTTCCTTTTGGCTAAATCTTCTTTTCTCCGCCCTAGGCTAAACTTCGAGCCCCATCATCTTCCGTCGGACACCTGGCTTCGTGCAGCTTGCTATATATAGATCAGGTAATGCCTGGCACATCCAGATTGTATCGAGTCGGTGCAATACTTGAGCTGGATTTTGAATTCGATTCGTTTGGTGCTGGAGTTGCGCGGGAACTTGAACAATGCGTCGTTGAATTTGTTCGAGAGATGCTGAATGAGTGTTCTCTTTGGAAGTTTAGTCTGTGGATGCTTGGTAGTGAATTCAATGGTAAGTGACGTTGCACACTGCAAACTCATCGACAATCCCTAGAAGGTATGACGATTCTTTCTTTCTTTCTTTTTCTTTCTTTCTTTCTTTCTAGAGAGAGAGAGAGAGATTTGGGTGCTTTTGAGGTGTCTCGGAAATGTAGATGTATAGTATGTACATATCATAAAAATGTGCTGAATTGTGAGACACTTCGACCACTGAGGTAGGACTCTGTCGCTAACTTTTTATGAGGCACTTGAATAGGCATAGCCATAGAGGAATAAGAAGTGATATGTCAAGCCAAAAGGAAAGGTTGATCGACAGTCAGAGTCCTCTTACCACTTGTTGACTTTGGCAACTAGAAAGAATTGAAAACCATATCTACTTGGAGCGTGAGAGTAACAGGAACATTGGTTATGCTCATGAATAACTGGTTAGGTGCTTATTTTCTTTAGCCCTGTGTCCTCTGGATATGAAAAAGAAAAAATCACAAGAAACACTGAGTTCACATTATTAGTTATTCAGTAGAATAGAGACAAAAGCACAAGAA
Source organism: Eucalyptus lansdowneana (assembly GCA_017140395.1). Taxonomy (NCBI): domain Eukaryota; kingdom Viridiplantae; phylum Streptophyta; class Magnoliopsida; order Myrtales; family Myrtaceae; genus Eucalyptus; species Eucalyptus lansdowneana. The sequence goes on from CM029487.1 coordinate 51,078,456, forward strand.
GCTGGTTATGAATTCTGATTTTTGATGCCTTCGCAATAGTTTAGCGTTCCCTTTTTATCCTTATCTGCCATAGCTTTTATGAAGGAAAATGACCTTGAAGCTAAAACTCCTGGAAGCTTCTTGAACTTTTTAAAACCTAATAATGAAACATAAGCTTCTGAGGAACCGATGATAGGACACGCTGGAATGAGCAACATGTAATTTCTCAAATTAGTTGCTGTTCTCGCTTTGTGGACGGTAAGAATAGTTGATGCAAAGAATATTTGGCCCTTCTAGTGTCTTCTGGAGCATAATAAAAACAAAGGTGCCTTGCTACAGGGGTATATATGACAATACTGTTAGAAAAGTTGGAGGTGGCTAATCCAATAGAAGCCTCTTTTTCCATGTGAGATTCTCAGCAACTTCAAGTGAGCAAAACATATTTAATTCATGTAGTATATGCCTTGATCAATCTCATATATACTCTCAATCAGTTAGCTTGAAGCAGAAGACATTTCTCATGAAATGTATTTTCAGAATTTATGTCGAAACTACACTGAGGGAAAATATCTCTCTGACAGAGCTCCTAAGTTTGATATGCTTGTGTTGTTTTTCTACTTGTGCTTTCATAGGCAACAAGACATGCGGAGATTGAAGCTCTTGATGTTCTTCTTGAACAGTGGCAAAGGACTGGATTATTGGCTGCAGAAGTTGCAGAGAAGTTTTCAATATGCTCCCTTTTATGTGACTCGTGCATAATGAAAAAAATGGAGGTTTGTGGAACTGATTTTCCATCTTTTCTGACCTATTCCTAGTCTAATGGAAGAAAGCGGAGTTTCTGAAAGTGTCAAGAAGTCAAGTTTATATTAATTCTTTCTTTCTCTGCTTTGTTTCCTTTTTCTTAGATTCTTTGTGACTTGTTTGACATTTTTTTATTCTTTTTATTTGCCCTAAGATTTACAATTCTGGGAATTGCTACTTTCTAGTGCAGTGAGATTTTTTGATGTCTTAAATGATATCATGTTTAAATCGAGAAACATAGTATCTACAAGGAAATATGATATTTCAAGTGTGAGGAAATTATGCTTTCTGATATGCCAAGGGCAATGTACTTGATAAAGAAATCTCTTTTCTTGTTTACTAGTTGCAGTTGCTCTTCTTGCATACATGAGAGCTTGTGTCTGCTAGATTGTGATGTATGGCTTGCGTTTCCAGTATAACTTTTCATCTATTTGATGCTGCTATGATCTAAGATTATGTGTTAGAAGCTTGTTCAGAAGTCATCAATTTTTCCCTCAAGACTTTGTTGAAGTAAAAGTTAAAATGTAGTGAAACAGGATCTCATTTATTATGATTGAGCAGTACACAAAATAGCTAATATAGATTGCGGACATTGTTTTTCTGTTTAAGGATTAGAATTAAAAGAACAAGCTCTATTACGGGGGAAGAAGCAAGAGATTTTTACTGAGGATGCATTTAATAAAAAATTTAGGGAAAAAACAAGCATGGAAATGCTGACTTTTAGAGCTCGAGATTTGTAGTTATGCTGCTCTTAGTAATCTGACTTAGTCAAAAGTATTGTGGGAAACTTGAACTAGCTCATTGCCTTTCTGAATACAACATCAGCAAGAGGACTTATCTTGCAGATAAAGGACTGTTTAGCTCAAGTTCCTCCCTCTGGAGCTAAAAAATAGCCCTAATTATTGCATAGTTTCTTGATAGAGAGAGTGAGATTGTTGTTATAACGGTGACATGGTTCATATGCAATGCTTGGAATTTATAGCTGATTGAAACCCCCTAGCCAATACTAGTAAACAAGTCATCGACAAATCTTCTCTCAATCAGGTCACTGGTGCCAAGATCTCTCTGAACAGAAGTTGCCCATCCATATTAAGAGCCTCGATGTATCACCCTGTTTACAAAGTGTTGTTTGTCCTTCAAGGACATTAGGTTTTATATCAACGATAAATTATAGAACAACCCTAAGGCATTGTTAAAGTAAAAAATTTTAAGCCATAGTTACCCCAAACACACACCTCTTTTAAACCTGATGCAGGAATTTTGCCGAGGTCAACACCACTTAGTAAAGTCTAGTTATTGTCAATTGAATCAAATGGTACACTTCAAAGATAATTTGCTTGCATGAAAAGCTATTTCCTGGAGGAGGCATTTGGCAAATTTGATATTCTTAGGACCAAAATGTATATGTCCTAAGTTAGACACATTCCTTTATTGGCAAATTTGTTTTTGTTCAGATAGTGCCTTCTTTTGCAAAGTGCTTTGTCAATTAGTCTACTAGATTATCTCCAGCATGAAATTTGGAAATGTTTTGCAAATGGAACCTGTCTCTGGTTTCAAGCTGATGAGCTAGGTAAAAATACAGAATCATTGGAAATATTGGCTGGTTTCCACAGAAATTTCATCTATGTTCCCCCTTTCGAGTGTCTGCCTAATTTATGAATGTTTCCAACTTTATTCTTGTTTCTCTTGCAGTCAAGGGAACTTTGGATCAAAGGGTTTCAAATGAAGTGGAGATATAATGGCATCAGAAGCAATTTCTCCTCTGCAAGATTTTTATGAATGAGGAAAACCTGATGGTATGAACGGCGATTGACCATTTTAAGCAGTTGAATTATCTGTAAGAGTGTTATAATACTGCTGTTAGCACCTATTTACATGAGATAACTTAAGGGAATAGTTCTTTTTTAGACCCACTATTAATTACACTTTTTAAGAGGCTTCTGTGAGCATAATAGAGCAATTCTACTTTTTGAACCAAGGTTTACCTTTTCAATCAATGAAGTTGAGCATTGTGTCTGCTAGCAACATCTTCCTGAAAGACCCTTAGAATAAGTTCTCTTTTAAACTCAAATATTGCGGTCTTCCTCTCACTCATCCTCCTCCATATTGATTAGAAAGAATACGGGAAGCCTCTTTCTGTTTGTACTTTATAGATCGTTTGCCGTAGTGAAGATATGTTGTTGTATCCTTACATTCCAGATAAATGAAGCACCCAGTCAAATGTCATGTAATGACAGAGGGTTAACAAAATTGCAAGCATCCATCAAGGATGAGGTGTTTATCTTGAGATGGTAAGTACACTTGTCCAGACCGACGCTAAGAGTGCTCAGCCATTTAATGATTACTATGCAAATGTGTAGAATTTGCCCAGGAAACAAAAGGTTGAGTTTCAGATGCCCCGTCTCTCTTTTTGCCTCAGATGCCCTGTTTATCACATGTGGCTTTCCTTTAGATTGGGTATTCTTAGCCAAATTGCCATATCAAAAACAGGACCTCATGTCCTTGGTCAAGGAAAAAGATGAAGTGTAGTATCTTAGTAGTTAATAATTCTTTGATTAGACTCATTTGAGAGAAATATCTTCTTCTTTGATCCCTGCCGTGGACTGCTAGACATATATGGTTCTTGGTCGAGCAATTCTTTGATAAGAGCTCTTCAGTTGCAATCGGATCATATTCTTTACATGCATCAGAGATAATTAATACGCTTTGGGAACTCGTTGCATACAGAAAACATGGCCTTGATATAATTTGTCTTCATAATGACAAAATCAATTTGTTTCATGTTTCTTCTCTGTTTTGTAGAACCCTGTTCCATGAATATCATTTCTCTTTGCCTTTCTTCCCCTTCTTTTCTGTTCATATTTCGTTGATGACATTGTGGAATCTATGATTTGTTTAAGTATCTTATAGATATGCTGAATGCTAATATTTGATTGTCAGCTCCAAAGCCTCACAGGTCAGGGTAAATTATGCTTCTCATTAGATCTGCCTGCATTGATTCGTCCTGTTGAACACTCTCATGCCTTCGCACAGCTAGGTAAGACCTTTGAACTTATGATTCCTTTCTTTTATGGACATCATGTACATCATGTATGGTGATATGATGCACCTCTGATGCATATCGAATGATTATCAGTTACTCATGCATATAACTAGTGTGTACATGGTGTGACCTTTTATATTATAGGTTATGCCAAATTAGGGTGCTGTGGCAATGATTCTTGTTGTGACAGTTTGATATGATGCTCATGTTAAGATCGAGTATACCTATAGCTATAGATTTACTCATATGATTGTAGTCAATCAAAATGAAGAAGAACATAAGTGATTGCTCTTCATCAACGATTCTTGGTTTATTCCGATCATATTGTTCAATGTTCTTATTCCTGTTAGTTAATCTGTTCATTTGACTATAAGCTAAGTCAACTTTCACTTCAAGGTAGCTCCCACTCTTGGAACGAACTGTTTGCAAGATTACTTTTGAACTGTAGTTTTGTGATAAAGCACAAATCTGAATCTGACATTATTGGTGCCGGCTCTAGCATAGTGAGATTCTCTCTAGTTTGTGATATGGCAGAAACAATTAGTGTTAATTATTTTGTCTCAAGATGTTAAAACATTTTAGAAACAGCATCCCACAAAGTGTCTTCAAATGATTTGATGCACTCCAACTGATGATGCATGTGCCGTTTACTGCTCTTCTAATCACAGAATTTCATCAAGGGATCTGAGAAAGGAAGCGTGATGCATGTCCAAATCAGTTTTTGCTGGGATGTTCACGTGTCTATAGAGGATTGCAGATGTGATCACCAGCGATTTCATGCTTTAACTTATCAGATTGTTTAGATAATTTTACAGCATAAACCTGTACGAGCATCAGCTTTTCTGAGGTTAATTTTCGTCATCTACAATATGCAGTTTGACATGAGTTTTTCGAACTTTGAGGTAATTCAAGGTGCACTATTGATGATTTTGAGCTTTATAGTTATTGACTATGTGTGATCCCTAACAATGATGAAAGATGTAAAGGACTTGCGTGTGTTTTGCATGGGTTTCCTGGGAAAGAATTGCATTGATTGGATTTGAGCTTCCCCGTTATACCAATTATGTCCTAAATACTGGAATTTATGATATTGATGAGTTAATTAATGTCTTGATCGTTGTTGACTGAGAAAATCTCAAGGATGTGATAGGTCATGTGGAGACCATGATAGTCACGTGTTGCTCCACAAGAACATTAAAATCTTAATAATTTTATCGTCCAAAGGCAATTGGCAGTTGCTTTTTACCTGAATGTGCTTTCCTTATTCTTCAATCATAACAAGATGCCTCTTTTCTTCTGGTAATAAGAGGTCCAAATTTGAGTTTCTAGTTTAGCTGATAATGATATTATTATAATCAATTCTAGTAAAACATTAGAAACACCAAAGTATTTGCTTGAAAGACCCATCGTCTAAAACGAACAACAAGATGGTAACTTTAATCATAATCTGTTATGTATTCTTATACATTTGGGCTAATGTAAGAAAAATAGATGACCAACCATGCAGGAGTGCGATCGTCGACAAGCCCCAGTTGACCGGCATTTATCCATCAAAAGTGAAAGTATGGAAGATAACGAGACCTTGGATGAACACCTGTCTACTTTTAGGAGAAATGTGAAGAGATGGTTAGATGACATAAATATTGACGCGTCAATATAGTTTCCTGTTTTAGGGGGGCCACAGTCAAATTAATAACCACTTAGCTAATTTTTCAAAAGATAAATTAATTTATATCGATTGTTAAATGAACAGTCTGGATATGTTTCGTGTAAAGTGCTTTTGTAAATTAGATTTTGAGGCTTTACTCATTAATTGATGTGCTTTATAGGTTATCATCATTATCTAATGCAATCAAATAATATAGAAAAAATAGCAGAATTACTACTTTAAACTTTTTTTTTTTCTTTTTGTTTAATTAATGGAAGAATTCGATGTCCATAATATAATACATAGCAACAATTTACAATTATAGTACCTCAGCAAAGTATGAGAATGGCAGGTGTGAATATTCAATGATACTATATAGTCATTAGCTGGGGAAGAACACTTAGTAAAATACTCACTTTACGTGAAGTGCACATACATGTGGGATTTTCAACCACAAAAATTTGCCTCCAACACATCGGAAATTACAAAAAAGTACTCAATACTTTTGAAGTGAACCGAAGTATATCAGTATAGACCACATGTCACATTGTATATAGGTAAAAGTACTTCAACAATGAATTTGTTTAATATATTTTCCTAAGTCAACTAATGACGTGAGGTGTTAAAAGTCATTTATGCCCAAAATATGATTATTTCACACTAATAAATATAATGTTCTTGTGATTTCTCATTGAATAGCACAAAAATTAGTAACAAATTGACTTGATAGATACAATTTTTCCATACAATCTTGGAATGCAAACATCGCTTTACATTACAATGTGTAAGTTTTTCTAGTTTAAATCATGATAACATCATTCTATGGCTCTAATATAGTAACTGCCGAACTTTTTTTATGTACTTTTAAGGAAAATGACGATAATCACCATCATACAGAAGTCGTTATCATTTCTCTCTATGGCCGACCTCCATTAATGGAGCTCGCCTCCTGTGATTAAGGCGCGATCCCTAACTTGAGGTCGCGTCCCTTTACCTATGGTGTCACGCAACCCAAATTTGAGGTTGCTCGAGTGCCTCCGTTAATGGAGGTCAATGGCTTGGAGGTCCGATCCCTCCCGAAGTTTGAAGACTGAAAATTAAAAAGGGCTAACATCGGATTGGTGCTTCTGCTCTACAAAGAGAGGAAGTTATTGTGAATGGCGGTGTTGGCTTGCAGCGGTATCGACCAGCGGCAGCAACATCTCTTGAAGACAACGCAAACCCTTTTCACTAGCAAAGATGAACAGTAATTTAAGAAAATTTTTTAAAAAATTAAAAAACAAAAAGACAACAAAAAAAGTAAGAAAAATGAGAAAAATAAACAAAACAACGTTGTTATATAGATCAAATTGCCCGTTGTGGGGAAAATTGTTCAAAAAGTCTTAAACCTATTACACTTTTGCCAATTCAGTTTTAAACATTTTAACTTTACCAATTCAATCATAAATATTTTCAGTTCTTACTAATTGAGTCCATCCGACCAATTTTGATAGGAAAATGCTGACGTGGACGCCAGCGGTATCACATAGGATCGCCTACTGCTGGCGCTGACGTGGATAATTTTCAATAATATTTTAATATTTTAATTTTTGATTATTTTCTCTCTTTTTTCCCTTTTTTTTCCTTTCTTTTCTTTCTTTTCTTTTTGGCTTTCTTCTTTGCCTTTTCCAGTGGTCAACCGGCCACAAGTAATGGTCAGCCACCGGCCACAGGTAGCCGGCTAGCCTCGCTTGCCACAGGTAAGGCACAGCCAGGCGAGGGCGAGCCTCGACGAGATGAGCCCTCTCGCCCTCGCCCAAGCACGGCCTGGGAAGTGTCACTTGGGTGAGTCCAACTTGCGCCCAGGTCAGGGCAGTCTCGCTTGGTGCCACTGTCACCCAATCGACGCCCAACGAGGTCACCTTAGCCTGGGCGAGGCCAATACTCGCCTGGGCAAGGGCGAGCCTCGGCGAGGGCTCCCCTTGCCAAATTTGGCTAGGACAGCCCTCGCCTAGGCCCGAATAACACACGGTGAGGCCACCCTGCCTAGGCACAGGTTGGCCTCGCCTGGCCTGGGCAAAGGCTCCCTTTGCCGAGGCTAGCCCTCGCCTCGCCGGGCCTTGCTTGTGGCGGGTGAGGCCAATTGGCTAACTGTGGCCTGTGGTTAGTTATCCCTAGTGGCCAGCTGGCCACTGGAAAAGGCAAAGAAGAAAGCCAAAAAAAAAGAAAAGAAAGAAAAAAAAAAAGAGAAAAAATTCAAAAAAATATTAAAATATTATTAAAAATGTCCACGTCGGCACGAGCAATCCTATGTGGCACATCCGGTGTCCATGTTAGCATTTTTTGGCCAAAATTAGTTGGATGGACTCAATTGACAAGAAGTGAAAATGTTTATAGCTGAATTGACAAAATTAAGAGGTTTATGACTGAATTGGCAAAAGTGCAAAAGGTTTAGGACTTTTTAGACAATTTTCCCCCATTGTGCCACGTAAAATAGCTGGCAATAACTGATGCTAAGTCAGCATCTTCAAGCTTCAGCAGCAATTCCACAAAGGAACTACATTGAAATTTACACAAACGTTTAGGATTAAATTGATAAAATTAAAAAGATTCTGGATAAATTGACATCCATATAATATGTTTATGACTAAGTTGGTAATTTTTGCCGTGTTGTATTTGCATGATCATAAAAGAAGACCCTCTCTATATACAACAGGTCATCAACTTATAATCGCATATTTGACGTCCATCTAACAATGAAAATCTAATATCGTCATCTACCACCTAACCTCATTTAATTATAAGAAACCCTAGACTCTGGGAAGCTTCAAGGCAGGCCTAGCCAACTTGAAAATCTTCGGTTCATGATATTCTCCTCAATCAGTGATGCCCTCAGCACTTTCGACTTGAAGTCCTTTGCTTGCCTGGTTGAATCTTTCCGTTGGATCATGGGCTCCCTCGAAGGTCGACAGTTCCTCCTTTGCATCATTTGGGCTGAGTCTTGCCGGCCTAGGCATGGCCTAATAGCCATTGCTACTAGTGATCATTGGCCATTGTTTGAAATAATAAAAAAGAATTGGGCTTGGGTTGGGCCAAAGCCGAGATAGTGGCCCCAGTGAGAAGGGATTGTACTAGGTCCCAACCCAAATAGGTTGGTGCAAGTGGCTCTCATATATTTCTCTGTGTCTTTCTTTTTTGGTTATCGAAAATCCACAAAGAAGCGCGGGAACTTTTCAAACAAACAGTAGTTAATTAGTTGGGGCCGTTGTGGGTGATAGGGAATGTCAATTAGTTAGACTTCATCTTGAATTTTTCCTTTGTTAGCTGTCAATTGGACTTCATCAGCCCCCAGTTGCTTCTTTTGGTACAAAACATGATGTCTTCGCCAAAAGAGCTCCCAAAATACGATGATTTACCAAAAACAGTTTTTTACCCTTAGATCAGGTCATACTAACACAATTTCCTTGAATCATCATAGAAATATAAGCTGTTTTCATATCAAAACATTTACGAAGCATTATGAGATGGCATGATTGAGGATATAATTTGAGAGTATATAGATATGACACAATCAATGAAAATAAGTATGAATGAGCGAATTGAAACATACAATCAATAATCTCCAATCCCCTAGTCTTTTTCTAAGCACATCAACATTTTGACTAGTGTCATAGAGGACGTTGGAATTGATCCAATATGATTGTTGTGCAGTCAAACAATCTTAATGCTTTCAGAAAACCAATAAGGGACAATTGACTCAGCCGACGAGGCTTCTTCCAAGAGAGGGCTATCCACAATAGCCAATTGGCATCCACCTAGGTATAGTTAGATTACTCCATGAAATACAATTAACGATGCCAGGCATCTGTAAAAATAACTCTACGAGATTCTAGAAATGCAGTTCTACAACACATCAATCCAATGGCAAATGAAAATGATGATATTAATGGAATTCTGAAAAATTTATAGAAGGACGCGGAGTATTTAAAAATCACCAGAGAGTCTAATGCTGTATCTAGTGGTCACCCATCTCCACATTCCGACAAGCTCACACAAAATCCTCTCGTTCGAAACCCGCTATACTCCCATTCTCTCTCCCTCTCTTTCATCGTCCACATGCTTTAGGTTCGAGTCCACCTGCCTATGTAAATGTTTGGTTTTTGCATGAATGAGTAGGGCTGGGATCACAATTGCAATGGCCAATCCCTTTGCTGATGTTTGGATCCATATGTGAATCATAGAATGGTGACTCCACCAACATTTTGGAATTGCCATTTCCACTACTTGGGCCATGCAATCATCATTTATCATTCCTAAGTAGGTTAGAGCCATATGGGCTCATAAAATTAGATCATATTGCAAGATAGGCATCGGGGTACCAAATATATCACACATGCCCGACTGCAGTCGAAACTTGAATCTGGTCTCCTAGTTAAATACAGACCAAAAAGTGTCAAAAACATTGAAATTCAGACCCAGGAACCCTTGAGGAGGGCATCCGCGGGTGCAGTTTCCCCGAACGTCTTGAGCAGATCGGAGCAGGAGGGATCTGCCTCTCCTTCCGGTTTGAGCTCCGACCCCAGCTCCTCCTCTATGTCGTCTGGTGCCGATATCATCAGCAACTCACACGCCTCGTAGTTCGGGAAGTCGGGCGGGCTGTACCTCAACTGCCCGAACTGTCCCTGCAAACGGGCGGGGAACACCGCCTTGCGCTTGCTCTGGAGTCGCCTGAACTGGGAAGGGCCGGCCCGTGCTGGTCGGGGTTCTTGATGTGGATGAGGAAGGACCCTTCTCTGTCGACGTTGAGCGACTCCTGTGGCTTTTGCTTCTCATCATCGGGAGGGAATTCGAGCTTGTATATGAGATGCGTGTGCACTTTCTTCCCCCCAGATTTGTGTCTGAGTATGCGCTACACGCCCTCCCCCAATGCTCTGGCCGCAGCCGTGTGGCGGTGTCCCCTCGTGGAAGTGTCGTACTCTTCTACAAGAGGCAAAAAGTCATACTTGAACCAGAGAGAGAGAGAGAGAGAGAGCCGACGCCGACTTGATATCATCGATCTTGGTAGTGACCATCTCCACAAATCCCCACTGGGGTCGGCTCCCTTTGCTTGGGTCTGGAAGACTCTTCTTCCCCCTCACTGTCAACCTCAGCTGCGCCTGCTTCTCAATGTTCACTTCCTGCGTTTGGCATTTATAGAGAGGCTTGAAATCGCGAGGTGATCACAGACGGGTTGTTGGGTCGTAAATCTTGTCACCATCATTACCTGGCTTCCATGGCCGCCTTCTGCAATGGCCTTGTCACTGGAATCGGGGTCGGAGTCTTCCTTGCCGGACTGGGGATCTTGCTTCTCCTCGACGGGCCTCTTGCCGGACTCGGGGCAGAGGACTATGTAAAGGCGCTGCGCGTCGTCAACGCTGTCAGCTGCTTCTCTCTCCACCTTGGGCCTATAGAAAATCTCCCCTCTTTCCTGCTATACCCCACAACAAGCTCACTCGCTCACTAGTCACTACCCCACGCCACCAACTAGCAAACCCCATCTGATTGACAGTAAAAACAAGGCAAAAACGAGTATAGAACCTGAATTTCGACTTGGGGATCATTTCGGGTCTTCACTTCCTGGCCTTGACCCATTCCCAGCGCCACTGCCACAACACAGCACGCAGTTGATGCAAATGGAGTCGGAGAATCGACGGCAACCAGAGTGGATTGTGGACACGTCCACTTCGTGGATACCCCACGTTACAGTTCAGAGGCCAGCCACGTCTTTCCGTGTGTTGCTGTCGGCGACCGAAACGCAAACATCCCGGTGAAGAACGCACTGCAGAGGGACATCGCACGAGTCTCAACGCCTTCTTCGTCCATGAAAGCCCACGCCCGCAACTATAATTTTCAAGAATAATACGCACAATCCTGGTAAGCGCACGTAGGTTTTAAAACCCTTTGTTACCTAAATTTGACCGTTTATCTATATAGCCTATACTATGTTGTTAAGTTACCAACATTTGGACTGCGTTATGTCCAGCTGCATCTACATTAATTTTAAGTGATTGTATCAGCTCTTCACTGGTTAAGTCACCATCTAATTTTAGTTTCATCAACTCTTCTTTGATTGAATGACGAACATTTGTTTAATTCTTCTACAATTCCCACATGTTTTAACAATTTACCAATATTTATTTGCGAAATTCATCGGCATATTAAAATTAGTGGCATTTACAAAAAAGATTTGACAGCTCTTATTTGAGTCCACTTATCAATATTTGTTCGCATGTAATTTTAATCCGTTGGAGAGCTCCCCAGCGAATTATGAATAAATCAATGGAATAGTTGGTATCTTAAAATAATCAAATAAAAGTTGGTGAGTGACCACACATTGGTATGCTTGTCACCTGACACTTCACTTCAATTTTGTGATTGCCACATGCATGATGCGAAATGGTTTTGGTTTTCATCTATTATATAAAGGGTAAATTTGGGTGATGAGTATTAGCTTGGGATTTTTTGTTAGGAAAAATGTCACGCCCCGATCCTCCGAGCGCGCGCACATCCCTCGGTGGTCGATAGAATTTTGCGACGTTCCCAGGTCTCGTCGCCGACCCTTCATTCTCATTGCACATGCGGAAGCGAATTACTAATCCCCTGACCTCAACAAACATGGGATAGAAAAGCAGGACAACAATTTCCAAATCAAAATACACATTCATAAACACCTCAAGCTTATACAAAAGGTCTATGTCAAAAAGAACTACCGAGCCACCTATGCTCCCGACCCTTCCGATTCAAGCTCCTCCGGCTCTTCACACTAGGGACCTGAAAATGGTTATTCAATAACGAGTGAGATATAAATCTCAGTGAGTTCCACCTAAGCCCCGGTTAGTACACCAACTTAACTCGGGGTATCTATCCAGAACTACCCCACCACAAGGAACAACCAACAGTCGATTCGCATACAACCTTACCTGGTATGCCATACCCTGCACGATATCGATTCATGCGTGTGTGCCATAAACGATGTGATTCACTCACGCATATAATTAATGCATATAACAATTTCACACATCAATGCATCGATTCAAATTGAGCTATCGATCAATCGACTCAGTCGATTACATGTCAACTTGACCTTGCCTCGGTCGCTTAATTGATACCGTACATTTCTCTCATGATGGAATATCTAGTCGTCGAGCCTACATGCATTCTTCAAGACGACGTACTTATTCATAGAGCCCACGTGCATTCTCCAAGATGATGCATCAGGTCACCGAGCCCACGCGTCTCTTTAAGATGCCATCGATCAGTGAGCCCACGTGCATTCTCCAAGGCGATGCATCAAGTCACCGAGCCCACGTGTCTCTTTAAGATGCCAAATATATTCATTGAGACCACGTGCATTCTCGAGGTAATGCATCAAATTACCGAGCCCACGTGTCTCTTTCAAGATGCCATACTTAATCGTGAGCCCACGTGCATTCTCCAAGGCGATGCATCAAGTCACCGAGCCCACGTGTCTCTTTAAGATGCCAAATATATTCATTGAGACTACGTGCATTCTCCGAGGTAATGCATCAAATTACCGAGCCCACGTGCTTTCTTTAAGATGCCAAATATACTCATTGAGACCACGTGCATTCTCCGAGGAATGCATCAAATTACCGAGCCCACGTGTCTTTTCAAGATGCCATACTTAATCACCGAGCCCACGTGCATTCTCCTAGGTGATAGACCAACTCACCGAGCCCACGTGCCTTCTCCGAGGTGATGTATAACCTACCATGGATCCACTATACACATTTCTGGCGTTGCAAACCGACGCCCAGTATTTTCAAATTAAAATACCTATATTTCACAATCATCTCACAATTATACAAATCATAACTCAATTCATTCGGATGCCCATGCATTTACACATCCATTCACTTCATAAATTCAACAAACATGAATTTTAGACATTTTTCGCATTCTGGATGAACAGTGCTCGTGAACAGTACTCGGGAACAGTACTTCATGAACAGTAAATCACGAACAGTACTCGTGAACAGTAATCATGAATAGTGTCGCATGAACAGTAATTTTCCAGAATTTAATAAACTATAAACTAAATTCAGAAATCATTAAAAACATTAATTAAAGCAACCATCAATTAATTAAAGCCAAGCATACTTAATTAACCACATAAACCACATTAAGCAAATAAAGCAAGATTAAGCTAGACTAATCTAATCCATCCATCTAACCACCTATCTTAGGGCTAATACAACTTAATTAAATCACTTAAACTAGAATTAAATCTAACTAAACCAACCCTAAGCAAGTTTAGGCACTAATCGAAGGATTAGAAGCTAAACTCACCCGTTAAGCGGGCCGGAGACACCGACGCGGCGGTGACGACGGAGGCGACGCTCTGGGACCTCTACCACAACGATCCAAGGCGGTCCCAAGCTCAACACAGCAACCACAACTCGGACTCCCACTGAAAACACTGAAAAACAGCCCTGCCGGAGAAGAAAACAAGTTGAACGGCTTGGCCGGAGCTCCGGCGAGGAGGGTGGAAAAAATTATTTTAGGATAAATTTTTCATCATCATGCTAATAAAGAGTTTTTGTGGAAGCAAAAATTATTTAGGGGTAAATTTGCATACTGATTTGGGATTTTTAATGGTATTATTCTAATTTTTTTAAAAAAAATTGTGAACCCAATTTTATTTTTGTACTTTTTTTGTATTGTTTATCTAGATATATTCAGTTTTTTCAAATAATATATAAATTGTAAAATGATGAGTGTTAGCTCTAATTTGCTAATCTATGTGTGTGTAAGTACTGGTAAAGTTTTCAAGTTTTTAGTAATTTCTCCAAAAAAATATTTAATTTTCACAAAATCTATTTATGGTAACTTTGAATGAAAAGTTAATTAATACGTTAAGAAATTCACTCGGAAACCTGAACACTAGGTTCTGAGTTGTCTAATCTACTGCTTCCTTCCACATGAAGACGGTTGTGGCCCGGGCATATGTAATTATGACATATACACTTGGTCAATATTAGATTATATGACAATCAAGATATGCAATTATCCTTGAGAAGCTCAATCTCCCCCACGTGTTGCGTAGCGAATTTTATAACCCTTAAACAAGCTAAGCCCCTACAAATAAATTATGATATTATTAGTGATTAATATATAAAACCATGACCCACCCATGGGCAGCGTAGTTTGTGTGAGTTCTCTCCCTCATTGCCGAGGTCGAGAGTTCGAACCCTCTCATTGTATTCCATAACTTAAGTGGGGGTTCTAGGGGAAGATTACTGGGCCAGCCCCCCTCTCCGAGGTTTTACATCTAAATAGCAGCTTGCGGTGAGGCCTGACGGTGCTACCGAGTACCGAAAGGTCATGTGATCCCCGAAGGGTGATCTCCGATGGTTCCTCGGCCAATATTAACAACATGAACGACATCCAATATTAAATTACCATCATTTCATGGGCTTGATTGCCCCGTCTATGTACAACGACTTACATAGGCCTGTTTGTGGACTCCACAACATATCACTTCTTTAAATGAACACATTGCTTCATATATCGACAATTTCAGAGTGTTTATCAAAGTTGGTTTCCCTATTTTTGCAAGACTTCCAAAATTTAGTCACTGCGAGTGCTTGACCTCTCATGTACTTCAAATCTCGAGGAATTGAATTTTCGTAATTGCAAAAAGTTGGTAGAAGCCCATGAGTCCGTTGCATATCTTGACAAGTTGCAGGTGTTAAATTTAAGGTAGTACTCTGAACTTAGTGTTTTTCCTAATGTGCTCAAGTTGAAAAAGCTGTGAGCTCTTGATTTTTGTCATTGCACAAAATTTGAAAGGTTCCCTGATATTCCACATAAGCTTGAAGGCCTTGAAGAGCTTATGTTAGAAGGGACCACTATTAATGAACTTCATGCATCAATAGAAAATCTTGTCACTTTCAAGGAAATGCATATATATGGTTGCAAGAACCTGGAACATCTTCCATCTAGCATTTGTAAGTTACAAAATCTTGAATACTTTTAAGTTGATAGTCGAACGAATTTAATCAAATTTCCAAAGTATGAGGATATAGTTAATTCATGAATGAAGGTGGGACTTTCAAATTTAGGCGAGTTAAATCTTTGAGACGTAATTTGTCCAAAGTAGAGTTTCTTGAGGCTCTTTTATTTTTTTAAGTGTTCAATTCTGACGGAGAACAAAATTGCTACCCTTCTTACATCTATTGTTAGGTGTTATTATTTGTTTGGATTGAATGTCATAAACTGCCATCAATTACAAGAGATTCCCGAGCTTCCCCCATTTTTGAGTTAATTGCGAATCTCTACAAAAAAAAAAAAAAAAAAAAAAATTGAAGATTATACCTCAATTCATGATATTGTTCGTAGAGGTTTGGCTGATACTGGGGAGGTTAGATTATCTCTCTCTCTCTCTCTCTCTCTCTCTCTCACACACACACACACACACACAAACACACCCATATCGATGTGGGGTATATGTCAGGGTCATTGTGTGAAATATTGCAACAGCTGAAAACGCAAAATTGAAGGCTTAAGACAAACAAACAAATATGAAGTAGTTCTACACGTCTGTAGCATAAGTGGCCCCTGTACTTTTATGGGAATGATTTCTATTGCATGAGATTCGTGTATCAATGCAAGCAAGGATCAATGAATCTTCTTATTTGGGTACTAATACTAACTTCGATACTTTCTATCAGTTTACCTTAATAACAGGAGTGGCTTGAATTTAGAATGATTCTCCCTAAAGGAGAGATGCCACAATGGGTTGTTCCTATTGAAGAGGTTCCATATCTTTCATGGTTTTAGAAGGCTTATATAATAAAATTCTTGATTTGGCATTTTGTGTCGTTCTCAATACTAATGACTCAAAAGAATACTACGACTTTGTTATTGAATCACATGTTAATGGCAAAATGTATGATTACCATGGACAAGTTTGCGAATTTTTGTATTCAGATCATCTTTGTCGATCATCTTTTACCATGTGAGCTGTGGAGAGGAATTCAATTTTGCTCAAATTGATAGGTGTTATATTCAATTTAGTCCTACATTATCGAGTAAAAGACTAAAAAGGTGTGGATTCCGAGTAATATGCAAGCAACTAAGGGACAATTTAAAGGTTGAACTTCAAGATAATTAGTTGATAGATTCAGCTTTACCCTATGTGGTTGGTCATGGATCAAAAAATTTAGCAGTCGATAGTTCACATGTGCATGAAAATAATTTGAGCGAAGCAGATCTAGAGGAGGACTCGCAAGATTGTCAAATGAGCATCGGGAAACACAGTCAAATAGGATCAAAGAGAAAATGTGAGTTTAATCTCTCCCTCTAAGGAAGCGAATGAAGATGATGATGACTTCCAATTCGATCGATGGAGATGAGAATGAGATGGGAATGATGATAGCTCTACTAAAAACATTGCGTTTGTAGTTGGACAGATGGAAACTTGCTAAGAAAGAAATTCATAGTGAGTGAGTTGAGCTGATCTTTATTATGATGCCTTTCTTTCTTCCTTGTTCCTGTAGTTTTCTTTTCTTAGAAAAAACTTCTAACTGGTACTTGCTTTCACCCATATATTGACATTGAGGTACTTTTAGCGTTAGTTTTGCCAGCTACAATGAGGAAAATGATCAGCCCTGGGCGAGAGCTCAACAAACAGAGAGAAGCTCAACCTCCTTCTCGAACCTAATATCGAGAAGATGAGTTCGACCGAGAAAAGCATGCGGAGGTCGTGGATGCCAAGTCGCGTGATGAGGCTTGGGCAAACAAGAAGAAGAAGGAGATCGCAGCATGCTCATTTACATGGGGCGAGCATGCAAACATGGAAAGGGCGCGATGATGGGTGAAGATTTGGTTGGAACACGCGAAGAAAGTGGGAAATCACCGTGCGGTTTATCATCGTGGGATGAGGATTTGATTTTGGTGGAGGAAGGATTGGGAAGAGAAGGCACAAACAACTTCCACTGTATGGACCATTGAGGACTAAGAATACTATCCGTGAGTTTTATCCATCTTTTGCCTTTCATTTTTTTTTAACGTTCTCTTTACTCGCGCCTTTGGTTCTTGCACTTTCATTTCCCTGTACTTTCGTTTCACTACTTATTTCTTTTCATTGTGATTTCAATTCTAGTATGCTTATTTTTATTCGCACTTAGATCGATCCCTCAATTCAAGCCCTTCTCTTGCATTTTTATAATTGGGCCTGAAATCATGGAGCGATCTTGATTGTTCTCCCTTCACTCAACTATCGGATTCAAACTCAAACTCATAAAAATTTATCCGAAACCTCAACCATAAAACCGTTCCATCATGTTATTTTTCTGGAAACCACTTTTTGAAAATCATGAATGTCAAAATTTTGTAGCCTTCCATTATTATAGAAAATAATATATATGTGATGGTCGCCTGCTTAAAATAAACAATTACTTTTAATTAACCCTAGTTAGTAAACTTTAATTCCCAAAACAGAATCCTGTAATTCTTTCTTTCTCTTTGTTCATTTTCTCTTATTTTCCCGTTGTTAGGAAGCACCTTTCTTTTCTCCGCCATGGCCAAAACTTCCAACTCCATCGATACGATGCCAGTGACCTCTGATGCATTGAAGATCGCCACCTCCCAACGGAGTCAACGAACAGAGGAAGAAGCTCGTCTTCCTGAAACAACGGCGACGGAGGCCGGCCGTGGAAACTGGTGACGCAGCTTGAGGTAAACGATTCTCTCCTGAGGTTCTGGGCTTCGTGCAGCTTGCTGTAGATCAGGTAACACCTGGTACGTCCGAATTTTATTAAGTTGGTGGAATACTTGAGATGGATTTTAATTACGATTTGTATGGCCCTGCAATTACGCGGGAACTTGAAGAGTGTGTCGTTGAAGCAGTGTTTCTTCGTAAGTTTTTTCTGGAAGGTGTAGCTTTTCTTTCTTTGTTTTCATCAATGGCAATTTATTGAAAAAAGCAGGTGAAGTCTAGGTTCAAAGTGGGGAAAGAAAAAGAGAGGAAGAGTGAAGTAATGGTTTTTCTCAGTCCCCTTTTCAGGTGAAAAACTGAGCCAGTCCGGGTGTTGTAGGTTGAGAGGGAGGGAGGGAGGGATTTGGGTGATTTTGAGGTATGTAGGAAATGTGGATGTGGAGTATGTACTTATCATAAGATGTGCAGTGGGTGAGTGGTTTGCCAGGAGAATTGAATTCTGAGAAGGTTCCATCAATGGGATAGAGGGCTCTGTTTCCATGTTTTATGAGATGCTTGAAGAGGCAAAAACCATGGAGGAGTGAAGAAGATGCAGTGAGATGGTAAACCACCCGGAAAGGTTGCTTGACAGTCGAGTCCTTTAACCACTTCTTGAAAACCAAATTTACTTGGAGTGTGAGAGTAGTATGAACATCAGTTGTGCCCAGGGATAACTGGTTAGGTAGTTGTATTCTTTCGCCTTGTGGACTGTGGATGTGGAAAAGAAACAATCATGAGAAACACGAAGTTCACATAATTTATTCAGTAGAATAAAGACAAAAGCACAAGTAGCTAATCATTGATTCTGAATTCTGAAGCCTTCGCAACAGTTTAGGATTCTCTTTTTATCCTTATGTTGTTGTAGCTTTTATGATGGAAAATGACCAAGAAGCTAAAACTCCTGGCTGCTTCTTGAATGTTTGAGTGAAACCTGATTAATGTAGTTTCTCAAATTAGTTGCTGTTTTTGCTTTAGTGTTGTTAGAGTCATATCAGTTCGAGCGTTCAGTGGGATTTGTATCTGAATTACAGGATGAGTATGTATTAATAACCAGGTGCATTTCAGGTATGTCACTTTATTTTCTGTCTTAATTGGTAAGTGATTTCACATTGTACATTATTGATTTTATATTTTGATTGAACAGCTGTGTGATTGTTGAGAAAGGGCACATTATTGCAGCAGGAAGAAACAGGACTAATGATAAACGGAATGTATGTCTATCGTTACTTCTTTATTCCTTACTGTAAATTTGACCAACAGCACTTTATTGTTGTTTTGATTTGATACCCTTACATTATCCACTTGTAGTTAATGTTGATTTTTTTTGTGTCTCTGCCTTAAATATTTCTTTACTATGTGATAAAATAGTACATCTGAACAAATCTGTTAAAAAGTGGAATTTTCTATGCATTATTAGGCTGTAATGGTTTTGTTCCTGTTATTCTTTCATAAAATACAAGTACGGCTAACAATAGCAAGAATCTTTTGCTTTACTATGTACAATGTTTCACACTTCTCATTTGCCATTGTTCTCTGTCTGAATTTTGGACCGATTACAGTCAAAGAAAAAGCTTCAATGAGGAGACAGAGAATAGGGGAATAATTTTTATTTTTTGAATAGAAATCAAGCCTTTGTAAGCTGCCGGACCAGAATGTTCAGTGCTTGTAGATTGTGCTGCATTGCATGCTTGAATATGTTTATTAGTACTTGATCGCCTCAACATATTACAAAGTTATAGATTATTCTCAGTATGTATTTATTGCTTTACATTACGTGAGAGGGACTTGTTATGGTGGCTTCACTTCTCTTGATTAAAAGGGCATAGTGAGAGATGGAAAATTCTAAAGTTATGAGAAGCGAGTTGAGAGACTCTGCAAAATCTCAAGTATAGGGAGGATAACTGCAGTTTCACATAAAATTTCAGAGAATATAATGCTTGAGTACTAGAAATTTGATCGAATGCCTAATAGTAAGGAGAATGCTCTTCAAACAGTGTCCATTCCTTGACATTGAGGAGCAAACAGAGTTGTCCATGCGTCACGCATAAGATCCTCTCTTAGACTCTTAGTGTTGTGAATATTTGAAGAAAGAACTGAAATTTCTGCATAAGGTGCGTCAATAATTCTGTCTTGGAGACAGTGGTTCATCCAATAGGATTCATGATCTAATGCAGTTGGCTTTGACAAAATCCTATCTTCCTCAGTTAGTCTACACACCAAGCAAAGGTTGAACTCAATTCAAGCCTTGAAAATATAGTCAACATGGAGCTGATACAAAAGATGCGATTTGAAAACGAAATAGACGAGTTATAGATGCGTTGCTATTATTTGCTTTGGTTAATCATTTTTTATTTGCATTAGTAATGCTCTCGACACTAAGAGGAAGAAGGCAATGACACTTAGAGATGCATCAATTTAAAGATAAACTATTGGACTCAAACGTTAAGCAAGAGTAAAAGAAATAAATAGATAAATGAGAAGGTGAAAACACTTTTCATGGATGCATTACCTAAATTTATGTTGAAACTACTCTAAAAATCAAGTTTCTC
Source organism: Eucalyptus lansdowneana (assembly GCA_017140395.1). NCBI lineage: Eukaryota > Viridiplantae > Streptophyta > Magnoliopsida > Myrtales > Myrtaceae > Eucalyptus > Eucalyptus lansdowneana. Next base: position 51,099,215 of record CM029487.1, read on the forward strand.
TCTGACGAGCTCCTAAGTTCAATATGCTTTCTTTATTTTTCTCCTCGCACTTTCCAAGGCAACAAGACGTGCAAAAATGGAAGCTCTTGATGTTTTTCTTGAACAGTGGCAGAGGACTGAATTTTTATCTGCAGAAGTTGCAGAGGAGTATTCAGCATGCTCCCTTTATGTGACATGTGAACTATGCATAATGTGTGCAGCAGCATTATCAATCATTGGTACATCTCTTGATCATACTGAAATAAAACTAAACTTTTGTAAAATTTGTTTACTCATAAATGATTAGATGACTCTTAGCCGTTTTAAGGAATGAAGAAAGTATGTTATGACTGTGAAAATGAAATGTGGAGGCTGTGGCTCAGTGCTGTTGTTGCATCAATTAGCTTCGAGGAATGAATTAGGTCAGTTTCTGGACTTGCTTTTGTTGCTGATTTCATATCTGCTTAGCTCCACTTTGAAATTTTGACATTTTACAATTGACAACCAAAGCTTACTGGAGGTTTATGAATCTTGTTTTGATTACTGATTGATGTGCATTTGTAGGGTAAAACAGAGTTCTCTCATTAATTTACATGTAAATATGGAGAATGCTAGGGTTGGGTCACATTGTAATCTGATCTGCAATTAAGCTTTCTTAGTATTCATTACTTCCTAAATTGTATGAGATGTTTATAAGCTAGCATACAGGTATGGCTTTGCGGTATCTTTCTTCACTGCACATGATCCATAAACTACAATGATTACCCCTTCAATGAAGAAGTCTTCACAAAATATTCATATAGAATTATCTTCTGTCTTATGAAGAGTGGAAATGATAAAAAAGGTTTCACTGGAGAGCGATTTGGCTAAACTCACGGCTTTTCCTTTGCAAGAAATAGGAAGAGAAGCATGTTAGTTCACAACTTTTTGAAGTACATGTAGAAGATATTCAATAGGAGATGCAGCAACCATGCATCTGCCTTCGGTTGATGTTCTCTGATATATGTTTTTACTGTTAAGCATGTTAATTCGTGAAGGTAGATCTCTCTCCCATGAGAGTACTCTGAACCAGACACGAGCAACCACTTCCGTTTGGGAAAGTTACGGGTGAAAGAATGACTTAAAATTGGTGTGAGAGGTTGATGTTTTTGTAGTTGCTTGCAGCATGGGAGGAGCTGGCTTTGGCAGAGAGAACGCAGGATCTTTGTTACACGGAGCACAAGAACAGTAATCTTCAGCTCTTCACTGTTTTCTACTAGCTTTTGGTTTCCTTAAATATGTAGTATAATCTTCGAGACTAATTGAAATTATAATGTAAATATAACAATTTAGAAGAAAATAAAAATTTCACTATATTGAGTCGCTTATTCAGTATAAATGATGCACATTGATAAATAGTAGTGCCCACTCGAAAATGGAGTAGAAAAATATTTTTTATTATTTATCTTTTTCCTTTCATTTTCATTGTCTTCTCCATACTCAGCTGTCATCCAAACTGGTACAGTGCCATTGCCTCCGCTCGTTAACGCCATGAGGCCATGACGTGCCGTTGCCATCTGCCGCGCTAGAGCTTGTGATTATCTCTTTCACTATCCCCGACCTTCGCTTGAGGTTGTCACCTCGAGTTCGATGTCTCCGCCTCAGCTAGCCCCAGAGAGAGTGGCAATGGAGGTGGTGGTCGCCTGGGCAGTTGATGGTGGTGGAGATGTAATACGTTCTTGGTTGGTGGCGGTGGTCACGTTGGCTCATGGATGTGGAGTGTGGTATTGCTTGTTGTTGCAGTTGTGGTGGACAGTGTTGGCAATAGTGGTGGGCAGAGAGGGAGAGGCCCGATTCCACGTTGGTGAAATTGCCACTTGATAATAGTTTTCCATGTAAGCCCCACGTCGACATATTTTATGGTTGTTTAACGGTTGTAAGTGGTACATCAACAATTTCAGTCAAGTACTAAACGGAAGCTGACATTGAGCATAACTTGAAAAGTTGAGGTATTCAATTGTAAAAAAAAAAAAAAAAAAGGAATTATATACTTAATCGGAAAACTGACAAAGTTCAGTCATGCTACGTTGGGAAAGGTCCTTCTACAAGGGACTCTATTCCCCCATGCGCAGGTGGCAAGGACTTAATATTAACCAGAAGTATGATGTTAAACAAAATTTTTAACACTTAAATGCACGTGTAAACTCAATTAATCTCACATGTTGAATTTCATGGACTTACGTGATTGAACGAGTGATATGCTCTTGGTTCATGTGCCTCAAGAGCAAGCAAATGTTGATCTTACTAAATTGATATACAAAGTGATGAGGCGGAGTTTTATTAGGCCTTGAATGTGACTATCCTTTTCAACAACCTAATCACAATATGCTTCATTACTTGATGTCAACACCAGTCATGCTACAGTTGGCCGGTAGGGGTGTCAAAAAGACCCGACCCATGTATTGGGTCGAACGTGTTTTTTTATGGTTCAATTTTGATGTTGGATTGCAGCTAAGTTATCGGCATGACTTTGAGTTCTCTAGCTGGGCTGCTTCTGTTTCTTCGAAATCTATTTCTCTTTCTGGGTTTCTTTCTTTTAAAATTTCTTTAGCCAGTTTAGTTATTGTTTCATACCCTGCTGCCCAAAATTTATTCTACTTGTTTGCTGGAGACATGTTCTTTACCCGATTTTTAGTTCAGTTTAATATCATGTGAAAAATATATGTTGTGTTTCGCATGGGACTTCTTTGTAAATGAACGAGGCCTCATAGATGGTATAGGCTCTGTTTATAGATAAAAGCTGAAGCATTAAATGGAGATAGATTTAGCTGTTCAGCAAGGTTTTACTTAGACATGTTCACTCTTGTGTACTTATCGGTTGATATTGGAAACAAAGATAGTCTTTGTGTGGCCTTTGAATCATTGGCAATTATGGGTTTGCATTGATTACTTATGATAAAATTGCATGTGCAGTGTCTTTGCTTTCTGGAACACACGAGCGGCGAGCCTGTTTTTTAGTGGTAGGCTAGGCTTCATTGTGGCGATTTGATTTGGCGATTGTGTTTCTGTGCGCTTGAATTTTTAGATTTTTGTATTAAGGAAATTGCTTGTCTGATGCATTTAGTTGTCTAATGAAATTCTTTGGGTTCAGGTTAAAAGTTAAGCTGAAGCAGCTAGCTAAGCGAGTGAGCAGTATGTGCTTTCTGAACAACATCATGAACAGGAGGTAAAGTTCTTTAAAATTGATTGATGGGTCTTTCTTGTTCGAGCACAACTGTTAAAATGAATGGTTGGAATACTTACAGATGGGAGTTTCTGGAGAATTATGGCATTTGTGGTTCGTGATAATTGCATTTGAGATTCTCAATTATGGATTGACAAGTTATGGAGAATAGAGTAACGTATATTTGTTTTCCTGTGGATCTTTTGGTCTCTTCATATGTGTGGTGTTAGAAAGTTTGCTCTCCACTACAGAGTATGCTATTTCACAGCATCTCTTTTCCAAGCAAAGATGACCTCATAAGAAGCTGCTGATATCTATTTTTACAAGTCATTCACTGTAATGGAATTTAATTGTGCTGGAAAGTGGATGATCTAAATGTGATAGGACCTATGTTTTTTTAGGGCTGTCATAAAATGAGTAGGCCAGTGCCTATACCCTTGTTCAGTAGGGAAAAAGTAAGGTGAAACCTACACTTCGGAGATATTCAATAGCAGTGCCGGTGATTTTTCTCTCAGCCCTTAAATATCATCTTCTAGGATTCTAGATGTCTTCATCAGGGGATTCTAATGTCACAAATAGAAAGAGGAGATCTACAATGTGGGAGCATTTTAAAGAGATTCCTAATCAAGAAAAAGCTGAGTGTTTATATTGTGGCGCCCTTATTGGTTGTGCTAGTGGTCAAAGGACTAGCTCAATGCATCATCATCTAGCTAGATGTAAGGAATATCCATATACAGACTCTGGAAAAAGGCAAAGAAGTGCCTCGAGTCAAGTTGCTGGGGGTAGTAGTTCATCAGGTCCTTGGAAATTTGATCAGGATGCTAGCAGAAAAGAACTAGCGATCATGTTTATTCTTAGTGAATTGCCTTTTAAGTTGGTAGAGCATGAGGGATTTCATCGATTTGTGAATAGAATTCAGCCAAAATTCTTAATCCCGTCACGCAATACATTGAGGCATGATTGTTATGACTTATACATGGAGGAAAGAAGCAAATTGAAGAAATATTTCTCCGAAACATCTCCTAGAGTATGTCTAACAACTGACACATGGACATCTTGTCAAAACTTAAGTTACATGTGTCTGACTGCTCATTTTGTTGATGCTGATTGGAAATTGTAGAAGAAGATATTAAATTTTTGTCAGATCTTATGTCATTCTGCTGAGATAATAGGAAAAGCAATTGAGAAATGTTTGACTGATTGGGGGATCCACAGTGTTTTTTCTATCACTGTAAATAATGCTAGCTCGAATGACTTGGGAGTTTAATACCTGAAAAAGATACTTAACTCTTGGAATTCTCTGTTGTTAAGAGGTGAGTTACTCCATATGAGGTGTTATGCCCATATATTAAGTTTGATTGTTAGAGATGGGTTAAAAGATATAAACGATTCAATTGCTAGAATAAGTTCAGCCGTGCGTTATGTGAGATCTTCCCTTAGCAGGCTAAGAAAGTTCAAGGCTTGCGTTGAGTTAGAGAATATTGAGTCAAAGAGTTTTGTATGTTTGGATGTGGAAACTCGTTGGAACTCAACATATTTGATGTTGGAATCGGCTTTAAAATTTGAAAGAGCTTTTAGCAATATGAAATTTCGGGATAGCAAATATGCTCAAGAGCTTTCCAAGGGGAAATGGTTGCCCACTAGTGAAGATTGGAATTATGCACGTCGCTTTCTTCCTTTTCTGAAGTTGTTCTTTGATACAACTATAAAAGTTTCAGGTTCTTTTTATGTCACTAGCAATAATATGGCAAAGGATGTGTATGAGATTTATATGATGATTGAGAGGTATCATGGAAATGAGAAGCAAAGCTTACGAGAAATGGCTCAAAGAATGAAAACGAAATTCCATAAGTATTTTGGCAATGTAAACAACATTCATCTCACTTTATTCATTGCTTGCATGCTTGACCCACGACATAAGTGGGACTATGTGAAGTGGATGATTGGTCATGTTTATGAAAGCAAAGAGGCAGAAATTTTACAAGAGAAAGTGATAACATCTTTGACATTATTGTTTGAACAATATCGCACGGGTGTATGCCCTCAAAGCAATTTGAGGCTAAAGAGCACAAGGATGGTAAGCATGCCAAGATCCCCAGTAGTTGGTGCTGATATTATGACTGAAATGTATTTTAGTCAAACTGGACAACAATATTTGGATGAAAAATCAGAATTGGATAAGTACTTGGAGGAGGCACGTGAACGTTATAATTCTGAATTTGATATATTAAGTTGGTGGAAAGGAAATTCATCGAGATATCCTATACTTTCTACTGTTACTCGAGATATTTTGGCCGTGCCCATCTCAACTGTAGCATCGGAGGCGGCATTTAGCACGGGAGGTCATGTGCTCGATGTGTTTCGTAGTTCCTTGACCCCAACCATGGCAGAAGCTCTTATATGTGCTCAAGATTGGTTACGCTCCGCACCACTTTTACGTTCAATTGAAGAGGACTTAGAAGATCTTGAAATCTTTGAGTCGGGTGAGAAAATATGATTGTAGAATATTTATACATTTCTTTATTTTAATCTATATGTTAGTGTTCTCATTTTCGTTGTGAATTTATTGTAGAATTGCCAAATACGACCACGGAGTCAAGCTCGATGTTGTCTTCTCTCGATGATTGACATATTAGAGGTTAGTATTTTATAATATGCAACTTGTGTAAGTCCTCCTTCTCTTTTTGCGCTCCTAGCGATGCTGCCCTTCCTGAATTTGTTATTGGAAGCTTTGGACAGAAAAGGTTATCTTTTCACTTGAAGATCCCATGTGGCCAAGAACGAGTCTTTGGTCTTTAGGGTGGATTTGGCCACTACAGTGAGGTTCAAGATCATGGTTTGGAAGACCAAGAGGTATAAGGTAATAGTGGTGGGTGCTAATGTGACTCTTAATGATCAGGCCGCTAAGAATTTAGGGGGTTGTTGCTTTTGGCAAGTGGGGACTTCTGTTGTTGCTTTAGCTTTGATTTTGCTTGACTAAGGGCTGAGTTGGACTCTCCCTCGTGTGAGGAAGGTTGGGAATGAGATTAATTTTCTGGTATTCTTGGATAGTGGGCAGTGCTGGTTAGTGTTTGCATTAGAAATGAGTGCTGGTTAGCGTTTGGATTTGAAATGATTTTTTTAATGGAAGAGTTAAAAAAAATCATTGGTTTGGGATGGTTTCGTTGAATGAAGACTTGGATGAATTATGGTGTTTGGTTCTTATGATATGCAGTAGTGGAGCTCAAGCTGAATATTCATTGGGAACAGTCTATAATCTGCCCAAAAAAAAAAAAAAAAAAAAACAGCTCTGATGCTTTGTTCTTATTACTATAATTGCATTGTGATTTTATATTATGAGTCCCCGCGGTCCAGGTGAGCTCCCACTAATCTGGATCTGAAACTAGGGAAGGGACCTGGTTAGGTAATATGCATTTGACTAGCAAAAGAACACGGTCAGGCACTTTCTGGGATAGTTCCTAGAATCGATTTGTTATTTCTTTTGTGATGTCACATGCAAGTAGTACTTATCAAGTCACCTCTTCTAGACCTCCTCTAATACGCGCTCACGCACGCTCATATAGTTATACTTAGGCTCTAAGATGATCCAAGTTTCATGAAGGGAGTTTGGTCATTCATCTCCAAGTTTCATGAAGGGAGTTTGGTCATTCATCTCCTTGGATTTCTCCTTTTTTTTTCTTTTTCTGCGAAAGCTGCATTGTTCATTTGAATTGTTCAAATGCACCTATTTTGGTCAATAGTTTACTTTATGAAAATAACCTCATTTTGTGAAGCCAACTTGTTCCAGAATTGGACAAAGTGACCCTTTGAAGTTCAGTGGTGCTTGGAAGTATATAAGGCACATTCAACAAATAATTACATCATTTTCCTTGGGTATACTACATGAGAAACAAAAACTGGCATAGTCCTACTATGAAGCTCATCTTTTAGAAGAACAAGATGTGATCTAAGATATCATTCTGTCCGTGTTCTACTTTTAGCGATAGGGGGAGCTGCTGCCCTGTAATTTGATCAGAGAGTAGTAGGCACCGCCATGTCCCAAGGATATAAGCGCATTATGCAAGCCTTGTTCTGCAACTTTTCCATTCTTAATGACGGCAATTGAGTCAGCCTTATGTATAGTGGACAGCCTGTGAGCAATGACTATACATGTCCTATTGACATCATCTTTTCTAGTGCTTCTTGAACTAAGCTCTCTGATACACTGTCTAGTGCACTGGTAGCCTCATCTAACAAAAAGTTTGATGGATTTTTCCAATGGAAAAAAATAGAGTCAAGCCGAGGCTTGGAATGTTTCGTAATAACCTATAACAGTTGTGAGAAGTCACGAACAACAATGAAGATGAATGCCCCCGTTCAACTCTCACTCGAAAAAAAAAAAAAAAAAAACGACCCGGAAACCCGACCCGACCCGACCCGAATTTCCTATGCGAGTTTTAATGTGTTTCGGGTCAAGTCGGGTCGGGTCACAGTATGTACCCATATGTTTCGGGTCGGGTCGGGTAACATCAAGACCCGACCCGACCCGACCCGACCCGTTTACACTCCTATTGGCCGGCGCCGAAGTGGATAATTTTTAATAACATTTTAATATTTTTCTTTTCGAGTTTTTATTAATTTTTCCTTAATTTTATTTTCTTCTCTTTTCTTTCTTTTTTTTTTTTTTTTTCTCTTCTTTTCTTTTTTCTCTTTTTCCCTCTGCTGGCCATTGGGGCTTGTTGATTGCCTCAGGCGAGAGTTGCCCTTGATTGGACGACGGCTACCCTCGCCAGCCCAAGCTTAGGCATCCCTCGCCCAAGGTTGGCAGGGGTAACCCTTGCTTGAGGCCAGCGAAGGGAAAAAGGTGAAAGGAAAAAAAGAAAATAAGAGAAGGAAAAAAAAAAGAAAACAACCAAAAAAAGTAAGGAAGGAAAATAGAAAAAATAGAAATAATTAATAAAAAATAAGAAATATTAAAATATTATTAGAAATTGTTTACGTTAGCGCCGACCATGTTAGGATAATTAGGTCCATATAAGTGATTTATCGCCAAAATTGGCTAGATGGACTCAATTAGTAATATGCGAAAAAGTTTATGATTTTTTGGACAATTTTCCCTCAAAGTAAAGGAAAAATAGGGAAAATATTTTATGTATGAGTATAATACATAAATTGTCGACATTTTCTAGGCATCTAGAATGTAACTTAATAAGCGTATCAACAGCCATTGACATTGTCAAATGATAGTTGATCACGTTAATTACCATCCATGACTACTTGACTCTACCTGCAAATAGTTGTATGAAGAAATAAATCCATTCTCTTATTCAAGAATGAGGCTAACATATTTGGTTAGCTTCTCACTTGCAGCAAAATTTTACCAATAACAAGTAAATGGGGTGCTGATACAATCCATGCAGAGCCTTTTTTTTTTTGGCTGAATAAGCCATTTTTTCTAACAAGTCCAAAACGCCTTATGTATAAACTTAATTCTAATGTCAAAAGTATCTTAATTCCTTTCTTTATTTGTCGGCACTCTCAAATAGGCAATTGAAGCGATCAAGTAACATAAAAAGGAGGGAAAGAAATTGATGACGGTGCAAAAGAAGAAAAAAAAAGTTAAATTTTAGGATGGAGAGTGATTTGGAGGAAAGAAATATATCTGTATCCAGCAAAGGTTGCAATGTCAAGAAGTGTTGAGGCACAAAGAGGCCAAAGTTGAAGCCGATTTGCTTTCGATGCTCTCTCCGCTCTCCATTTCATGTTGGAGAATGTGTTAAAAGAAACATGAAGTGGTCAAGATATCTCCGAAATCTCTATTCGACCGGTGAATACCGACTTAAATGCTACTATGGTGGACTGATGAATGTCGTGACCCTCCCAACGTGGTGGGGAAGACGGGGTTAGAGGTAATGCCCAAGAGGGGGCTGATGGCCCTTGATTAGGCGCGGAATATCTCAAGCCCTTGCCTCATGAAATGGGAGTCGTCACTAGCCTAACCAAGTGATGCACCGGAGATTACCTCACTTCCCGCGTAATTAAAAATTTTCTAAGATGGGGGACTTAATTACACTAGTAGTTTCTATTAGTGTCCTTTTAGTACCTCTAACTTAATTGGATTGCTCATCCAAGTATCAAGTGGCCTTCATTGCTAATTATGAGTTCCTAAGGTCATTCGACTCACTAAGTGTTTATGCAATAGTTTTTATGGATTTGTTATGATCCTAAGGCTTATCCCAACCATTCTAAAAAATAAAATAATATCCAATGTAATGAAAGTGCGAGAATTAAATATTCAAGTATTGAAATGCTAAAAGTAAAATACAAGAAAGAAAACTCTATACTCATCAAGCAAAGAACATACATGGTTTGGTTCAAAGCCCCGAGACATGATTCTTCATGAGCTTGACTCAATACCAAGTAAGGTAAAAAATATACCAGGCTTTGTTCTTAAGTCCCGGAACATGATTCCCCATGAGCTTGAGGCTAGAGACTGTACTAATTTGAAAATCTAGGCTAGATAACGCGGATCAAACTTCTACTCATTTAATTATTAATGATAGTACTAACTAAACTGAGCTACAAAAGAGAAAAAACTAAGCTACACATTCAATAAGGGAATGATTCTAATTCTAAATGGATTATCATTAGTTTTTTTTTTTTTATTATGTGCAATAAATTTAGGATTTTTTAAATAGTTTTCCCATATTTATTATGAAATATGAGAAATTTCCGGTACAACAAAATGGTTTAGACGATGTATCGCCACATGTTAGGAGAAAACACGTTGAAGGGAAGTGTGCCGTATCATAAACGCATAAGTTGACGTGGAGCTTAATAAGAAAAATGTTGGGGGTTGACTAGGTCAAGCCGTCCTTAATGTGTTAGGAGCTGATTAGGTCAAAGCTCTTTTTAAATAATCTAAAATGGATTATGTTACATCAACCCCAAATTTAGGTTTGAGTCACTGTCTTCTACTCAATGTTTAAACCGCTACTTTTTTTATTTAATATTTTTGTTGCCACTTTGCTCTTCTTCAAAATTACCATTGGATTTAGGACCCACTACAATTTTCCTTAAGATTTTATTATCTTCTTTCAAATTGGGTTTATGTTGGTCATTACACTTTAACTCACTGTTATATTAGTAACTACTGTCGTTGTGACAATAGCGTGGGCCTGGATAAAAATTGAATTGCACAAATAGTAAGTAATAGAAATGTCAAAAATCTGAATGCGTTTTTACTCTAAATTATTACTCAAAAGGATCACGACAATCCAGTTAAGCAAAATTAGGAAAAAAATTATTCTCACCTAAAACCTTTCACAAACACCTCGTATGAAAGGTAGAAGTGCCGTCTCATGGTCGTACACATTCTTCATGACTATCTCGAAGCGTCGTTCCACCTAACTAGAAAAGTCGGAAGCCTGTCCCCTCCACTTAGGGAAAATGTCATAGGCTTGACTTAAGTCGTCGCCAGTCTTTCCGTGCTAAAGAAAAAAGAAGATGCGTGTCTCACGGTGAAGAAAAAGCCTTGTTCAGTGTGCAGCGGGACCTACCATGCATACATTTTCCTAGCGTTGGTGTTCTCTATCACCGACACATCATCTCTAAAAGATACATGCACTCAAAACGTTTGAACTTGACTTAGATTTGTTGACAAGAAATTCGAGATTGAGAATTTCTAATGAGAATTTATGATCTTCCATGTGTTAACTTCAATTTTTGTGGTACTTAGCTGAATACCTTCCTGTTACACCTATGAATAAGATCATGAGAATCGCAATTCATTCTTAGCCCGCTAGATCATCTATTGCAACTGAGGGATTAGGAACATGGCTAAAAATCTGATCCGCTTACACCATTATGATCACCTCCCTAATTTAAAAAATTTGTTAATGAATATGATTTACCAAGGATGATTGGCTCATACGTAATACAAAAGGTGGGAATTATGCAAGATCTATCCTCTTGACGCATGAGATTTAGCATATTGATATTATACAAAGTTTTATTATTACCATCGAATTCTTGAAATGATTTATCATAGGCATTAAAAAGTAATGATATGGTTATCTATCTAGAAAAATTATGAAGTGAACATAGTACATAAACTAAATTGAATTTGAACATCAAATTAAGTAGATTCCATATGAATATCTTCAACTTTTACTACTCAGATCTAGTCTTATATATATATATATATATATTGTTCATTTACTAATTTCTTACCTATTAGATCCAAATAACTGCCTCAATGTTGAACTTTCGGTTGTGGCACATATCTCTAAATAATAAATCAAGTGGCGCTCTTAATGAGAACATAAAATTAACCAAATTCCTAAGCCATATTGAAGCGATAAAATTATTGTAGTGGGGAAATGCATGCGTAAGTAGAGAGAGTCTGGTGCCACTCCCAAAACATTTTGTCCAACCCATTTTAAAGTGGAATTCACAAGTACTCTCCACATGCCCTCATTTAGTCTTCTCTCTTCTTGTGACATAGAATGGCAATATAAGGGTAGAACAATATCATGGCTCAGCAAGTGACAATCATCATTGTTTCTATGACATCATGGAAAAAATAATGCAATCTTATAAATATGTATCCACGATATGCATTGTACAAATCATACTAGTTGATATCCAATAACATGAATATTCCATGTACTCTTTATAAATCAATGCATCACATAGTATGCATCATAGCATAAGCCATACTGTAGCAAAAATCAATGTCAACCTTTCATATCAAGAAACTTCGTGGTCACGTTTTGCCAATGCTTCATTTTCCATATAAGAGAAAGAAAAGTGAAGACTAAACAGATGAAAGGCATTTCTGATTGCTAATCTTGATCATCCAATGGCTTCTTCATCAAAACCCAAAAGTAATTATGAGGTCTTCTTAAGTTTCAGAGGCACAGACCTGCGTAACACCTTCCTTGGTCATCTCTACAAAGCTTTATACCATAACGGAATATACACTTTCGTTGATAGCGAGGAACTGAGGAAGGGAGACCAAACATTGCCGGCGCTCATGAAGGCCATTGAGGAATCGTGCGTCGCAATCATCGTTTTCTCTAAGGACTACGCTTCCTCACAGTGGTGCTTGGAAGAGGTGATGAAGATTATGGAGTGCAAGAAGCAAAAGGACCTCACCGTGCTACCGGTGTTTTATAAAGTAGACCCAAGAGAAGTGAGACAGGGCAACAAGAGTTATGGGAAAGCTCTAGCCAAGCATGAGTCCAAATTCGGGAAGGATTCAGAAAAGGTGAAGCGATGGAAGAAAGCTCTTTTTGATGCCGGTAGTTTGTCCGGGTGGCATTTTTATGATGGGTAAGTAGAGTGGAGTCCATCTTTTACGTAAGAAGCTAATCTTCACTTGTAAATATAAAGATTGTTTAAAAAAGAAAAAAATCTACACTCATGATTGTTGGTACACATGAAGATGTTTCCTTTATGATGCTCGAGAATTCTTAGGTTCTGGCTCAATTACCAAGTGTTATCATTTCTATGGAATCGATCCATGTTGAATCAATTCATTTCTTTGGCTTGGACGATTCTAGTTCCGTTCGCAAAAAAACAAATGTTGAAATGAACGTTGGCAACTAACTCCATAAGAGTTGGTAATCCAGAATTCATTGATTACTTAATTAGATAAAAGTCATAATTCACTTGCATAAAAGTAGTTTCATATAAGATTTGGTAAATCTAAGACATAGTTATAAAAGATAAATAAAATTGGGCAAATGATAATAATATAGGCAATTAAAAGAAAAATAAACTTGGCAAGTAGCTCGAATGAGAGTTGACAATAAAAAAACTAGTTATCAACTTAATCAGAGAAAAGTTGGTAAGTGACTTTAATTGAGGCTGGCATTTCCTACAAAGAGTCGGTAAATAATTCAAATGAGAATTTATGACCCACTACAAAAGTTGGAAATTAAAAAAAAAAAGTATTTATTTGTAAGTAGCTCAAATGATGTTGGTAACCCAAAACTATGATGTTGGTAACCCAAAACTAGTAGGTGATTTTTTTACTAAGACAAAAGTTAGTAAGTCACTATAATTTAAGCTGGTAATTCGATATAAAATTTAGAATATTTGATCGAGTATGTTATGCTAATCAACTTTGATAAGTTAGTATAAAGATTGCTAACTTGCAAACTATAAATTAATATTGTAATTTCATATAAATGTTGGTAAGTTACTAACAACTTACGTGAAAGGAAATGTCCCATATCTATTGCTCACCAGCAGTTTTTTTGACACTTACCTGCACTTATTGAAAGTCACCGGCACTGGTAAAAAACCTATTTTTGGGCGTGGAACAATTGAATTCCTCCTATGGTTTTGATGAGGCGTTTCATTTGGGTAAGTTCTATAGCTCTTTCTTTTGGATACTTGTTGCCCTCTCCAAAGTGTAACAAAGTTCTAAACGATTTGTGTATAGGCTATTTGAGTTCTTCAAGTTTCATTTTTGTCAATTGAGCTCTACAAATTTTCGATTTTGGTCAACCGAGTTTGAAACTCGCTACCAGTGGCCTTTTAATTTCGAAAAAACACATATGGCCAACCATAGAATTGACAAGTTGCTTTTTCCAGTTATAAGAAATTGATACTAGGATGTCATCGGCTGAAAAGTTTACTGACTCATTTGAATTGAAACTAGATCGACCAATGGACAAAATGTTAAGTAGTTTTATTGCACTTATCCCATTTCTTTGGAAGGAATAAGAAAGTTCGCAACACCTGATAAAGGATAATTAATGTGTACAGGCCATGGTGGGCAATGACATCGTGCTTCAGGGTATTTAAGAGTTTTTGAATTGAAAATCTAGACCAACGTTAAAAGTTTTAAATAGCTCTTTTTGATTAAGTGTGCATATATGAAACACATGTATCCATCATAAAGAAAAATAAGTACATCGTCGTGTATTTATCAAAAGAACATGAATTATTTGGATGACTAAATGTTGAAGCCTTAACTTGTTTTAACTTGTTGGGAATACATATTGTTAAAATGTGATGCACTGCTTTGTCATTTTTGGCTGGTAATTACTCGATATTTGCTTATTCAAGTTGCTAAAATTGATCCTACAACTTCCTTTTTTTCTGTTTTTATCAGAGATGAGTCAGAGCTTATAGAAAGAATCATGAAGGAGATCTCCACTCTTCTAGACCGAACACCTTTGCATGTTGCTAAGTGTCCAGTTGGGATTGATTCCAAAGTGGTTAAGCTAAAATCTATGTTAAACCTCGAGTCTGATGATGGTGTTCTTATGATGGGATTATGGGGAAGGGCAGGCATAGGGAAGACAAGCTTAGCTAAAGCCATTTATAATGACATTTTCAGACAATTTGAAGGTTCAACTTTTTTGGCAAATGTTCGAGAAACTTCAAAAAATTGCAGGGATTTAGTTGCTTTGCAAGAAAAATTACTATCTGAGATATTATCACAAAAACAAAGATTAGTAGTGTCCAATGTTGATGCCGGTACTCATCTAGTACGGGATAGACTTTGTCGCAAAAAAGTTCTCCTTATCCTTGATGACGTGGATGACTTGCGTCAATTAAATGCTTTAGCAGGAGAAGGCAAGTGGTTTGGTATTGGAAGTAAGATCATGATTACCACAAGAGATAAACACCTGTTAACTTGTCACGGGATAGATCAAGATCATGTGTATGAAGTTAAAACATTGGAGGATAGTGAAGCTCGAGAGCTACTAAGTAAGCATGCTTTTGGGACACACCAAAAACTAAAAATCAAGGCAGATCTAGTGGATAGTGTTTTGAATCATGCGGGAGGCCTTCCTTTAGCAATTGAGGTGCTAGGTTCCTTCTTATGTGGTAGAAGAGAACATGAATGGAAAAGTACACTAAAGAAAATTTCTAGGAATCCTAACAAAACCATTAATAATGTGCTCAAAATAAGTTATGATGGACTAGAGGATAATGAGAAAGAGATTTTTCTCCACATTGCTTGCTTCTTTAAGGGGTGTGATAGTGACTACATAAAGAAAGTTATTGACAGTTGCAATTTCGAGATAGATATAGGATTAGAAATTCTCATTGAGAGGTCCTTGATAAGTATTGAGCATAGAACTGTAGAAGTCCATGGCTTGATTCAATTGATGGGCATGGATATTGTGAACCAAGAATGTCGCGATGATCCCAAGAGACGTAGCAGGCTATGGATGTATGATGATGTTCTTGACGTTTTGTCCCATGACATGGTAAGACTTGCAAATACAATCAAAATTGTGTTCCTTATCTTTGACTCTAATTACTAAATATGCATTATTTAAATAGTCTGGTCTCGTATATACAGGGAGATTGTGTAGTAAAAGCCATAGTATTGGAGCCACCAGAGCACAAAGAGGTATATATCAGCCCTAATGTTTTTACAAAAGCAAGTAGGTTGAGACTGCTCATCATGCACAATGTGCATAATACTTTCCAAGGTCCTATATGTCTTCCTAATGAGCTAAGATGGTTTGAATGGGTTGGAGGTGCTTCTTGGTTTCCTGAATTTTCCCTTGGTCCGAAGAAATTAGTGGGACTTAAAATGAGCAAAAGCAATATTACTGGATTGCCAAAACAATTTCAGGTGAGCATTTACCTACTTGGACTTTTTTATCATCACTTCGTTTGTATATGTATATATGTATTATATGTACTAATACACAGAAGAAAGTGTTGTTCCTATGTTTTAGAAAGAACTTCTCTTTTTTCGTTCAAAATGACACTAATCACTTGCTTTAGAAATATTCTTTCATGCAACAAAGTTGGCCTTTGAAAAATAACGCATAAACAATTTTATTGGATATAATTATGCAAAACTAGGAAATTGTATAAAAGTATGTGGGAGGGAAATATAATTCAAGATTTGAATTTTTTTCAATGAAGGTCATTAAATCATAAGAAAAAGATATTTAGAAATTTAAACTTTTCTTTGAAGGTTATCACAGCATAAGAAAATTGAAATTTTAGTATTGAAATATTGTCGTAAGATAATGCGGAAGCTATCGACCTTGCAACTAAATCAATGTGAAATTACTAGTGATATAAACAAGAAACAATAAAGAACACGAGATTTACTTAGTTTGGTTTAGTATCAATACCCACTTCAATGGGATACCTAACAGCAAATAGTTCAATAATTAATCGGAGAATTATAGAGTTACATGTCACACCTTGATCTTCAGGCACGCGCCTATCCCTGCATGGTCGATTAAATAGCGATGTCCCAGGATGAATCGCCGACCCATTCATTTTAATATGCACGCGGAAGCAATTAAACAATCCCTAGACTATAAAACAATGGGATAGAAAAATAAGGTCATATTTTTCATAACCGAAAAACCATAACCACACTGTTATACAAAGCAAACCTTATATATTACAATACTATTCATAGAAGTCTAATCTATTACACATAGTTTCACGACTTAAGGTTTGCAAAATAGGATGGGGGTCTTAGTTCTCATCCGGGTCATACTCTAGATCCTCCTCTGGATCCTTCTCAGACTCCTCTTCTTTAGGGTCTTCTTCTTCTTCTTCTTCTTCTCCCTCTTCCTCAGGCTCCTCATCAAGGTCTTGCATCTCCTAATCTTCCCCCAGTTCCTCCTCCTCAGGTTCCTCCTCTTGCTCAACAATTTCCCCTTCCTCTTCACTCCAGTTAGCGCCCTTGGCTGAATTCACTGGAGAAGGAGAGACGTCCTCGAGCTTAGGGTTCTTGGCATCCACTATCGACCCATCCTTAGGGTCTATCGTCCCCATCCCAAACGCTGCCTCCGAAACATACAACAGTACGTCACCTTCCGGGATGGGACCCTCTCTTCACCCATCATAATAGTGATGATACCATGATCAATACTCATGGGGCACTTGGTCGTCTTTACCCACGTCAACCCAGACTTTGGACTTAACCAAAATGTACTCTAGTCCTTTCGGGTGAGGGTGTATCGAGAAGTGATACCTTACTTCGGTGATTTCCTTGGGGATGCCAAAATGCATAGGAGGATGATGAGGTAGAGGTGCTGCCACCTAGGGGCCTGAAATTTTATCCCACAATGAGGTGAGATAACGTCTCAAAAATTCTACCCTCTAAGACTCGATTAGAAGGCCAATATGCCATAAGGGATGCCTATGCATAACACGGATCGAAGGACTTACCTTGGCCTCTGTTTCATTCCTGCAAGTCAGTATATTTCAAATATATACAAACCACATCAATTCACCCAATTAGATCGAACTATTGATCAATCGACTTAGTCGATTATATGTCAATCAAACCATTTCGCAGTCATTTTAATCCGTACTATGTATTCTCCAAGATGATATATCTAGTCACCAAGCCACGTGCATTCTCTAAGATGACATACTCAATCACCGAGCCACGTGCATTCTCTAAGGTGATGTACTTGATCACCGAGCAACGTGCATTCTCCGAAGTGATGTATCAAATCAATGAATCACGTGCATTCTCCAAGGTGATGTACTTGATCACTAAGCCACATAATACAACATTCTTTCTCACCTTTTATCATACTCGATAAAATAGTCGTGTGTGGGTACATGATTGGCCTTAGCCAAAATACTATAATTTCCTTTCCACAAATCCCACCATTTTCTGTAGTCAATCAAAATATTTTTGGCGCTGTCAACCGACACTCGGTAATTTTCCAATTAATTACCAAAATCAATTAATTTAGGAATAAAATCCTAAATCACATTTAAATCAATACATCACGAATTGGCGATCAAATAAATAAACATATTGCATCACGATAACCAACATAAAATTCCGATCATCGACCATCCCGGTCTAATTTCTAGAAAATAAATAAGTAATTAAATAATTACGGAAATTATTAAATAAATACAATAAATCCAACTTAGGCCTATTTTAGCCTAATTGGAAGCCAAGGCGAGCCTGGAAATTTTCTGAGGTTCGTTCAATAAATACTAGAGCCTATTTACTCGCTAATTGCTATATCTAACCACCTAAGATGCATCGGCAAATCTCTAATTTAATTATTCTAATCTAATCTATCCACCTAATCACACTTAATTAAATATAATCAACCCCTAAACGTCACTAGCATACTAAGTGAGGATTAGTGAGTTAAACTCACTTGTTAATCGAATTGCTCGGTTCAATTCGTTGGGGATGCGACGGGGGCCGACTTTCTCCAAAGCAGGCCTAGGTTTCAAGACCCTGAACACCTTCAAAATAGGCCTAGATGGTGGCTAGAAACCCACTAATATTCTATTTTGTTATTGCTAAAACAGAAGAGAACAAAGCCGATTTAGAGTGGAAATTAATCGGGAAAGGGGAAAAAGGGCAAATTGGGCCTTGGCGAGGCTTATTGACAGCGAAATGATGGAGCACGGGCTTCGGCTAAGCTCCACAAGCTACTGGATAGTGGTTGAGATGGTGTGACAGGGCTATTGGGCGAACGTACACGGGCGGTAGCGCAGGTGGTGGCGCGTGTGCGTGGCCGGCAACGAGCGTGCGGGGGGCAAGGGCTTCAGCTGGTTGCTCCGGCTGTCTCCTCTCTTGTTGCTGTTGGTCGAAAATGGTGAGGGGGAAGCAAGGTGATGGCCAGCTAGCTAGAGGGAGAGAGAGGGGGGGAGGACAAGGGTCCTACCACTTGCTTATCTTCCATCCCATGGTCTCCTTGATCATTCTTGGCCAAGTGTGGATCCTTGGCTCTCAATGAGCCACCAATGCCTCATCTTTGGACTCTTAAAGTGGTCCAAAAGGCTAGGCAATGGGGGGCATACGAATTTGCAAGGGAATGGCTTCAATTGGACACTTAAACTCTCATAATTCAATCCCAACCAGCCTCAATAAATTCCGTTATCAAGTCAATATTCAAATTAGTATATTTCCTCATCAATTGAACCATCTTGCATCCCAATTGCGCGATCAAAAACAATCCCGACCTCTTTCTAAACAAAAACGGTCATATGCCGACTTTTTCCCAAAAAGTCTCGGGTTTTAGAAAAATCTTCTGAGATTGAGTCGATACTCCTAGAATTTATTGTGAAGTGACAGAAATTTCAATTTCTGAAATCGGACTCAATTTCACGATTAATTTCCATTTGGCGTGTTTTTAACGCGACCTAGTCTATCGGGTAACTTCCATAAATTTTTCAATTCAAATGACCTATGGTTGATTTTCTTCGAGTCACAATGAACCTACTCGACTCATTGACGATTCTCGGTTGTCTTGGAAATCTCTAGAATTCAAATACGGACACAGGGTACTAAAACAATAAGAAAATCGGTCTAGTGCTGGCCGATGAGAATTTTCCAAATTTAGTGGTGTCACTCATGATTAGCCACACCTCTCAGTCGAACCGACCTATCTCTGATCTCAAATCGATTTTATACTGTGTTGTAATGGCCTCTAAAGATGAGCACAGTCGAGAAGCCGATTCTTAGTCGAATTCTCAAATCTATTACCTTAAAATTTTCTATTGATTTCTCCAGATAGTCTAGTTATCTCGAGAGTGATTAGCTCTGACAACAGCCCTATATGCGCGTCAATGAAATGCCCGATTTAGTCAATAGAAAACAAGATTGAAAATCTGAGATGTCACATTACAATTACTCATACACACAACCCATAATGAAGAAACAAATTAGTTCAGATGGAAAACTCATTGTACAAAATATCATTGTGCGCTCCTGCTCTAGTGCATGACTAAACAAGAGCTTCCTGCTTGTTTCTCTTTTGTGCGGTTGCAGATGAAGGGAGACAAAAAAATAAAAAATAAAACCCCCATTTTATTTTCTTTCTCCAACCAACCTTTGGCTTTCTTCAGAGTGTCCTATTTTGTTTCCCCGTGTGCGGCTTTTTAAAGGAAAGTCCACTATGAGGCATTCAAAGGAGTTCAACTCTTGGTCTTCGTCAAAAATTGGATATATCACGCCCCGATCCTCGGGCACGCACACATCATTTTGACTTGG